>CM060683.1:197042165-198242165 GCA_030686995.1 Artemisia argyi | reverse complement strand
CTCGTCCACCACTCGTCTCTTTTTCTTTCGAGCTCTTGATGACGAACCTCCAACATCATAACTCGATCCTCCAGGATTAAAACTTGATCCACCCACATTAACACCTGAACTACCATACTCGGGAAGTCTACCGTATGGAGGATAAGGCTCGGGAAATGGTGAATAACCAGGATAAGGGTAGGGGTATGGTCCAGGATATGGAGAATATGGTAAAGGGTATAGTGGAACATTTGGTGGGTTGTAGGGAGGTACCTCATAATTGGCATCTTGTGCCAAATGTTGGATCATAGGCATGGAATAATCATAGTTGTAATTATTCCTCATTTGCATTGAATCTCTCCAAACTTCCCTACACTCAATAGCATTTAACTCTCGGTTCCAATCACCCCATCCTGAATCAAAACCACTTTGGGTATTACCCGGAAAACTCCCCATTTGAGGTTGTGATGGCGCTTCCGTATAAGCTCCGGATTGTGCCCCCACACTTGGTTCGGTCCAAGGTCCCAAAGTCTTGTTATTCTATCCAATGCTTTTCCAAAACTAAAAGCATCCCATATATCACTTTCCAACCTCACTCTACACTTCCTCAACTCATGATCATTAAAATACCCAAGATTTTTAGCCAACGCGGTCACATAATGACCTCCACAAACATCACTTTGTTTCTTAATACCCGGTGCTCTCTTAGAAAGATACTCGGCAATAATACATGCCACATTCCCATTCTTGTCTTCCTCCAACAACTTCATCACCCATAGGTCCGGTTTGACTACATTTGTCTTGACCACCGCTCCTCCCAAGAAATAAACTTTTGTAAAACCTTCATCAGCGGATTCCTAATCCTAGAATAATTTCTCCTAAGACAAGTTGGATCACCAATTCTATTCCAATAATCATCAATACCCGTGTATGATCATTAGCTCTAGCTAAACTCACAAAATGTGGTCCAAACAACCTATGATTAACCTCACTCTCCTCATACAAACCAAGGGCAACAGCAAAATTTGGCAAAGATAAAGCATGTTCGCGACCACACAATCTAAACCAAACCCAAACATCCCCAAGAACATCATTTACCTTTCTATCAAAGTAGAACGTAGAAAAGAACTCCAAACACCATTCCTTGTAAACATTCTCACGAATACTAAAAGATCTTTCCCAAGAATAATCTTCAAACCTATCTCCATTTCCAGGATACACATAAATCATAGTCATCATGTTCCTCAATTGATCTTCACATTCGTACTCCGCAAGCAATTCCTAATCAATCAACCTAGGCTTAGCAATCTTTCTCTCTTGAACTTTTGAAAGATGTTCCCTATATGCATTCTTCTCATCTTTGTTTTGCACATTAGAAAACTTGACATTATCATTAGACTCCGGTTTCAAACTGAAAGTGATCCTCTTCCTCTCGTTCCTTTTCAAATACTTGTTAACAATCGGATTTATTTGATTTCGTCCCAATCTTGCAACATTTCCCTGAAAGAAATCTCAAATTATGTTATTATAAAATTATAAGAACAAATACCAATCAATTTTGAAACTAGAAAACACATTTTCAAAAATATCCAAAATTTTTCCGAGGCGTCCATCCGATCGGTTTGAGGTTCATCCGATCGGATGCAACTTTGGCATACTCCAAACCGATCGGTTGCAACTCGCAACCGATTCGGTTGGAGTTTCGGTATACTACATTCATCCTCAATCCATCCTAAACGTTTCCCAATCAATCCGAACTTCTTTCTAACTTGTAATCTCCCATTTTAACATTCAAACTCTCCTATCAATGATTCTTAACATTTCCAATCATCAACCTAATGATTCTATGAAAAACCAAGAACATCATCTACTAAAATCTTCCAATTAGTGCTCTAATCAACAATGCAATAACTTAACATCACTAATTATCAATCATGTAACTTCTGGGATTCATTAATTGCAAATAAACTAGCTCCAAATATTATACCAAATTCAATCCAAAAATTCAATCAATGAATTCTTACTCAAAACTTAACCAATTGATCTAATTCTTTTTGCAATACCTTCTCCTATCATCTAATCACTTATCCTCAAAATATTACATCTCAATTCGAACTAATTCAAAAATACCCAATTCGTGACCTAATTTCAATCATCCAAATTAAAACCTAATTGAACAAAATTAATGATATAACTTACTTGACTTGATGCCATTGATGATTAATTATCACTCCTGCAACCTTCTAACAACTTCTTCTGGTCGAATTTTTAACCCCGATTTTTGGTGGATTGTGTGTATGTGTTTTTCTTAAGTTTTTGAAAATTTTGGTTTATATATTCAACTCCATCCGATCAGTTGTGAATACATCCGTTCGGTTTGGTATGAAATTGATTTTTCAAAGTTTTTTTCTCTACTACTAAACTTGACGCAAGTACTAGTAGTGCTTTCTTTTCTCAAACTTATTATCTTGTATGTATTCCAAACACACTTTGTCTACCAAAAATTTGGTCATCTACTTCTACTTCTAATCTTAAAACTAAAACATAACTTAACCTCTAAAAACTAAAAACTAAAACTAAATAAAAAGATAAATAGATAAATAAATAGATAAATAAATAGATAGATAGATAGTCTCATTCAAACATGAAACGCATAAAACCTAAAAACATAAAATAAAATGCATGAAAAATAAAAATACGAAACAAACAAAGTTATGGAAGAAAGGAAGTGAAAGGAGTTAGCGTGAATATTCATGGTCACATCTTTAAAGTTGATTTTGTGGTTTTGGAGTATACTAATGCCGATGAATCGGAAGTTATCTTTGGTAGAGATTTTCTAGTGAATACCAAGTGTACATTGGATTTTTGCACTTGGGGAGTTAAGAATTAGCATAATTGATTTGGAAGAAGGAAAGAGTGTGAATGAAATGCTTGTTGATGTTTGTGAAGGAATGGAATTGATGAAGGAAGGAAGGGATGAAGTTTGTAAGATGGGGAAAGCTAACCGAAACAAAACACCATTGAACAAATTAACCCAACCCTCCACCCAAAAAGAAAACAAATCATCATCATCTAAAACACCACCAAATTCACCAAAAAGTACCAAACCTTTAACCAAAGAGCAAAAACAAGCTATCTTGGAGAATCTTGAAGCAAAAATTAGTGAATTGATGGAAAACAAACCGGTCATTGAGGTGTTGAGGAATTATATGGAGTATAAGAAGAAATTAGATGGAGTTATGTTGGCAAAGTCTAAGTTGGAGGATAATAGTTTTGATGAATTAGAGGAGAGAAGGATAATTGAGAATGGACTCCCAAAGAAAATGAATGATCCCAGAAATTTTGTTTTACTGGTTAAAATTAATGGGACAACTCCTTTATATGCATTAGCCGATACGGGTTCTAGTGTGAGTATTATGCCTTATCCATTGTATCATAAGTTAGGATTAAGAGACCCTACACCTAACAATTCTAAACTCACTATGGCGGATAATTCTAAGGCAAAAGCAATGGGAGAAGTAAGAAATGTGAGAGTTCAAACTGGTTATCAAGCATTCTTGGTGGATTTTCTTGTGTTGGATGTTGCGGTTGATAAGGAACTACCTTTGTTGTTAGGTAGACCATTTTTAAGAACTTGTGGAACTATAATAGATATGGGAAGAGGTACCATGACAATTGATGATGGAGTTCTTAAGAATACTTACTATCCAAAGCCTAGAGGGGGTAGTAATGGAGATGATAATGATGAGGACCAAGATGAGGATTACCTTGGTTGCTTTGAAGTAGGAAGGGATGAAGATGGTAGGCCTAAGTTTGGCCCATGCACACCTAGTTTCTTTGATATTGAAGATGAAATGGAAAGGGCTCTAGCAATGGAGGCTTTCTTTAATCCATTTAAAAATATTTTTGTGTTTAACAAGTTGACAGATTTTCTTGGATCTTTACCGGTCCAATTGAAGAACTTGGAATGGGGTTCCGAAGGTCATAGCAATTACAAAAGAGAAGAAGGAGATGGTGATTGGCATTGCAAATTTGATATCACATGTCCTAGCGGAAGGAACTTTGCACGAACTTTCAAAACTCAAAAGACTACTAGGAAGTTGGCAAACAAGTATCGTGGAGAAGACATTCTTAGGAATGAATATTTCTATGGATGAAGAAGAATGATCACAAGAATAAAGCACATCTTTTGCCATAATCAAGCCTAACAAAACCAAGCTTGTCAAGCATTTCTTCCGAAATGTAATTGTCTCCATATTCCATATTCAATTCTGCATCCCACACTTTAACTCCTTCCACCGCACAAGGTGTAGAATACCTCATGTGTGGAGCATCATATTCCTTAGATGGTGCTCTAGTGAAAACAACAACTTTTCTCTCCTTCTCCTTCTTTGGGTAACACATTTCATGTGGCAAATAAGAAACATTGTCACCAATAACCTCTTCTCCTTCTAAATCCAACTTAGCTTTTTCCAACATGCTCTCCAACTTTTCCAAGGAATCACCGGAATCCTTGAACATATCTTCCAAGTCTTTCAAATACGGAGAAATCTGACTCAAACTCTCCATTTCAACTTAAGCACTTACTAACTATAACATAACCATCACAAACAACATCCAAATCATTAGGATGAGGGTTAGTTATAATCAAATAACTCTTAGTATGAAATAAAAACAAGTAAATTAACTAAATAAAACACTAAGAATTGAAAATAAACTAAAAATTAAAAATGTTTAAAAATTTACCGTGACGCCCATCCGATCGGTTTGAAATCCATCCGATCGGATGGCACAATTTACCTCCTCCAACCGATCGGTTGGAGTTTTCTGCACTAATATATATATATATATATATATATATATATATATATATATATATATATATATATATATATATATATATATATATATATATATATATTTTATAAAACTAATATTTAATAAAACAATAATTATAAAATTAAAAAACATTGAAAGCATTAACTAAGGTGTCTTTAAAACTACTAAATCATTAATTAAAATTAAAACTAATAAAAATATTAAAATGACTTATAATTATAACTTATCGCTATTAAAAACTAACATTAATTATATAATCATTAAAACTAATTAACTAAAAACAGAAAAATAAAAATTAATTACTAAAAACAGAATCCTATGAAATTTACCGAGACCACAAATCGATCGGATGGACATCCATCGGAATCGGTTGGTCAAAAACCAACTTTTTTTTTTTACTTTTTAATCTAAAAACTTTAAAATTTCACAAATTACAAACAATTTTATTAGTGAAAACTAAGAAAATTAATCAAATCCCCGGCAGCGGCGCCAAAAACTTGATGTGCGTTTTATTAGTACAAGTTTTAAAATTTATAAACACGAATTATCCGATTATTATCTAGCACATACGAGCAAGTATACTCGTCTGGTGTAATAAAGGTGGGTAAGTCGAGATCGTCCCAAGGGATTTGGTTATTTTAGTAATAAGAAAAACGTTTGTAAAATAAGGGTTGTCAATCCAAATTTATGTAAAATAAAGCTTTAAAAGAAACTCAATAAAAACTAACATATACTTGTGTATAATTCCTTGATTGGTAATTAGGATTATTGTAACAATTTGAGTACAAAGTTTGGTGTAAAACTTGTTATGATGCGCAACTAAAAATGAGTAGTTATACAATCTATGATGTATGTCATGTTTTCACTACCACTAAGAATTCTATCACCTAAATGACTCCTTTCGGATATATCAAATTAGTATGACAATCCTATAATCACATGGTTGTTTAGAAAATCAATTATTTTCTTATGAATTTCTACGAATCCTTTCGGTCCTTTTTCGTGATGAAATCGTCTCAAATCTATTTTAACAAGTAAATAAGATGGTTGTCAAGCATCCTATTCCATACTAATTTGGTGCATTAATATTTTGAAATAAAAACAAGTTGAAATTCCTTTTGGACCTATTTTTCAAGAGATTGTTTTTACTTACAAATTAAGCAAGAAAAGATTTTATTTCAACAAACTCATAAAATAGATATGTTCTCATGCATCACCTTTTCATAAAATAATACTCCATTAACCAATCACATCATATACACAAGTATATCACAAATTACTCCCTAGCAATCATATTAAAACACAAGTAAATAAAAAAAACATTCATAAAACTTAAAGTAACAATTGTTCATTATAAGTATCAAGGTGTACCTAGTCTTGATAATTACAATGAATAAACTTGTGGAACTTTAGCAACCACACTCCTCCAATTGCTCACTAACGTAAGTAAACAGCTCCACACTCGAACCAATGCTTGAGACTCTAACTCAACACGTTCTAGACGTTTTTACAACACTTAGTAAACTTTCAGGCAATATAAGATAAACTAACAAGATTTGGTGAAATACTAAGTTAGATAATGGTGGTACCAGTAACTCTAGACCCTAAGTAGTCATTATATAGCATAATGACACTTATCCTTCAAGTAAAAACGTCCATCTCTAGTTAATAAGCAGAAATGATCAGCCACACATGATTATGGGGAGTAAATTCGCCAATAAATGAAAAACTTGTAACTTCAGTCAACCCCATCCGATCGGTTTCTCACCATCCGATCGGATGGTCAATCTTTGGCACGTTTCCAGCGTCGGTTGCGAGTTGCAACCGATTGATTGGAATCTGTCTGAACCATATTTCTATGTCTTTTCTTTGTCGTTTTACGTTGCATGCATTATTTTTCTTCATGGCATGACTTTGTCCATTAGAACTTGATATTTTCTTGATAATTTCGTGTAGAAAACTTGTCTTTATCAAATCCTTTTGTCCATGCAACGTTTCTTTCTTCCTTGATCTTCTTGAAACTCTCCAAAAATGCATGTCTACTTCATTTCTTCATCTTTTAATCATTTTTATCTGCTTTTGGCTATATTTACATGCATACACATTTTTTCCACGATTAAGTAACAAATATATACAAATATGACCAATTTCCACTCATAAAACAAACAATAATGCGACTAAAAACATGTTAATTTTGAGCGTTATCAATTCTCCTGGCATATTTGGTTAGTATTTGGTGTATTTGTCTGATTTAAGCCTAAAAGGGATGTGTGAAAAAGCACACATAAAAAACCCCCAGACTAAAGTATTGTCGTGTCCTCACGCAATGCATCACCTCATGCTTAAGAGATAAATAATTTCAAAACCTCTCTTTACTGACGTTGTAAAGTAGCAACGATATTCAAAAGAGATATCAAAATCATTTATTCTCAAAAACGCTCCATTTTCCGATTTTCATGAATAACAACTACAACTACTCTTTTTGTACTTTTTCATTTTTATATATGTGACGGTTTTCTTTGACTTTCATTATCAATTCTTATCTGTTGATAACTTTCAGGGTCAACGAGTAGAAACACTTCTCACAGAGAAGAGACCATACCGATAAAAATCGTCATCCTTGATTTTTCACAAGCTCCCAAACTAAGTGTAAAATCGAGATCATTGTTTATCCACAAGTTAGATGCTAACACTACCCACAAAAGTTACTTGTGTAATTACCTCATGTTCCCAGGTCCTAAGTTTTGTATCTCAAGATTTTAATTTGTGAGAAATGAATTGCTTCATATTTTCTCGTTTTGATATTTGTTAGTCCGATAAGAGCACAAAATTTGAACACTAAGTAGTTTCCAAACTTTCCCTCGAAAACCCCTGCATACAGAAATCGGGTCCACATGAAGGTCTCTGATTTAACACGATTTGTGGAGGCCCCCTTTTTATTTACGACCGAGACATCCCATGTTTGAGACCCGAAACGGAAGCTTTTTATTAGGGAAACCCCCGGAGTCGAACCTTGGCATTTTTGCATAATTATAAGCACTTTAATAATACTTGGTCCTTTGTCCTTTATTTCAATTACAACAACGGTTTTTGAGCCTCCAAGATGTAAGAACTTTATTATGACCTTGGATTTATATCCGCTGCTTTTTTTATAGCTTTGGATTCCTCTGCCTTTTTATTTGGCTTTGGACTATTATTATTGATATTCATAATCATATGCCAAACCCCGAGTCCTACGGCCTTTACTAAGATCACAACATCAGCTGCGAACTGGCAAGATGCAATAGTCTATTTCACCGTAACACTGGCAGTACCCCTATGTGTACCAAACCCCCATATGCAGAGATTTTGTTAGGAACGAGAAAAAACCAAGTATTGCCCAAACCACATACACTTAATTAATCCTAGAGATCTATTTTTATTGGTGTGCAATCTTGTGGGAACAAGGAGGCCACAAGTACCTTTCGTGGGCTCTAAAGAGATCCAACTACTCCACGTTTAGCACGAAACTTCTAAATAAACTCTATCATTCCTCGATCTCCGCAAATTTAAATTCTCAAGTAATGAGATCCGCGGATGCTTAGCCGATAATCTTTTGATTATATTGGTTAAGGGAGACGAGCTAGGGCTCAACACGCCCGGTCAAGTCGAAACATTTATTTCTACTCTCGCCGGTAGGAAAGTCAAAACAAGGTGTCAAATCTTATTATTATATCATATATATCATTTATTTTCATTTTCATTTTTTTATTATAAAAAGGTGACAAAAATTTAAATTTTGGTGGAAAACGGAGTTGCGTAAGTTAACAGCTCAGACGAAGGTGCCAGGTCAAATCGAATCGAAGATTCAACCCCCCCCCCCCCCCCCCCAAGACTAAAGTCAAACATTGTCCTCAATGTTTTAAGGGTACGGGTAGTCTTACGTAAAATCTAAGGCCGTTTATTAAGTATGCCAAGAGATAAACGTTAGTCGATAAGATTTTGGATATGGTGAATTTCCGAAAGAGCAGCGAAGAATGAGACTCGAGTGGAGAGAACGACAAAATACGAGCACGAGAGTCCTCATTCTTCGGGGAAATTCATGAAAATTCATAAACAACCACGAAAACACGAGTTTGGAAAGGGTCGCCCCCCTCACGTCACGTTACTTAGAAAATAGAAAAAAGAGAAAATGAAAATGGATAAGCATGGGGTGCCTCCCACGAAGCGCTTGTTTTTGATTACCAAGTCACATGAGCTTGACTCGATCCTCGAATTAATTCGTCTTTGGGGAGAGCAAATGTAAAATAATCTCCATCGGGCTTTCATTCAAAATATTTGGATAAACATATGAATTATGAGAAAGTTCCTCCCCGATGAGCTAACCACTAGTATTCTAATAGTGAAAACTATTAGAAACGATACCAAGGTCAAAAATAGTGTCCTCACTCCCGATGGAGTGAAGGAAAAGAGAAATCACACCAAATGTGATAAAAGGAAAGAACGTCATGATTACAATCATGAACAATTCATCATCATAAAAAGGAGATTGCATAATTGTGGAATTATGAATCTTAACATTAAAGCTTATTTGAAAAACTTTCCCGGGTGAAAGGGATGGGATAAAATTTTTATAAAAACTTTCATTTTTAAAAATACCACCCGAATCATGATCAATTTCAAGATCAAAACAAAAACTTTCATATTCTGGATCAGAAAACTTTTCAAAATCACATTTAATCTTATCAAAACAAAACGAATCATGCTCCGGAAGAGAGATAAGAGCAAGAGAAGTGGTATAGCCACTACTCGTCTCTTCCGTATGATCGATATCAAATTGAAAAGCTTCATAAGTCGGATAAGAATGATCAGGATGAAAAGTGGGATTGCCACTAATCTCCTTAGTCGTATCAAATGAAAAACTCTCATAGCCGGGTAAAAATTCCTCGAGCTCGGGCTCCAGAGGATCGTCAATCGTAAGCTCAATCTTCTTCTTAACTTTATCCGGAGGGATTGACGGTTCATCGTTTAACAAATTGTCAAGGAAAAGAATATCTCCCTCTGAATCAAAGTAAGATTCATTAATCTCAGAAAACGAAATCGTATCAATAGTAAGGAATTTATCGACCTCTTCCCAAAAAGAATCATGTTCCTCAACCAGAGGAAATGATGGGGAAGAGTCGGAGACGAACGTTTTCACAAAAGCATCAAATGAATAATTACAAACATCAATGCTTTTAATGGAATACTTCTTTGATTTTGAAGCATCGGCACGGAAAATCATTATATCATCATCATGTCGCAAAGTTAGAGTATCCTCAAAATGATCTACCAGGGCTTTTTCGGTTCGCAAAAATGGTCTCCCTAGTATAAGAGGAACTCTCAGATCAGCCTCAAAATTCACAACAACAAAGTCGGCTGGGAAAGTACACGAATTAACTTGAACAAATACATCTTCAGCAATTCTGACCGGATGAGTAATCGTACGATTAGCGAGCTCCAAAGTCATACGAGTCGGTTTAAGTTCTCCCATTCCAAGTTGTTTATAGATTGACAAAGGCATGAGGTTAATGCTTGCACCTGAATCGGCCAAGGCATTGCAAACCTCTTGATCTTTTAACGAACAAGGAATGAGAAAGTTTCCCAAATCTCCAAGCTTCTCGGGAAGCTTTTTGAGAAGGATAGCGGAGCATTGAGCATTAATCAGCGTTTCAGCTAATTCAAGCTATTTCTCTTTATTACTTATGAGATTTTTAAACGTTGAAGCAAACATTGGCATGTAAACAAGAGCATCCATGAAACTGATATCGAAATGCAATTTTTGAAAAATATCAAGAAACTTTTCTATTTGTTTTTTAGATTTTTCACGGAGCTCTTCATCATTAAACCTTGACGGATATGGCAGTTTATAATTGTATTTAACATTCTTTTCAAAAACGACTTTTTCTTTATCTTTAGATATTTGGACAACCGGAGGTTGGACGTTTTCAGTATCTCCGTTATTAATAGAAGGTACCGGGTCCTTTGTCGCCTCGGTATCACGGTCCACTACCTTAGGGGGAGGAGAAGAAGAAGTAGTCGGAACCGTGGGTTCATATATAGCACCACTACGTGTCGTTATCACCTTAATCTCGCCCCTCGGGTTTGCGATCGTGTTGCTTGGAAGAGTGCCCAACGTCGAAGGTTGATTCACTAGAAGAAAACTACTCATCATTTGTTTAAGCTCATTTGTTTGTCGAGTCATGGTTGTGTCGATCTCTTTCTTAAGTTCAACCCTCATGTTCTTGATTTGATTTTGCATAGCTCGTATGTTAACATCATTAGTTTTCATATAATTAGCAAGCTCAAGAGAAGGTTGTACTTATTGTGGTGGTTGATAATAAACTTGTTGGGGTGGAGGGACTTGATAATTTTGATTGAAATTGGTTCCACGGTTTTGATTGTTTCCTTGGTTATTTTGAGGATAACGGTTTTGATGAGTTTGCACGGGTGGAAATCCGGGTGGCCCTATTTGGTTGTTTTGAGTACGAAAATCTTGGTTTTGATTGTAGTTTGCGGCTGCTACAGTAGCATTATAAACTTGGCCATCGGTGGCTTGACAATCATAATACGGATGGGGTCCACCACAAATCACACATTTTTCATTAACGGCTTTAACGGGCTCAGGTTTTTGGTTCTGCAACTTAAATTCTTTCATCATACAACGGATAGCATCGGTAAGTTCGGCCAATTCCGATGATTGGACCGTCGAAGAAGAAGAAGGAGTAAAAGAAGTCACTGATGAGGCGAAAAATGATCCGTTTTTAGGGGGTCATTTAAGCCCGAAATTGAATTTATTTGATCAAATATTGCCTTAAATCGTTCCTTTTGTGATTTTAGGTACTTTTGGAGTGAATTCTGGAAAAGGAAGCATTTTGGACGTTTTTGGAGCATAAAAGTGAAGAAAACGGCAAAGTCTTAATTTTTCTTGCTGGGAACAGTACCTGACGGCGTCACCAATTTCTTAATGACTGCGTCAAGAGGAAAAAAACAAGAGGTGAAGAGTATGGAGTCCATGACGGTCCAGAACACTTTTGCACTAGGGCGTGACGGCGTCACTAAGGCCGTCATGACCTCTTAACACGTGACGGCCCGGAGGAGAAATGCTCTTGACGGCGTCAGATCTGGATCTTGGCAATCCAATTTTATTATGGGCGGCGGGTTGACGGTGTCAGAATTTTCTTCTTGACGCCGTCACCTTAGAAAATCTATATATAGTCTTTGTAATTTTCATTCAAAAGAGAGGAAAATATTAGGGACGACTTGAATAAACCCTAGCTCGACTTTTACAGTATTTTCAAGGGTTTTCACCCCTTGAAACCTTTCATGTTCAATTAAGATAAGTATCCTTTCAATTCATTCAATATGTCTATGTGTTGTTTGAATATATCTTACGCTTGTCTTGATTTTAACATGCTAGGCTAGATCTCTTGTGTGTTTGCTTAGATGTAATGAAACCTAGATGTTGATTATGGGTTGATTGCTTGTTTATAGTTGTTACGGATGAATGATTTCGATGTTAGGCTTAAGAAAACGGGCAGACTTCCATAGTGTAACGTGCTTGAACGTCTTAAGAAACATGAACCAATGCGTACTAGGTTTTTATGGTTGTATTTAATGCATGAGCGAATTCTAATGATCCCATGTTAGGAGCTTCTTGCAGGCTCGACATAGAAGTGAAGTAGGAGCTTATAGAGATGGGGAAGTACGTACGCCACCCCACGATTGGTATTAAGGAATATAACCTGTCATCCACGCAACTGTAACAAACTATCAACCTGTAAAAGATATCTAGGGAGTAAGAAAATCTAAGTAAACACAATTTTCCCATTTATTGTTCACACCACTAGTTTAATTAGTTAAATTTACATTTTTGTTATTTTATTTTGATTGCATCTTTAGTTATTGGGTTAGTTGACTAGCAACTAATTCCGCCCATTCTTCCAATACCCGAGATTTTTACTTGCTTTATTAAAAATATAAAAATACAAAAAGAATCATCCCTCACCTCTAGACCTAGTTTTTAGGCTTTCTAATCCTAGCGAAACTATTCCTGAGTTGAACGATCAATCCCCCGGTACTTGTCACTATATTATACTACAACGATCAGGTACACTGCCTGGTGGGGGTTGTAAGCTTCTCGAGATCCCTCGAGAGGTAAAGCCTGGTGCAATTCCCACGCATCAAGTTTTTGGCACTGCAGCCCGGGGAATAGTTATTGTCTAGGTTAGAATTTCTTTTTATTAGGTATACTTGCTAGATTCCTTTCTAGTAAGACTTTATTTTCATTTTTAGGTTTTCTTTAGTCTATCTTATTTCTTCGTGTCTTTGTTCTTAACTTTTACCATCCGACATCATGGAAGGTGGTAACATCTTTGAACCCATCAACCCACCACAACAAGACCACCCACAAAACCCACCACTAGCTAACCAACCTCTTAGGCCCCGAACCCTAGGAGAGTATTCCCGACCTAGCCACCAAGGCTATCAAAACACTATTGAGCTCACCCAAGGAGCCAATGTGTCTCCCTTGCGATCCGACACCATCCGGTTGGTTCAAAGCGGATGTGCATTCAATGGACTTCGTTCCGAAGATCCTAATCAACATCTCAAAGACATCCTTAAAATCGTAGATTCTATAGACCTTAATGTTACAACTAGAGAGTCGACTCGATTACGCCTATTCCAATTATTTCTACGTGATCAAGCTAATCAATGGCTTGAACGTTTACCCGCGGGATCCATCACCTCATGGGATGATCTTACCACTCGTTTCCTTGCTCAATTTTTCCCACCGGGGAGAACTACCAAGCTTAGAAATGATATCTTGATATTCCAACAACGTCAAGGTGAAACTCTATATGAAGCATGGACTCGTTTCAAGGACTTACTCCAAAAAGTCCCTCATCATGGCATAGATCTTTGGCTCCAAGTCCAAATCTTCTATGACCATATCGATCTCTCCACAAGGCAAACCATTGACCAATCGGCCGGTGGCAAGCTACGTGATCTAAGTGCGGAAGAATCATGGGAACTCATAGAAGATCTTGCTCTCTATGACAACGAAAGTTGGAATGATCCCCGTGATTTGAACAAAACAGTCAAGGCAATATCTTTGCCTTCGAACAATTCTAGCACTCCCAACCATAGGATCATGGAACTTGAGGACCAAGTCAAGTTTCTCACCAAATCTTACGAAGCTCCTTAGCCTTCAAGCCAAGTGAACAAAATCACTTCTTCATGCGAATTATGTAGTGGTCCCCATGACACTCGTGATTGCGTGGAACTCCCTGGAACAGCTTTTGCGGACTACGCATCCTCACGTACTGACGAAGTGGGAGATAAGTTGTGACAACTGGCAAATTAGGGAGCTATTTTGAAAACCCGCATTACGTAAAAGTTCGTTTATAAATTTATATTTGAAATTTTATTCGTAACGAACTTGTAAAGCCTATATTGTGGTTGATTATATTTAAAATTTTTATGGAATCAATTTGGATTATCGATGTGATGAGAATTTAGTTTGAGATTTTATTGGGCACTACGTTGACTCCGGCACTAGAACGACCTAACAAAATTTAATGTTTTGAACTGACAGTTCGACTATATATATATTTAGAACGTATCGTGAGATTTTAAATGTTTGGGAACGAGTTCGAATTGAGGGTGTCGGAATACTTTGAAAAGTTCACGGGATTTGTCCTTGTGTTATTAACTAGTCACCCTTTTACTTTATTATTATTATTATTATCATTATTATTATTCTTTTTAGAGTAAATATAAAATGGTCCTTGTGAGAACCTGGTAATACAAACACAAACAAAAACACATCTCTTATATCCGTCTCTCCATCAACATCTTCATCCATCAAACCCTAGCCGCCTAATTTTCCGGCCAGCCGCCGTTCAACCGCCACCACTACAACTACACCACCACCACCACCATCTTAACACTCATCTCATCCTCTTTATTTCAATATACAACACGCGCCCTAGAACGCACCCTATCACCACGTTTCAAAATCAAACACCAATCCTTGTTGTTTTTGCTAGATCCGTGCGTCTTGATGTCGAGAAGGTGAGCAAAACACCGAAACAACTATAAATTTGTCTCGGTATGGTTAAACCCGTGTAATACGGTGTAAAACTTGCTGGGTTTTGGGTTTTTCTTGATTTAAAACAGGAAAAATAAGTGGGTTTAGATATAAAAACGAGATTTGAACAAGTTTGGTATCCGGGTTGGTGTTTATTGTGGATGTCGAGTTGAAACCTTGAGCTTAGGCTCTCGGCTTGAGTTATCTTGTGAGCTTATGTGATTTCTGGATTATTTTTGTCTCGCGGTATTGTTTAGCGAGGGTGTTTGGTGATATATCACAAGGTCTTGAACTATTTTGGTTGTGATATCTGAAATATTGTCGTTACTCATGGTTCCGTGACCCTAAGGGTCCGTTTGATTTGGGTTGATGCTCGGTCGAGAATACCCGTGGCCCTCGTGGTCTCGGGGTTGAACCATTGTGGCTCGTGAAGCTTAGCCGAGACCCAAGTGGGTCTTTTGATTCATGATGGATTATTGATGTTCTTCTTACTGTCCTTTTTATTATTTTGTTGTTGATTAACTGTTGCATATTATTATTATTACTTGTTATTACTGGTGTGATTATTGTTGTCGTTGCTTGGGTGCCGAGAATGGTATAGTAGTGGTTATTGATTATGGAGTTGTGTTGACGACAAGTGGTATTGGGGACCGATTGTGAGACGGTCAACTAGAATGACGGAGATAGGTTAGTCGGGTGCCGTAGTCGGACCCTATTGTTGTAGCATGTGATACGGGTATTGTTTGGACGGAGTTGGATTGTTTGATTATGACTTGGGTATTTTTATGTTGGACATGGACAATGAGCTGAGAGTGATGACTCGGATATGTGACCATTTCGTATGACTCGATAAATATTTATAATCAAACACAAATAATAAAACTCGTAATAATATTATTGGTAATATAAATATATAGACGTGAATAACGTATATATAAATGCGTATATTAATAATAAAACGATCACGAGTAATATTATAACAATAACGCGACAATAAATATTATACTATGAAAGTGGTGTAATAAATGTCGGGAGCGTTATTATAATTAAACGACTATAAATAACGATGAAATCTTGACGTTAAATAAATATTAAATAAAATAATTTCTTTTAAATAAATGAGGGAACTATCGAGTTATACGGGGTCGTGGTCACTTGAGTCCAAGTGGTTTATTATTTGTGACGTTCGTGTTGTCACGGATATATGACAATTAATACACTCACTTTCGATAACTACGTAACTTATTTAATCGACGGGTTAAATAAGAGCTATTTAGTTATTTAAATTGAGTATATTAATGGGCATCGTATCCTACGACGCCCATAGGTTGTGGTATGTGTACGAGAATAATGAATTACTAAGTATCTCGTGAGGTTGCCAAATTGACGAATTTGGTAAGCTTAACGGCATAATTAGAGAATTTATTAAACTTTGATATATACCGTATAGTACTTTATGTGCAATGTGTGACCTAGGATTTGGGTATAATCTTAGAATGGTATATTAAGTAAATAAATGTGGGGGATTACCAAATCGACGGATTTGATAAACTTCGATGATTTATTTAAATAATATATTGGACTAATATTAGACCTATAGATTATTTTATTATCCTTTTTGTTGTGACTTCTTGGTTTGAGTTGTGTCGACCCACCACCCGTATGGATACCAAACGCCAAACTCCAAACTAATACGAGATTTAAACGAGAAATGGATTTTCGGAAAGTAAAATGGAAAACGTTCGGGTTTGGGAATATTTGATTTTGAGGAAATGATTTCTGAACGAGTTGATATTGTTAGGAAGTGCCGAGTCCGTGTGACAACTGGCAAATTAGGGAGCCATTTTGAAAACCCGCATTACGTTAAAGTTCGTTTATAAATTATATTAAAATTTTTATTAGCAACGAACTTATAAAAACCAATATTTTGGTTGATTATATTTAAAATTTTATGGAATCAATTTGGATTATCGATGTGATGAGAATTTATTTCGAGATTTTATTGGCACTACGTTGACTCCGGCACACTACAGCTCCACCGCCACCGCAACTCTACCTCTCTCTCTCATCTATCTCTCCCTCACTCTCATTCAACCCTAGCCGCCTCTACTGTTCCGGCCACACTACAGCTCCACCGCCACCAACCACCATACACGACCATCACTAAACGAATCTACATCATCTTTTCTATTAGATCTACAACAACACGTGCCCAAACTCGTGTGTTTTGACTTCGAATCCACCCCTACACACCATTTCCTGCTTGCTCAAGCTCTCGTGTTCTTTTCTTGTTGGTGCCGAAGGTGAGGACGAGTCACACATGATTGTGACTTGGTTATATTGTGATGTTTTACGCGGGTCTGGGTTCAAAACTAATGGAGATACGTTGTTTTTGATAAAAACATGATTTATTATAAGTATGGTATCCGGGTTTGGTGAATCTTGTTGACGTCGAGTGAAAACCGAGGGCCTAGGCTCTCGGCTTGGGATTATTTTCGAGCTTATGAGATTTTATGAATGATTTCGGTCTCATAGTTATGGTGATTAGAGTACTTGATTTTATGTTTTTGGTTTGAATAATGTTTGGTTGAATAATCTGGTAATATTGTTGTTGGTTGGATCAAGGACCTCAAGGGTCTGTTTGGTTTTGGTTTTGTGCTCAGTCGAGCCTATCCGAGACCCTCATGGTCTCAAGGTTGGACTTGTGACTCGTAAGACTTGGCCGAGACCCAAGTGGGTCTCTCGGCTCGGGTTGGGCTCGGTAAGAGTGACCCGAGATCCTTGGCCATTGATGATTCTTCTTATGGTGATTTTTGTTTTTGTTTTTGTGTGATATGGTATATTGTTATTGTCATTATCACTTTGAGGTTGGTGTCGTTACTTTGGAGCCGCAAGGGTAATTGACTTATTATTTTGTGATGTGTTGACGAAAAGTGGTATTGGGGACCGATTGTGAGACGGTCAAATTAGATGACGGAGATAGGTTAGTCGGGTGCCGTAGTCGGACCCTATTGTTGTAGCACGTGTTTTGGGAATTGTTGGACAGAGATTGATTACTTGATTTTGACTTGGTTATATTTTTATTTTGGACTTGGACAATGAGCCGAGAGTGATGACTCGGACATGTGACCATTTCGTATGACTCGATAAATATTTATAATCAAACGCAAATAATAAAACTCGTAATACTATTATTGGTAATATAAACGTTTATATAAATATATAGACGTGAATAACGTATATATAAATATATAAATGCGTATATTAAAAATAAAAAGATCATGAATAATATTATAACAATAATGTGACGATAAATATTATACTACGAAAGTAGTGTAATATTATTGGGAGCGTTATTATGATTAAACGAGGAAAAACTATCGAGTTATACGGGGTCGTGGTCACTTGAGTTCAAGTGGATTATTTTATTTGTGACGTTCGTGTTGTCACGGATATATGACGATTAATACATTCACTTTTGATAACTACGTAACTTATTTAATCGACGGGTTAAATAAGAGCTATTTAGTTATTTAAATTGAGTATATTAATGGGCATCGTATCCTACGACGCCCATAGGTTGTGGTATGTGTACGAGAATAATAAATTACTAAGAATCTCGTGAGGTTGCCAAATTGACGAATTTGGTGAACTTAACGGCATAATTAGAGAATTTATTAAACTTTGATATATACCATATAGTACTTTATGTGCAATGTGTGACCTAGGATTCGGGTATAATCTTAGAATGGTATATTAAGTAAATAAATATGGGGGGATTACCAAATCGACGGATTTGATAAACTTCGATGATTTATTTAAATAATATATTGGGCTAATATTAGACCTATAGATTGTTTTATTATCCTTTTTGTGGTGATTTCTTGGTTTGAGTTGTGTCGACCCACCACCCATATGGATACCAAACGCCAAAATCCAAACTAATACGAGATTTACTCGAGAAAGGGATTTTCGGAAGTAAAATGGAATACGTTCGGGTTTGAGAATATTCGATTTTGAGGAAATGATTTCTGAACGAGTTGATATTGTTAGGTTGTGCCGAGTCCGTAGTTGCCGTCTTTTGAGTTACTATACGTCTTACTTCTACCGATTTCTTATTGCTGATTTCTGGACTTGAGGTGAGTCATAGCCCCACGTTTTCTTGAACTATGTTTTCAATACTTGGGGTGAGAAACGTGCAAATTATTTTATGTGGACTATTATCGCTCTTATATTCTTTCTAAAACTTGCTATGCGTATGGACTAGGATGTATTGTCAACTTTAGTCACATATTTTCGTGCGTACTATTCAAGGTTGGCTTATTTGGATATTGGTGGATTGTCAGCTTTAGTCACATATATTTGTGTGTACTATTCAAGGTTGACTTATTTGGTTAATGGTGAATTGTCAGCTTTAGTCACACGGTTTTGGTGTGTACTATTAAAGGTTGGCTTATTTGGATATTGGTGGATTGTCAGCTTTAGTCACTCGGTTTCGTGTGTACTATTCAAGGTTGACTTATTTAGATACTGTAGTGTGCACCTATAGGTTATTAATACTTCGGAGGTTATCCGAGTATTTTTGATATTGCGGGGGTTACCCGAATATCTATGTTAGAACGGAGGGTATCCGTGTGTTAGGATTGGAGCGGAGGGTATCCGCAGGCTTTTAGTGAATCCTTAGTCTAGCTAGCAAGCGTTTTGCGTATATGTCCACTATATTGTTAGATGAATTTAAACCTATGATCTCACCAACGAAAGCTGACTTTTAGCACATTTTCTCAGGTAATTAAGTGATGATATGGATGCATGGATTGGAAGGCTCGGCTAAGGCTCCTGGTTTATGGATCTATTTTTCTAAACTTTGATATTGAATTGTGGACCTACTTTTATTTCTTTTGGGCCTGACTCTGGATGATGTTGGGATAAATGTAAACTTTAAAATCCCGTTTGGTTGCGTTTTTATTATGTTTACTTTATCTCATTCTATTATGTCTTGTGTTGGATACCAATCCCCGTAGCACCCCGAAAGCTTGTTGAGTCTTCCGCTGTATCAAAATTTGGGGGTGTTACAGATTGGTATCAGAGCCAAGGTTATAGAGAACTAGGTAAATAAACACCTTAACTATAACCAATTTTTTTTAGAAAACGATCCTCGACCAATGCCCGCCAGCCCACCAAGCCGAAGCATCTTCAATTATTTTGAGGTATATTGAGATGATTATTAGATATGGGATTCTTGAGATGAATTGAGGATTTGAGAATTATTGATTAGTGATATGATGGCGTTTTGAGGAATTATATGCGTTTTGAGGAATTATATGGCTTAATTATTTTATGAATGATTTTAGTAATGCGGTATTTTAAATCTTTCTTGATATATATGATTGGGAATTATATGATGATTTTGATATGGTATTTTGAGTTCGCGGTTTAGTTGTTTTGAAACACTTACACCTACCCTACGCCGTTGTCACAAACCATGACCTCCTATTCGTACGATGTTATTGAGGATGTTTATGCCGGTACGCGTCGCCCCTCGTAGATCACTATGGCCCCTGATGACCCATACGTGTTGGTCATGCGTTCGGCCACTACTTTATCGTCTCATTGACGCCCTAAGTCACTGATTTTATCGCCTCGTGGTTCACCTGCTCAGAGATGACGATTGATGGAGTACCCCTCCGACGAGGAGTATGAGGAGGAGTACGAGGGTGAGCAGAATGATAACCCTCAAAATGGGGAAGAGAATGATGACCCTCAGGATGAGGAAGAGGATGATCCTCAGGAGGACGAGATGCCTAATGATGATGGGTCGCTAGCACATTCAGTTCATTCTGTGAAGCCTGATTCCCCGATACATCCGTTAGAGCCGGTTTCACCTGATCATCCGTTTTTGTTTGATTCGCCACCTGGTAGTCCTGTGGTGTCGGATGCACCTTCTGAGGTTTCTGTTGAGCATGCAGAGTTAGGTGAGACTGGTAGGATGTGGACTCGGATTACTGTTCAGGGCGAGAAGATCTCGCGGGTGTCTGACCGACTTGAATGGTTATTGCTGAGTTTATTGCTGAGTTGTTGCGGAGTTGAGGAGTCTACGCCAGCATCATTGCTAGATCGATTTGGATTTGTGTTGTTGTTATGTTGCTTCCTAAGCCTGGGAGTACTTGGTTAAGAGAGATGGTTATTCTATCCCTTAAGTCATGTTATTCGGATTGTATGTTCGTTTCGTATGGAACGATTAGTATTTATTATGTCTTTTGGTATTTTGGAGCGAAGTATCGACCGCTACTTGTATGGACGATGGTGATTTCGTATGATATTCTACGGTTTTTGGCATACATGGAGAATTGTGTTCCTATTTGCGTGGCTGATATTGTATTGGTATTACATTTATATTTCGACTTTCACCAATCGGGTTCTTGTTAGACGTTATGGTACGTGTTAGTGGGGACTTACGAACCTTGTATTGTGACTTATATTAATTGCCCCACGACGAAACCCTGTTAGAGCTACCAGAACTGGTCCTGCAACGACTACCGCTAGTCGTCGAGGACGCCGTCCTACTCGAAATGTTGACACCCCTACTCCTGATAACCTGGACACTACTAACCGCAACAACAGGAATCAAAATGTTGATGTTTAGGGAGACAATGATCATGTTCCACTTAACGCACCTACTGTGGATCAAGCAATGATCAATCAACTTGTGGAGCAACGAGTTGCTGAGCTACTAGCTGAGTCAAATCGTTCCAACAATTCTGCTGGAACATTTCCACCTGTTCGTGCTAATGGACGTAACTACAAGGAGTTTAAAATTTGTGGACCCATTGAGTTTGGTGGAACAACTACCGAAATTCGGTTGGGAGTGATGTGGCTTATGCTATGACTTGGGAGCAATTTAAGTCTTTTGCTGATTCAGACTTATTGCCCAAGAAATGAGGTTAAGAAGCTGGAGATTGAGTTTTGGGATCACAAAGTGAAGGGTAAAGATCACCGAAACAAGTGACAAGCTGTTACTAAGCCTTATGCTATTGGGAATGGAGATAAAAGGAACCAAAATGGTGATGCACCCAAGTGTGGTCGTTGCCACTAGAATCATTCTGGATGGTGTAGTGTAATATGTCAGAACTGCTCAAAGAAGGGACACACCTTTAAGGATTGTAGGGCTCGACCTCTTGCTATGGTTCAAGCTACTCCTGAAGTGAGAAGTAAGGCGGATGTTACCTGTTACGAATGTAGAAAGAAGAGACATTATAGGAATGACTGTAGGGAACCGTGGAACCGAGGGAATCAAGGATCGGGTGGTAATGGGTACAATCATGGATACCGTGGAGTTGGAGGAAACCGTGGACGACAAGATAATGGGGACCAACGTGTGGAAGCTGGAGCTGCTCATGGAAAAGTGTATGCACTTGGGAACGAGAGAGGAGAAGATCCGAACGTCGTTACCGGTACGTTCCTTCTCAATAATCGTTATGCTTCCATACCATTTGATACTGGTGCAGATAGAAGTTTTGTGTCCACTATGTTTGCACCATTACTAGAGAAACCCCCGATAGCCTTAGGAATTGGGTATGATGTAGAGTTAGCTAATGGGAACATAGAAAGGATTAAGACTATCATTCGCGGTTGCACGTTAAATTTCTTGAATCACCCTTTCAACATAGATCTTCTACCTGTCACGTTAGGAAGTTCAATGTCATCATTGGTATGGATTGGTTGTTGAAGTATCGTGCTCACATACTTTGCGATGAGAAGATCGTGCGTGTGCCTTACGGAAAGGAGATTCTAAATATACAAGTAGATCGAAAAGGTTCGAGGAGCCCATCCCGATTAGCGGTCATTTCTTGCACTAAGTTACCGAAACTAATGAAAAAAAAAAGGATGTTGCCTTTTCTTAGCTCAAATCCCTGAGAAAAGAGGGAAGGAGAAGAAGGAAAGGTACATTGGAGATTTGCTTATAGTTAGCGATTTTCCTGATGTATTTCCTGATGATTTGCCGGGAATCCCGCCTACTAGACAGGTGGAGTTTCAGATTGAGTTGATACCTGGTGCCGCACCTGTGGCACGAGCGCCTTATCGACTTGCACCCACTGAACTGGAAGAATTATCGAAACAATTAGCGGAATTAGCCAAAAAGGGATTTATAAGACCAAGTTCTTCACCTTGGGGAGCCCCGGTCTTATTCGTGAAGAAGAAGGATGGATCGTTTCGTATGTGATTGATTATCGAGAGCTGAACAAGTTAACGGTGAAGAATAGATACCCGTTACCGAGGATCGAAGACTTGTTTGATCAACTCCAAGGATCGAGTGTGTATTCGAAGATCGATCTGAGATTGGGAAATCATCAGCTTCGAGTTCGCGAGGAGGATATTCCGAAAACGGCTTTCAGAACCCGTTACGGGCATTACGAGTTTCAGGTGATGCCGTTTGGGTTGACTAACGCACCGGCGGTATTCTTGGATCTCATGAATCGAGTGTGTAAGCCTTATTTAGATAAGTTTGTGATCGTATTCATCGACGATATTTTAATCTACTCGAAGAGTGAGGAAGAGCATGAGGAGCATCTAAGGCTTATTTTAGAATTGCTCAGGAGGGAGAAACTGTATGCCAAGTTCTCCAAATGTGAATTTTGGATTCCGACGGTACAATTTTTGGGTCATGTAATTGATAGTCAAGGAGTTCATGTAGATCCCGCAAAATTGAGGCTATTAAAGATTTGGGTGCACCGACATCCCCAACAGAGGTTCGTCAATATTTGGGTTTAGCCGGTTACTACCGAAGATTCATTGAGGGATTTTCGAAGGTAGCAAAAACCGTTGACCAAATTGACTCAAAAGAGTGTTAAATACGAATGGGGAGATAAGGAAGAGGAAGCATTTCAATTACTCAAGGAGATGTTGTGTAGTGCTCCTATATTAGCGTTACCTGAAGGTAGTGAGGACTTTGTCGTCTATTGTGACGCTTCGCATAAAGGTTTGGGAGCCATGTTAATGCAACGAGGGAGAGTGATAGCTTATGCTTCCCGACAGCTCAAGAAGCATGAGAAGAAATACACCACTCATGATTTGGAGTTAGGTGCTGTGGTTTTTGCCTTAAGGATATGGAAACATTACTTGTACAGAACCAAGTGTGTTGTGGTTACTGACCACAAAAGTCTACAGCACATCTTGAATCAGAAAGAGCTCAACATGAGTCAACGACGTTGGATCGAGTTGCTAAGTGATTATGATTGCGAAATTCGCTACCATCCAGGTAAAGCAAACGTTGTTGCTGATGCTCTTAGTCGAAAGGAGAGAATACCACCGTTACGAGTTAGGCCATTGGGAATGGCTATCGTATCGCCGTTACCGTCTCAAATATTTGAAGCTCAAATGGAAGCGTTGAAAGCAGAAAACCGACCTGCTGAGAACATATTTGGGATGGCTGAAAATGAGAAAGGATTTGTTAAGCGTTCTGATGGAGTATTATGTTTTGGAGATCGGATTTGGGTACCATTATATAGAGGAATTCGAGAGTTAATTATGCATGAGTCGCATAAGTCAAGGTACTCTATTCATCCTGGGTCTGACAAGATGTACCAGGATCTTAAGAAGTTATATTGGTGGCCAAACATGAAAGCAGATATAGCGTTGTATGTTAGTAAGTGCTTGACATGTTCTAAGGTTAAAGCCGAGCATCAAAGACCGTCAGGATTTTTGACGCAGCCAGAACTCCCGGTTTGGAAATGGGAGCGGATTACAATGGATTTTATTACCAAATTACCAAGGACAGCTAGCGGTTGTGACGCTATCTGGGTAATTGTGGATCGTTTGACTAAGTCTGCTCATTTCCTGACGATTAGTGAAGATAATATTGTTGATAAACTTGCGAGGTTGTATGTGAAGGAGATTATTTCTCGCCATGGAGTTCCGATATTGATTATTTCTGATCGCGACAGCCGCTTCACGTCAGCTTTGTGGCGATCACTTCAAACCGCTTTGGGGACGAGACTTGATATGAGTACTGCATATCACCCCCAAACCGATGGTCAAAGTGAGAGAACTATTCAAACTTTGGAAGATATGCTTCGTACATGCATAATAGACTTTGGTAAAGGCTAGGAGAAATATCTACCCCTTGCGGAGTTCTCCTACAACAATAGCTACCACACGAGTCTTAAAGCTGCACCATTTGAAGCTTTATATGGTCGTAAATGCCGTTCGCCTATTGGTTGGGCTGAAGTTGGAGGTAGCCAACTCACAGGTCCTGAGCTTATCTTGGAGACTACTGAAAAAGTGACTCAGATTCGTGATCGGTTCCAAGCAGCCAGAGATAGGCAGAAAAGTTACGCCGATCAGAGACGTAAACCCCTAGAGTTCTAGGTTGGAGACAAAGTCATGCTGAAAGTCTCGCCTTGGAAAGGTGTGATACGTTTCGGGAAACGTAGAAAACTCAACCCCCGCTACATTGGACCATTTCTTATTTTGGAAAGAATTGGGCCCGTGACTTATAGGTTGGAATTACCACATGAATTGAGTAAAGTGCACGATGTGTTTCATGTTAGTAATTTGAGGAAGTGTCTTTCTGATGAGATGCCGGTTATACCGATGAAAGATATTCGTGTTGATGAGAAATTAAACTTTGTGGAAGAGTCGATTGAGATTTCGGATCGTGAGTTTAAGCGACTCAAGCGAAGTCGCTTTCCATTCGTCAAGGTTCGTTGGAATTCCCGACATGGACCGGAATTTACGTGGGAACGTAAGGACGAGTTCCGAAAGAGATATCCGAAGCTTTTCACTTCGTAGATGGATTGTTCCGAGAGAAACCCGGGACGGGTTTCTTCTGAGGCTGGGAGGATGTGACAACTGGCAAATTAGGGAGCCATTTTGAAAACCCGCATTACGTTAAAGTTCGTTTATAAATTATATTAAAATTTTTATTCGCAACGAACTTATAAAAACCAAAATTTTGGTTGATTATATTTAAAATTTTATGGAATCAATTTGGATTATCGATGTGATGAGAATTTATTTCGAGATTTTATTGGCACTACGTTGACTCCGGCACTAGAATAACCTAACTAAAATTTTATGTCTTGAGTTTACGGACTCGACTATATATATTTATTTATGGAACGTCTCGTGAGATATTAAATGTTTTGAAACGAGTTTCGGGTTTTGGTCCGTGTATTTTACACCTAGCCACCTTAACCTTAAATATAATAATACTCTTATTACTATCTAAAATTATTACTATTATTATTGTTTAAGTAAAAGAAAGAAATAAAAAGGGTACTACAAAAAAATCATCCCTTGATTGGTTCCTGGATCTCACAAACACAAACACAACTCTACCTCTCTCTCTCATCTATCTCTCCCTCACTCTCATTCAACCCTAGCCGCCTCTACTGTTCCGGCCAAACTACAGCTCCACCGCCACAAACCACCATACACGACCATCACTAAACGAATCTACATCATCTTTTCTATTAGATCTACAACAACACGCGCCCAAACTCGTGTGTTTTGACTTCGAATCCACCCCTACACACCATTTCCTGCTTGGTCAAGCTCTCGTGTTCTTTTCTTGTTGGTGCCGAAGGTGAGGACGAGTCACACATGATTGTGACTTGGTTATATTGTGATGTTTTACGCGGGTCTGGGTTCAAAACTAATGAGGATACGTTGTTTTTGATAAAAACATGATTTATTATAAGTTTGGTATCCGGGTTTGGTGAATCTTGTTGATGTTGAGTGAAAACCGAGGGCCTAGGCTCTCGGCTTGGGATTATTTTCGAGCTTATGAGGTCTTATGAATGATTTCGGTCTCATAGTTATGGTGACTAGAGTACTCGATTTTATGTTTTTGGTTTGAATAACGTTTGGTTGAATAATCTGGTAATATTGTTGTTGGTTGGATCGAGGACCTCAAGGGTCTGTTTGGTTTTGGTTTTGTGCTCAGTCGAGCCTATCCGAGACCCTCATGGTCTCAAGGTTGGACTGTGACTCGTAAGACTTGGCCGAGACCCAAGTGGGTCTCTCGGCTCGGGTTGGGCTCGGTAAGAGTGACCCGAGATCCTTGGCCATTGATGATTCTTCTTATGGTGATTTTTTTTTTGTTTTTGTGTGATATGGTATATTGTTATTGTCATTATCACTTTGAGGTTGGTGTTGTTACTTTGGAGCCGCGAGGGTAATGGACTTATTATTTTGTGATGTGTTGACGAAAAGTGGTATTGGGGACCGATTGTGAGACGGTCAAATTAGATGACGGAGATAGGTTAGTCGGGTGCCGTAGTCGGACCCTATTGTTGTAGCACGTGTTTTGGGAATTGTTGGACGGAGATTGATTACTTGATTTTGACTTGGTTATATTATTATTTTGGACTTGGACAATGAGCCGAGAGTGATGACTCGGACATGTGACCATTTCGTATGACTCGATAAATATTTATAATCAAACGCAAATAATAAAACTCGTACTAATATTATTGGTAATATAAACGTTTATATAAATATATAGACGTGAATAACGTATATATAAATATATAAATGTGTATATTAAAAATAAAAAGATCACGAGTAATATTATAACAATAATGTGACGATAAATATTATACTACGAAAGTAGTGTAATATTATTGGGAGCGTTATTATGATTAAATATTATAAATAACGAGGAAATCTTGACGTTGAATAAATATTAAATAAAATAATATCTTTTGATAAACGAGGAAAAACTATCGAGTTATACGGGGTCGTGGTCACTTGAGTTCAAGTGGATTATTTTATTTGTGACGTTCGTGTTGTCACAGATATATGACGATTAATACATTCACTTTTGATAACTACGTAACTTATTTAATCGACGGGTTAAATAAGAGCTATTTAGTTATTTAAACTGAGTATATTAATGGGCATCATATCCTACGACGCCCACAGGTTGTGGTATGTGTACGAGAATAATAAATTACTAAGAATCTCGTGAGGTTGCCAAATTGACGAATTTGGTGAACTTAACGGCATAATTAGAGAATTTATTAAACTTTGATATATACCATATAGTACTTTATGTGCAATGTGTGACCTAGGATTCGGGTATAATCTTAGAATGGTATATTAAGTAAATAAATATGGGGGGATTACCAATCGACGGATTTGATTAACTTCGATGATTTATTTAAATAATATATTGGGCTAATATTTGACCTATAGATTGTTTTATTATCCTTTTTGTTGTGATTTCTTGGTTTGAGTTGTGTCGACCCACCACCCATATGGATACCAAACGCCAAACTCCAAACTAATACGAGATTTACTCGAGAAATGGATTTTCGGAAGTAAAATGGAATACATTCGGGTTTGAGAATATTCGATTTTGAGGAAATGATTTCTGAACGAGTTGATATTGTTAGGTTGTGCCGAGTCCGTAGTTGCCGTCTTTCGACTTACTATACATCTTACTTCTACCGATTTCTTATTGCTGATTTCTGGACTTGAGGTGAGTCATAGCCCCACTTTTTCTTGAACTATGTTTTCATTACTTGGGGTGAGAAACGTGCAAATTATTTTATGTGGACTATTATCGCTCTTATATTCTTTCTAAAACTTGCTATGCGTATGGACTAGGATGTATTGTCAACTTTAGTCACATATTTTCGTGCGTACTATTCAAGGTTGGCTTATTTGGATATTGGTGGATTGTCAGCTTTAGTCACATATATTTGTGTGTACTATTCAAGGTTGACTTATTTGGCTAATGGTGAATTGTCAGCTTTAGTCACACGGTTTTGGTGTGTACTATTAAAGGTTGGCTTATTTGGATATTGGTGGATTGTCAGCTTTAGTCACTCGGTTTCGTGTGTACTATTCAAGGTTGACTTATTTAGATACTGTAGTGTGCACCTATAGGTTATTAATACTTCGGAGGTTATCCGAGTATTTTTTATATTGCGGGGGTTACCCGAATATCTATGTTAGAACAGAGGGTATCCGTGTGTTAGGATTGGAGTGGAGGGTATCCGCAGGCTTTTAGTGAATCCTTAGTCTTGCTAGCAAGCGTTTTGCGTATATGTCCACTATATTGTTAGATGAATTTAAACCTATAATCTCACCAGCGAAAGCTGACTTTTAGCACGTTTTCTCAGGTAATTAAGTGATGATATGGATGCATGGATTGGAAGGCTCGGCTAAGGCTCCTGGTTTATGGATCTATTTTTCTAAACTCTGATATTGAATTATGGACTTACTTTTTTTTCTTTTGGGCCTGACTCTGGATGATGTTGGGATAAATGTAAACTTTAAAACCCCGTTTTGGTTGCGTTTTTATTATGTTTACTTTATCTCGTTCTATTATGTCTTGTGTTAGATACCAATCCCCGTAGCACCCCGAAAGCTTGTTGAGTCTTCCGCTGTACCAAATTTTGGGGGTGTTACAGTCCGTAGTTGCTGTCTTTTGAGTTACTATACGTCTTACTTCTACCGATTTCTTCTTGCTGATTTCTGGACTTGAGGTGAGTCATAGCCCCACTTTTTACTCTTGAACTATGTTTTCAATACTTGGGGTGAGAAACTTGCAAATTATTTATGTGGACTATTATCGCTTTTATATTCTTTTCAAAACTTGCTATGCGTATAAAACTAGGAAGAGCGAGGCCTAACCTAGAGTTAGGTAAGCTAAACAACGAGGCCTAGACTAGATCTAGGTCAGTTGTACATGTCGTATCCTTACGCATGTTGGGTATGTCGTATCCTTACGCATACATATTGATTTGATTGGATTTGATTATTTGACTATAGTGTGCACCTATAGGATTATGATACTTCGGAGGTTATCCGAGTATTTATGAAATTACAGAGGGTATCAGTGTATTTATGATGGAGCGGAGGGTATTCGCAGGTTTATTACGGAGGGTATCCGTGTATTTATGATGGAGCGGAGGGTATCCGCAGGCTGTAGTGAATCCCTAGTATAGCTAGCAAGCGTTTTGCGTATATGTCCACTATATTGAATTATGGATTTAAACCTATGATCTCACCAGCAAAAGCTGATTTTTAGCACGTTTTCTCAGGTAATTAAGTGATGATTTGGATGCATGGATTGGAAGGCTTGGCAATGGCACCTGGTTTATGGATCTATTTTCTAAAACTCTTATATTAAATTGTGGACCTATGTTTATTTCTTTTGGGCCTGACTTTGGATGAATTTGGGATAAATGTAAACTTTAAAACCCCGTTTGGTTGTGTTTTTCTTATGTTTACTTTATCTCGTTCTTTTATGACTTGTGTTGGATACCAATCCCCGTAACACCTCGAAAGCTTGTTTAGTCTTTCGCTGTACCAAATTTTGGGGGTGTTACAGATTGGTATCAGAGCCAAGGTTATAGAGAACTAGGTAAATAAACACCTAAACTATAACCGATTTTTATAGAAAAACGATCCTTGACCATTGCCCGCCAGCCCACCAAGCCGAAGCACCTTCGATTATTTTGAGGTATTATGAGATAATGATTGAAATAAGATTTTTGTGATGACTTGAGGATATGGGATATATTGATTTAGTGATAGGATGGCGTTTTGAGGAATTATATGGTTTAATTGTTTTAGTAATGCGGTATTTGAAATTCTTTATTGAGATTTTATGATTGAAATTATATGATGATTTTTGATACGGTATTTTGAGTTCGCGGTTTAGTTGTTTTGAAACACTTACACCTACCCTACGCCGTTGTCACAAACCATGACCTCCTATTCGTACGATGTTATTGAGGATGTTCATGCTGGCACGCGTCGCCCAGCACAGATCACTATGGCCCCTGATGACCCATACACGAGATGGTCATGTGTTTAGCCACTACTACTTCGTCTTCCCATTGTTGCCCTAAGTCACCGACTTTATCGCCTCGTGGTTCACCTATTTTGAGACGACAATTGATGGAGTACCCCTCCGATTAGGAGTACGAGAGTGAGCAGGAGAATGATGACCTTTAGGATGATGAGGAGGATGATGATCCTCAGGAGGAGAAGATGCATGTTGATGATGTTTTGCCAGCACGTCAAGCTCATGCTGAGGAGCCCGATTCTCCGATACATCCATTAGAGCCGGTTTCACCTGATCATCCATTTTTGTTTGATTCACCACCTGGTAGTCCCATGGCGTCGGACGCGCCATCTGAGATATCTGCTGAGCATGCAGAGTTGGGTGAGACTGGTAGGATGTGGACTCCGATTATTACACAGGGCTAGAGGATCTCGCAAATGGCTGATTGACTTGAGATGTTTATTGCTGAGTTAAGAGTTGATTTTACTACTATCGTGGGCAGGACGACAGCGATTAGGAGAGGTATGATGCAGATGCATGAGCAGATAGAGATTCTGCAAAGAGGTTTCCTCACGGCTCGCGAGGCAGATCGCAAGTTGTGGCAGAGAAACACCGAGTTGGAGAAGGAGGTAGCAGACCTCATGAGAGATAGCGATACTCATAATGTGGAGTTGGGATCATTGTGGAAAGATTTGGATGGTTTGAGATCGGAGTTGAGGAGTCTACGCCAGCATCGTGGCTAGATCGATTTGGATTTGTGTTGCTTCCTAAACCAGGGAGTACTTGGTCAGGAGAGCTGGTTATTCTATCTCTTAAGTCATGTTATTCGGATTGTATGTTCGTCTCATATGGAACGATTTGTATTTATTTTGTCTTTTGGTATTTTGGAACGAAGTATCGATCGCTACTTGTATGGACGAGGGTGATTTCGTATGAAATTCTACGGTTTTTGGCATACATGGATAATTGTGTTTCAAATTGCGCGGTTGATATCGTGTTGGTATTATGTTGACCAATGGCCCCACGACGAAACCCTGTTAGAGCTACCAGAACTGGTCCTGCAGTGACTACCCCTGGTCGCCGAGGACGCTGTCCTACTTGAAATGTTGAAACCCCTACTCCTGATAACCTGGACACTACTAACCGCAACAACAGGACTCAAAATGTTGATGTTCAGGGAGACAATGATCATGTTCCACCTAATGTACCTACTGTGGATCAAGCAATGATCAATCAACTTGTGGAGCAACGAGTTGCTGACTAGCTGAGTCAAATCATTCCAACAACTCTGCTGGAACATTTCCACCTGTTCGTGCTAATGGATGTAACTACAAGGAGTTCCGAATTTGTGGACCTATTGAGTTTGGTGGAACTGAAGGAGTGGTCTACTTGGTCAGGTGGATAGAGAAAACTGAGTCGGTGTTCAATGTCAGCAATTGTGCGGAGAATGCTAAGGTAAAGTTTGCTTCTTTTACCTTTAAGGACGAAGCTTTAACTTGGTGGAACAATTACCGAAATTCGGTTGGGAGTGATGTGGCTTATGCTATGACTTGGGAGCAATTTAAGTCTTTGCTGATTCATACTTACTGCCCAAGAAATGAGGTTAAGAAGCTGGAGATTGAGTTTTGGAATCACAAAGTGAAGGGTACTGATATGGCGACTTACAATCGTCGTTACCAGGAGTTGGCCTTGCTTTGCCCCGATATGGTTAGAACTGAGACTCAAAAGATTGAGCGGTATACCGATGGGTTGCCTGTGGCTACAAGGAATGATGTGATCGCTGCTAGACCTGTAAATATCCATGAGGCCATCACAATCGCTCAACAATTAATGGATTCATTGGAATTGGAAGGAGCTGATAAGGATAAGAATGGAAAGAGAAAGAGAGACCATCACTCAAAGGGTAACGATCACCGAAACAAGCGACAAGCTGTTGCTAAAGCTTATGCTATTGGGGATGGAAATAAGAAGAACTATAATGGTGATGCACCTAAGTGTGGTCGTTGCTACAGGAATCATACAGGACAATGTACTGTGATTTGTCAGAATTTCTCAAGTAGAGGACATGTAGCTAGTGATTGTAGAGCTCGACCTCTTGCTATGGTTCAAGCTACTCCTGAAGTAATAAGTAAGGCGGATGTTACTTTTTTTTGGGTGTGGAAAGAAGATAGGAGTGAGTGTAGAGGATCGTGGAACCGAGGAAATCAAGGCTCGGGTGGTAATGGGTACAATCATGGAAATCGTGGAACTGGAGGAAACCGTGGACGTCAAGACAATGAGGACCAACGTGTGGAAGCAGGAGCTGCTCATGGGAGAGTGTATGCACTCGGGAACGAGAGAGGAGAAGATCCGAACGTCGTTACTAGTACGTTCCTTCTCAATAATCGTTATGCTTCCATACTATTTGATACTGGTGTCGATAGAAGTTTTGTGTCCACTACGTTTGCACCCTTACTAGAGAAACCCCTGATGGCCTTAGGAATTGGTTATGATGTAGAATTAGCTAATGGGAACATAGAAAGGATTAAGACTATCATTCTCGGTTGCACGTTAAATTTCTTGAATCACCCTTTCAACATAGATCTTCTACCCGTCACGTTAGGAAGTTTCGATGTCATCATTGGTATGGATTGGTTGCCGAAGTATCGTGCTCACATACTTTGCGATGAGAAGATCGTGTGTGTGCCTTACGGAAAGCAGATTCTAAATATACAAGGAGATTGAAAAGGTTCGAGGAGCCCATCCCGATTAGCGGTCATTTCTTGCACTAAGTTACCAAAACAAATGGAAAAAGGATGTTGCCTTTTCTTAGCTCAAATCTCTGAGAACGGAGGGAAGGAGAAGAAGGAAAGGTGCATTGGAGATGTGCCTATAGTTCGTGATTTTTCATGATGTATTTCCCGATGATTTGCCGGGAATCCCGCCTACTAGACAAGTGGAGTTTCAGACTGAGTTGATACCTGGTGCTGCACCTACGGCACGAGCGCCTTATCGACTTGCACCAACTGAATTGGAAGAGTTGTCGAAACAATTAGCGGAGTTAGCCGAAAAGGGATTTATAAGACCAAGTTCTTCACCTTGGGGAGCCCCAGTCTTATTTGTGAAGAAGAAGGATGGATCGTTTCGTATGTGTATTGATTACCGAGAGTTGAACAAGTTAACGGTGAAGAATAGATATCCGTTACCGAGGATCGACGACTTGTTCGATCAGCTTCAAGGATCGAGTGTGTATTCGAAGATCGATCTGAGATCGGGATATCATCAGCTTCGAGTTCGCGAGGAAGATATTCCGAAAACGGCTTTCAGAACCCGTTACGGGCATTACGAGTTTCAGGTGATGCTGTTTGGGATGACTAACGCACCGGCTGTATTCATGGATCTCATGAATCGGGTGTGTAAGCCTTACTTAGATAAGTTCGTGATTTTGTTCATCGATGACATTCTGATTTATTCGAAGAGTAAAAAGGAGCATGAGGAGCATCTAAGGCTTATTTTAGAATTGCTCAGGAGGGAGAAACTATATGCCAAGTTCTCCAAATGTGAATTTTGGATTCCGACGGTACAATTTTTGGGTCATGTGATTGATAGTCAAGGAGTTCATGTAGATCCCGCAAAAATTTAGGCTATTAAAGATTGGGCTGCACCGACAACCCCAACAGAAGTTCATCAATTTTTGGGTTTAGTCGGTTATTACCGGAGATTCATTGAGGGATTTTCGAAGATAGCAAAACCGTTGACCAAATTGACTCAAAAGAACGTTAAATACGAATGGGGAGATAAGGAAGAGGAAGCATTTCAATTACTCAAGGAGATGTTGTGTAGTGCTCCTATCTTAGCATTACCTGAAGGTAGTGAGGACTTTGTCGTCTATTTTGATGCTTCGCATAAAGGTTTAGGAGCTGTATTAATGCAACAAGAGAAGGTAATAGCTTATGCTTCCCTACAGCTCAAGAAGCACGAGAAGAACTACACCACTCATTATTTGGAGTTAGGTGCTGTGGTTTTTGCCTTAAGGATATGGAGACATTACTTGTACGGAACCAAGTGTGTTGTGTTTACTGACCACAAAGGTCTACAGCACATCGTGAATCAGAAAGAGCTCAACATGAGACAACGACGTTGGATTGAGTTGCTAAGCGATTATGATTGCGAAATTCGCTACCATCCTGGTAAAGCAAACGTTGTTGCTGATGCTCTTAGTCGAAAGGAGAGGATACCACCGTTACGAGTTAGGTCATTGGGAATGACTATCGTATCGCCGTTACCGTCTCAAATATTTGAAGCTCAAACGGAAGCATTGAAAGCAGAAAACCGACCTGCTGAGAACATATTTGGGATGGCTGAGAATGAGAAAGGATTTGTTAAGCATTCTGATGGAGTATGATGTTTTGGAGATCGGATTTGGGTACCATTGTATGGAGGAATTCGAGAGTTGATTATGCATGAGTCGCATAAGTCAAGGTACTCTATTCATCCTGGGTCTGACAAGATGTACCAGGATTTGAAAAAGCTATATTGGTGGCCAAACATGAAGGCATATATAGCGTTGTATGTTAGTAAGTGCTTGACATGTTCTAAGGTTAAAGCTGAACACCAAAGACCGTCAGGATTATTGACGCAGCCAGAACTCCCAATTTGGAAATGGGAGCAGATTACAATGGAATTTATTACCAAATTACCAAAGACAGCTAGCGGTTGTGACGCTATATGGGTAATTGTGGATCGATTGACTAAGTCTGCTCATTTCCTGGCGATTAGTGAAGATGATAGTGTCGACAAACTTGCGAGGTTGTATGTGAAGGAAATTGTTTCTCGTCATGGAGTACCGATATCGATTATTTTTGATCGCGACAGCCGCTTTACGTCAGCTTTGTGGCGATCACTTCAAACTGCTTTATGGACGAGACTTGATATGAGTACTGCATATCACCCCCAAGTCAAAGTGAGAGGACTATTCAGACTTTGGAGGATATACTTCGTGCATGCATCATAGACATTGGTAAAGGCTGGGAGAAGTATCTACCCCTCGCGGAGTTTTCTTACAATAATAGCTGCCACACAAGTCTAAAAGCTGCACCATTTGAAGCTTTATATGGTCGTAAATGTCGTTCGCCTATTGGTTGGGCTGAAGTTGGAGATAGCCAACTCACAGGCCTTGAACTTATATTGGAGACTATTGAGAAAGTGACTCAAATTCGTGATCGATTACAAGCAGCTAGAGATAGGCAGACAAGTTACGCCGATCAGAGACGTAAACCCCTAGAGTTCCAGGTTGGAGACAAAGTGATGCTGAAAGTCTCGCCTTGGAAAGGTGTGATACGTTTCGGGAAACGTGGGAAACTCAACCCCCGCTACAGTGGACCATTTCTTATTTTGGAAAGAATTGGGCCCGTGGCTTATAGGTTGGAATTACCACAGGAACTGAGTAAAGTTCACGATGTGTTTCATGTTAGTAATTTGAAGAAGTGCCTTTCTGATGAGACGCCGGTTATACCGATGAAGAATATTCGTGTTGATGAGAAACTGAACTTTGTGGAAGAGCCGATTGAGATATTGGACCGAGAGATTAAGCGACTCAAGCGAAGTCGCATTCCACTCATCAAGGTTCGCTGGAATTCCTGACATGGACCGGAATTTACGTGGGAACGTGAGGACGAGTTCCGAAAGTGATATCCGAAGCTTTTCACTTCGTAGATGGATTGTTCCGAGAGAAACCCGGGACGGCTTTCTTCTGAGGCTGGGAGGATGTGACAACTGGCAAATTAGGGAGCCATTTTGAAAACCCGCATTACGTAAAAGTTCGTTTATAAATTTATATTTGAAATTTTATTCGTAACGAACTTGTAAAGCCTATATTGTGGTTGATTATATTTAAAATTTTTATGGAATCAATTTGGATTATCGATGTGATGAGAATTTAGTTTGAGATTTTATTGGGCACTACGTTGACTCCGGCACTAGAACGACCTAACAAAATTTAATGTTTTCAACTAACGGTTCGACTATATGTATATTTAGAACGTATCGTGAGATTTTAAATGTTTGGGAACGAGTTCGAATTGAGGGTGTCGGAATACTTTGAAAAGTTCACGGGATTTGTCCTTGTGTTATTAACTAGTCACCCTTTTACTTTATTATTATTATTATTATTATCATTATTATTATTCGTTTTAGAGTAAATATAAAAAGGTCCTTGTAAGAACCTGGTAATACAAACATAAACAAACACACATCTCTTATCTCTCTCTCTCCATCATCATCTTCATCCATCAAACCCTAGCCGCCCCATTTTCCGGCCAGCCGCCGTTCAACCGCCACCACTACAACTACACCACCACCACCATCTTAACACTCATCTCATCCTCTTCACTTCAATATATACCACGCGCCCTAGAACGCACCCTATCACCACGTTTCAACATCAAACGCCAATCCTTGTTGTTTTTGCTAGATCCGTGAGTCTTGATGTCGAGAAGGTGAGCAAAACACCGAAACAACTATAAATTTGTCTCGGTATGGTTAAACCCGTGTAATACGGTGTAAAACTTGCTGGGTTTTGGGTTTTTCTTGATTTAAAACAGGAAAAATAAGTGGGTTTAGATATAAAAACGAGATTTGAACAAGTTTGGTATCCGGGTTGGTGTTTATTGTGGATGTCGAGTTGAAACCTTGAGCTTAGGCTCTCGGCTTGAGTTATCTTGTGAGCTTATGTGATTTCTGGATTATTTTGGTCTCGCGGTATTGTTTAGCGAGGGTGTTTGGTGATATATCACAAGGTCTTGAACTATTTTGGTTGTGATATCTGAAATATTGTCGTTACTCATGGTTCCGTGACCCTAAGGGTCCGTTTGATTTGGGTTGATGCTCGGTCGAGCATACCTGTGGCCCTCATGGTCTCGGGGTTGAACCATTGTGGCTCGTGAAGCTTAGCCGAGACCCAAGTGGGTCTTTTGGTTCATGATGGATTATTGATGTTCTTCTTACTGTCCTTTTTATTATTTTGTTGTTGATTAACTGTTGCATATTATTATTATTACTTGTTATTACTGGTGTGATTATTGTTGTCGTTGCTTGGGTGCCGAGAATGGTATGGTAGTGGTTATTGATTATGGAGTTGTGTTGACGACAAGTGGTATTGGGGACCGATAGTGAGACGGTCAACTAGAATGACGGAGATAGGTTAGTCGGGTGCCGTAGTCGGACCCTATTGTTGTAGCACGTGATACGGGTATTGTTTGGACGGAGTTGGATTGTTTGATTATGACTTGGTTATTTTTATGTTGGACTTGGACAATGAGCCGAGAGTGATGACTCGGACATGTGACCATTTCGTATGACTCGATAAATATTTATAATCAAACACAAATAATAAAACTCGTAATAATATTATTGGTAATATTAATGTTTATATAAATATATAGACGTGAATAACGTATATATAAATATATAAATGCGTATATTAATAATAAAACGATCACGAGTAATATTATAACAATAACGCGACGATAAATATTATACTATGAAAGTGGTGTAATACATGTCGGGAGCGTTATTATAATTAAACGACTATAAATAACGATGAAATCTTGACGTTAAATAAATATTAAATAAAATAATTTCTTTTAAATAAATGAGGGAACTATCGAGTTATACGGGGTCGTGGTCACTTGAGTTCAAGTGGTTTATTATTTGTGACGTTCGTGTTGTCACGGATATATGACAATTAATACACTCACTTTCGATAACTACGTAACTTATTTAATCGACGGGTTAAATAAGAGCTATTTAGTTATTTAAATTGAGTATATTAATGGGCATCGTATCCTACGACGCCCATAGGTTGTGGTATGTGTACGAGAATAATGAATTACTAAGTATCTCGTGAGGTTGCCAAATTGACGAATTTGGTAAGCTTAACGGCATAATTAGAGAATTTATTAAACTTTGATATATACCATATAGTACTTTATGTGCAATGTGTGACCTAGGATTTGGGTATAATCTTAGAATGGTATATTAAGTAAATAAATGGGGGGGATTACCAAATCGACGGATTTGATAAACTTCGATGATTTATTTAAATAATATATTGGACTAATATTAGACCTATAGATTATTTTATTATCCTTTTTGTTGTGACTTCTTGGTTTGAGTTGTGTCGACCCACCACCTGTATGGATACCAAACGCAAAACTCCAAACTAATACGAGATTTATACGAGAAATAGATTTTCGGAAAGTAAAATGGAATACGTTCGGGTTTGGGAATATTTGATTTTGAGGAAATGATTTCTGAACAAGTTGATATTGTTAGGAAGTGCCGAGTCCGTAGTTGCTGTCTTTTGAGTTACTATACGTCTTACTTCTATCGATTTCTTCTTGCTGATTTCTGGACTTGAGGTGAGTCATAGCCCCACTTTTTACTCTTGAACTATGTTTTCAATACTTGGGGTGAGAAACGTGCAAATTATTTATGTGGACTATTATCGCTTTTATATTCTTTTCAAAACTTGCTATGCGTATAAAACTAGGAAGAGCGAGGCCTAACCTAGAGTTAGGTAAGCTAAACAACGAGGCCTAGACTAGATCTAGGTAAGTTGTACATGTCGTATCCTTACGCATGTTGGGTATGTCGTATCCTTACGCATACATATTGATTTGATTGGATTTGATTATTTGACTATAGTGTGCACCTATAGGATTATGATACTTCGGAGGTTATCCGAGTATTTATGAAATTACGGAGGGTATCAGTGTATTTATGATGGAGCGGAGGGTATCCGCAGGTTTATTACGGAGGGTATCCGTGTATTTATGATGGAGCGGTGGGTATCCGCAGGCTGTAGTGAATCCTTAGTATAGCTATCAAGCGTTTTGCGTATATGTCCACTATATTGAATTATGGATTTAAACCTATGATCTCACCAGCGAAAGCTGACTTTTAGCAAGTTTTCTCAGGTAATTAAGTGATGATTTGGATGCATGGATTGGAAGGCTTGGCAATGGCACCTGTTTTATGGATCTATTTTCTAAAACTCTTAGATTAAATTGTGGACCTATGTTTATTTCTTTTGGGCCTGACTTTGGATGAATTTGGGATAAATGTAAACTTTAAAACCCCGTTTGGTTGTGTTTTTCTTATGTTTACTTTATCTCGTTCTTTTATGACTTGTGTTGGATACCAATCCCCGTAACACCTCGAAAGCTTATTTAGTCTTTTGCTGTACCAAATTTTGGGGGTGTTACATAAGTGGTACACTTTCAAACCCAAGCCAAACTCTTACGGTGATTCCTACAACCCTTCTTGGAAAAATCACCCGAACCTTAGGTGGAAACCAAACCAAAACAATTCTTCCAATCCCCCTAATCGTTACCAACCAAACGGTCCACCCTCCAACCGCACTTTCAACAACAATCCTTCTAATAACTATGGTAGTACCAACAGTCTTGAAGGATTGATGTCCAAGTTTATGGCATCTCAAGAAGCTCGCATAGCTAAATTTGAAACCGAATTCAACCAACAACAAATGGAGATGACCAATAAGATTGAAAACTTGTTGAAAGCCCTCAACAACCAAGCGTTAACCACACCTAGGAAGGACACTAGGGACGCCAATAGCGGAATCCAAACTAAGGACCCCTCGTCATCCAAACACGTCCACTTTGTCAATGTTGTCACTATTAAGCCAAAAGATAAAGATATAGAAGAAAGTGACAAGGATGAAGTTGGAATAGAAACCGAGCCTAGGGATGAAATTAAGGAAGTTGAGGTTAATAAGGGAGAAAAGTTAGAGGAAGTAGAAAACGTAGAAGAGTACTTTGATAAGTTACCCACCAAGGAAGAACGGGAATATCACAAGGATTTATTCAATGATCCCGAGACACTATATATCCTTGGTTCACCCCTTATTAAAGTAGGTGATCCCTCTAACATTAACATACCATGCAACATTGGGCATATGCATGTATGGAAAGCTTATATCGAACCTAGGTCTCCCATAAACATCATGACTAGGACTTATTATAATTGGGTAATGAAGAAGCAACTTGGTTATAGGATGATGCCCAACAAGAATTTGCTAAGTAATTTAGTAGGTAGAGTGAAAGGATTGCATGTGATTGTCGGAAACTTCACTTATGAGACCGATTTTATGATAGTGGAGGATACTCATCCGGTGATAGATGATTGCCGAAGTCAAGTAGTGTTCAGAAAACCGTTCGTTGAAGCCTCTAAGATGAGTTATGATCCGACTCTAGGGATAGTTAGATTCAAGGAAGAGAATGATGAGATTGCCTACCAAATGCCCTATAAGATTGAACAATACCGCCTCTTATCGAACATAGAAAAGGAACACAAACAAGCGGTTTACTATAGGAATGATGAGGATAGACGCAGAGGAGTAGAGTATGTTATGAATAAGATACTTGGTTTCTAAAAAACATGCTTGCAACTAGGTCCGGAATACAAAACTAATATAGGAGATGACCTAGAGAATGAGACCAAGGATGAGGTCACGTAATAACCCATGACCCTGAGTCTAGCTACAAGACTCGTAAATAAAGAAAAGCGCTTCTTGGGAGGCAACCCATGCTTTGTGTGATTTTTTATTTGTTTGATTGTTATTTGTTTCCGTATGCATGCTTTATATTTTATTGTTGGTAGATCATGTTTCAAAACTAAATGGTGAAAATACTTTATTTTGTCGTTTGGCTAAGTCTTAACTTCATCCAAAGGTATTTCGCAAAAGATAAGTGTAAGGGGAAACCCCAAATATGTTTTTAAGAAACAAAATTGATCATGATTCTCCACAATATTAAATGAACATGTATATTCGTATTTGTTAGAGTCAAATGCTTGTATCGAGTCATAATGATGTTTTGCAGGATTTTCCAGGAAGTAGGACATAAGTTTTCCAGAAATTTTCCGGAAACGTAACGTAAAGATTTCTGCAGGTCACTTCTGATGGTGTCAGGAAGAAATCCCTGACGGCGTCATGTGTAAAATTCTAGAAATTTTGCTAGTTTTGTTTTTCTAACGGAGTCTTAAAGTTTTTGTTAATTATTTAGTCTTATAAACTACAGGGAATCTGCAAACATTCATTCCACAAGCATTATATCTTACTTTGTTTTTCTAGGATTAGTTAGTATATATAGATTGTCGCCGATTTTACGCGAGGTTGCCTTGTTTGTTTTCTCAGGTTTAACAGGTTACATATGACAAGAAGATGATTTATATTCTGGAAGGGAAGCTTTGATTGTTCATTTTCTTGGAGGAAGATCTAACCTTGTTACCGCATTATCCACACCGAATGAATCAGGGGAGTATTTGCTTTCATTCTTTTACCTGTTTTACTTTTACATTCTTTAATTGAATATTGGGGACAATGTTCATCCTAAGTGTAAGGGGAGGGTAAATGATGATACCTTATAGGATACACTTTCACTTGAGATTGTTTGTTTAATGGTAGGTGTGTAATAAAACTATGAGAAATACTTGTTAGTGTAATTTTAGCGCCAAATTTAAAATGTTTTACAACATTTAGGAGTGAAACTTTAGCCTTAGCAAGCGTCTCATGGATAGGAGTCGTATGACTAGCACGAAACCGTACCATTCAGAAAAATTTTCCACCCAAATATGTGAGGTTCGCCTTTAGATTTGATAGGAAAAGCATTTACTATTAGTGCTTATGAGTGTACCGGTAGCATTTAGATTCTAGAACTTGCGTTAGTGATGCATCCCGAGACCGCTAGTGAGACTACATTCGTGTAGTAGGATTTACTACATGATAAGAGGCATTAGGATCAACCTTGTGTTAAACCCGTATCTTAATTACTTGACCATTTAAGTCATATTACTTGGCTAGTAAAATCAATTAATTTTTTCCCACACCTTAGCGTTGTACTCATTTTTAGTACACGAAACCCCTAGTACACCCCTCCGAGCCTATCTTTACGTTTCTAACTTTAAGCATTTTACTTAAAGGAAGAATTTGTTACAACCCACTTAAATGTACAATCAAATCGCCTTAGCCTTCCGTGTATGCACTCATCTTTAGTGCATTATTGTTATTTGTTTAAACCCTTAGTTAATTATCTAATTGATTACATGGTTGCTAAGTCGAGTCATATCCTTGTACATATTGTTTTGGGACGATTGGGACTCATGGGTAAAGTACTTATTTTATGGAGTAATGGGGAAGAACATCTATTATTACCCCCATATGTGCATTAATCTTAAAAGTACTCCAAGTGTTTTGATTATCATGATTCGAGTCATTAGATTAGTTTATTGTAAAGTATGTAAAAATTCAAGTGTAAGAGGATTGTTCATTCCCTATGATGTATTATTTTGGATGGTAGGGTAAGAGTGTATGCAAAAAAAATAATAATAAATAAATAAATAAATAAATAAAAACAAAAATCGAAAAAAAATCAACAAAAAGAAAAAAAAAATAGAAAAAGAAAAGAAAGAGAAAAAATATACGGACTACCATCCCGTTTATTCTATGTTTGTTTTATGTTTTTGTTATTTTTCATTTATTAGCTTAAGTCGAGTCTAGTCTTGGCTTAGCAACGCCATTTTGTACATGTAATTAACCAAGATTATTAACTCGCCACCAGTAAAGATTGCCTATATCGACAAAACCGTGTATTCCATATCCCTACACCTAACGTTATAACCCTTTAAAAGACCTCTTTGATAGTTTATCGTAGGTGCTTACGCCATGTGGTGGAGGTTTGATCCTTTCCCAAGCCTATGGTAATCTATTTTCCTATGACAGGTAGTGAGAGATGTTTTCCATTTCCATATTGTGATATATACTTTATTACACCCGAGAGGTGTGAGTATCTAAACACTATTTGTGAGGTGCTAGTGTATGACCTCCGTGCTTCTCTTTGGTCTTTAGTGGAACGAATATTTGTTGTAATTACTTTTATATTAGTGTTAAATGACCCCTAACTAGTATTTTGATTAGAATAAAAGCGCATTTGCTTGAGGACAAGCAAATCTCAAGTGTAAGGGTATATGATGAGGCGAAAAATGATCCGTTTTCAGGGGGTCATTTAAGCCCGGAATTGAATTTATTTGATCAAATATTGCCCTAAATCGTTCCTTTTGTGATTTTAGGTACTTTGGAGTGAATTCTGGAAAAGGAAGCATTTTGGACGTTTTTGGAGCATAAAAGTGAATAAAATGGTAAAGTCTTAATTTTCCTTGCTGGGAACAGTACCTGACGGCGTCACCAATTTCTTAATGACGGCGTCAAGTGGAAAAAAACAAGAGGTGAAGAGTATGGAGTCCATGACGGTCCAGAACACTTTTGCACTAGGGCGTGACGGCGTCACCAAGGCCGTCATGACCCTTTAACATGTGACGGCCCAGAGGAGAAATGCTCTTGACGGCGTCAGATCTGGATCTAGGCAATCCGATTTTATTATGGGCGGTGGGTTGGCGGCGTCAGAATTTTCTTCTTGACGTCGTCACCATAGAAAATCTATATATAGTCTTTGTAATTTTCATTCAAAAGAGAGGAAAATATTAGGGATGACTTGAATAAACCCTAGCTCGACTTTTAAAGTATTTTCAAGGGTTTTCACCCCTTGAAACCTTTCATGTTTAATTAAGATAAGTATCATTTCAATTCATTCAATATGTCTATGTGTTGCTTGAATATGTCTTACGCTTGTCTTGATTTTAACATGCTAGGCTAGATCTCTTGTGTGTTTGCTTAGATGTAATGAAACCTAGATGTTGATTATGGGTTGATTGCTTGTTTATAGTTGTTACGGATGAATGATTTCGATGTTAGGCTTAAGAAAACTGGCAGACTTCCATAGTGTAACTTGCTTGAACGTCTTAAGAAACATGAACCAATGCGTACTAGGTTTTTATGGTTGTATTTAATGCATGAGCGAATTCTAATGATCCCATGTTAGGAGCTTCTTTCAGGCTCGACATAGGAGTGAAGTAGGAGCTTATAGAGATGCGGAAGTACGTACGCCACCCCACGATTGGTATTAAGGAATATAACCCGTCATCCACGCAACTGTAACAAACTATCAACCTGTAAAAGATATCTAGGGAGTAATGAAATCTAAGTAAACACAATTTTCCCATTTATTGTTCACACCACTAGTTTAATTAGTTTAATTTACATTTCTGTTATTTTATTTTGATTGCATCTTTAGTTATTGGGTTAGTTGACTAGCAACTAATTCCGCCCACTCTTCCAATACCCGAGATTTTTACTTGCTTTATTAAAAATATAAAAATATAAAAAGAATCATCCCTCACCTCTAGACCTAGTTTTTAGGCTTTCTAATCCTAGCTACACTATTCCTGAGTTGAACGATCAATCCCCCGGTACTTGTCACTATACTATACTACAACGATCAGGTACACTGCCTGGTGGGGGTTGTAAGCTTCTAGAGATCCCTCGAGAGGTAAAGCCTGGTGACCATTAAAATATCCCTTGGCTTACGATTCAAGATATTGCCACCGGCGGCTGCATTTAAAGAATCTTGATCGTTTTGAGTCAAACCGTTATAAAACGTGTCGATTTGGTGTAACTCGGAGAAACCGTGGTGAGGACATTTTCGAAGTAGATCCTTAAAACGTTCCCATGCCTCACCAAATTTCTCATAAAAACGTTGTTGAAAATTAGTTATATCATTCTTAAGATTAGTCGTTTTGGACGGAGGAAAGAAATGATTAACAAATTTCGAGATGAGTTCTTCCCATGTATGGATTGAACGAGGGGGTTCTTTTTCAAGCCAAATTCGGGCTGTACCCTCGATTGAAAATGGGAGAAACATCAATTTAATAGCATCGTGAGGGACATCCTTAAATTTCATTGTCGAAGTTAACTTATTAAACCATCGGATGTGTGCGTAAGGATCGTCCCTTTCAAAACCGTGAAATTGGTTTGATGTGACAAGTTGAATCAATTCAGTTTTAAGTTCAAAATTATCGGAAAGTATATGTGGTAAAACGATTGCATCTCCATATCCCTCGGTGGGACACTGGAGCAATTCTTGCATAGTACGTTGATCGGCCATCTCGGTGATGGGTGTTTTAACAAGAGTATGTAACTCGGGTACGTAAGCTTGTTTACGACGTCTACGATAGTGTTGGTTCGGTATGGTCAGAGAATTATCGATAAATCTCGACCGTGAACGTTTGATCATACACTAAAAAGAAACCAAAGTAAAAAGAAAAAGTAAAACAAATTTGAAAAGAAAATCTTTTTGTATTTTTATTTTTTATAAAGCAAAATTCAAAATCTTAAACTTTTTTTTTTTTTTTTTTTTTTTTTTTTTTTTTTTTCAAACGTTACGTTAATTGTAAACCGTTTCCTTTAAATCTACTCGCGACGGAACGGGAGAGAAGAATGGATCTTTCTTCAGCTTGCAATTAAATGTCAAAGCTATCCGTATTTTCCGCTTATTCGGTCGTAGAATTCAAAGTAATCCGATTAGCAACTAATTTCACGCGTTGTTATATTGGGAAGCTTATTTGGTTTACAATGCCCTCCCTTCCACGGGAGAGTCGAGGCTGTAACTTTATTATTTTTTTGGTATTTTTGAAAACACTTTAGGAAAAGTGTTTTTGATTTTTCAATTTTTTTTTTGTTTTAAGGTTTTCAAAACACAATTTCGAAAAACAAAAACGAAAAATTCACTTCAACCTTCCCCGGCAGCGGCGCCAAAATTGATTCATGTGAAAATCAAGTTATTTATATAGTATTACTCAAGAGATCCGCAAAGAAATACGGATAACCCGAGGTCGTAGTCCGTGTGAAGGGTGAATGGAATTCTCAATTCCCGATTCGTGAAACGTGTCGTGAAAATGGTAAAAAGTGATTTTGATGAGATTAAACTAATGAAATAGTAAATCAAGCACAAATAATCACTTAAGCACGTTTTTTAAGTAAGGAAACTAAAAACGTAACGTAAGATCGAAAACGTAGCTTAAACGTAAATAAAACGTTAACGTACGAAGTAAAACACGAATTTTAAGCTACACTACTCCTACGGACTTGAAAATAATTTTGAAAAGTTAAAAATGATAAAATAAAATTTTAAGAAAAAGAAATATATTTTTTTGACTTTTTAATTATTTTTTTATGAATTAAAAACTAATTAACTAATTAAAAATTAAAAGAAAATGCAAATAAGGTGAGAAAAATGAAAAAATAAATTTTGAAAATTATAAAATGACTAAAAAGTAATTTTAAAACTAAAAACAAATTTTTTTTTAGCTTTTTGTGTAATTTTTGGAATTAAAAACTGTTAAATCTAATTAAAAATTTAAATTAAATTCAAAATTAATGGGAAAAATGCAAAATAATTTTCCAAAATTATAAAATAAATGAAAATAATTTTTTTAAAAATTTTGGATTTTTCTTGGCTTTTTCTGATTTTTTTGGATTTTTTGGTAATTAAAAAGTATTTAAAATTTAATAAAAATGAAAATAAAATAAGAAAAATAGCAAATAAAGTCAGAAAAATATGAAAAATTCATGGAAAATCTAAATTAAAGTTTAAACTTGAGAAAAATTTGAAAAGTGAAAAATAAGCACTGGACCTGCTTATTAGGTTGAAACTGCTTATGTATAAGTGCTTATTATTAAGCACTATGACCAAATTTTGACCCAAACTTAAAACAGATGTTATTTAGACTCAAATTAGCTCAAATGAACAGAACTTAGATGAAAAGAAACATATAAACAAAGATAATGGAGCAAACAGATTCAATAAGCAATAAGAAATAAGCAATGAGCCAAGCAGAATAAGCAATTTGTTCCAACTCAGAGAAATAAGCAACTATGGGCACAAATGAACTATTAAGAACCACAAAACACATATTTGAACTACTTAAATCCACTAGTAGGCTTAAGCTTAAAAACAGAATCTGACTTGAACTACACTACTTGATAAGCACAATAAGTAGTGAAAATAAGCTGATAAGGCTGAGCTTATGGGGGCAAACCCTTACTTGAACTACTAAGATGCCAAATACACTGGAAAGTCACACTTAAAACTGATTAGTTTACTGAAAATAACCTGAGATCAGATGCAATTAAAACAGATTTAATCCAAAATTGACTTTTTCAATTGTAACTAAGTTTGACTTAAGTGGAATTCTAAGTTATAAATCTGATCCTAAATGAAGTATATAGCTGATTTCTAACTAGATTACCCTAAATCTACCCTAGGTCTATCACTAAGTTAAAGTACTGATGCAACAAAATTAATGTGATCATGCAATTTGAGAATCCAAATGATTTTGACTTTCAATGTTTATTTGACTGATTTTTGACTTAAATAACTAGTATTACCTTAGATCTAACCACTAATCCAGTAACCTAACCAAGTAAACCACAAGAACAACTAAGAACCAACAGATCCAAACACCCCCTTACAAAGCAGGTTACACTAAGTTTCTGAGTTCAGGGCTTAATGTACTATAACTAATGCTCCAATTATAGTCCTAAAAGCTAATAGATGCAATGAAAATGAACCAAAGCAACAGGAACACAGATTCCAACACAAACACAAGCATAACACAGTTCTGTTAAGAGAGACAGGATATGAAACAGATAAAAAACAAATCAAACAGAAAATTAAATCAATACTCAACTAAACTATAATGCAAATATCAAATGAAAAACATAACTAGTAATTACTTCAAAACTAAACTAATATTACTAAGAGTATGCAGTTATAAAAAAAATTGAAAACTTACAAGTTCAAACCCCCTCAGCTTAAACAGAGGGGGATCACTCAGCTAGCCTGTCTTTGTGACAGGCCAAATGTTCCTTTTGGCTGCCAAAACTCCAATAAGCTAAGCTTATGTCAATAAGCTCAAATGTTGACCAATGTTGACTTTTTGTGACTTTGGAAATTTAAACACAGAACAATCTTTCAAACGGATTAGAAAGTTTATATAAGCTTATTTCAAATACAATAAAGCTTATTGAAGTTTAATTCAATCAAATGAAAACATGTTTTTGGTTTTATTATTGATTTTCTAAATTTTTTTATTTCTTGGATTTTTTTCAATTTGAGTAAAAACAGAAACAGAGAATTAAATGAAATGATAAACAAACTGAATTTATAGATTTAAACTAAATAAAGTAATTAATTGAAATTTAAATAAGAAGACAATAAAATGAAATTAAAAGTAAATTTATTAAAACTAAAAGCTGAGTAAAAATGCTTAAATTTGAAATTACAATAATGAAAACAGAAAATTACATAAAACTTAATCTAAAATCCTACACATTACATCTGTGACATGAGGAGGCCTTTTATACTAGAGGCAGGGAGTCCTTGTGAAGGTTCTAGCAATCCACTTCATCAATCCACACCACTCTTGTGTTTCTTTGATGTAATTATGTCCCTTGGATTAACCGTGTGTTCCATCATGTGATATCAGCCCTTGGATCATCATACCTCAATCAGTATACACGGAATTGCACGCGGATCACTGACATGGCAGGTCTGTCATGTTAGAATTCTTCTAGAAACCATAGTACAATACCCAATCTACCCTTAATTTCTTTTAATTTGAATTTACTTGTGGTGAACAGTAATCTAGGGTTCATTATCCTGGGTAAAAATAAAAAGGGGGCGGGAGTGTGTTTGGGATTGTTTTTATTATTTGGAGTGTTAACTGGGTGTTTGACCAGGGTAAAAATGGGTGGATCGGGTCTTAAATAGTTTAGGTGTTGGGCTTGTATTGTTGTGGGCTAGTATTTTAGGATTTGGATTTATCATTTAGATTAGGTCTGTTTGTTATTTTTAGTTTAGGATTTTAGGATTAAAATTCACAAGGACCATTATTGTAAAACCTGAAAATCCAGGGATCAAATCTGTAAATCTTCAAAAGTATAATCCAAGGGCCTCTTTTGTAAATCTTTGACTTATGAAGGATCATAATTGACTTTTTCTTCAAGAATTTCTTTCTGGGACTATTTTTGTAATTCCCAGAAAATGCAGGGACTTAAGTTGCCAAACTTTCAAAACTTTGCCCAGGGACCAATCTTGGCATTATATGAATTCCTGATGACTTCTTTAGATAATTTGAGCTTTCTTTTGTCATTTTGCTTCCCCGGCTCCGGCTTTTGACCTTTTTCTATTCTCGTGCTCGTTTTTGTCGGTTTTGGCTTTGTTTTTGTTCATTTTTCACATATTCGTACTTGCACATACACAAATACAAAAACACACATTCTCCTGGCATATCTGGTTAGTATTTAGTGTATGAGTTGAGATCAATGAAGAACCCATACATGCCATAGAACCTATCAACCAATCATATCCACCCATTTATATTTTCCACCTTTTTTTTCAAAACAACATATCTTGCAAACGGTAAATCTTCAAGCTATAAAAAAATACCATCGCGACGAGAATTAAATGATCTTTCTATAGATATGCATTGTTATATACTTTCGACGAACTTTTTTTTTTTTAGTTTCCACCCAGAAAGAATCATATATGATTCGTAAAAATCATATATGATTCGTAAAAAATCATAAATGATTCGATTCTTACGAATCATATATGATTCTTACGAATCATATATGATTTCTTAAGAATCATATATGATTCGTAAGAATCATATATGATTTGTTAAAATCGAATTATTCGTAAGAATCATATATGATTTGTAAGAATCATATAACAATGCATATCTATAGAAAGATAATTTAATTCTCGTCGCGATGGTATTTTTTTGTAACTTGACGATTTACGGTTTGCGAAATATTTAAGTTTTAAAAAAAGGGTGGAAGTTTATTTTTTTATTTTGATAAAAAAAAATAAGTGGATAAGATTGCTTGATGGGTTCTATGGTAAAAGTTGGATCCATAAAGAACTTTTGGCTTTAGTGTATTTGGTCTAATTTAAGCCTAAAAATGATGTGTGAAAAAGCACACATCAATAAGCCAAACTTGTATAAGCTAATAAGCCCATATATAAGGTGAAACAAACACCCCCCCCCCTGTACCTTCAGATATCTAAAGTCCAACCTTTTTTGTGTTGTTTAAACCTCCATTAGCGTTATCTTGGTTGCTCAAGGTTTTAACATGGAAGTTAATCTTATTAGCTTTCTAAGATCAGATAATGCTATAATCTTAAAAAATTTCAGTCATTTTGAATGTAATCAAGTTGTCAAAAAACTGCTTTTTTTTCCCCCTCAAACTGTTTTAAATGTAAAAGGTCAACCTTCAAATAAGTTCTCGTATCTTATAAGTTTGTATTCCTTCAAGCCCCACCAAGATTCATAGCAACAAAGGTTTATTACGGAGGGTATCCGTGTATTTATGATGGAGCGGTGGGTATCCGCAGGCTGTAGTGAATCCTTAGTATAGCTATCAAGCGTTTTGCGTATATGTCCACTATATTGAATTATGGATTTAAACCTATGATCTCACCAGCGAAAGCTGACTTTTAGCAAGTTTTCTCAGGTAATTAAGTGATGATTTGGATGCATGGATTGGAAGGCTTGGCAATGGCACCTGTTTTATGGATCTATTTTCTAAAACTCTTATATTAAATTGTGGACCTATTTTTATTTCTTTTGGGCCTGCCTTTGGATGAATTTTGGATAAATGTAAACTTTAAAACCCCGTTTGGTTGTGTTTTTCTTATGTTTACTTTATCTCGTTCTTTTATGACTTGTGTTGGATACCAATCCCCGTAACACCTCGAAAGCTTGTTTAGTCTTTTGCTGTACCAAATTTTGGGGGTGTTACATAAGTGGTACACTTTCAAACCCAAGCCAAACCCTTACGGTGATTCCTACAACCCTTCTTGGAAAAATCACCCGAACCTTAGGTGGAAACCAAACCAAAACAATTCTTCCAATCCCCCTAATCGTTACCAACCAAACGGTCCACCCTCCAACCGCACTTTCAACAACAATCCTTCTAATAACTATGGTAGTACCAACAGTCTTGAAGGATTGATGTCCAAGTTTATGGCATCTCAAGAAGCTCGCATAGCTAAATTTGAAACCGAATTCAACCAACAACAAATGGAGATGACCAATAAGATTGAAAACTTGTTGAAAGCCCTCAACAACCAAGCGTTAACCACACCTAGGAAGGACACTAGGGACGCCAATAGCGGAATCCAAACTAAGGACCCCTCGTCATCCAAACACGTCCACTTTGTCAATGTTGTCACTATTAAGCCAAAAGATAAAGATATAGAAGAAAGTGACAAGGATGAAGTTGGAATAGAAACCGAGCCTAGGGATGAAATTAAGGAAGTTGAGGTTAATAAGGGAGAAAAGTTAGAGGAAGTAGAAAACGTAGAAGAGTACTTTGATAAGTTACCCACCAAGGAAGAACGGGAATATCACAAGGATTTATTCAATGATCCCGAGACACTATATATCCTTGGTTCACCCCTTATTAAAGTAGGTGATCCCTCTAACATTAACATACCATGCAACATTGGGCATATGCATGTATGGAAAGCTTATATCGAACCTAGGTCTCCCATAAACATCATGACTAGGACTTATTATAATTGGGTAATGAAGAAGCAACTTGGTTATAGGATGATGCCCAACAAGAATTTGCTAAGTAATTTAGTAGGTAGAGTGAAAGGATTGCATGTGATTGTCGGAAACTTCACTTATGAGACCGATTTTATGATAGTGGAGGATACTCATCCGGTGATAGATGATTGCCGAAGTCAAGTAGTGTTCAGAAAACCGTTCGTTGAAGCCTCTAAGATGAGTTATGATCCGACTCTAGGGATAGTTAGATTCAAGGAAGAGAATGATGAGATTGCCTACCAAATGCCCTATAAGATTGAACAATACCGCCTCTTATCGAACATAGAAAAGGAACACAAACAAGCGGTTTACTATAGGAATGATGAGGATAGACGCAGAGGAGTAGAGTATGTTATGAATAAGATACTTGGTTTCTAAAAAACATGCTTGCAACTAGGTCTGGAATACAAAACTAATATAGGAGATGACCTAGAGAATGAGACCAAGGATGAGGTCACGTAATAACCCATGACCCTGAGTCTAGCTACAAGACTCGTAAATAAAGAAAAGCGCTTCTTGGGAGGCAACCCATGCTTTGTGTGATTTTTTATTTGTTTGATTGTTATTTGTTTCCGTATGCATGCTTTATATTTTATTGTTGGTAGATCATGTTTCAAAACTAAATGGTGAAAATACTTTATTTTGTCGTTTGGCTAAGTCTTAACTTCATCCAAAGGTATTTCGCAAAAGATAAGTGTAAGGGGAAACCCCAAATATGTTTTTAAGAAACAAAATTGATCATGATTCTCCACAATATTAAATGAACATGTATATTCGTATTTGTTAGAGTCAAATGCTTGTATCGAGTCATAATGATGTTTTGCAGGATTTTCCAGGAAGTAGGACATAAGTTTTCCAGAAATTTTCCGGAAACGTAACGTAAAGATTTCTGCAGGTCACTTCTGATGGTGTCAGGAAGAAATCCCTGACGGCGTCATGTGTAAAATTCTAGAAATTTTGCTAGTTTTGTTTTTCTAACGGAGTCTTAAAGTTTTTGTTAATTATTTAGTCTTATAAACTACAGGGAATCTGCAAACATTCATTCCACAAGCATTATATCTTACTTTGTTTTTCTAGGATTAGTTAGTATATATAGATTGTCGCCGATTTTACGCGAGGTTGCCTTGTTTGTTTTCTCAGGTTTAACAGGTTACATATGACAAGAAGATGATTTATATTCTGGAAGGGAAGCTTTGATTGTTCATTTTCTTGGAGGAAGATCTAACCTTGTTACCGCATTATCCACACCGAAGGAATCAGGGGAGTATTTGCTTTCATTCTTTTACCTGTTTTACTTTTACATTCTTTAATTGAATATTGGGGACAATGTTCATCCTAAGTGTAAGGGGAGGGTAAATGATGATACCTTATAGGATACACTTTCACTTGAGATTGTTTGTTTAATGGTAGGTGTGTAATAAAACTATGAGAAATACTTGTTAGTGTAATTTTAGCGCCAAATTTAAAATGTTTTACAACATTTAGGAGTGAAACTTTAGCCTTAGCAAGCGTCTCATGGATAGGAGTCGTATGACTAGCACGAAACCGTACCATTCAGAAAAATTTTCCACCCAAATATGTGAGGTTCGCCTTTAGATTTGATAGGAAAAGCATTTACTATTAGTGCTTATGAGTGTACCGGTAGCATTTAGATTCTAGAACTTGCGTTAGTGATGCATCCCGAGACCGCTAGTGAGACTACATTCGTGTAGTAGGATTTACTACATGATAAGAGGCATTAGGATCAACCTTGTGTTAAACCCGTATCTTAATTACTTGACCATTTAAGTCATATTACTTGGCTAGTAAAATCAATTAATTTTTTCCCACACCTTAGCGTTGTACTCATTTTTAGTACACGAAACCCCTAGTACACCCCTCCGAGCCTATCTTTACGTTTCTAACTTTAAGCATTTTACTTAAAGGAAGAATTTGTTACAACCCACTTAAATGTACAATCAAATCGCCTTAGCCTTCCGTGTATGCACTCATCTTTAGTGCATTATTGTTATTTGTTTAAACCCTTAGTTAATTATCTAATTGATTACATGGTTGCTAAGTCGAGTCATATCCTTGTACATATTGTTTTGGGACGATTGGGACTCATGGGTAAAGTACTTATTTTATGGAGTAATGGGGAAGAACATCTATTATTACCCCCATATGTGCATTAATCTTAAAAGTACTCCAAGTGTTTTGATTATCATGATTCGAGTCATTAGATTAGTTTATTGTAAAGTATGTAAAAATTCAAGTGTAAGAGGATTGTTCATTCCCTATGATGTATTATTTTGGATGGTAGGGTAAGAGTGTATGCAAAAAAAATAATAATAAATAAATAAATAAATAAATAAAAACAAAAATCGAAAAAAAATCAACAAAAAGAAAAAAAAAATAGAAAAAGAAAAGAAAGAGAAAAAATATACGGACTACCATCCCGTTTATTCTATGTTTGTTTTATGTTTTTGTTATTTTTCATTTATTAGCTTAAGTCGAGTCTAGTCTTGGCTTAGCAACGCCATTTTGTACATGTAATTAACCAAGATTATTAACTCGCCACCAGTAAAGATTGCCTATATCGACAAAACCGTGTATTCCATATCCCTACACCTAACGTTATAACCCTTTAAAAGACCTCTTTGATAGTTTATCGTAGGTGCTTACGCCATGTGGTGGAGGTTTGATCCTTTCCCAAGCCTATGGTAATCTATTTTCCTATGACAGGTAGTGAGAGATGTTTTCCATTTCCATATTGTGATATATACTTTATTACACCCGAGAGGTGTGAGTATCTAAACACTATTTGTGAGGTGCTAGTGTATGACCTCCGTGCTTCTCTTTGGTCTTTAGTGGAACGAATATTTGTTGTAATTACTTTTATATTAGTGTTAAATGACCCCTAACTAGTATTTTGATTAGAATAAAAGCGCATTTGCTTGAGGACAAGCAAATCTCAAGTGTAAGGGTATATGATGAGGCGAAAAATGATCCGTTTTCAGGGGGTCATTTAAGCCCGGAATTGAATTTATTTGATCAAATATTGCCCTAAATCGTTCCTTTTGTGATTTTAGGTACTTTGGAGTGAATTCTGGAAAAGGAAGCATTTTGGACGTTTTTGGAGCATAAAAGTGAATAAAATGGTAAAGTCTTAATTTTCCTTGCTGGGAACAGTACCTGACGGCGTCACCAATTTCTTAATGACGGCGTCAAGTGGAAAAAAACAAGAGGTGAAGAGTATGGAGTCCATGACGGTCCAGAACACTTTTGCACTAGGGCGTGACGGCGTCACCAAGGCCGTCATGACCCTTTAACATGTGACGGCCCAGAGGAGAAATGCTCTTGACGGCGTCAGATCTGGATCTAGGCAATCCGATTTTATTATGGGCGGTGGGTTGGCGGCGTCAGAATTTTCTTCTTGACGTCGTCACCATATAAAATCTATATATAGTCTTTGTAATTTTCATTCAAAAGAGAGGAAAATATTAGGGATGACTTGAATAAACCCTAGCTCGACTTTTAAAGTATTTTCAAGGGTTTTCACCCCTTGAAACCTTTCATGTTTAATTAAGATAAGTATCATTTCAATTCATTCAATATGTCTATGTGTTGCTTGAATATGTCTTACGCTTGTCTTGATTTTAACATGCTAGGCTAGATCTCTTGTGTGTTTGCTTAGATGTAATGAAACCTAGATGTTGATTATGGGTTGATTGCTTGTTTATAGTTGTTACGGATGAATGATTTCGATGTTAGGCTTAAGAAAACTGGCAGACTTCCATAGTGTAACTTGCTTGAACGTCTTAAGAAACATGAACCAATGCGTACTAGGTTTTTATGGTTGTATTTAATGCATGAGCGAATTCTAATGATCCCATGTTAGGAGCTTCTTTCAGGCTCGACATAGGAGTGAAGTAGGAGCTTATAGAGATGCGGAAGTACGTACGCCACCCCACGATTGGTATTAAGGAATATAACCCGTCATCCACGCAACTGTAACAAACTATCAACCTGTAAAAGATATCTAGGGAGTAATGAAATCTAAGTAAACACAATTTTCCCATTTATTGTTCACACCACTAGTTTAATTAGTTTAATTTACATTTCTGTTATTTTATTTTGATTGCATCTTTAGTTATTGGGTTAGTTGACTAGCAACTAATTCCGCCCACTCTTCCAATACCCGAGATTTTTACTTGCTTTATTAAAAATATAAAAATATAAAAAGAATCATCCCTCACCTCTAGACCTAGTTTTTAGGCTTTCTAATCCTAGCTACACTATTCCTGAGTTGAACGATCAATCCCCCGGTACTTGTCACTATACTATACTACAACGATCAGGTACACTGCCTGGTGGGGGTTGTAAGCTTCTAGAGATCCCTCGAGAGGTAAAGCCTGGTGACCATTAAAATATCCCTTGGCTTACGATTCAAGATATTGCCACCGGCGGCTGCATTTAAAGAATCTTGATCGTTTTGAGTCAAACCGTTATAAAACGTGTCGATTTGGTGTAACTCGGAGAAACCGTGGTGAGGACATTTTCGAAGTAGATCCTTAAAACGTTCCCATGCCTCACCAAATTTCTCATAAAAACGTTGTTGAAAATTAGTTATATCATTCTTAAGATTAGTCGTTTTGGACGGAGGAAAGAAATGATTAACAAATTTCGAGATGAGTTCTTCCCATGTATGGATTGAACGAGGGGGTTCTTTTTCAAGCCAAATTCGGGCTGTACCCTCGATTGAAAATGGGAGAAACATCAATTTAATAGCATCGTGAGGGACATCCTTAAATTTCATTGTCGAAGTTAACTTATTAAACCATCGGATGTGTGCGTAAGGATCGTCCCTTTCAAAACCGTGAAATTGGTTTGATGTGACAAGTTGAATCAATTCAGTTTTAAGTTCAAAATTATCGGAAAGTATATGTGGTAAAACGATTGCATCTCCATATCCCTCGGTGGGACACTGGAGCAATTCTTGCATAGTACGTTGATCGGCCATCTCGGTGATGGGTGTTTTAACAAGAGTATGTAACTCGGGTACGTAAGCTTGTTTACGACGTCTACGATAGTGTTGGTTCGGTATGGTCAGAGAATTATCGATAAATCTCGACCGTGAACGTTTGATCATACACTAAAAAGAAACCAAAGTAAAAAGAAAAAGTAAAACAAATTTGAAAAGAAAATCTTTTTGTATTTTTATTTTTTATAAAGCAAAATTCAAAAACTTAAACTTTTTTTTTTTTTTTTTTTTTTTTTTTTTTTTTCAAACGTTACGTTAATTGTAAACCGTTTCCTTTAAATCTACTCGCGACGGAACGGGAGAGAAGAATGGATCTTTCTTCAGCTTGCAATTAAATGTCAAAGCTATCCGTATTTTCCGCTTATTCGGTCGTAGAATTCAAAGTAATCCGATTAGCAACTAATTTCACGCGTTGTTATATTGGGAAGCTTATTTGGTTTACAATGCCCTCCCTTCCACGGGAGAGTCGAGGCTGTAACTTTATTATTTTTTTGGTATTTTTGAAAACACTTTAGGAAAAGTGTTTTTGATTTTTCAATTTTTTTTTTGTTTTAAGGTTTTCAAAACACAATTTCGAAAAACAAAAACGAAAAATTCACTTCAACCTTCCCCGGCAGCGGCGCCAAAATTGATTCATGTGAAAATCAAGTTATTTATATAGTATTACTCAAGAGATCCGCAAAGAAATACGGATAACCCGAGGTCGTAGTCCGTGTGAAGGGTGAATGGAATTCTCAATTCCCGATTCGTGAAACGTGTCGTGAAAATGGTAAAAAGTGATTTTGATGAGATTAAACTAATGAAATAGTAAATCAAGCACAAATAATCACTTAAGCACGTTTTTTAAGTAAGGAAACTAAAAACGTAACGTAAGATCGAAAACGTAGCTTAAACGTAAATAAAACGTTAACGTACGAAGTAAAACACGAATTTTAAGCTACACTACTCCTACGGACTTGAAAATAATTTTGAAAAGTTAAAAATGATAAAATAAAATTTTAAGAAAAAGAAATATATTTTTTTCACTTTTTAATTATTTTTTTATGAATTAAAAACTAATTAACTAATTAAAAATTAAAAGAAAATGCAAATAAGGTGAGAAAAATGAAAAAATAAATTTTGAAAATTATAAAATGACTAAAAAGTAATTTTAAAACTAAAAACAAATTTTTTTTTAGCTTTTTGTGTAATTTTTGGAATTAAAAACTGTTAAATCTAATTAAAAATTTAAATTAAATTCAAAATTAATGGGAAAAATGCAAAATAATTTTCCAAAATTATAAAATAAATGAAAATAATTTTTTAAAAATTTTGGATTTTTCTTGGCTTTTTCTGATTTTTTTGGATTTTTTGGTAATTAAAAAGTATTTAAAATTTAATAAAAATGAAAATAAAATAAGAAAAATAGCAAATAAAGTCAGAAAAATATGAAAAATTCATGGAAAATCTAAATTAAAGTTTAAACTTGAGAAAAATTTGAAAAGTGAAAAATAAGCACTGGACCTGCTTATTAGGTTGAAACTGCTTATGTATAAGTGCTTATTATTAAGCACTATGACCAAATTTTGACCCAAACTTAAAACAGATGTTATTTAGACTCAAATTAGCTCAAATGAACAGAACTTAGATGAAAAGAAACATATAAACAAAGATAATGGAGCAAACAGATTCAATAAGCAATAAGAAATAAGCAATGAGCCAAGCAGAATAAGCAATTTGTTCCAACTCAGAGAACTAAGCAACTATGGGCACAAATGAACTATTAAGAACCACAAAACACATATTTGAACTACTTAAATCCACTAGTAGGCTTAAGCTTAAAAACAGAATCTGACTTGAACTACACTACTTGATAAGCACAATAAGTAGTGAAAATAAGCTGATAAGGCTGAGCTTATGGGGGCAAACCCTTACTTGAACTACTAAGATGCCAAATACACTGGAAAGTCACACTTAAAACTGATTAGTTTACTGAAAATAACCTGAGATCAGATGCAATTAAAACAGATTTAATCCAAAATTGACTTTTTCAATTGTAACTAAGTTTGACTTAAGTGGAATTCTAAGTTATAAATCTGATCCTAAATGAAGTATATAGCTGATTTCTAACTAGATTACCCTAAATCTACCCTAGGTCTATCACTAAGTTAAAGTACTGATGCAACAAAATTAATGTGATCATGCAATTTGAGAATCTAAATGATTTTGACTTTCAATGTTTATTTGACTGATTTTTGACTTAAATAACTAGTATTACCTTAGATCTAACCACTAATCCAGTAACCTAACCAAGTAAACCACAAGAACAACTAAGAACCAACAGATCCAAACACCCCCTTACAAAGCAGGTTACACTAAGTTTCTGAGTTCAGGGCTTAATGTACTATAACTAATGCTCCAATTATAGTCCTAAAAGCTAATAGATGCAATGAAAATGAACCAAAGCAACAGGAACACAGATTCCAACACAAACACAAGCATAACACAGTTCTGTTAAGAGAGACAGGATATGAAACAGATAAAAAACAAATCAAACAGAAAATTAAATCAATACTCAACTAAACTATAATGCAAATATCAAATGAAAAACATAACTAGTAATTACTTCAAAACTAAACTAATATTACTAAGAGTATGCAGTTATAAAAAAAATTGAAAACTTACAAGTTCAAACCCCCTCAGCTTAAACAGAGGGGGATCACTCAGCTAGCCTGTCTTTGTGACAGGCCAAATGTTCCTTTTGGCTGCCAAAACTCCAATAAGCTAAGCTTATGTCAATAAGCTCAAATGTTGACCAATGTTGACTTTTTGTGACTTTGGAAATTTAAACACAGAACAATCTTTCAAACGGATTAGAAAGTTTATATAAGCTTATTTCAAATACAATAAAGCTTATTGAAGTTTAATTCAATCAAATGAAAACATATTTTTGGTTTTATTATTGATTTTCTGAATTTTTTTATTTCTTGGATTTTTTTCAATTTGAGTAAAAACAGAAACAGAGAATTAAATGAAATGATAAACAAACTGAATTTATAGATTTAAACTAAATAAAGTAATTAATTGAAATTTAAATAAGAAGACAATAAAATGAAATTAAAAGTAAATTTATTAAAACTAAAAGCTGAGTAAAAATGCTTAAATTTGAAATTACAATAATGAAAACAGAAAATTACATAAAACTTAATCTAAAATCCTACACATTACATCTGTGACATGAGGAGGCCTTTTATACTAGAGGCAGGGAGTCCTTGTGAAGGTTCTAGCAATCCACTTCATCAATCCACACCACTCTTGTGTTTCTTTGATGTAATTATGTCCCTTGGATTAACCGTGTGTTCCATCATGTGATATCAGCCCTTGGATCATCATACCTCAATCAGTATACACGGAACTGCACGCGGATCACTGACATGGCAGGTCTGTCATGTTAGAATTCTTCTAGAAACCATAGTACAATACCCAATCTACCCTTAATTTCTTTTAATTTGAATTTACTTGTGGTGAACAGTAATCTAGGGTTCATTATCCTGGGTAAAAATAAAAAGGGGGCGGGAGTGTGTTTGGGATTGTTTTTATTATTTGGAGTGTTAACTGGGTGTTTGACCAGGGTAAAAATGGGTGGATCGGGTCTTAAATAGTTTAGGTGTTGGGCTTGTATTGTTGTGGGCTAGTATTTTAGGATTTGGATTTATCATTTAGATTAGGTCTGTTTGTTATTTTTAGTTTAGGATTTTAGGATTAAAATTCACAAGGACCATTATTGTAAAACCTGAAAATCCAGGGATCAAATCTGTAAATCTTCAAAAGTATAATCCAAGGGCCTCTTTTGTAAATCTTTGACTTATGAAGGATCATAATTGACTTTTTCTTCAAGAATTTCTTTCTGGGACTATTTTTGTAATTCCCAGAAAATGCAGGGACTTAAGTTGCCAAACTTTCAAAACTTTGCCCAGGGACCAATCTTGGCATTATATGAATTCCTGATGACTTCTTTAGATAATTTGAGCTTTCTTTTGTCATTTTGCTTCCCCGGCTCCGGCTTTTGACCTTTTTCTATTCTCGTGCTCGTTTTTGTCGGTTTTGGCTTTGTTTTTGTTCATTTTTCACATATTCGTACTTGCACATACACAAATACAAAAACACACATTCTCCTGGCATATCTGGTTAGTATTTAGTGTATGAGTTGAGATCAATGAAGAACCCATACATGCCATAGAACCTATCAACCAATCATATCCACCCATTTATATTTTCCACCTTTTTTTTCAAAACAACATATCTTGCAAACGGTAAATCTTCAAGCTATAAAAAAATACCATCGCGACGAGAATTAAATGATCTTTCTATAGATATGCATTGTTATATACTTTCGACGAACTTTTTTTTTTTTTAGTTTCCACCCAGAAAGAATCATATATGATTCGTAAAAATCATATATGATTCGTAAAAAATCATAAATGATTCGATTCTTACGAATCATATATGATTCTTACGAATCATATATGATTTCTTAAGAATCATATATGATTCGTAAGAATCATATATGATTTGTTAAAATCGAATTATATATGATTTTTCTAAGCGAAAAAAAAAGTTCATCGAAAAAAAAGTTCGCCGAAAGTATATAACAATGCATATCTATAGAAAGATAATTTAATTCTCGTCGCGATGGTATTTTTTTGTAACTTGACGATTTACGGTTTGCGAAATATTTAAGTTTTAAAAAAAGGGTGGAAGTTTATTTTTTTATTTTGATAAAAAAAAATAAGTGGATAAGATTGCTTGATGGGTTCTATGGTAAAAGTTGGATCCATAAAGAACTTTTGGCTTTAGTGTATTTGGTCTAATTTAAGCCTAAAAATGATGTGTGAAAAAGCACACATCAATAAGCCAAACTTGTATAAGCTAATAAGCCCATATATAAGGTGAAACAAACACCCCCCCCTGTACCTTCCGATATCTAAAGTCCAACCTTTTTTGTGTTGTTTAAACCTCCATTAGCGTTATCTTGGTTGCTCAAGGTTTTAACATGGAAGTTAATCTTATTAGCTTTCTAAGATCAGATAATGCTATAATCTTAAAAAATTTCAGTCATTTTGAATGTAATCAAGTTGTCAAAAAACTGCTTTTTTTTCCCCCTCAAACTGTTTTAAATGTAAAAGGTCAACCTTCAAATAAGTTCTCGTATCTTATAAGTTTGTATTCCTTCAAGCCCCACCAAGATTCATAGCAACAAAGGTTTATTACGGAGGGTATCCGTGTATTTATGATGGAGCGGTGGGTATCCGCAGGCTGTAGTGAATCCTTAGTATAGCTATCAAGCGTTTTGCGTATATGTCCACTATATTGAATTATGGATTTAAACCTATGATCTCACCAGCGAAAGCTGACTTTTAGCAAGTTTTCTCAGGTAATTAAGTGATGATTTGGATGCATGGATTGGAAGGCTTGGCAATGGCACCTGTTTTATGGATCTATTTTCTAAAACTCTTATATTAAATTGTGGACCTATTTTTATTTCTTTTGGGCCTGACTTTGGATGAATTTTGGATAAATGTAAACTTTAAAACCCCGTTTGGTTGTGTTTTTCTTATGTTTACTTTATCTCGTTCTTTTATGACTTGTGTTGGATACCAATCCCCGTAACACCTCGAAAGCTTGTTTAGTCTTTTGCTGTACCAAATTTTGGGGGTGTTACATAAGTGGTACACTTTCAAACCCAAGCCAAACCCTTACGGTGATTCCTACAACCCTTCTTGGAAAAATCACCCGAACCTTAGGTGGAAACCAAACCAAAACAATTCTTCCAATCCCCCTAATCGTTACCAACCAAACGGTCCACCCTCCAACCGCACTTTCAACAACAATCCTTCTAATAACTATGGTAGTACCAACAGTCTTGAAGGATTGATGTCCAAGTTTATGGCATCTCAAGAAGCTCGCATAGCTAAATTTGAAACCGAATTCAACCAACAACAAATGGAGATGACCAATAAGATTGAAAACTTGTTGAAAGCCCTCAACAACCAAGCGTTAACCACACCTAGGAAGGACACTAGGGACGCCAATAGCGGAATCCAAACTAAGGACCCCTCGTCATCCAAACACGTCCACTTTGTCAATGTTGTCACTATTAAGCCAAAAGATAAAGATATAGAAGAAAGTGACAAGGATGAAGTTGGAATAGAAACCGAGCCTAGGGATGAAATTAAGGAAGTTGAGGTTAATAAGGGAGAAAAGTTAGAGGAAGTAGAAAACGTAGAAGAGTACTTTGATAAGTTACCCACCAAGGAAGAACGGGAATATCACAAGGATTTATTCAATGATCCCGAGACACTATATATCCTTGGTTCACCCCTTATTAAAGTAGGTGATCCCTCTAACATTAACATACCATGCAACATTGGGCATATGCATGTATGGAAAGCTTATATCGAACCTAGGTCTCCCATAAACATCATGACTAGGACTTATTATAATTGGGTAATGAAGAAGCAACTTGGTTATAGGATGATGCCCAACAAGAATTTGCTAAGTAATTTAGTAGGTAGAGTGAAAGGATTGCATGTGATTGTCGGAAACTTCACTTATGAGACCGATTTTATGATAGTGGAGGATACTCATCCGGTGATAGATGATTGCCGAAGTCAAGTAGTGTTCAGAAAACCGTTCGTTGAAGCCTCTAAGATGAGTTATGATCCGACTCTAGGGATAGTTAGATTCAAGGAAGAGAATGATGAGATTGCCTACCAAATGCCCTATAAGATTGAACAATACCGCCTCTTATCGAACATAGAAAAGGAACACAAACAAGCGGTTTACTATAGGAATGATGAGGATAGACGCAGAGGAGTAGAGTATGTTATGAATAAGATACTTGGTTTCTAAAAAACATGCTTGCAACTAGGTCTGGAATACAAAACTAATATAGGAGATGACCTAGAGAATGAGACCAAGGATGAGGTCACGTAATAACCCATGACCCTGAGTCTAGCTACAAGACTCGTAAATAAAGAAAAGCGCTTCTTGGGAGGCAACCCATGCTTTGTGTGATTTTTTATTTGTTTGATTGTTATTTGTTTCCGTATGCATGCTTTATATTTTATTGTTGGTAGATCATGTTTCAAAACTAAATGGTGAAAATACTTTATTTTGTCGTTTGGCTAAGTCTTAACTTCATCCAAAGGTATTTCGCAAAAGATAAGTGTAAGGGGAAACCCCAAATATGTTTTGAAGAAACAAAATTGATCATGATTCTCCACAATATTAAATGAACATGTATATTCGTATTTGTTAGAGTCAAATGCTTGTATCGAGTCATAATGATGTTTTGCAGGATTTTCCAGGAAGTAGGACATAAGTTTTCCAGAAATTTTCCGGAAACTTAACGTAAAGATTTCTGCAGGTCACTTCTGATGGTGTCAGGAAGAAATCCCTGACGGCGTCATGTGTAAAATTCTAGAAATTTTGCTAGTTTTGATTTTCTAACGGAGTCTTAAAGTTTTTGTTAATTATTTAGTCTTATAAACTACAGGGAATCTGCAAACATTCATTCCACAAGCATTATATCTTACTTTGTTTTTCTAGGATTAGTTAGTATATATAGATTGTCGCCGATTTTACGCGAGGTTGCCTTGTTTGTTTTCTCAGGTTTAACAGGTTACATATGACAAGAAGATGATTTATATTCTGGAAGGGAAGCTTTGATTGTTCATTTTCTTGGAGGAAGATCTAACCTTGTTACCGCATTATCCACACCGAATGAATCAGGGGAGTATTTGCTTTCATTCTTTTACCTGTTTTACTTTTACATTCTTTAATTGAATATTGGGGACAATGTTCATCCTAAGTGTAAGGGGAGGGTAAATGATGATACCTAATAGGATACACTTTCACTTGAGTTTGTTTGTTTAATGGTAGGTGTGTAATAAAACTATGAGAAATACTTGTTAGTGTAATTTTAGCGCCAAATTTAAAATGTTTTACAACATTTAGGAGTGAAACTTTAGCCTTAGCAAGCGTCTCATGGATAGGAGTCGTATGACTAGCACGAAACCGTACCATTCAGAAAAATTTTCCACCCAAATATGTGAGGTTCGCCTTTAGATTTGATAGGAAAAGCATTTACTATTAGTGCTTATGAGTGTACCGGTAGCATTTAGATTCTAGAACTTGCGTTAGTGATGCATCCCGAGACCGCTAGTGAGACTACATTCGTGTAGTAGGATTTACTACATGATAAGAGGCATTAGGATCAACCTTGTGTTAAACCCGTATCTTAATTACTTGACCATTTAAGTCATATTACTTGGCTAGTAAAATCAATTAATTTTTTCCCACACCTTAGCGTTGTACTCATTTTTAGTACACGAAACCCCTAGTACACCCCTCCGAGCCTATCTTTACGTTTCTAACTTTAAGCATTTTACTTAAAGGAAGAATTTGTTACAACCCACTTAAATGTACAATCAAATCGCCTTAGCCTTCCGTGTATGCACTCATCTTTAGTGCATTATTGTTATTTGTTTAAACCCTTAGTTAATTATCTAATTGATTACATGGTTGCTAAGTCGAGTCATATCCTTGTACATATTGTTTTGGGACTATTGGGACTCATGGGTAAAGTACTTATTTTATGGAGTAATGGGGAAGAACATCTATTATTACCCCCATATGTGCATTAATCTTAAAAGTACTCCAAGTGTTTTGATTATCATGATTCGAGTCATTAGATTAGTTTATTGTAAAGTATGTAAAAATTCAAGTGTAAGAGGATTGTTCATTCCCTATGATGTATTATTTTGGATGGTAGGGTAAGAGTGTGTGCAAAAAAAATAATAATAAATAAATAAATAAAAACAAAAATCGAAAAAAAATCAACAAAAAGAAAAAAAAATAGAAAAAGAAAAGAAAGAGAAAAAATATACGGACTACCATCCCGTTTATTCTATGTTTGTTTTATGTTTTTGTTATTTTTCATTTATTAGCTTAAGTCGAGTCTAGTCTTGGCTTAGCAACGCCATTTTGTACATGTAATTAACCAAGATTATTAACTCGCCACCAGTAAAGATTGCCTATATCGACAAAACCGTGTATTCCATATCCCTACACCTAACGTTATAACCCTTTAAAAGACCTCTTTGATAGTTTATCGTAGGTGCTTACGCCATGTGGTGGAGGTTTGATCCTTTCCCAAGCCTATGGTAATCTATTTTCCTATGACAGGTAGTGAGAGATGTTTTCCATTTCCATATTGTGATATATACTTTATTACACCCGAGAGATGTGAGTATCTAAACACTATTTGTGAGGTGCTAGTGTATGACCTCCGTGCTTCTCTTTGGTCTTTAGTGGAACGAATATTTGTTGTAATTACTTTTATATTAGTGTTAAATGACCCCTAACTAGTATTTTGATTAGAATAAAAGCGCATTTGCTTGAGGACAAGCAAATCTCAAGTGTAAGGGTATATGATGAGGCGAAAAATGATCCGTTTTCAGGGGGTCATTTAAGCCCGGAATTGAATTTATTTGATCAAATATTGCCCTAAATCGTTCCTTTTGTGATTTTAGGTACTTTGGAGTGAATTCTGGAAAAGGAAGCATTTTGGACGTTTTTGGAGCATAAAAGTGAATAAAATGGCAAAGTCTATCCTTGCTGGGAACAGTACCTGACGGCGTCACCAATTTCTTAATGACGGCGTCAAGAGGAAAAAAACAAGAGGTGAAGAGTATGGAGTCCATGACGGTCCAGAACACTTTTGCACTAGGGCGTGACGGCGTCACCAAGGCCGTCATGACCCTTTAACACATGACGGCCCAGAGGAGAAATGCTCTTGACGGCGTCAGATCTGGATCTAGGCAATCCGATTTTATTATGGGCGGCGGGTTAGCGGCGTCAGAATTTTCTTCTTGACGTCGTCACCTTAGAAAATCTATATATAGTCTTTGTAATTTTCATTCAAAAGAGAGGAAAATATTAGGGATGACTTGAATAAACCCTAGCTCGACTTTTAAAGTATTTTCAAGGGTTTTCACCCCTTGAAACCTTTCATGTTCAATTAAGATAAGTATCATTTCAATTCATTCAATATGTCTATGTGTTGCTTGAATATGTCTTACGCTTGTCTTGATTTTAACATGCTAGGCTAGATCTCTTGTGTGTTTGCTTAGATGTAATGAAACCTAGATGTTGATTATGGGTTGATTGCTTGTTTATAGTTGTTACGGATGAATGATTTCGATGTTAGGCTTAAGAAAATTGGCAGACTTCCATAGTGTAACTTGCTTGAACGTCTTAAGAAACATGAACCAATGCGTACTAGGTTTTTATGGTTGTATTTAATGCATGAGCGAATTCTAATGATCCCATGATAGGAGCTTCTTTCAGGCTCGACATAGGAGTGAAGTAGGAGCTTATAGAGATGCGGAAGTACGTACGCCACCCACGATTGGTATTAAGGAATATAATCCGTCATCCACGCAACTGTAACAAACTATCAGCCTGTAAAAGATATCTAGGGAGTAATGAAATCTAAGTAAACACAATTTTCCCATTTATTGTTCACACCACTAGTTTAATTAGTTTAATTTACATTTCTGTTATTTTATTTTGATTGCATCTTTAGTTATTGGGTTAGTTGACTAGCAACTAATTCCGCCCACTCTTCCAATACCCGAGATTTTTACTTGCTTTATTAAAAATATAAAAATATAAAAAGAATCATCCCTCACCTCTAGACCTAGTTTTTAGGCTTTCTAATCCTAGCTACACTATTCCTGAGTTGAACGATCAATCCCCCGGTACTTGTCACTATACTATACTACAACGATCAGGTACACTGCCTGGTGGGGGTTGTAAGCTTCTAGAGATCCCTCGAGAGGTAAAGCCTGGTGACCGTTAAAATATCCCTTGGCTTACGATTCAAGATATTGCCACCGGCGGCTGCATTTAAAGAATCTTGATCGTTTTGAGTCAAACCGTTATAAAACGTGTCGATTTGGTGTAACTCGGAGAAACCGTGGTGAGGACATTTTCGAAGTAGATCCTTAAAACGTTCCCATGCCTCACCAAATTTCTCATAAAAACGTTGTTGAAAATTAGTTATATCATTCTTAAGATTAGTCGTTTTGGACGGAGGAAAGAAATGATTAACAAATTTCGAGATGAGTTCTTCCCATGTATGGATTGAACGAGGGGGTTCTTTTTCAAGCCAAATTCGGGCTGTACCCTCGATTGAAAATGGGAGAAACATCAATTTAATAGCATCGTGAGGGACATCCTTAAATTTCATTGTCGAAGTTAACTTATTAAACCATCGGATGTGTGCGTAAGGATCGTCCCTTTCAAAACCGTGAAATTGGTTTGATGTGACAAGTTGAATCAATTCAGTTTTAAGTTCAAAATTATCGGAAAGTATATGTGGTAAAACGATTGCATCTCCATATCCCTCGGTGGGACACCGGAGCAATTCTTGCATAGTACGTTGATCGGCCATCTCGGTGATGGGTGTTTTAACAAGAGTATGTAACTCGGGTACGTAAGCTTGTTTACGACGTCTACGATAGTGTTGGTTCGGTATGGTCAGAGAATTATCGATAAATCTCGACCGTGAACGTTTGATCATACACTAAAATGAAACCAAAGTAAAAAGAAAAAGTAAAACAAATTTGAAAAGAAAATCTTTTTGTATTTTTATTTTTTATAAAGCAAAATTCAAAAACTTAAACTTTTTTTTTTTTTTTTTTTTTTTGTTTTGTTTTCAAACGTTACGTTAATTGTAAACCGTTTCCTTTAAATCTACTCGCGACGGAACGGGAGAGAAGAATGGATCTTTCTTCAGCTTGCAATTAAATGTCAAAGCTATCCGTATTTTCCGCTTATTCGGTCGTAGAATTCAAAGTAATCCGATTAGCAACTAATTTCACGCGTTGTTATATTGGGAAGCTTATTTGGTTTACAATGCCCTCCCTTCCACGGGAGAGTCGAGGCTGTAACTTTATTATTTTTTTGGTATTTTTGAAAACACTTTAGGAAAAGTGTTTTTGATTTTTCAATTTTTTTTTGTTTTAAGGTTTTCAAAACACAATTTCGAAAAACAAAAACGAAAAATTCACTTCAACCTTCCCCGGCAGCGGCGCCAAAATTGATTCGTGTGAAAATCAAGTTATTTATATAGTATTACTCAAGAGATCCGCAAAGAAATACGGATAACCCGAGGTCGTAGTCCGTGTGAAGGGTGAATGGAATTCTCAATTCCCGATTCGTGAAACGTGTCGTGAAAATGGTAAAAAGTGATTTTGATGAGATTAAACTAATGAAATAGTAAATCAAGCACAAATAATCACTTAAGCACGTTTTTTAAGTAAGGAAACTAAAAACGTAACGTAAGATCGAAAACGTAGCTTAAACGTAAATAAAACGTTAACGTACGAAGTAAAACGCGAATTTTAAGCTACACTACTCCTACGGACTTGAAAATAATTTTGAAAAGTTAAAAATGATAAAATAAAATTTTAAGAAAAAGAAATATATTTTTTTGACTTTTTAATTATTTTTTTATGAATTAAAAACTAATTAACTAATTAAAAATTAAAAGAAAATGCAAATAAGGTGAGAAAAATGAAAAAATAAATTTTGAAAATTATAAAATGACTAAAAAGTAATTTTAAAACTAAAAACAAATTTTTTTTTAGCTTTTTGTGTAATTTTTGGAATTAAAAACTGTTAAATCTAATTAAAAATTTAAATTAAATTCAAAATTAATGGGAAAAATGCAAAATAATTTTCCAAAATTCTAAAATAAATGAAAATAATATTTTAAAAATTTTGGATTTTTCTTGGCTTTTTCTGATTTTTTTGGATTTTTTGGTAATTAAAAAGTATTTAAAATTTAATAAAAATGAAAATAAAATAAGAAAAATAGCAAATAAAGTCAGAAAAATATGAAAAATTCATGGAAAATCTAAATTAAAGTTTAAACTTGAGAAAAATTTGAAAAGTGAAAAATAAGCACCGGACCTGCTTATTAGCTTGAAACTGCTTATGTATAAGTGCTTATTATTAAGCACTATGACCAAATTTTGACCCAAACTTAAAACAGATGTTATTTAGACTCAAATTAGCTCAAATGAACAGAACTTAGATGAAAAGAAACATATAAACAAAGATAATGGAGCAAACAGATTCAATAAGCAATAAGAAATAAGCAATGAGCCAAGCAGAATAAGCAATTTGTTCCAACTCAGAGAAATAAGCAACTATGGGCACAAATGAACTATTAAGAACCACAAAACACATATTTGAACTACTTAAATCCACTAGTAGGCTTAAGCTTAAAAACAGAATCTGACTTGAACTACACTACTTGATAAGCACAATAAGTAGTGAAAATAAGCTGATAAGGCTGAGCTTATGGGGGCAAACCCTTACTTGAACTACTAAGATGCCAAATACACTGGAAAGTCACACTTAAAACTGATTAGTTTACTGAAAATAACCTGAGATCAGATGCAATTAAAACAGATTTAATCCAAAATTGACTTTTTCAATTGTAACTAAGTTTGACCTAAGTGGAATTCTAAGTTATAAATCTGATCCTAAATGAAGTATATAGCTGATTTCTAACTAGATTACCCTAAATCTACCCTAGGTCTATCACTAAGTTAAAGTACTGATGCAACAAAATTAATGTGATCATGCAATTTGAGAATCCAAATGATTTTGACTTTCAATGTTTATTTGACTGATTTTTGACTTAAATAACTAGTATTACCTTAGATCTAACCACTAATGCAGCAACCTAACCAAGTAAACCACAAGAACAACTAAGAACCAACAGATCCAAACACCCCCTTACAAAGCAGGTTACACTAAGTTTCTGAGTTCAGGGCTTAATGTACTATAACTAATGCTCCAATTATAGTCCTAAAAGCTAATAGATGCAATGAAAATGAACCAAAGCAACAGGAACACAAATTCCAACACAAACACAAGCATAACACAGTTCTGTTAAGAGAGACAGGATATGAAACAGATAAAAAACAAATCAAACAGAAAATTAAATCAATACTCAACTAAACTATAATGCAAATATCAAATGAAAAACATAACTAGTAATTACTTCAAAACTAAACTAATATTACTAAGAGTATGCAGTTATAAAAAAAATTGAAAACTTGCAAGTTCAAACCCCCTCAGCTTAAACAGAGGGGGATCACTCAGCTAGCCTGTCTTTGTGACAGGCCAAATGTTCCTTTTGGTTGCCAAAACTCCAATAAGCTAAGCTTATGTCAATAAGCTCAAATGTTGACCAATGTTGACTTTTTGTGACTTTGGAAATTTAAACACGGAACAATCTTTCAAACGGATTAGAAAGTTTATATAAGCTTATTTCAAATACAATAAAGCTTATTGAAGTTTAATTCAATCAAATGAAAACATATTTTTGGTTTTATTATTGATTTTCTGAATTTTTTTATTTCTTGGATTTTTTTCAATTTGAGTAAAAACAGAAACAGAGAATTAAATGAAATGATAAACAAACTGAATTTATAGATTTAAACTAAATAAAGTAATTAATTGAAATTTAAATAAGAAGACAATAAAATGAAATTAAAAGTAAATTTATTAAAACTAAAAGCTGAGTAAAAATGCTTAAATTTGAAATTACAATAATGAAAACAGAAAATTACATAAAACTTAATCTAAAATCCTACACATTACATCTGTGACATGAGGAGGCCTTTTATACTAGAGGCAGGGAGTCCTTGTGAAGGTTCTAGCAATCCACTTCATCAATCCACACCACTCTTGTGTTTCTTTGATGTAATTATGTCCCTTGGATTAACCGTGTGTTCCATCATGTGATATCAGCCCTTGGATCATCATACCTCAATCAGTATACACGGAATTGCACGCGGATCACTGACATGGCAGGTCTGTCATGTTAGAATTCTTCTAGAAACCATAGTACAATACCCAATCTACCCTTAATTTCTTTTAATTTGAATTTACTTGTGGTGAACAGTAATCTAGGGTTCATTATCCTGGGTAAAAATAAAAAGGGGGCGGGAGTGTGTTTGGGATTGTTTTTATTATTTGGAGGGTTAACTGGGTGTTTGACCAGGGTAAAAATGGGTGGATCGGGTCTTAATTAGTTTAGGTGTTGGGCTTGTATTGTTGTGGGCTAGTATTTTAGGATTTGGATTTATCATTTAGATTAGGTCTGTTTGTTATTTTTAGTTTAGGATTTTAGGATTAAAATTCACAAGGACCATTATTGTAAAACCTGAAAATCCAGGGATCAAATCTGTAAATCTTCAAAAGTATAATCCAAGGGCCTCTTTTGTAAATCTTTGACTTATGAAGGATCATAATTGACTTTTTCTTCAAGAATTTCTTTCTGGGACTATTTTTGTAATTCCCAGAAAATGCAGGGACTTAAGTTGCCAAACTTTCAAAACTTTGCCCAGGGACCAATCTTGGCATTATATGAATTCCTGATGACTTCTTTAGATAATTTGAGCTTTCTTTTGTCATTTTGCTTCCCCGGCTCCGGCTTTTGACCTTTTTCTATTCTCGTGCTCGTTTTTGTCGTTTTGGCTTTGTTTTTGTTCATTTTTCACATATTCGTACTTGCACATACACAAATACAAAAACACACATTCTCCTGGCATATCTGGTTAGTATTTAGTGTATGAGTTGAGATCAATGAAGAACCCATACATGCCATAGAACCTATCAACCAATCATATCCACCCATTTATATTTTCCACCTTTTTTTTCAAAACAACATATCTTGCAAACGGTAAATCTTCAAGCTATAAAAAAATACCATCGCGACGAGAATTAAATGATCTTTCTATAGATATGCATTGTTATATACTTTCGACGAACTTTTTTTTTTTAGTTTCCACCCAGAAAGAATCATATATGATTCGTAAAAATCATATATGATTCGTAAAAAATCATAAATGATTCGATTCTTACGAATCATATATGATTCTTACGAATCATATATGATTTCTTAAGAATCATATATGATTCGTAAGAATCATATATGATTCGTAAGAATCATATATGATTTGTTAAAATCAAATTATATATGATTTTTCTGAGCGAAAAAAAAAGTTCATCGAAAAAAAAGTTCGTCGAAAGTATATAACAATGCATATCTATAGAAAGATAATTTAATTCTCGTCGCGATGGTATTTTTTTGTAACTTGACGATTTACGGTTTGCGAAATATTTAAGTTTTAAAAAAAAGGGTGGAAGTTTATTTTTTTATTTTGATAAAAAAAAAAATAAGTGGATAAGATTGCTTGATGGTTCTATGGTAAAAGTTGGATCCATAAAGAACTTTTGGCTTTAGTGTATTTGGTCTAATTTAAGCCTAAAAATGATGTGTGAAAAAGCACACATCAATAAGCCAAACTTGTATAAGCTAATAAGCCCATATATAAGGTGAAACAAACACCCCCCCCCCCCCCCCCTGTACCTTCAGATATCTAAAGTCCAACCTTTTTTGTGTTGTTTAAACCTCCATTAGCGTTAGCTTGGTTGCTCAAGGTTTTAACATGGAAGTTAATCTTATTAGCTTTCTAAGATCAGATAATGCTATAATCTTAAAAAATTTCAGTCATTTTGAATGTAATCAAGTTGTCAAAAAACTGCTTTTTTTTTTCCCCTCAAACTGTTTTAAATGTAAAAGGTCAACCTTCAAATAAGTTCTCGTATCTTATAAGTTTGTATTCCTTCAAGCCCCACCAAGATTCATAGCAACAAAGGATTTATGCTAAAATGATAGTATTTAACAAACTGAGATTTTTTGTGAAGTATTTCATTGGGACATTTTATCAAACGGTTTATGTGCATATTACAACTGACTTGTTTGAACAAGAGAAAATAAGACCGACTCGCATAGAATGTTTTAATAGTATGAATTAATAGATAGATTTGACCTAAAACGCAACACGAACAACAATACCCACTCCATAAAAAACATGAACAAAAACCATAACGCACCTTCTAGTTTAACAAAAAACCAACCTAAATGTGTTAAATTACAAAACAAAACAACTTAATTGCAGCGTTAGAAGGTGCTCGTAAGTTTCTTTGCTGTTTCTTCCGTTGTTTAATAAGAGCTGCTTTTACTTTCTGTACCACTATGAATGTGCTCCTAATTATAAAAAGCAGCATTTTTAACGTTAAATAATTGCTTCTAGAAGTTCCCCTAAAAGCTACTAAAACTTTCGTTATTATAATGTATTCAATTTATTAGTTAATATATTGGTTTGTCCTATAAAAGCCAATACTTGTTCTGGTAATTTTAAGTAAATTTTCAAAAATGAAGTCACCACAAGCAATAATTCACGTATCATCTTCCTCTCTTATTTCTTTTCTCTTTTACGCTCTCGCGATAACATGTCTTACTTCCGCCACCGTCTCTGCTTCATATGACGGTAGTGAGACGGATTATCACGCGTTGTTATCATTTAAATCAAAGATCACCCATGATCCATACAAAGTTCTAACCTCGTGGAACCATTCCTTTCATTTCTGTGACTGGAGTGGTATTTTATGTGGAAAGCGGCACAAACGAGTGACTGTTTTACGGCTGCATTCGCAAGGCCTAGAAGGCTCGTTGTCTCCTCATGTAGGAAACCTCAGCTTCCTCCGTGAGCTTGATCTCAGGAACAACAGCTTTCAAGGAACCATTCCTCATGAACTTGGTCGTCTTTCCAGGTTACGTGGTCTTCAACTTTATATTAACAAATTCAGTGGAGTCATTCCAACAAACTTGTCTGGTTGTTCTAACCTCGAAGTGCTTTCTCTCGGGGGAAATAAGTTAACTGGAAGCAAACCCAAGGAGATGAGTTTACTCTCTAAACTTACTCGTCTTGGAATATTTCACAATAAGTTAACAGGTGGAATCCCACCTTTCTTGGGGAATATTTCATCAATGGAAGTGTTCTCTGCAGGCGGGAACCCGTTTGGTGGGAGCATTCCAGATACCTTGGGTCTTTGGAAAAGTTTGACGCGATTTTATTGTCATGACTGCAACTTATATGGAAGCATCCCTCATTCCATTTTAAACCTCTCACTCCTAGTTAATTTTTCTTTACCTGGTAATCAGCTCAGTGGTAGTCTTCCTTCAGAAATTGGTAATCAGCTCCCAAATCTTGAGTTCCTTCAGTTATGGGGTAACGAACTAACCGGAGTTCTTCCACCTTCTCTTTCTAATTGTTCAAAATTAAGACGTCTTGAAATGAGTGATAACAGTTTTAGTGGGAAGTTGACTATCAATTTTTCAAAACTAAGAGGTATTTATTTAATTAGTTTATCTGATAACAACTTCCGTGGACGCGGAGAAGCTGATGACATGAGGTTTATTGATTCTTTGAAAAACAGCACCAGATTAGTAAGTTTGGAACTTTCTAATTGCAACCTAATAGGAGTGCTGCCATTATCAATAGGTAATTTGTCTAGTCAACTCAGCTCTCTATATTTAGGAGACAATCAATTATTTGGAAGCCTACCTTCAAGTATAGGTAGTCTAGTTGGTTTGACCACTTTATCTTTAGAATATAATAGATTCAAAGGAAACATCCCCACTAGCATTGGTAAACTTCAAAAGCTACAAGGTCTTGGTCTAGATGGGAATCAATTTTCAGGGCCTATCCCTGATGCCATCGGGAACCTATCATTGTTGAATAAACTTTTTTTATATTCCAACAAATTAGAAGGCCATATTCCATCAAGCCTTGGGAATTTAGAAAACCTTAGTGGGTTAAACCTTGCAGACAATAGACTCACTGGTAAAATACCCAAGCAACTTCTTCAACTTCCATCGCTAACTAACTTTTTAGATCTTTCATACAACAGCCTGTCTGGTTCAATTCCCTCAGAGATTAAAGATCTCAAGATGTTGAGCGAGCTCGATTTATCTTATAATAATTTGTCAGGCAACATTACTAGCCTTAGTGAGTGTGTTAGCCTTACAACGTTAAACCTAAGAGGCAACAGATTTCAAGGCGTAATACCATCTTCATTCAGTTCCTTGGGAGGATTGGGGGTACTCGCCATTTCTGAAAATAATTTATCAGGTAGAATTCCACAATTTTTAGGCAAATGGAAATCCTTAGAGTATTTGAACCTATCCTTTAATGATTTTGAGGGTGAAGTACCAGTTCTAGGAGTGTTTGCAAATGCAAGTGCATTTTCGGTTCGGGGGAACAATAGGCTTTGTGGTGGTTTGGTTACACTTGAGTTACCCAAGTGCAAGGAGATGGGTAGTAAGAAAAAAAGGTTTCCTTTCTTCATTTTAGTCATTGTGATTGCACCGACATTGCTCATCGTATTATGTTGTGTGTATCTTTTGTGTAAGAAGAAACGGAATAGTCAACAATCTCAGTCATCAGGGAGTGAACGGTTCATGAAAGTTTCATACGGTCAACTTCTCAAGGCTACTGATGGCTTCTCTGCAGCAAACTTGATTGGCGAGGGTGGGCATAGCTCTGTTTATAAGGGAATCCTTGATTCTAATGATGATAAATCTATTGCAATCAAAGTTCTACATCTTCAAAATCGAGGAGCTCAGAAAAGTTTTGTAGCAGAATGTGAAGCTTGGCGAAATATTCGACACCGTAATCTGTTGAAGATAATAACTTCATGTTCGAGTACTGATTTCCATGGAAATGATTTTAAAGCGCTAGTTTACGAGTTTATGCCCAATGGAAGTGTACATGATTGGCTTCATTCAAGTGCATATACATCGAAACTGAATCTTCTTCAAAGAATAAATATTCTTAGAGATGTTGCCACTGCACTCGATTATCTTCACAATCGTTGCCAAACAACGATTGTTCACGGTGACTTGAAGCCAAGTAACATTCTACTTGATGATGATATGGTGGCTCATGTTGGAGACTTTGGTTTAGCTCGACTACTTGGTACAGACTTAAAACCAAACAGCTCAACCGGGGTTAAAGGAACAATTGGTTATGCACCTCCAGGTAATTCCACTTGTATTCCATGATGCTTATATTTATTTCCAGGTTAAAGTTTGTAAATTAATTAATTGTTATTCATATGTAGAGTATGGTCTCGGGAGCGAAATGACAAGTTGTGGGGACGTCTACAGTTTTGGAATATTATTACTAGAGGTGATGACTGGGAAAAAGCCGACAGATGACATGTTTAACGATGGTCTTAGCCTTCATAAATTTGCTTACATGGCATTACCAGATCAAGTAATCGATGTTATTGATAATGATGCAATTGTGTTGCAAAGTACGGAAGCGAATGCAAAGAAAGTGGAAGAATGTTTGGCTGCAACTATCAAGATTGGAGTATCGTGCTCTGTGGATTCCCCACCCCAACGAATGAAAATTGAAATTGTTGTCAATGAGTTGCAGCGTATTCTCAATGTGCTTCAGAATATATAAGGTACTATGTTCTCCCTTTTTGTAAAATCAGATTTTTCATGAGTTTGTTAAATAATCACTAACTTGGTTTTATTTTTGAACGCTTTCAGGTCTAATACAAATCTTTCTAGGTGAAATTTGAAAGTAACTGCAGTAGGGAGCAGTGCATGTCGTAGTTATATTAACATTACTTTGTCAATATGTTTGCAAGTGTGTTTTAATTTTCTTGTTGCATAAGTACTGTAAGAGAGCATTTACATTCCTGATGACTTATCATATGTATCAAACATGTTTATGAATAAGCAAAAGAGTTGGGATAACCTTTGGCAGACATACTAGAATCTTGTATCCTTTCATGGCTCTATATGTTTGTCTTATTACTGCAAGTAGACTTTATAGGTGTTTCTATAAACAAAGTTCAAGTAGAACTGACCCTTGACATCTTAGTGCAACACCATGGGAATATACTGAATTTTGTTGCAAGTTGTAATCAGATAAAATCGACAATATACATGATTTTGAAATCAACTAAAAATGACTGATATTGGGAGCATTAAACAACACAGGGAGTCTGACTAATATTGGGCTAATAATGATTGAGTTCCCGTTGGACCCGCATTTCGCTAAACTGCGTTTAACATGTGAAGAATTTAGCTGTGTAAACGGATTTATAACAATTGTCTATGCTTTTAGTCCAAAAGATCGGGCAGAAGAAATTGATGCTGCACATGCAAAGTTTTTCGTGCCTGAATCTGGTCTTTTGACCTTACTCGACATCTACAAACAATGGAAAGCTAACATATACTCTGGAGACTGGTGTAAACCTACAAGTTAAAGCTCTACGAAAGGCTTGGGAAGTGAGATCTCAGTTACTCGACATCTTGCAAAAGCTCAGAATCTGGCTGACATCATGTGGGTCGAATTGGGACGTTATCAGAAAAGCGATATGCTCAGTTTACTTCCATAACGCAACCTAAAGGGATCCAGAATACATAAGTAATAGGAACCGGATGCCGTGCCATTTGCGCTTGTATAACGTATGGGTATGGGTATAGCTGCTCTTTGAGTAAATATTCGTATGGGTGGGAAAATGGGCGGGATTTGCGCTTGTATAACGTATGGGTATGGGTATGGCTGCTCTTTGAGTAAATATTCGTATGGGTGGGAAAATGGGCGGGATTTGCCCTTGTATAACGGGTCAAAACGAGGACATTTTTTGTAAGGATCAGCTGGTTGGCCCGGAATGTTTTTTGCCCAGTATTGTTATAATCCCTTATAGATGTTATCGTGCTAAATATGATTGCAAAAGTAATGTTTTGGTTTTATTCATTTTTACCACGTAGGACCCATTAAGATAGTTATTATACCTTTAACTTTATTAATCTGATATTCATGCTAATTAGCTTCATACTTCATAAGCTGAGAGCACTTCATATGTTGAATCTGGATTGTCCTATAGTTTGAAATATTAATTTGGCCCAAATGGGCGCAAAAGAGATGGAATATTAAATTTCTTTGTGCAATACTTGGTGGTTTGTATAAAAACGTAACTCGAGTTAATGCAAATTATATGACGTATGAGAAAGATACTGCTATCGTACGTCGAAAAGGTTTGTACGACATAATGTATGGAAAAATGGACGGGTTGGGAAATGGGTCAAAACAGGATGAGGCTGAAACATATCGCTTTTAATAGTGGTTGAAACGAGACACTAAAGAATATGGTGCATGTGGATTTCTTACTGTAGGTTCATCATTGCGAGTAACGAAATCAGTTTGTTTTAGTTTCTTACTATACATAGTTCTACCGTCGAGTTTTCCACTTCATTTTTTTGTTGTTATAGTGGAAAATGTTGCAAATATATGAAAAGATTCATTCGTATACAACCAAATACATGCTAAGACCAGTTGCATCTAAGAAAAGTTATACCGCACCCGGTCAGGGTTCGTTCATGTGTTTTGTGTTAGGACCGTAGAACAACCTTATCACTTGTGAATCTAGGCTAGATCTAGAGAGAGAAAGTAAGTAGAGAGAGAGAGAGTGGATGGGATCTCCTAGTGTGTGTAAATGAATAAACTTGATATTACTAAGAGAACCAACCTCAAAATGAGGCCTTACATGAGTATTTATACTTGTACTCTAGGGCTTCACATATCTTTGACCATATTACATAACTAGCCCTTAGACTTTATACAAGCATGAATAATACACATAAACTTAATAAACTTGTATTTACTAACTATTACATTGATATATTTAACTAACTATTTGACTCAATAAAGATCGTCACTTTTAATCCTAACAATCTCCCCCTAAGGGACGATCATTGAGATCTCTCTTTGATTGCATAAATGATCAACACTTCTAATGCTAACAATCTCCCCCTAAGGGTGATCATTGAGATCTCTCTTTTGTGACCTTGATCTTTGATCTTTGAAGCTTGTTCTCTTTGAACTTTGAGTCTGGTTGTGTAATAGTTTTGCTAGTTCCTTTGATTGACATTGAATCTTTGTGAAGTTCTCTTTTCTTTGACTTTAATCTTTGTTTTTTAAGTTTGTAGATTCTTTGACTTTGACTTAGAAATGTTCTGAACTTTGCTTTGCTTTGATCTTTGAAGAGAACTTTGCAGGGTATGAGCATGTGGATCTTTGAGTGATGGTAACGGTCTTTCTCCAAGGAACATATATGAGTACCTGCATAAAACAGTTAGCAATAAAACAACCGGTACTTACAGGTTCAGAATTAGAGATAGTCAACAGCATAGTGTGAAGACTCCTTCTAACCCTTACCAAGGCCGTTCCTGAATCAGATACCCCCGAAAAGGCTTACTAGATTCACCGAAGTACATCAATGATTCAGGTGAGTTGCTGGAGATCACCCCACAATTGTAGACCGTTTGAGACATAGTAACCATCATGATAGATAAGGCAAGATCCGTAGATCTCATAAAGACTCTTACAACTTGTGTCCTTTTTGGCGAACACAAGTGTATTCATAGGAAGTGTATCCTAAGAGATCTTTTAATGTATCTCATGGCTCTAGACTCGTGATGCGTGGGAATCGCACCTTGCTTTACCTCTCGAGGGATCTCGCGAGGCTTACAACCCCCACCAGGCAGTGTACCTGATCGTTGTAGTATAGTATAGTGACAAGTACCGGGGGATTGATCGTTCAGCTTAGGAATAGTGTCGCTAGGATTAGAAAACCTAATTAATAGTTCTAGAGATGAAAGATGATTATTTTTGTGTTTTTATAATTTTATGAAAGCAATTAAAATCTCGGGTTTTGAAAGAGTGGGCGGAATTAGTTGTTATTCAACTAACCCAAAAACTACTTTGTAACTAATTAAACTAATGAAAATAAAATTAAACTAATATTAAACTAAGGTTGTGAGCAGTAATTGGAGAAATTGTGTTTACTTAGACTTCATTACTCCCTAGATATCTTTTACATGTCAATTACTTGTTACACTTGTATGAATGACGGGTTGTATTCCTTAATACCATTCGTGGAGTGGCATACATAACTCCCCAACTCTATGAGCTCTTATCTCCTCCTACACCATGACCCAGCACAACTATAGGGATTGTAAACAGTGGCTCATGCATTAAATACAACCAATAAAGACCTAGTACGCCTCGGTTCATGTTTCTTAAGACGTTCAAGCATGTTACCATTTGGAGATCTGCCAGTTTTCTTAAGCCTAACATATAAAATCATTCATTCAAAACAAGAATAGACAAGTAATCAACACATAATCAACATCTAGGTTTCATTAGATCTAAGCAAACACAAGAGAGATCTAGCCTAGCATAGTAGAATTAAGATAAGAACAAAAGATAAACAACCAACACATAGACATATTGATTGAATTAAGAGTATACTTATCTCAATTACAATGCAAGGTCTCAAGGGTTTGGAACCCTTGAAAAACCTGTAAAAGAGGCACCAAAATCGTCTTTAGGGTTTCACCAAAACTTCTCTCTTTTTAATGAAAAAACTAGAAAACTATATATAGGAAAATCGTCCTGACGGCGTCAAGAGTTAAATCTGACGCCGTCAACTCGCCGCCATACACTTCCTCGGACGCCCTAGATCCAATCGTGACGGCCTATGTGACGCCGTCACCACCTTCGGTAAATTAATCTTGGCCACTTTGACGCCGTCATAACTCCATCTGATGCCGTCACCAGCTACGGTAATTTAATCTTCATGTCTGACGCCGTCAAGAGCAAACCCTTGACGCCGTCACCTTGTATTTCCAGCTTGGATTTTTGGTACTTTGTCGTTTTCTTCACTTTATGCTCCAAAAACGTCCAAAATAGCCTCTTTTCCAGAATTCACTCTCCAAACACCTAAAATCACAAAAGGAACGATTTAGGGCAATATTTGATCAAATAAATTCGGATTCGGGCTTAAATGACCCCCTAAAAACGGATCATTTTTCGCCTCATCATATACCCTTACACTTGAGATTTGCTTGTCCTCAAGCAAATGAGCTTTTACTCTACTCAAAAGACAAGTTAGGGGTCATTTAACACTAATATAAAAGTAATTACAACAAATAATCGTTCCACTAAAGACCAATAGACAAGCACGGAGGTCATATACAAGCACCTCACAAATAGTGTTTAGATACTCACATCTCTCGGGTGTAATAAAGTAATATAACATTATGGAAATGGAAGATATCTCTCACTACCTGTCATAACAAAATAGATTACCATAGGCTTGGGAAAGGATCAAACCTCCACCACATGGCGTAAGCACCTAGGATAAACTATCAAAGAGGTCTTTTAAAGGGTTATATCGTTAGGTGTAGGGATATGAATTACACGGTTTTGTTGGATAAAGGGAATTTTACTGGTGGCGAGTTAACAATCTTAGTAAATTACATGTACAAGATGGCGTTGCTAAGCCAAGACTAGACTCGACTTAAGCTAATAAATGAAAAATAACAAAAACATAAAATGAACATAGAATGAAAACGGGATGGTAGTCCGTATGTTTTTTTTTTTTTCTATTTTTTTTTTCTTTTTCTTGATTTTTCTATTTTTTTTCGATTTTTTTTTTTTTTTTTTGCATACACTCTTACCCTACCATCCAAAATAATACATCATAGGGGTTTGAGCACTCCCCTTACACTTGAATCTTTACATACTTTACATTAAACTATTCTAATGACTCGAATTAAGAAAATCAAAACACTTGGAGCACTTTTAAGATTAATGCACATATGGGGGTAATAATATTATGTTCTTCCCCATTACTCCAAAAAATAAGTACTTACCCATGAGTCCCAATCGTCCCAAAACAATATGTACAAGGATATGACTCGACTTAGCAACCATGTAATCAATTAGAAAGTTAACTTAGGGTTTAACAAATAACAATAATGCACTAAAAATGAGCGCATACACGGAAGGCTAAGGCGATTTGGGTGTACATTTAAGTGGGGTGTAACAAATTCTTCCTTTAAGTAAAATGCTTAAACTTAGAAACGAAAAGATAGGCTCGGAGGGGTGTACTAGGGGTATCGTGTACTAAAAATGAGTACAACGCAAAGGGTGTGGGAAAAATTAGTTGACTTAACTAGCCAAGTAATATGACTTAAATGGTCAAGTAATTATGATACGGGTTTAACACAAGGGTGATCCTAATGCCTCTTATCATGTAGTAAATCCTACCACACGAATGTAGTCTCACTAGCGGTCTCGGGATGCATCACTAACGCAAGTTCTAGAATCTAAATGCTACCGGTACACTCATAAGCACTAATAATGAATGCTTTTCCTATCAAATCTAAAGGCGAACCTCACATTTTTGGGTGGAAAATTTTTCTGAATATACGGTTATGTGCTAGTCATACAATCTCCTATCCATGAGACGCTTGCTATGGCTAAAGTTTCACTCCCAAATGTTGTAAAAAAATTAAAATTTTGCGCTAAAATTGCACTAACAAGTATTTCTCATAGTTTTATTACACATCTACCATCAAACAAAACAAACTCAAGCGAAAGTGCATATGTAAGGTATCATCTTTTTACCCTCCCCTTACACTTAAGATGAACATTGTCCCCAATGTTCAAGTAAAGAATGTAAAAGTTAAAAAGTAAAGAGAATGAAATCAAATACTCCCCTGATTCGCTCGGTATGGATTTTAGGTTGACCAGGTTAAATCTTCCTCCAAGAAAATGAACAATCAAAGCTTCCCTTCCAGAATATAAATCATCTTCTTGTCTCAATTAACCTGTAAATCCTGACAAAAGTAGACAAGGCAACCTCGCGTAAAATCGGCGGCATCCTATATAAGTTACTAAATCCTAGAAAACAAAATAAGATATAATGCTTGTGGAATGAAGTTTGCAGATTTCCTGGAGATTATAAAACTTAATAATTCACAAAAAACCATAAGACTCCGTTAGAAAAACAAAACCGGTAAAATTTCCAGATTTTTAACTCCTGACGCCGTCAAGAGCAATTGCCTGACGCCGTCAGAATGGACCTGCAGAAATCTTTATGTTAAGTTTCCGGAAAATTTCTGGAAAAACTTTGTCCTACTTCCTGGAAAATCCTGCAAAACTTCATTATGACTCAATACAAGCATTTGACTCTAACAAATACGAATATACATGTTCATTAAATATTGTGGATAATCATTATCGGTTTGTTTCTTAAAAACATATTTGGGGTTTCCCCTTACACTTATCTTTTGCAAAAATACCTTTAGGTTAAAGTTAAGACTAGGCTAAACAACATAATAAAGTATTTCACATTTTAATTGAGAAACATGATCAACCAACAATAAAAACAAAACATGCATACGGAAGCAAATAACAATCAAACAAATAAAATTCACACAAAACATGGGTTGCCTCCCAAGAAGCGCTTTTCTTTATTTACGAGTCTTGTAGCTAGACTCAAAGTCGTGGGTTACTACGTGATTCGGGTGAGTTCCTCATTGAGGACATCTTTGGGATCGAACTTAGGTTTCAACTTTCTATTGGTTCCCTTAGTGTGGTATGACCTTTCAAACTTTTCTCCATCCGGATCATACAAGGTCATTCTAATATGCCATGACCCGTTACCTTCTTTAGGTGGCTTGTCCCACCTCCATTTATACTTATCCCCATCTCTTTTCCATTTATTCAACTCTATATTAATAGGCATTACGCTCAAAAACTCAATCATCTTTCTAAAGACTAAGGGGTCCTCAAAGGGATCTAGCTCCTCATCCCTAGCTATGAGTTGTTCTACCGAATGTGTCTTCTCAACGAAATCCTTTTCTAGATAAAATGGGCATTGAGGTCCTATGAAGTTCCTTTCTATCCAAGGTCCATATCTAGATGGTCTCCTATTCATCTCTACCCAATGCGGTGTGGGTTCATCATCACAATCATAACTATGCTTCTTAACATCATACACCGACCAAGTATCGCCTTCTCCTACCGCTATCTTGGATTCCTTGCAATCTATCATGGCACTAGCGGTTGCTAAAAATCCTCTTCCTACCAATAATGGGCATGTAGTGTCACTAACCATGTCTAGAACGTGAAAATCCGCTAATATAGTTAACCTTCCTACGTGAACAACTACATCCTTAATCATTCCAACAGGGTGGGCAATACTTCCATCCGCTAGCCCTATCAATACCTCCGTTTCCTCTAACTTTCCTAGCTTAAGAGCGGTGAATAAGGATAAGGGAATCAAGTTGAGGCTTGACCCTAAATCGGCTAGTGTGTCGAAAGCTTCGGATCTTCCTATCTTACAAGGCAAAACAAATATACCCGGATCATCAAGCTTTTTAGGCAACTTGTTTTGAACGAAGGCGGTCCCATTTTTACCTAGCTTATACTTCTCATATTTTTCTAGGAGGGCACTATAGTAAGGAGCACGCGCTAAGACATCAATGACGGGGCGTTCGAGGTGAAGTTCTTTGAATTCATCGTCAAGGTCTTGCGTAAGAGGTGTTTCAACTATGCTTTTGACCGGCTCTATAGTGGGTGTTTTAGTTGATTGGTCCTTTTGGGGAACTTGGTGTTGTTTGAAACACGTGCTCGTTGATTTAACCGAGTAATATTGTGGACACAAAGTGGGTGACGAAACTGAAGATATGGCATTAACGTTTAGTTTCGGATTCTTGATGGTGTCGCTTGGGAGTGCTCCCATTTCTCGGTCATTGAGAACTTTCAACAATGCATCAATTCTATTGGTCATCTCGCTTTGATTTTGTTTGAAATCGGCTTCAAACTTAGTTATGCGGGCTTCTTGAGAAGCCATGAACTTTGACATCAATCCTTCAAGATTGTTGGTACTACCATAGTTGTTAGAAGGATTGTTGTTGAAGGTACGGTTGGATGGTGGACCGTTTGATTGGTAACGATTAGGTGGGTTGGATGAATTGGGTTGATTTTGTTTCCACCTAAGGTTTGGGTGATTTTTCCATGAGGGGTTATATGAATCACCGTATGTGTTCGGCTCGGGCTTGAAAGTGTACCACTTATCTCCCGCTTCGTCGGTACGCGTGGATGCGTAGTCCGCAAAAGCTGTTCCGGGGAGTTCCATACAATCACGAGTGTCATGGGGACCACTACATAATTCGCATGAAGAAGTGATTTTGTTCACTTGGCTTGAATGCTTCGGAGCTTCGTAAGATTTCATGAGAAGCTTGACTTGGTCCTCAAGTTCCATGATCCTACGGTCGGGAGTGCTTGAATTATTCGAAGGCAAAGATATTGCCTTGACCGTTTTGTTCAAATCACGGGGATCATTCCAACTTTCGTTGTCATAGAGAGCAAGATCTTCTATGAGTTCCCATGATTGTTCCGCACTAAGATCACGTAGCTTACCACCGGCCGATTGGTCAATGGTTCGCCTCGTGGGGATATCGATATGGTCATAAAAAATTTGGACTTGGAGCCACAAATCTATGCCATGATGAGGGACTTTTTGGAGTAAGTCCTTGAAACGAGTCCATGCTTCATAAAGAGATTCATTTTGACGTTGTTGGAACATCAAGATGTCATTCCTAAGCTTAGTGGTTCTCCCCGGTGGGAAAAATTGAGCAAGGAAATGAGTGGTGAGATCATCCCATGTGGTGATGGATCCCGCGGGTAAACGCTCAAGCCATTGACTAGCTTGATCCCGTAGAGAGAATTGGAATAGGCGTAAACGGGTAGTCTCTCTAGTTTCAACACCTAGGTCTATGGAATCTACGATTTTGAGGAAGTCCTTAAGGTGTTGGTTTGGATCTTTGGAACGAAGTCTATGGAATGCACATCCGCTTTGCACCAACCGGATGGTGTCGGATCGCAAGGGGGTCACATTGGCTCCGGTGAGCTCAATGGTGTTTCGGTAGCCTTGGTGGCTAGGTCGGGAATACTCTCCTAAGGTTCGAGGCCTAAGGGGTTCTAATGGTGGGTTTTGTTGTGGTGGGATGATGGGTTCAAAGATGTTACCACCTTCCATGATGTCGGATGGTAAAGAGTTACGAACAAAAGCACGAAGAAATAAGATAGACTAAAGAAGACCTAAAAATAAAAAATCTTACTAGAAAGGAATCTAGCAAGTAGACCTAATAAAAAGAAATCCTAACCTAGACAATAACTATTCCCCGGCAGCGGCGCCAAAAACTTGATGCGTGGGAATCGCACCTTGCTTTACCTCTCGAGGGATCTCGCGAGGCTTACAACCCCCACCAGGCAGTGTACCTGATCGTTGTAGTATAGTATAGTGACAAGTACCGGGGGATTGATCGTTCAGCTTAGGAATAGTGTCGCTAGGATTAGAAAACCTAATTAATAGTTCTAGAGATGAAAGATGATTATTTTTGTGTTTTTGTAATTTTATGAAAGCAATTAAAATCTCGGGTTTTGAAAGAGTGGGCGGAATTAGTTGTTATTCAACTAACCCAAAAACTACTTTGTAACTAATTAAACTAATGAAAATAAAATTAAACTAATATTAAACTAAGGTTGTGAGCAGTAATTGGAGAAATTGTGTTTACTTAGACTTCATTACTCCCTAGATATCTTTTACATGTCAATTACTTGTTACACTTGTATGAATGACGGGTTGTATTCCTTAATACCATTCGTGGAGTGGCATACATAACTCCCCAACTCTATGAGCTCTTATCTCCTCCTACACCATGACCCAGCACAACTATAGGGATTGTAAACAGTGGCTCATGCATTAAATACAACCAATAAAGACCTAGTACGCCTCGGTTCATGTTTCTTAAGACGTTCAAGCATGTTACCATTTGGAGATCTGCCAGTTTTCTTAAGCCTAACATATAAAATCATTCATTCAAAACAAGAATAGACAAGTAATCAACACATAATCAACATCTAGGTTTCATTAGATCTAAGCAAACACAAGAGAGATCTAGCCTAGCATAGTAGAATTAAGATAAGAACAAAAGATAAACAACCAACACATAGACATATTGATTTAATTAAGAGTATACTTATCTCAATTACAATGCAAGGTCTCAAGGGTTTGGAACCCTTGAAAAACCTGTAAAAGAGGCACCAAAATCGTCTTTAGGGTTTCACCAAAACTTCTCTCTTTTTAATGAAAAAACTAGAAAACTATATATAGGAAAATCGTCCTGACGGCGTCAAGAGTTAAATCTGACGCCGTTAACTCGCCGCCATACACTTCCTCGGACGCCCTAGATCCAATCGTGACGGCCTATGTGACGCCGTCACCACCTTCGGTAAATTAATCTTGGCCACTTTGACGCCGTCATAACTCCATCTGACGCCGTCACCAGCTACGGTAATTTAATCTTCATGTCTGACGCCGTCAAGAGCAAACCCTTGACGCCGTCACCTTGTATTTCCAGCTTGGATTTTTGGTACTTTGTCGTTTTCTTCACTTTATGCTCCAAAAACGTCCAAAATAGCCTCTTTTCCAGAATTCACTCTCCAAACACCTAAAATCACAAAAGGAACGATTTAGGGCAATATTTGATCAAATAAATTCGGATTCGGGCTTAAATGACCCCCTAAAAACGGATCATTTTTCGCCTCATCAACTCGATAAGTGCATATTTTGGTTTTCCTATGCGGAGACTAGGGAGGGGTCTCCTGCTTCAATATCAACCATCTCTAAGAGATAAGTCGATAGATTACACCGGTTCCCCGTGAGAATGAAACAAGTACCTTTTGAGAGATACTCGAGTGGCTAGAAGGTTAAGTGCAGTGCGTCACTGGGTCCATGACGTCTTGTCTTCAATACCGGTGTCACTTTAGTAACAACCAGTAGCATATGAGTTGAACCCGGTTTCTGCCCTAAGATTGAACTTTTGGAAGGCTATTTCTTTTCACCCTTTCAATTGCTTTTCTTTTTAATTCTTCAACCCCTTCTTTCTCCTTTTATTCTTTTCTCCTTTTTTCAAATCATACCTAAGGACTTCTAATTCTAATCTATTGGAATTGTCCTTGGGTAGATCCCTCCGGCTCTGGCGGATCATAGGACGGTTTTTCCTAACCTTAATCACCTTATAACGCCATGACTATCCTATAATTGCCATGAAACCATTTATGAAAATCTCTCAAAGTGTTTATGATAAAAAAAAAACATACTTTGTTAACACTTCGAGATTTTTGCATTTCATTTGAAGGACTCCCCCTTCACATGTGCTTATGGAATTTTAAGAAATTTGCACATGCGTGAAGAGTTTGCACTTTTGAATAGATTCACTTTCAATGAACACAACCGATTCGAGACACGCTTACATCACTAGTTAGACTAGCTTGAAGTTATTACCCGGCCTGGTCAAGTCCACAGAAAGTTTCTCGAAATGGTACATTTCTACTAAGATAAATCCTTTTCGAGACACGCTTACGTGGCTAGTTAAAGAGTTCCATTGTCAGCTTTTAGGTGACAACTAGCTCTAGTAACTAACTTGATGTTATTACCCGTCGAGGATAAGTCTTTTCGATTACTAACTTTTGTTGTTTCGTCAATTCTTGGGTCATTTCTGATTCGAGCTCTTTTGAGATTCAAGATGATCACATTTTAACCACGTCTTCTCCCCCTCAAAAATAGCATATCCATGGTATTTTTGATACCAAATGATTAAACCCTTTTTTTTGGATAGCTTATAGGAGAAACAGATGTTTGTAAATTCCGTATTTGATTCCTTTAAGCATGATCTTTTTGGAACAAGTTTATATTACTCCCCCTCAAAAATAGAACATTTTGATTAAATTTAAGCTTTTAAGGATTTGAGGGAGTAATATCTTGAGCTAAAAAACTTTTGAAAACCTTTTGAAACATTTTTCAACATTTTGCTCAAAAAAATTAAGAATACTTTGATAAGCTTTTCGGAGAGAAGTCTTCTTATCTTTTAGGATTGTCGCACGGAAATGTACAACAGGGTCCTTTCTTTGAAAATCGCGGGTTATACACTGATATGTGTGCATAAGCCGTAATGTTTTTAGGATAAGTTCTCAAAGAATATGAAAAACCTTTGTTTCGATTTAAGCACTTTCCTTTCTTTGAAGAACGAGTCCTTTGCTGAAATACTAAGAAGTCATTATGTTGAAGTCCGAGTCCTTAGCAGAAGTACTAAGAAGTCATTATGTTGAAGTCCGAGTTCTTAGCAGAAGTACTAACAAGTCATTATTTTTGGATTAGACAACAACTTTTGGTACCCATTTAAGCACGGCGCCAACGGGTTTACCATATTTTGAAATCCATTTGAAAGTTGTGTCAATCCGAGATAAAGAAGTTGAATTCCAACGAGGACTGAAAACTGGTGTTTCATTTTGAAATAAAGCTCGTGGAATCAACGGTGATTTAAAACTCTTTCGCTTTTGAAAGTTGTTTCAGAAACTCGGTGTCTCTCTTGGAGTTTTAAAACTTGAATAAGAAGTTCTCCATCCATTGTTGAAACTCGGCGTTTCATTTCGAAAATTCATTTTTGAGATGAATGGAAACCTTCCAGAATTGGGATTTTTCAAAGCATAGCCATTCCTTTGTTGTAGCAGAAGCATTTCAGAGTATGAATAATTCAAATGTTTTGAACGGCTTTACTTTGGTTTCCACACTGGCTTTACCGGAGTAAAACGAGAGTATGGAGTTTGAAAACCTTGATTCTTTTCTTTATGGGCACTTGCATTTGAAACCTTTTGAGGAGTAAATGTTTCAGAAAAATTAGGTCTCTTTGAAAATTTCCTTCCTTTTTGCAAAGAATAGGTTGTAAACTGAGAAACCTTTTTCGAAAACGGTTTGGAAGATTCACGCGTGTAAACCTTCTCCGAAACACTTACTTGTGGTTTAGACTCGTTTGAAACTTGAGATTTTCCTTTTGACCGGTTAAGAACATCAAACTTCGCTTTTAAGGCATTGCATGACGTTCTCAAATCATTGTATTCTTTTTGAAGAGAAAGATGATCTGATGATGCCAGTTGTTCTTGCAAAGAAGCATTTTGATTTTCAAGATGTGCAAAATATTTTTCATATTTGTCTGTTTCGATTGAAAAATCATTTTTGGCATTACCAAAATCCTTGGTTTGTTGTGCAATTATTTTTTCCAATTCAACAATTTTCTTTTGAAGCACAGATTTTTCTTTTTCAAAAAGATGATTTTGTGTGATCTGAGAGTCAGATTTGTTTGAAGTTTGATTCTGAACTCTTGACCGCTTGATTGAATCAAACAAGTTTTTGTAAGTCTGTTTCAAATGCTCATTTTCTTTTTGTAATGATGCCACAACATGTTCCAATTCAAGATTTTTTGTATCAAGTTCGTCTAAATCAAACTTGATATTGGTATCATCACAATTTTCTTCAAAAATCTTTTCTTTTTCATTAAGCACTGATGTCAAAGAGTTTTCAGAAGACATTTTCTCATTCTGCTCTTGCAGTTTTAGTTGGAAAGAGATACTTTGTGCTTCGAGTTTTGCAAGATGTTTCTCAAACTGAGCAGTTCTTTTTGACAATTCTTCTTTGACATCAGCTGCTTCTTTTGAAAGCTCGGCGATTTTTTTTTTGAGACAAAGATTTTCAGATTTCAAAGAAGATGTTTGTTCAAAATTCTTATTCACTTTCTCATGGCTAACAGATGCTGACTTGAATGACTCTATTTGATTTGTGAAAAAATCTTTTTGAATGTCTAGAATTAAGCATTTTTCATCAAATTCGTGTTCCAGAGAGTGAACATATTTTAGATCTTCTCTCATTTCAGTTACAAGATATTTTTCAAAGTACTCAAAACATAAGTTGATATCTTTCACACGAGGTTCAATCTCATCTTTCAAAATCTTTTTGACTTCTAACTTAAGGCGTACATCTGATGAAAGAGGATTAGAGAAAACGTTGTTTGTGATGTTTTCTTGCTTAAACCAAATGACCTTTAACGTTTGCTCAATGTGATGTTTAAGATTACAAAATTGTTTCCTTGCTCTATTTTGCCATAACGTAGCATCATAAGTAGCAAGTTGAGCTTCTTTGAAAAATCTTTTCACATTTGTGTCTTTTCTTTTGAAAGGTGCTTTTGGAAAATCTGTCAATTGTGTACAACCATACACAAAGCCGTGATACGAGAGAGGGTTTTTTGTTTGTTTTACTTTCAAACGTTTTTCCTCTTCAGATTTTAAAATATCTTGAGACTCAAACAAAAGATCATCTGACAATTCTTTTCCCATATCTTCAGCGTTGTATAAAATAGGTGTCAGCTTTTTCACTTTGTTTAAAAAACACGGTTTTCCATTTTCCATCTGAGCACTATTTTCAAAACCAATTCCAGATGTTTGTTTAGAAACTTCCTTATCTTTAGTAGGCAGCATGTTGATTGTCTGAGAAGTTTGTCCCAATTTTCGAAGTTTGTTTTCAAGATCGTTTGTTCGTTTAAAAAATTCTTAATTTTCATTCTTAAGTTTTGTATTAACAATCTCAAAATTTGAAGTGGTTTGCTTAAGCCTTGAATTTTCACATTTTAAATCACTGTTCTCTTTTACAAGTGCTTGAACCTTTCTGTTGTTAAGAACCATTTGAGAATCCAGATTTTGAATGGAACGTTTTTCACGAAGAACAGCTTCTCTATAACCAACTTCAAGTTCTTCATTTCTTTTTAAAATTGGTTTGACAGACTCTCCATTCATTTCAAACTTCCGAGCTTGAGATTTAAGGTTTAAGTTTTCAGCTTCAAGTTCATCTTTTCTTTTTGTTACATTTTGAAAACCTTTTTCCATTTCTTTAAATATCTCAAGCTCTTTTGTCAATAAGACATTCGTTTGCTTAGCTTCACGATTGTCGTTTTTGCACTTGTCAAGTTCATGTTTGAAATTATTGATTAATGAAGCAAATAAGGCACGATCTTGATCATAAGAAGATCCATCCTGGGCAGGCTCACCTCTATTAGGATCCATATCTTGAGTAACAAAAGTGATATTACTATCATTTTGTTCCACCACATATGTGTCACTAATAGACTCAGAATGCTCAGGATGTGTCTGCTCATGAACAAACATATTCTCAAATATATTAACATTATCATGAGCATATGAATGTTGTACCGTAGCCAATATCTCTGTGTCTGATGAAGGTCTGATATGATCATCCTCGGTATCCCAAACAGCTTCATTCCTTTGTGTACCATCAGCATCCGAATCATAGCTAGGACAGCTGCTTTCAACCTGTTGTTCTGAAGATGAATCACTGCCTGTGAAAACCAAACTGACATCTGATGCATCACCCTTATTGACTATTTCCTCTTCATTTTGAACATCTTTCTCTGTCTCTTTTTCAATCATCTCAGTTTCCTCTAACTGTATCTCTTTTTCTTTCTGCTCTTTTTCCCGTTTCAGCTTCTCAATCTCATTCCCTGAAGTGCTTCTTTCTTTTTCATTTGAATCCCTCTTCTTTTTCTGCATCTCTCTCAGATGAAGTGATCTTGCATTAAGCACCATTTCCAGTATGTTCATATGATTAAGCAATTGATCTATAAAGACTTCAACTTCTATGCTAGTGAAATATTTTTTCCATATACTGCTTGCTGATGCATAATCCCAAGAATTCTTAAACGCTCTAAAATCCATGGTCATGAACCCATTTAACTGTGTCTTGAGCTCTGTAATTCCTACCATGCAATCACTTCCTTGTTCAATTTGCATTTTGAGTTGAACTATGTTGTTTTGAAGATTCCTTTTGAAGGTAACAAAGTCCATTTCAGATCCGAAGAATGTCTTAAAAGTTCTAAGAAATGATGAATCCCATAATGGTTGACTTGCTTCGGAGAGGGCCACACATTGAAGCTTAACTGATTCAAAATGTATTAAACAATTTTCTTTGGAGTGCATTGCGAGCTTTATCCTTACTTGCGTCTCTCTTTCCTTCTGCTCTTTTATTTCCATTGTTTAACGATATGTGTAACACCCCAACTCGACAAAGGTAAAAATGTCACAATAATATGGTGTTACATCAGAACAAACAGAACAGATCAAAAGCGAAAGTCTTAAATAAATAACTTACTCTAAAAGACTATGGTCAAAATCTTCCATTCAACTCTATTCTCAATCCCATATAGCTATCCCAAAAGCTAACTTGAACACCTGCCGCGGTGAAAGAAAAATGCGGCTGAGCTTAAAAAGCCCAGTGAATAGATATAGAACAAAATGAAACGAAATATAAATCCTGAAGTACAAGTGATATATTTTGGGAAAACATATTTAGGTATAACGGATAACACAGAAATAAAATGTATAGGTTAGGTAAGGAATTCATACAGTTACCTGTACAAACAGAGTTAGAACCATAATAATACCACGAGCTCAGAAACAGATAACTTATCATAATCATAATCATACATCTTCATAAACATATAGAGGGGAGACCTCTCAGATAATCAGACAATAAAGAGGGGTGTCCTCATATGGGTGGAGTAGCTAGCTCCCAGAAATGTGAAGGACGTGTATTGCACACACAGCCACATTCACCAGACAAATCATATCAGAAACAGAAACAGATCTAGGATGCATACATACGCCCCTTCCCAACAGATAAACATATGCAGCCAAACCAAGGGACGTGGCAGAACATCACTCTACTGCCCTAGAGTCATGTCAGAGGTGCATCCCTGACACGGACATGGAACCCCCATGCCTAGTGAAACTCATGTAATCAAATGGTTCATATTTAAGGGTTCAAAACATAATTTTCATATCAAAAGTTCAATAACAAAGTTTTCATATCAAAGGTTCACAAACAGAAGGTTCATAGCAAAGGTTTAAATCAAAAGGTTCAAAAACAGAAAGTTCATAACAGAAGTTGTAATCACGAAGGAAACCTTAACAATAAGGTCAGAATATCCGTACCTTGGAAGAATGCAAAGCTGACAGAAACAGAAAGGATCAAATAACGGAATAGTACTCCTCTTCAGAAATCTACACGCGATGTGTTACGCATTAATATCTTATTTAATCATTTACTTTTTCATATTCCATATTAGTTCTAGAGTTTACATAAATATTTAGGTTAAATATTTAATAACTTGTTAACATGGTTTTAGGGTTTTAAGTGTACTTATATTAAAGTATAGGGTTTTAAATATAAATATCATAAGTTTACATATTATCCACATTAGTCCCTTAACTTTCATATTTTATAAATTAATCCTTATATTTTAGTAATTTACACTTTACACCCTTTAAGTTACGAAATAACAATTTAAACTCCTTAATTATATAATTTACCAAATAAACCTTTTAAATATCAAAAATAGCACATTATACCCTTCTACTAATTATTATATGATTTAACCTTAATTATTTAAGTATACAAAATAAATCCTCAAGTTTTGTAATTTACAAAACACAACCTTTATTTTAAAAACACAATCGGTTTATATAATAAACCACCAAACCCTAACCCTAAATTACCCATCATTACTAGCATTAATTATAACCTTGAAAACAACTTTATTACACCAGACCTTTGATCCAAAACCCTAACCCTAACCCTAATTGATTTCTTTTTATTCTATTTTCTTTTCTTTAATTAATCCGAATACAAATAAAATCCAAACTAAGATTCTGGGTCTCTAAAATTATAAGGACTATTTTTATAATGTTATATGATGTATAAAGGACGAGAATAAAATATATACAAAGCTCAAAAAAATCGCATAGGCTGATTACAAATTGTTAGTCGATTTTAGGGTTTTTAAATTATATAAATTTGTATGATCAATTTAGCTTGTGTGGTTCAATTTTACTATTTTATACTGATAATATATGATACATATAATGTTAGAAAAATACCAGAAAGTGTTTAGAACGTAAGGATTAGAGCAGAACAATTCTTCTTCAAGATGGAATAAAACCGACTCAAACAATTCCCCTAGCTTCACACACTCGACCCAGACTTGAACCAATATTTTTCTCAACTTATTTGAACTTCTTAGAGACCAGGAAAATTGTTTAGAGGCTGTGGAAAATTAGTATTCGACTGAATGGGTTTTTAAGGATTCGGTTAGAGATTAAAAGTCAACAAAAAGGGTTTACTAAATATATAAACGTGTATATGTTATATATAACGGATATATTACTTATCTTGGGCTGAGATTTCTTTTATAAGTCCAAATAAAATTATTATACAAGTCTCCTATTGTATTTAGGATTTATTTCTTTAATATAAATACATATATATAATTAAATAAAATTGACATAATTAAATATATACAATAAATTATTTTTACTTTTACAAAAGTGACAAATCTTATTCATACTTAATTTATTATGATCATATGTTGCTAATTTCTAAATTTCTAGGGTTTTTTTTAGTATTATTTAAATATTATTGCAAAATTTTAATCTTAAGGGCATTTTGGTAATTTTACATGTTTTAAAATTTGAGGTATTACAACTTCTTCCTCTCTAAAAAGAAATTTCCGTCCTCGGAAATTGAATAGGCAAATTAGACGGAAACGAATTAATTTTCAGAATCTGTGAGGATGAAACGAACGCCGAATCTTTCGATCATAGAAATAATCTCAATTCAGAAAACTTTTCCAACAGATTTCAAATGGACAGACAGATCTTTCTAATCAGAATTTCATAACTTCATATCTTATTCAAACAGATCATAATTCAGTTCAACAGATGTGTACTAGCAACAGATAACTAATATCAGAAAACAGGTTGAGTGCGGAAATTCAGACGATAAGAAACTCTATAATGAGTTCTAAATTTCTTAACTGATGAACAACGATCAACAAGCATACGATGAGAATTCAAACTTTATCCAGAGTTCTAACGATAAAGGCAGAACACACACAGATAAAATAAATCCTAAAGTCTCACTTATCGCGGATAATTCAACTAGCAGAGATCTATACTTCTCAAACACTTCCCAAAATATCATATGCTCACAATGAGAGTACGTTATATGGTGAAAATATTATCACGTTAACCAGGCGTCATAATATTTGCATTATATAAATATATCTTCATGGCGACCATACTTTATCTCAAGTCATGAATAAAACAACTTAATGGTAACCTAACAATTCTTCTCTTCTTCCCAAAATTCAGCAAAATCAATCATCAACAATGAGGTCGAACGGAAAACAAAACATATCAGAAATAACCTAAATCTAATAGGTCTATCTTAATATAACATCAATACTTCCAAACTCACCAAAATGCTCATAATGATAAACTTAACAAACATATGTAGAATTATCATAATAGAAAACTTCCAAAGGAAAACTTAATAACCTAAAGATTCAATCACACCATTTTCGATCTTCCTTATTATCATATGATGTTCTAATCATTATTAACGGAAAGAATTTAAGGAAATCAACATATACCCGGATTATTTTTTAGAATTATAACCTTCTAAAAGAAAACCTTAGTAAACATAGTTTCATTATCATAATGGTGTGGACCATTTCCTATACTCATGATTAATAACCTCTAGATCTCTCATAGGAATAGAAAAGGTACATAGAAACTCAAATAGTATCAAAACTTAATATACCCAACATAAGCAGAAGAATTCTCAAAATATATCAAACACTTAGGGTTGTAATTATCTTTCGAATGATCAAACTAATTATCAAAGATGGGGATCAGAATCAGAAAATGATCTCAAATGGTGTAAGGCTTAATCATATAATTCACAAGGCATTCTAACTTACTTGATTACTGAACCTTAGTTTGTGCATAACTTTCTAATCTCGGAAGTAATGATCTTATCAGACTTATCTAACGGCAAAGGCATGAATCAGAGTGATGCGGAAGCAATTCTACTTAAACAAATATCCTAGTCTACCCAATCCTCACCAGTCATAACTCAGGTTTCATATAAGGGAATCCTAAGCAAATACTCAAAGCTTGTTTCATAACTCTCTATGATGCAAGGCCTAATACTCACAGGTCATAGCCTAAGCTCTACGGGTTATTAATCCGCCGATCCAACCTGGCTCTGATACCATAATTGTAACACCCCAACTCGACAAGGGTAAAAATGTCACAATAATATGGTGTTACATCAGAACAAACAGAACAGATCAAAAGCGAAAGTCTTAAATAAATAACTTACTTTAAAAGACTATGGTCAAAATCTTCCATTCAACTCTATTCTCAATCCCATATAGCTATCCCAAAAGCTAACTTGAATACCTGCCGCGGTGAAAGAAAAATGTGGCTGAGCTTAAAAAGCCCAGTGAATAGATATATAACAAAATGAAACGAAATATAAATGCTGAAGTACAAGTGATATATTTTGGGAAAACATATTTAGGTATAACGGATAATACATAAATAAAATGTATAGGTTAGGTAAGGAATTCATACAGTTACCTGTACAAACAGAGTTAGAACCATAATAATACCACGAGCTCAGAAACAGATAACTTATCATAATCATACATCTTCATAAACATATAGAGGGGAGACCTCTCAGATAATCAGACAATAAAGAGGGGTGTCCTCATATGGGTGGAGTAGCTAGCTCCCAGAAATGTGAAGGACGTGTATTGCATACACAGCCACATTCACCAGACAAATCATATCAGAAACAGAAACAGATCTAGGATGCATCCATACGCCCCTTCCCAACAGATAAACATATGCAGCCAAACCAAGGGACGTGGCAGAACATCACTCTACTGCCCTAGAGTCATGTCAGAGGTGCATCCCTGACACGGACATGGAACCCCCATGCCTAGTGAAACTCATGTAATCAAATGGTTCATATTTAAGGGTTCAAAACATAATTTTCATATCAAAAGTTCAATAACAAAGTTTTCATATCAAAGGTTCACAAACAGAAGGTTCATAGCAAAGGTTTAAATCAAAAGGTTCAAAAACAGAAAGTTCATAACAGAAGTTGTAATCACGAAGGAAACCTTAACAATAAGGTCAGAATATCCGTACCTTGGAAGAATGCAAAGCTGACAGAAACAGAAAGGATCAAATAACGGAATAGTACTCTTCTTCAGAAATCTACACACGATGTGTTACTCATTAATATCTTATTTAATCATTTACTTTTTCATATTCCATATTAGTTCTAGAGTTTACATAAATATTTAGGTTAAATATTTAATAACTTGTTAACATGGTTTTAGGGTTTTAAGTGTACTTATATTAAAGTATAGGGTTTTAAATATAAATATCATAAGTTTACATATTATCCACATTAGTCCCTTAACTTTCATATTTTATAAATTAATCCTTATATTTTAGTAATTTACACTTTACACCCTTTAAGTTACGAAATAACAATTTAAACTCCTTAATTATATAATTTACCAAATAAACCTTTTAAATATCAAAAATAGCACATTATACCCTTCTACTAATTATTATATGATTTAACCTTAATTATTTAAGTATACAAAATAAATCCTCAAGTTTTGTAATTTACAAAACACAACCTTTATTTTAAAAACACAATCGGTTTATATAATAAACCACCAAACCCTAACCCTAAATTACCCATCATTACTAGCATTAATTATAACCTTGAAAACAACTTTATTACACCAGACCTTTGATCCAAAACCCTAACCCTAACCCTAATTGATTTCTTTTTATTCTATTTTCTTTTCTTTAATTAATTCGAATACAAATAAAATCCAAACTAAGTTTCTGGGTCTCTAAAATTATTAGGACTATTTTTCTAATGTTATATGATGTATAAAAGACGAGAACAAAATATATACAAAGCTCAAAAAAATCGCATAGGCTGATTACAAATTGTTAGTCGATTTTAGGGTTTTTAAATTATATAAATTTGTATGATCAATTTAGCTTGTGTGGTTCAATTTTACTATTTTATACTGATAATATATGATACATAGAGTGTTAGAAAAATACCAGAAAGTGTTTAGAACGTAAGGATTAGAGCAGAACAATTCTTCTTCAAGATGGAATAAAACTGACTCAAACAATTCCCCTAGCTTCACACAATCGACCCAGACTTGAACCAATATTTTTCTCAACTTCTTTGAACTTCTTAGAGACCACTAAAATTGTTTAGAGGCTGTGGAAAATTAGTATTCGACTGAATGGGTTTTTAGGGTTTCGGTTAGAGATTAAAAGTCGACAAAAAGGGTTTCCTAAATATATAAACGTGTATATGTTATATATAACAGATACAATATTTATCTTGGGCTGAGATTTCTTTTATAAGTCCAAATAAAATTATTATACAAGTCTCCTATTGTATTTAGGATTTATTTCTTTAATATAAATACATATATATAATTAAATAAAATTGACATAATTAAATATATACAAGAAATTATTTTTACTTTTACAAAAGTGACAAATCTTATTCATACTTAATTTATTATGATCATATGTTGCTAATTTCTAAATTTCTAGGGTTTTTTTTTAGTATTATTTAAATATTATTGCAAAATTTTAATCTTAAGGGCATTTTGGTAATTTTGCATGTTTTAAAATTTGAGGTATTACAATATGTGATAAAGTTGATCTTAGGATCTTTTAAGATAACAAAGGTTGTTGTTTGAAGATTAGATGTTTTGGTGAAGATGAAAAATGTTCTCGGTTGAATTTTTGGGATTTCAAATTTTCCCTCCAAAAAATGAATACGAAAATTTTCTTTCTTAAAATTTGAAAATCACAAAGAAATACAATTCTAAGGTTACCAGAAAATTTTGAGTTACCGAAAATTTTTGAATTTTGGCCAAAAAAATTGAATTTCGGGCCAAAATTTTCAACCTTATACCAAAATTTAAATCTCGCGTAAAAATTGAACGTTTATTCTCCGGTAAAAAATAATTTTTTGAATAATTTTTTTTTTTTTTGGTCTAACTCGATAGTGCTTGTTTAAATCTAACTCGGTATGATATCTTAAAGGAATTGTAACTCGGTAAGTCCTGATGGTTGTCAAACTCGGTAAGCTCAGATGTACAAACTCGGTAAGTCCCTAACTCGGTAAGTCCTTAAAAAATTTGGGCAGAGTTTCGTCTAAGTTTAGAGTACACAAATCCTTACTCGATATACGATAAGGTGCCAAGGCTAACTCGCCAAAATAAAACTGAAACTCGCAGGAATATAAGCAAACTCGCAGAATCAGAATCAGATCCAAACTCGATAGAAGAAAAAAAAACAAACTCGAAAAAAAAAAGTTTTCCTAACTCGGTAAACTTTTTCCTAACTCGGTAAACTTTTTTTTTTTTTTTAAACTCGCAAAAAATTTCAAACTCGATGAAAATTATTTTTTAACTCGATAAGATTTTTCAAACTGGAAAAATATTATTCAAACTCGACAAAATGTTTTTCAAACTCGGTAAATAAAAATTTCAAACTCGAAAGAAAAAAATTTTCTCAAACTCGAAAAACTTTTCAAACTCGACAAAGATTTCCAAACTCGAAAAAATTTTCTAACTCGAAACAAATGATGAACAGTACCAGATCCGTTTTTTTCACCAAACAACACGATTTATTCACCACAAAACAATCTAAAACAACCTAAAATTAAACCTGGCTCTTGATACCACTTGTTAGGACCGTAGAACAACCTTATCACTTGTGAATCTAGGCTAGATCTAGAGAGAGAAAGTAAGTAGAGAGAGAGAGTGGATGGGATCTCCTAGTGTGTGTAAATGAATAAACTTGATATTACTAAGAGAACCAACCTTAAAATGAGGCCTTACATGAGTATTTATACTTGTAGTCTAGGGCTTCACATATCTTTGACCATATTACATAACTAGCCCTTAGACTTTATACAAGCATGAATAATACACATAAACTTAATAAACTAGCATTTACTAACTATTACATTGATATATTTAACTAACTATTTGACTCAATAAAGATCGTCACTTTTAATCCTAACATTTTGGGTGTATAGGACTGTAATCCATTCCAAAACAAGACCATGCCATGAATTTACCACAAACTTTAGACTACTCGTCAAAGACTCGTGTATGGTCTAAATGAGCATGGTTCACTGGACTATACCAAAACATATACGCACTGAACCAAATGGATTACCAGTTTTGCACTCTCATAGTATCAACATTAGTCGATAAATAGAAAAAAGAAAGTCGCCTACTTGGGAGTGAGTACTCGAGTCTATTTTAAAAGACTGCCAAGTATAAAAGTAGAAACCATAAATGGGGACTGCTGATGAATTCAAGACTAGTCAATTGTTGCAGGATCTGATCCTGGTCCAACAAACGCACACAAACAAACGACGCCTATTTAAGTTAGGCAATTATTGCAGTTTTGATTGGCACCTTCTTTTTTTCTCTTTTTTTTTTTAATTAAACAAGAATTCAAGTAGCGAGCAAATTAGTTTGCTTGGCATGTCCATGAAGTAGCAAGCACACGAGTTTGGCGGGCACATATATTTGCTCGCCATGTCGAGAATCGTAATGTGAAAAAATAGTGTCGATTTTGATTATCCAATTTGGTAAGAGTAGATAATTGTAATAAATTTAAAATTGAATGTAAGGTTTTGGGTATATGTATAAAACCACTATTAATAAAAAGTTTAAAATTACATAGTTTTTATTTGCCTTTTGGGTTCCTTTTCTTCAACAAACTCTGCTACAAAGCTGCTCACTGCAAGCCTTTTTTTGCCCCCCTCAGAAGTTCAAACTCTTGTACAACTCTCCAAACCAAAGTGCAACTGAAACAACTAGCTAAATACCTTTAAATAGAGTCACAATGAGTTTATAAGGGATAACACTTTGAAAATGTATATGACGTTGACACTTAAGTCTTTCTTGTGTGATGAACTGTTTCTAATATGGTGAATGTGTAAAGTTCTAACTTATCCTATTATATATAGGGGAAATCATACCTACGTTACATTACAATTTAGGCAATTCCTTACATTTCCTTTTAAAAAAGTTATGAAAATGTACAGTTCAATCCCTGCGGTAAGTCCCTGATACATGTTTTCCCCATGTCCCTACCCTTTTTTACAAAGGAAATGTAAGGAATTGCCTACATTGTAATGTAGCCATGTAGGTATGATTTCCCCTTGTATATATGCATCATCATGAGTAAAGTTTGATACATTTTGAAATATTTAGTAAAGTTTGATACTTGTTGTTAACCGACACATTTAAACTACAAATCCAGTAAGGTTTCTTTTGCTCCTAACACGTCATCCTTGTTAATCTCAACGGACAAGTTCGTAACGAATACCAGCCCGTCCATAATATCAACTAAATTTAGAAGAACCATTCATCATCATGTACAGAATAACATAAACTAGAACTAATTTTAACATTGAAAATTATCATTTTCAACTATAAAACGATTAAGGATTACATCTGGTATCACTAAACCTGAATATGTGAGGTAAGTTTCCTGTTTGTCAAGAGTTGTCAAAATGGGTAACTGCTAAGTGAGGGTCGAAACAGGTTGACTGACCTACACAAATTTCTATCCTTCAACTATTCAGATAATGTGTTTAGTTGGATTACCCAACATGTAATAGTTGTGTATCAATAAGTCAAACGTGGCACAAAGTCTAGTCTTATTGAACCAGGTCGGGCAGGTTTTGAATGATAGAGTCAAACTCAGTTCTGGCCAAGCCTTGGTGTCGGTTAAAAGTAGTGTTGAAAAAAGGCTTTGGTTCTTTGGCACTACAAAAATTAACAAATTACATCTCCGTCACATCAGAAAATTAATATTACGGATATGACCTTTGCTACCGGATCTTCATCGATCGAGGATAGAAAAAAATTTGTATTTTATTTACTGCGTTAATTTTATTTTATTGCTTTTTGTGTAAAGATTTTTTAAGGTTTTTATGAGTTGCATTATACAGAATCGAAAATTGTATTAGTTTACTTTGTTCAGATATGTAGCACTCGACACATATTGTAGTGTTGATTTCTATATTACCCTCAAATAACCTAATAAGTTAATAACTGATACTTTTAGGCACAAAATTAGGCATGAATTTAGGCCCCCAAATCATTTCTCTTGTTTACATTGTAGAGCAATGATATAGAGATCTAAAATATAAGCCTAAATTCATGCCTAACTAAGCCTATGTAATTATCTTTTTCTTTGTCAATTAAAGAGGTAATTTCAAAAACACCCCAAAAGTACAACTCCACTCACCCCATTCACCCCACTTTTTCTTCAAATACCCCGGAACTGTCTCCTAAAAAATTTTGGGCAACTCCCACCATTGTTGGACAAGTGTCCCTATAATTGGGCCCACATTGCACTTACATAGTACTAGTTAACCAGACCATTTCTTGGGCGACGAGCCCACATTTTTTGGGCGACTTCGCTTTTTTTACTTTTAGTTAACTTACATTTTTGGTCTTTATGGTTTGCTTGGTATTTCAATTTTGATCCTTGTGGTTATTATTATTGTTATTAATATATACAAACACAAACATATACAAAATAAAAAGTTAAACACCCTAAAATTAATTTCATTATATAGTAATCAAGTGTGGGTGCACCCGGATCTATGAGGTACCAAAATAGCAAAGTCATTGAGATGAACAAACTGGAAATCATTGATAAATGATACTCCTTGTCAATTAACTACTGACATATTATAGTTCCAGATTTATGTTAGACAATTGAAGATTGGAAGAACAGAAAATTGAATCAAGCATATAGAAATGACTGATGAACGATGAAACATTTACACTACTAATACACAGCCAAACTACACATCAACCAATGGTCTTTTGCTCTACAATACAACCACCTGAGGATGGTGAATATCATTGACAAGCTATAAGACATCAACACAAAATCCAGACAAATTCTTCATCTTCAACAATTAAACATCAAACCATCTTAAACACACATTACAAAAAATATCAAATTATATAAGATTCCCCTTTATACAAAAATTAAACAACCTTTTCATCTTTAATAAAAACAATATCTAATCAATAAATATTCCATCTTTATCAACATTCAAGATAAAATCATCTAAAAAATTACCGTAGGGAAAGTGTTGCTAGTATAAGAAATCAAAAGACAAGTCTTTCTAACAACCCCATCACCAACAGTCACACATTTTATAAATCTTGATGCACTCATCCTTTTTCTTCAGATCTTCTTCTTCTTCTTCACTCAGCAGAAGACCTGATTACCAACTCCAAACACAACAATTTTCAATTCTGAAAAATACCCTTTTCCTCTTTTTCAATTCCCTACAATACCCACTTTTTACTTTTCTCTGAAAATCAACCAATTTTTTTTTTTTTTTTTTTTTTTTTTTTCACACTAAACCTCAAGAAAGAACAAAACAAACCCTAATGCCAAAATGTGAAAAAAAAATGGTTCGTTAGTAGAGCCTAAAAAAATGGAGCCGGAAAATAATGCCGTTGAATCTTTAAGTGAGTGGTGGAGATCAACTCTTTAGTTTTTATTTTGTTTCTCTCACACACACAAGACCATTGGATGATGTGTAGTGTTGATAATAATGATGAGGGAGTCACGGGGATGCTTTTAGTGATGGCGGTGTAGTGTGGTGAATGGCGGTGGTGGCGTGGTGGCCGGTTACATATGACGGCGGCTAGGGTTTTTAAGAGGAGGGAGGATATGAATGTTGGTGATATGTTTTGAGGGTGATTTTGAGTGTGAGTATATTGTTTGTGTTATTAATACTAATAATAATAACCAAGGATCAAAACTGAAATACCAAGCAAACCATAAAGACCAAAAATGTAAGTTAACTAAAAGTAAAAAAAGCAAAGTCACTCAAAAAATGTGGGCCTAGTCGCCCAAGAAATGGTCTGGTTAACTAGTACTATGTAAGTGCAATGTGGGCCCAGTCATAAGGACACTTGTCCAATAATGGTGAGAGTTGCTCAAGATTTTTTGAGAGAGAGTCACCTCCGGGATATTTGAAGAAAACTAAAATTGGTTGGGTGAATGAGGTGAGTGGGTTGTACTTTTGGGGTGTTTTTGGAATTAGCTCTCAATTAAATGCATAGTCAAAATACCCATGTACTTTTGTCTTTTTTATTCGAAGCTTTTAATTCAATTTAAGAGACCTACCATCCTATCCATTGAATAAGGATTTGCAGGCATCAACACCTTCATTTATTTGATTTTACCTACCATAGTACCATACTATCCTAATATTAATTGAAAAACGTTAAAATTGTGTAAAATGATGATACATGGGGTATTCAAAATGGTGAATATTTGATAAATGAGGATGCATGTATTAACTTTGTAGAATGTCATACTAGGAAACTAAAACAATTGCGAATTATAGAAGCACACACGAGTTTTTTTTTAGAAGATGCATAAGCTTTTAAAAGTGAGCTTGAGTTTGTCCACTTATGACATTGTGTCTAACTTTAGGTTTGTTGACTTTTTCAAGGAGCGCCTAGGCATAGCGCGTTTGAAGGTTTTGAGTGCGCATGAGTTTTGGCTTATTTGAAGTGCGCTTACGTTTGATATGCACGATGTGCGCCTACCTAGTTTGGAAGAAAATGTAAGTGTAGTTAAGTATATAGTTAATCTATGCATGCCCAATGTGTCAACAGTTAGATTGGCCACGTGTAGTATACCTAACGGATCATCACTAAAAAGTCCATTTTTTAAAATACATACGGGCATTTCATTTTGATAAAATGCTAGCATAAAAGTTCTTTTTGAATCGAAAAAAAAAGCTTTAAATTTATATGGAGAGGACATACGTATATTAACTGCTTACTTAATAATCATTGGGCTTAAATTTTGATCATTAAAGAAAAACCTACAATTACAAATGACTGAGCCAAAATTATTTCGAGTCAAAACAGCACCTTAGCTTACATGGTTGTGGACGTATGGTCCGGACTGGGCCAGGCCCGGCACACAGCGGCCCACTCTACGCCTAAACCCTAATCCATGTCCTATAAATACATGGATGGGATCTCCTTATTCACTACGACATAACAGGTTATCCTAAACCTAATAGCTATTATATGCTCCGCGCATCACATACTAACTTGACCGTCGGAGGTGGATCCCGGGGCTACGGCCTCGGGTCCACTCCTAACGGGTTCTCTTTGTTGTACAGGTCTACTTAGGGCTTATGAAGACGACTAACGGCCCAAGGAGAGTCGTTGAATAAGTCCGCGCCAGATTATGCATCAACAAGTGGCGCCATCCGTGGGACATGACTACAACAAGTTTCGTGCTCTCACATCGCTAGAAAGCAACCATCGATATACAATTACACGTTGCATCGATATATAATTATGCGGTAACTTTAAAGTTATTATTTATTACTTGTGTATGTACACGACAGAACAATATCCTAAAAGTAAAATACTTTTTGATACGATGTCCAATCGGACAACAGTAACTTAAAACTATTGTTTTCATCACCGCTTGATCTAATAGAACAACAGTGATTTTGTTACGTATCCTTCTTTTAATATATATGATCGAACATATCTTCTAAATACGTAACAGATATCCAATATTTTAATTGGGAAGATATCTTTTAATTATTAAAAAGATTTTACATAAATCTTTTTACCTTGATAAACACGATTTTATCTATCGCTACGAGCGCATTAAATCCACACGATCGGACTTACTTTATCTTTTAGCCGCGAAACAGCGCAGTCGCGATAAATCTACCCGCGTTAGGCCATGCGTTCGGAAATCTTTGCAGATTGGCGCCATGAGCGCACTGTCATGTACAGGCACTGGACGAAAGCCGTGATCAACTGCGATCATCCAAAAACGTTAGAGTCTATGCGGTCACGATAAATCAATCTGCGTCTGTGCGTGCAACAGAAATTATTAGTCGCGGTCATGGTACATCCATCCGCACCATTCTTTAAAAAAAATAAATAAAAAATAAAAAGATCAATTAATCGCCATGCGCGCACTGTTTTTATTTATTAGCTACGTGCTACTTCTTTTATATAATTTGTAAAACCTCACGATAGGTGTAATTCACTACTACTTCTCTTATAATTATACATGCTATGTGCTATACTTTTGCCACGCGCTAATTTTTTACCTCATTAGATTTTATATGTCGCGATTCGCGGCATATACTTTTAATATTTGCATTAAGTGTTTTTCAGGATAACTAAGTTTAATGCTCCTACACGAGTAGCACCATCAAACTTGGGGGGCTACCAGCGTATATACTATCATTGTTTCCGTACAAGTCACGTAGGCATATTTGGAAGCAGATCGTACGCAAGAAGTAATGGAAGCCCAGTACAAAGACGGATTCAAATATTCGCACCATCTCGCCGCAGGGAAGACGTCATCTGTCGGTTGCAAAGACGAATGTAATGTTCGCGCACAGCGCGCACCTCTGTCGCGCACAGCGCGCATCCTTACTGCGCACAGCGCACACTTTTGTCGCGGACAACGCGCACTTCTGCCACAGAAGCACGTCTTCTGTCGCACTATGTTGCATCGCTACTGGTACAAAAGGTACACCCTTATCTAGGATGCAGCATAGGGATCCACCTATCCACCTTCACAATTGTGAGACAATCACAATCGCAATCCCAGTGCGCACTGTCGTATCTGGGCTGCGCAGTATGATCCAACCCATGCGCGCGCATGGGCCATGCCATCTTGGTTGATTGGGCCTACGCGGCCATGAACAGAACTTAAGTCTAGCATAACATAGCCACGCGCTATGTCATACTAAACTTGGGGGGCTTGTGGACGTATGGTCCGGACTGGGTCAGGAATGGCCAGGCCCGGCAGACAGCGGCCCACTCTACGCCTAAACCCTAATTCATGTCCTATAAATACATGGATGGGATCTCCTTATTCACTACGACATAACAGGTTATCCTAAACCTAATAGCTATTATATGCTCCGCGCATCACATACTAACTTGACCGTCGGAGGTGGATCCCGGGGCTACGGCCTCGGGTCCACTCCTAACGGGTTCTCTTTGTTGTACAGGTCTACTTAGGGCTTATGAAGACGACTAACGGCCCAAGGAGAGTCGTTGAATAAGTCCGCGCCAGATTATGCATCAACAATGGTTATGCAACATATTCTCAAAAACTCCTTGAGTTTTGAAAGATGGTATTATAAAACGATGGAAGCCGCCTAGCTACTACATTCCATATCCACTAATTCAACATTACAACTACCATTAACGACAGCATATACAATAGTGAAAGCCGCGTAACTAATAACGTGACACCTTATCTAGTTTAATCACTATAACTTTGTAGTCCCCAACTTACAAAAATTTACAGTTTTCCTACTCTGTGACGGATTAAGCCTATAAAAAGTCTGTCACTTTTCAGTTTCATTACAAAAGTTGATGTTAAACGAGCTATTAGTGATATCGTGAATTGTAATAAAGGCCAACATTTTCAGTTGCATTCTTAAACACAAAAAGTTATTTGGGAAAGTGAATAACCATACTCTTACTTATATCAGTATGTAACATACAATAAGTACACTAAAAAAAATGAGTGTCTAACTTTCAAAAACTTCATGGCATATATGATTGACTTTTCTAGGAATCGCGCTAGCTGTCGGACTTCTGAGTTTTGACACCAAATCCTTGCACTTTTGTTTTACCTATGAAAACTTGCTCATTACATTTGTCAACATCTAATCTTGAACTATAAAGAAAACATTTTGATATTCACACTTAAAAATTCACTTTCTGTATATACTTTAGCACGTCTTTGTGATCAAATGTGAAGTTTATAATGGTCAAGGGCTAAAAAGATAAAAACAAGTTAACAACCATTCTTATCCGAAGACCGGGCCAATTATTAAAAAACATATTGTACTTGCCACTATTTCATCTTCTGGGTAGCGAACTATTTTTTTTGCTTTTGAGGGTAATTTTCTTTCAAATTCATCCTCTTTAGGGTAATATGTGACATTTTTGCCCTTCGGGAAAAAAAATTTGTATTAGCTAAGAGGGGCAAAAATGTCCAAAAATTTCGCAAAATACCCTAAAAAAGATGAATTTGAAAAAAAATTACCCTCAAAAGCAAAAAAAAAAATATTTCGCTACCAAGAAGATGAAACATTGACAATTATAATACTCTTTTTAATAATTTACCCTCCAAAGAACTAAAGAAGGAGAAATTTCAAAAATTCATAAATTATCTAATTTATGAAAGTTAAATTACTTCTCTCAACCTCTAAGGGGGCGTTTGGTTCAAGATATGTAAATGATGTCATTTAAAATTCTAAGCAAATTTAATTGCTTCACAAGTGGGAGGAAATTAAATTAGCCCACTTTTAGTTTTATTAATGCAATTAAAATTACTGGACCCACATTTTTATTATGAACCAAACAAGACTATTTGAGCAATTTTAATTTCAAATTACCTCAATTGCCTTCAATTTACCCCAAACAAACGCCCCCTAACACTCTAAATTGCAGACTCAAATTTATTAAAGTGTCAACCAAACTCCACCAACCTTTTAGGAAGTTAATTAAACTCATATTTGCCATTGTAAACGCATTCATGGACTACCTGCCTCATGTCACTTTTATGTACTAACTTGTTTATTTAATCTCGTTATGATATCAAATTTGGAATGATTGACAACTATGAAAATTGAAAAGAACCAAATCTACCATACAACCATCTACAAGCTAAGAAACTCATAAGCAGTAAATTATGTTTGCAGATACGCCACTCATTAAAGAACCAAATGCAACATACTACCATCTACAAGCTCTAGAGTATATCATATGTGAGGTGATTGAGACACTCATATTTTTGACTGGAATGCTCAAATATACGAGCAATCAAAGCATAATATAAGCATTGTACAAATATGTAATGCATACAATTGAGTGTCCCAATCAAAAGTATAAATGTGTAAATAATTTCCCATATCATATGTATGGGTGGGCTTCCAATTAAGCAACAAGTCATAACAAACAACTTAAACTAAATTGACTTAGTGAGTAAAAATTGACACCTTTCGTTATATTATTCCTTTGCATGTTCTTTTGTTCTTTTGTTGGTATACTAACACACAAAATTAGGAAGCTTGGTTTTCTTAATGAATTTTAGCCTGCTAAACCAGTTTTAATTGGTTGCTAGGAGTCATACATTGTAACCAAGAACTTTTAATATAGGACAACATGTAATTTTTTTAAACAGTCAATTGTTATTCATATAAAGGGAAAAATTAAAGATGAAACATCTAGTATGGACGTTTTGAAAAACGTTTCACTAATTTGTACTTTAAAAGTTTGTGTTACAAAAATCGACATAGCGAGCATACAAGTTTGTTTGAGCTTTTATTTGCTCGTCAAGTGGCAAGCAAAATAATTACTTGCCACCCATTTTTCTTGCCATGTCATTTTACAAAATAAGTCATACGATGGTGACACATGTAAGTTGCAAACAAAATATTTTGCTTGCCATGCCCTTTTGCTTGCTAAGATTATCTAAAAAAAATCATATATGATTATGACACTGTAATTTCCTTTTTATTTTTCTTTATTTTTTATATTTGTGAAAGAGGTGAAAGGATAAGAGGGGATAAAAATGGATGTATGTATTTACTAAATTGATTGTATGTGTGTAGTTGGTACATTAAATTGTTTGGTTGAGTGTAGGGGTGGAAACGAGCCGAGCCGAGCCCGAGCCTGCCAAAGCTCGAGCTCGGCTCGTTTACATTTTAGAAAGCTCGAGCTCAAGCTCGGCTCGGTTCAAGCCTTAGGATTTGAGCTCGAGCTCGGCTCGTGTCAGACATATAAAGCTCGAGCTTGGCTCGTTTGTAATGTGTTTATAGAAAATAAAGTTTTTCTTGTTGAGCTTACTTGTTCTAAACTATAAACAAGCTCACTTTAATCGACTTGAAATATAGGATTTTTCAAAAAAAAAAAAAAAAAAAAAAAAGAGAAAATTCTTTATTTACCCCAAAAGTACACTAGTGTGTACCCTAAATACCCCAAGATTTTCCAACTTCCCCAAATACCCCAAGGGCGACTCTCTTACAAGAAATTTTGGGCAACCATCCCAGAATTTTGACAAGTGTCCCATAAGTTGTCTCCACCTTGTACTTGCAAGGTACAACTAACCCCACTATTTTTTTGGGCAACTAGGACCTACTTTTTTGGGCTACTTAACTATTTTGTCTTTTAGCAAAAAAGTATGGTCTTTTTATATTAATTTAAGGTACAAATTTCTTGGGCAACTTGGTCCCACTATTATACTTTCTTGAGCAACTAGTTAGGTACAAGTACATCTTTTATAATATTTTTTTTGCATGGGAACTTGTTCCTTGTTTTTTTATACAAAAATACACCTTTTATTAAATAAAAATACACCTTTCAAATACATATACGAAAACAAAAAACCACTTTTAGTTTTGACACACACATTACCGTTTTGAAAAAAAAAAAAAAAAACACACACACACTAAACACAAAACCTTTTTAAACCCTAATTTGCTACAACAACATTAAACACACATTAAACACCACATTAAACACACACTAAACACAAAACCGTTTTGAACCCTTATATGCTACAACACCATTAAACACACAAACCCTCGCTCAACACCACCCTAATCGGTGAACCCTAATCAAGTACAATGTTCGAGGCAAAGATTACGGTAAGATCTAGATTAGAACATCTTTCACATGTTAGAACTTTGTTGAATGGTAATAGAAGCGACTTGTTTAGAAAAACCGTGTTTGGTCAGTGGTTAGATATCCCCTCCTTAGATCCTGATAACCATTTGTATGATTATTTTTATCAAAATGCTGTTACGGTTCCTATAGTTAGTGATACTTGCCCTCCTCTTAGTTTTAAAATTGGTGATAATGTTCTTGATTTTGGGCGTCAGGAATTTTGTCTTGTAACCGGTTTTCATTTAGGGCAAGTTGCCAAAGAGGAAACTGACGTAGGTCGTATTGTTCGTGGTATACCATATAGTCCTTTTTTTGATCGTTTGTTTCCTAAAAAGAAACGAACTTTGAAGAAAAGAGTAAAAGGTGAAGAACTTTTGAAGTTTATGAAGGATGGTCCAGTATGGGAATCTATTTTGGATGTAGATGCTGTTAGGATTTGCTTGTTGGTCATTGCAACCCTTGTGTTCATAGGTAGAGAACCAAGGTTCTACATCTCGGATCATATGTTGAAAATGATAGAGGATTTAAATGTTTGGAATGAATATCCATGGGGAGAGTATATGTGGGTTCATTTGTATAAAAGAAAGGTGAATGTTGTTGTAACACCCCCAAAATTTGATACAGCGGAAGACTCAACAAGCTTTCGGGGTGCTACGGGGATTGGTATCCAATACAAGACATAATAGAACGAGATAAAGTAAACATAATAAAAACACAACCAAAACGGGGTTTTAAAGTTTACATTTATCCCAATATCATCCAGAGTCAGGCCCAAAAGAAATAAAAGTAGGTCCATAATTCAATATCAGAGTTTAGAAAAATAGATCCATAAACCAGGAGCCTTAGCCGAGCCTTCCAATCCATGCATCCAATCATCACTTAATTACCTGAGAAAACGTGCTAAAAGTCAGCTTTTTCTGGTGAGATCATAGGTTTAAATTCATCTAACAATATAGTGGACATATACGTAAAATGCTTGCTAGCTAGACTAAGGATTCACTAAAAGCCTGCAGATACCATCCGCTCCAACATAACACACGGATACCCTCCGTTCTAACATAGATATTCGGGTAACCCCCGCAATACCAATAAATACTCGGATAACCTCCGAAGTATTGATAACCTATAGGTGCACGCTACAGTATCTAAATAAGCCAACCTTGAATAGTACACACGAACCGTGTGACTAAAGCTGACAATCCACCAATAACCAAATAAACCAACCTTGAATAGTACACACAAAATATGTGACTAAAGCTGACAATACATCCTAGTCCATACGCATAGCAAGTTTAGAAAGAATATAAAAGCGATAATAGTCCACATAAAATAATTTGCACGTTTCTCACCCCAAGTACTGAAAACATAGTTCAAGAGTAAAAGTGGGGCTATGACTCACCTCAAGTCCAGAAATCAGCAATAAGAACTTGGTAGAAGTAAGATGTATAATAACTCACAAGACAGCAACTACGGACTCGGCACGACCTAACAATATCAACTCGTTCAGAAATCGTTTCCTCAAATTCAAAATGTTCCCAAACCCGGACGTATTCCGTTTTATTTTCTGAAAATCCATTTCGTAATAGTTTGGAATTTTTACGTTTGGTATCCATACGGGTGGTGGGTCGACACAAACAAACCAAATAAGTCACACAGAAGAATAATAAATAAACTATAAATCTAATATTAGCCCAATATATTATTTAAATAAATCGCCGAAGTTTATCAAATCCGTCGATTTGATAATCCTCATATTTATTTATGTAACATACCGTTCCAAGATTACACCCAATCCTAAAGCACATAGCACATAAATACTATATGGTATATATCGTAGTTTAATAAACTTCGTATATACATCGTCAATTTGGCCAGATTTCCCAATATATATATATATAGCAATTTATTATCCTTTACATATACCACAGCCTATGGGCATCGTAGGATACGATGCCCATTAATATACTCATTTCGTATAGCCAAATAACTCGGTTCAACCTTTCAGTTAAGTAAGTTATTTAGTTATAGAAAATGTTTATATTAATCGTCATATATCCGTGACAACACAAAAGTCACAAACAATAACTTACCTGGACTCAAGTGACCACGACTCCGCATAACTCGATAGGTTTACTCGTTATATATATAAAATAACATTTCATTTAATATTTAGCAATCGTCGAGAATTTCTCGTTTTATAATACTTATTTATGATAATACTTCCAATAATATTACGCTACTCTCGTAGCCTAATATATTTAGTCGTATTATTTATAATATGACTCGTGATTTTTATTATTATTAATATACACATTTATACAATTATATATACGTTATTCACGTCTATATATTCATATAAACGTTTATATTACCAATAACTATTATTACGAGTTTTATTATTTATGTTTTAAATTGTAAATAGTTATCGAGTCATACGAAATGGTCACATGTCCGAGTCATGACTCTCGGCTCATTGTCCAAGTCCAAAATAATATGCAAATGTCATAAGAATCATACATCTCCGTCCAAAATAATCCCAATCCACGTGCTACAATAATAGGGTCCGACTACGGCACCCGACTAACCTATCTCCGTCATTCTAAGTGACCGTCTCACAATCGGTCCCCAATAACACTTTTCGTCAACACTTCTCAATACCAATATCTATTGTCGAGACCAAACGTGGTCTCGACCCACAAGTATTCGGCCAAATAATCAACCAAGCCAAATCCAAAACCAAGTTAACAACAAAAATCATAAGGAAACAAATATAACCAAAGCTCACATTCGGGATGGTTTACCAAGCCAAACCCGAGTCTACTCGACTCAAATGAGTCTCGGTACACACCATGAGCCACAATGGCTCGAACCAAAATCAAAGGGTCACAAGTAAAGCTCAAAGGAGCACAACCAAATGCCAATTCGACCACACAGGTCTCGGCAACAATTAATCACATTCGGCATCAAGCCGCGACTCCAATGAGTCGAACCAAAAAAATCAAACGCAAGCAAGAACATGAGCCACAATTTCAAGACCTAAAAGTGGCAAGCAATCGAGCCCCATGGCTCGGATTAACAACCAAGCCGTGAGTCTTAGACTCATGGTTCGAATCAACCCATCAAGAAAACCAACCCGGATACCAAACCTTTAAGAAAACATGTTTCCAATCAAAAACCCATAAGTATTACACGTTTTTATATGAAGACCCAACCGAATCTCATCAAGTCGTGACCCTTGGTCACGTTTTTATCAAAAATACGAGTAAAACTCGTCTCACCTTCGAACTTTAAAACTCAAACCGTGATAACCCTTCGAAAACAAGCGAATGGTGGTGAAAATGGTGATGATTCGAGATGAAAAATGGAGTTATAGGGCGCGTGTAGAGGTAGATCTAAGAGATTAGATGATGGGGAGTTAGGAAATGGTGGTGGTGTTGAATGGTGGCCGGCGGTGACAGTGGTGGTGGCCGGTTTTTATGGGGCGGCTAGGGTTTGTCAAGAAGAAGAAAAAGAGAGAGATGTGGGAGTGAGGGTGTTGGTGTGTTGCTTATGAACCGAACCACAAGGACCCTTTGTTATTAACTCTTTTCTTCTTTTCTTTTTTTTTTTAAAAAAAAAACTTTTAAATAATAATAATAATAATAGTAATAATAATATTACTAATAATTATGAGTAGGTAAAGAAATGGGTAAGTGTAAAACATACGGCCCGAAACCCGAAACTCATTTCAAACGTTTAATATCTCACGAAATATCCCGTAAATAATTAAATGTAGTCGGACTCGTAAAACGAGTCATAAAATTTCCCGTTAGGTAAACCTAGTGCCGGAGTCAACGTAGTACCAAGTGAGAATTTAAAAATACATCACCAAGTATAATTCCATAACGAATCATTAAATAAATCTCAAATCCCATAACGACATAAAATATAATTATCCATAAAATTGGTCTTACAAGTTCGTTGCGAATAAAAATTCCAAATAAAATTTATGAACGAACTTTAACGTAATGCGGGTTTTCAAAATGGCTCCCTAAATTGCCTGTTGTCACATCCTCCCAGTCTCAGAAGAAACCCGTCCCGGGTTTCTCTCGGAACAATTCATCTACGAAGTGAAAAGCTTCGGATATCTTTTCCGGAACTCGTCCTCACGTTCCCACGTAAATTCTGGTCCATGTCGGGAATTCCAACGAACCATGACGAGCGGAATGCGACTTCGCTTGAGTCGCTTAACCTCACGATCTAAAATCTCAATTGGCTCTTCCACAAAATTCAATTTCTCATCAATACAAATATCCTTCATCGGAATAATAGGCATCTCATCAGAAAGACATTTCTTCAAATTACTAACGTGAAACACGTCGTGAACTTTACTCAGTTCATGTGGTAATTCCAACCTATAAGCCACGGGCCCAATTCTTTCTAAGATAAGAAATGGTCCAATGTAGCGTGGGTTGAGTTTTCCACGTTTCCTGAAACGTATCACACCCTTCCAAGGCGAGACTTTTGGCATCACTTTGTGTCCAACCTGGAACTCTAAGGATTTACGTCTCTGATCGGCGTAACTTTTCTGCCTATCTCTGGCTGCTTGCAACCGATCATGAATCTGAGTTACTTTCTCTGTAGTCTCCAAGATAAGCTCAGGGCCTGTGAGTTGGCTATCTCCAACTTCCGCCCAACCAATAGGCGAACGACATTTTCGGCCATACAAAGCTTCAAATGGTGTAGCTTTAAGACTTGTGTGGTAGCTATTATTATAGGAGAATTCCGCAAGGGGTAGGTACTTCTCCCAGCCTTTACCAAAGTCTATGATACATGCACGAAGCATATCCTCTAAAGTCTGAATGGTCCACTCACTTTGACCATCAGTTTGGGGATGATATGCAGTACTCATATCAAGTCTCGTCCCCAAAGCCGTTTGAAGTGATCGCCACAAAGCTGACGTAAAGCGGCTATCGCGATCAGAAATAAATGATATCGGGACTCCATGACGAGAAATAATTTACTTCACGTACAACCTCGCAAGTTTATCCACACTATCATCTTCACTAATTGCTAGGAAATGAGCAGACTTAGTCAGACGATCCACAATTATCCAGATAGCGTCACCACCGCTAGCTGTCCTCGGTAAATTGGTAATGAAGTCCATTGTAATCCGCTCCCATTTCCAGACTGGAAGTTCTGGTTGCGTCAATAATCCTGACGGTCTCTGATGTTCGGCTTTAACCTTAGAACATGTCAAGCACTTACTAACATACGATGCTATATCTGCCTTCATGTTTGGCCACCAATATAACTTCTTAAGATCCTGGTACATCTTGTCAGACCCAGGATGAATAGAGTACCTTGACTTATGCGACTCATGCATAATCAACTCCCGAATTCCTCCATATAAAGGTACCCAAATCCGATCTCCAAAACATAGTAATTCATCGTAACGCTTAACAAATCCTTTCTCATTCTCAGCCATCCCAAATATGTTCTCAGCAGGTCGGTTTTCTGCTTTCAACGCTTCCGTTTGAGCTTCAAGTGTTTGAGACGGTAACGGCGATACGATAGTCATTCCCAGTGACCTAACTCGTAACGGTGGTATTCTTTCCTTTCGACTAAGAGCATCAGCAACAACGTTTGCTTTTCCAGGATGGTAGCGAATTTTGCAATCATAGTCGTTTAGCAACTCGATCCAAAGTCGTTGTCTCATATTGAGCTCTTTTTTATTCAAGATGTGTTGTAGACTTTTGTGGTCAGTGAACACAACACACTTTGTTCCATACAAGTAATGTCTCCATATCCTTAAGGCGAAAACCACGGCACCTAACTCCAAATCATGGGTGGTGTAGTTTTTCTCATGCTTTTTGAGCTGTCGGGAAGCATAAGCCATCACTTTCTCTCGTTGCATTAACACGGCTCCCAAACCTTTATGTGAAGCGTCACAATAGACGACGAAGTCCTCGTTACCTTCAGGTAACGCTAAGATAGGAGCACTACACAACATCTTCTTAAGTAATTGAAATGCTTCCTCTTCTTTATCTCCCCATTCATACGTAACACTCTTTTGAGTCAATTTGGTTAATGTTTTAGCTATCTTCGAAAATCCCTCGATGAATCTTCGGTAATAACTGGCTAAACCTAAAAATTGACAAACTTTTGTTGGGGTCGTAGGTGCAGCCCAATCATTTATAGCTTCAATCTTAGCAGGATCCACATGGACTCCTTGTCTATCAATTACATGACCCAAAAATTGAACCGTCGGAATCCAAAATTCACATTTCGAAAACTTGGCATACAGTTTCTCCTTCCTGAGCAATTCTAAGATAAGTCTTAGATGCTCCTCATGCTCCTTCTCACTCTTCGAATAAATCAGAATGTCATCGATGAACACAATCACAAACTTATCTAAGTAAGGCTTACACACTCGATTCATGAGATCCATGAATATCGCCGGTGCGTTAGTCAACCCAAACGGCATCACCTGAAACTCGTAATGCCCGTAACGGGTTCTGAAAGCCGTTTTCTGAATATCCTCCTCTCGAACTCGAAGTTGATGATATCCCGATCTCAAATCGATCTTCCAATACACACTTGATCCTTGAAGTTGATCGAATAAGTCGTCGATCCTCGGTAACGGGTATCTATTCTTCACCGTTAATAAGACTGGGGCTCCCCAAGGTGAAGAACTTGGTCTTATGAATCCTTTTTCGGCTAACTCCGCCAACTGTTTTGACAACTCTTCTAGTTCGGTAGGTGCAAGACGATAAGGCGCTCGTGCTACAGGTGCAGCACCAGGTATCAACTCAATCTGAAACTCCACTTGTCTAGTCGGCGGGATTCCCGGCAAATCATCGGGAAACACATCAGGAAAATCACGAACTATAGGCACATTTCCAATGTACCTTTCCTTTTTCTCCGTCCCTCCTTTCTTAGAAATTTGAGCTAAGAAAAGGTAACATCCTTTCTCCATTAGCTTTGGTAACTTAGTGCAAGAAATAACTGCTAACCGGGATGGGCTCCTCGAATCCTTTCGATCTCCTAATATATTTAGGATTTCCTTTCCGTAAGGTACACGCACGATCTTCTCGTCGCAAAGTATGTGAGCACGATACTTCGACAACCAATCCATACCAATGATGACATCGAAACTTCCTAACGTGACGGGTAGAAGATCTATGTTGAAAGGGCGATTCAAGAAATTTAATGTGCAACCGCGAATGATAGTATTAATCCTTTCTATATTCCCATTTGCTAACTCTATATCATATCCAATTCCTAAGGCCATCAAGGGTTTCTCTAGTAAGGGTGCAAACGTAGTGGACACAAAACTCCTGTCGGCACCAGTATCAAATAGTATGGAAGCATAACGATTATTGAGAAGGAACGTACCAGTATTAACGTTCGGATCTTCTCCTCTCTCGTTCCCGAGTGCATACTGATGAGGCGAAAAATGATCCGCTTTTAGGGGGTCATTTAAGCCCGAATCCGACTTTATTTGATCAAATATTGCCCTAAATCGTTCCTTTTGCGATTTTAGGTACTTGGAGAGTGAATTCTGGAAAAGAAGCCATTTTGGACGTTTTTGGAGCATAAAAGTGAAGAAAACGGCAAAGTATCAATTTTCCATGCTATGAACAGTAGGTGACGGCGTCAAGAGTTATACCCTGACGGCGTCAAACATCATGAATAAAATACCGTAGTTGATGACGGCGTCAAAAGTCATCCTGACGGCGTCAAAGTGCCAAGAATAAAATACCGTGGTTGGTGACGGCGTCACCAAGGCCGTCATGTGTAAACTTGTCAAAACTTGCGCGCGAAGTAGCTGATATTGTTTTGGTCATAACTTTTGCATACGAACTCGGAATTAGGTGATTCAAAAGCCCACGAGAAGAGGACGAAGAGATCTACAATTTGGTGAAAAAGTGGTCTTGACGGCGTCAAGAGTAACGGGCTGACGCCATCAAGAAGGGCCGACAGAAAACATGCCTATAAATATAACTTCATAACTTCACTTTTTGTAAGCCCTAAACCCTAAGGTCGATTCCTGGGTTTAGGTGGGTGTTTTTCCAGTAACTTAGAGGGTTTCAATCACTCCATAAACATCATGTATTGGTTTGATGATTCTATCTCAACTATGTCTTTCATTATTCTTGTTGATTGTCCTTCTTTGATGATGATTTGCTAATTCACCTTGTGTCTACTTATGATTATGTGAAACTTGTATATAATTGATTAGATCTCATTGATTTCTTGTTGATGTTGTGTCTATCTCCATCAATTAAGGCGTGACAACTTCAATAGATCTAGTTGGTTTAGTTTATAATCCTTGTTTCTTATTGATTCTTGTTTTGATTGAATGATTTATATGTTAGGCTTAAGAAAACTGGCAGATCTCCAAATGGTAACATGCTTGAACGTCTTAGGAAACATGAACCTATTGCACTAAGGTCTTTATTGGTTGTATTTAATGCATGAGCCACTGTTTACAATCCCTATAGTTGTGCTGGGCATGGTGTAGGAGGAGATAAGAGCTCATAGAATTGGGGAGTTATGTGCGATACCCCATGAATGGTATTAAGGAATACAACCCGTCAATTAAAACAAGGTTACAATTCAATAGGTAGGATTGGATAGCTAGCAAGGAGTAACATATCATAGGTAGACATGCTTCACTTATCTTGTAGAACCCTAGTTTACTTTTCTTGTTAATTAGTTTAAATAGTAGCTTTTGGGTTAGTTGATTAGCAACTAATTCCGCCCACTCTCCTAAAACCCGAGATTTTTACTTGCTTTTCATAAAATATAAAAATACAAAAAGAATCATCCTTCACCTTTAGACCTAGTTGGATTAATTTCAATCCTAACGAGAATATTCCTAGCTGAACGATCAATCCCCCGGTACTTGTCACTATACTATACTACAACGATCAGGTACACTGCCTGGTGGGGGTTGTAAGCTTCTCTAGATCCCTCGAGAGGTAAAGCCTGTTGCGATTCCCACGCATCAAGTTTTTGGCGCCGTTGCCGGGGAATAGTTATTGTCTAGGTTAGGATTTCTTTTTATTAGATCTACTTGCTAGATTCCTTTCTAGTAAGATTTTATTTTTAATTTTTAGGTTCTTCTTTAGTCTATCTTATTTCTTCGTGCCTTTGTTCGTAACTCTTTACCATCCGACATCATGGAAGGTGGTAACATCTTTGAACCCGTCATCCCACCACAACAAAACCCACCACTAGAACCCCTTAGGCCCCGAACCTTAGGAGAGTACTCCCGACCTAGCCATCAAGGCTACCGAAACACTATTGAGCTCACCGGAGCCAATGTGACCCCCTTGCGATCCGACACCATCCGGTTGGTGCAAAGCGGATGTGCATTCCATGGACTTCGTTCCAAAGATCCAAACCAACACCTTAAGGACTTCCTCAAAATCGTAGATTCCATAGACCTAGGTGTTGAGACTAGAGAGACTACCCGTTTACGCCTATTCCAATTCTCTCTACGGGATCAAGCTAGTCAATGGCTTGAGCGTTTACCCGCGGGATCCATCACCATATGGGATGATCTCACCACTCGTTTCCTTGCTCAATTTTTCCCACCGGGGAGAACTACTAAGCTTAGGAATGACATCTTGATGTTTCAACAACGTCAAAATGAATCTCTTTATGAAGCATGGACTCGTTTCAAGGACTTACTCCAAAAAGTCCCTCATCATGGCATAGATCTTTGGCTCCAAATCCAAATTTTTTATGACCATATCGACATCTCCACGAGGCGAACCATTGACTAATCGGCCGGTGGTAAGCTACGTGATCTTAGTGCGGAACAATCATGGGAACTCATAGAAGATCTTGCTCTCTATGACAACGAAAGTTGGAATGATCCCCGTGACTTGAACAAAACGGTCAAGGCAATATCTTTGCCTTCGAACAATTCTAGCACTCCTGACCGTAGGATCATGGAACTTGTGGACCAAGTCAAGTTTCTCATGAAATATTATGAAGCTCCGAAGCATTCAAGCCAAGTGAACAAAATCACTTCTTCATGCGAATTATGTAGTGGTCCCCATGACACTCGTGATTGTGTGGAACTCCCCGGAACAGCTTTTGCGGACTACGCATCCACGCGTACCGACGAAGCGGGAGATAAGTGGTACACTTTCAAGCCCGAGCCAAACACTTATGGTGATTCATACAACCCCTCATGGAAAAATCACCCAAACCTTAGGTGGAAACAAAATCAACCCAATTCTTCCAATCCGCCTAATCGTTATCAACCAAACGGTCCACCATCCAACCGTACTTTCAACAACAATCCTTCTAACAACTATGGTAGTACCAACAATCTTGAAGGATTGATGTCAAAGTTCATGGCATCTCAAGAAGCCCGCATAGCTAGGTTTGAAACCGAATTCAACCAACAACAAACGGAGATGACCAACAAGATTGACAATTTGTTGAAAGCCCTCAACAACCAATCGTTAATCACACCTAGGAAGGACACTAGGGACACCAATAGTGGAAGCCAAATTAAGGACCCCTCATCATCCAAACATGTCCACTTTGTCAATGTTGTCACTATTAAGCCAATAGATAAGGAGATATAGGAGAGTGACAAGGATGAAGTTAGAATAGAAGCCGATAGTAAGGATGAGAGTAGGGAAGTTGAGGTTAATAAGGATGAGGAATTAGAGGAGGTAGAACCTATAGAGGAATACTTTGATAAGTTGCCAACCAAGGAAGAACGGGAATACCATAAGAATTTATTCGATAGTCCTGAGAAAACATATATCTTTGGCGACCCCCTTATCAAAATGGGAGACCCCTCTAACATTAAATCCCATGCAATATCGGGCACACGCATATATGGAAAGCTTACATCGACCTTAGATCCCCCGTGAACATCATGACTAGGACTTTTTACAATTGGGTGATGAAGAAGCAACTCAATTTTAGGATGATGCCCGGTAAAAATTGGATAAGTAATTTTGTAGGGAGAGTTAAGGGATTACATGTGATCATAGGAAATCTTACCTATGAGATTGATTTTATTATAGTGGAAGACACTCGTCCGGTGATAGATGCTTGCCTAAGTCAAATAATATTTGGGAAACCATTTGTTGAGGCCACTAGGATGAGTTATGATCCGACTTTAGGGATAGTTAGATTCAAGGAAGAGAATGATGAGGTTGCTTATCAAATGCCCTACAAGATTGAGCAATACCGCCTTCTTTCTAATTTCGAAAAGGAACGCAAGCAAGCGGCTTATTATAGGAATGAGGAGGATAGACGTAAAGGAGTAGAGTATGTTAGAAATAGGATGCTTGGTTTCTAAAAAGAGTGCTTGCAACTAGGTCCGGAATACAAAACTGGTTTAGAAGACGACCTAGAGAGTGGAACCAATGATGAGATCACGTAGTAACCCATGACTTTGAGTCTAGCTACAAGACTCGTAAATAAAGAAAAGCGCTTCTTGGGAGGCAACCCATGTTTTGTGTGATTTTATTTGTTTGATTGTTATTTGCTTCCGTATGCATGCTTTGTTTTTATTGTTGGTTGATCATGTTTCTCAATTAAAATGTGGAAATACTTTACTATGTTGTTTGACCTAGTCTTAACTCCAACCTAAAAGTATTTTTGCAAAAGATAAGTGTAAGGGGAAACCCCAAATATGTTTTCAAGAAACGAACCGATCATGATTCTCCACAATATTAAATGAACATGTATATTCGTATTTGTTAGAGTCAAATGCTTGTATTGAGTCATAATGAAGTTTTGCAGGATTTTCCAGGAAGTAGGACGAAGTTTTTCCAGAAATTTTCCGGAAACTTAACATAAGAATTTCTGCAGGTCCATTCTGACGGCGTCAGAGTATTACTCTTGACGGCGTCAGGAGTTAAAAATCTGGAAATTTTACCGGTTTTGTTTTTCTAACGGAGTCTTATGGTTTTTGTGAATTATTAAGTTTTATAATCTCCAGGAAATCTGCAAACTTCATTCCACAAGCATTATATCTTACTTTGTTTTCTAGGATTTAGGAACTTATATAGGATGCCGCCGATTTTACGCGAGGTTGTCTTGTCTATTTTCTCAGGATTTACAGGTTATGTTTGACAAGGAGATGATTTATATTCTGGAAGGGAAGCTTTGATTGTTCGTTTTCTTGGAAGAAGATTTAACCTGGCCAACCTAAAATCCATACCGAGCGAATCAGGGGAGTATTTGATTTCATTCTCTTTACTTTTTCACTTTTACATTCTTTACTTGAACATTGGGGACAATGTTCATCTTAAGTGTAAGGGGAGGGTAAAAAGATGATACCTTACATATGCACTTTCGCTTGAGTTTGTTTTGTTTGATAGTAGATGTGTAATAAAACTATGAGAAATACTTGTTAGTGCAATTTTAGCGCCAAATTTAATTTTTTTTACAACATTTAGGAGTGAAACTTTAGCCATAGCAAGCGTCTCATGGATAGGAGATTGTATGACTAGCACATAACCGTATATTCAGAAAAATTTTCCACCAAAAAATGTGAGGTTCGCCTTTAGATTTGATAGGAAAAGCATTCATTATTAGTGCTTATGAGTGTACCGGTAGCATTTAGATTCTAGAACTTGCGTTAGTGATGCATCCCGAGACCGCTAGTGAGACTACATTCGTGTGGTAGGATTTACTACATGATAAGAGGCATTAGGATCACCCTTGTGTTAAACCCGTATTATAATTACTTGACCATTTAAGTCATATTACTTGGCTAGTTAAGTCAACTAATTTTTCCCACACCCTTAGCGTTGTACTCATTTTTAGTACACGAAACCCCTAGTACACCCCTCCGAGCCTATCTTTTCGTTTCTAACTTTAAGCATTTTACTTAAAGGAAGAATTTGTTACACCCCACTTAAATGTACAACCAAATCGCCTTAGCCTTCCGTGTATGCGCTCATTTTTAGTGCATTATTGTTATTTGTTAAACCCTAAGTTAACTTTCTAATTGATTACATGGTTGCTAAGTCGAGTCATATCCTTGTACATATTGTTTTGGGACGATTGGGACTCATGGGTAAGTACTTATTTTATGGAGTAATGGGGAAGAACATCACTTATTACCCCCATATGTACGTTAATCTTAAAAGTGCTCCAAGTGTTTTGATTTTCTTAATTCGAGTCATTAGAATAGTTGAATGTAAAGTATGTAAAGATTCAAGTGTAAGGGGAATTCTCATCCCCTATGATGTATTATTTCGGATGGTAGGGTAAGAGTGTATGCAAAAAAAAATAAAAAAAATAAAAAAAAAATAAAAAAAAAATCGAAAAAACAAGAGAAAAAGAAAAAAAATAGAAAAAGGAAAAAGAGAAAAAACATACGGACTACCATCCCGTTTTATTCTATGTTCATTTTATGTTTTTGTTATTTTTGATTTAGTAGCTTAAATCGAGTCTAGTCTTGGCTTAGCAACGCCATATTGTACATGTAATTGACCAAGATTGTTAACTCGCCACCAGTAAAACTTCATTTATCCAACAAAACCGTGTAATTCATATCCCTATACCTAACGTTACAACCCTTTAAAAGACCTCTTTGATAGTTTATCCTAGGTGCTTATGCCATGTGGTGGAGGTTTGATCCTTTCCCAATCCTATGGTAATCTATTTTGCTATGACAAGTAGTGAGAGATATCTTCCATTTCTATAATGTTATATTACTTTATTACACCCGAGAGATGTGAGTATCTAAACACTATTTGTGAGGTGCTTGTGTATGATCTCTGTGCTTGTCTATTGGTCTATAGTGGAACGATTATTTGTTTTAATTACTTTTATATTAGTGTTAAATGACCCCTAACTTGTCTTTTGAGTAGAATAAAAGCGCATTTGCTTGAGGACAAGCAAATCTCAAGTGTAAGGGTATATGATGAGGCGAAAAATGATCCGCTTTTAAGGGGTCATTTAACCCCGAATCCGACTTTATTTGATCAAATATTACCCTAAATCATTCCTTTTGTGATTTTAGGTACTTGGAGAGTGAATTCTGGAAAAGAAGCCATTTTGGACGTTTTTGGAGCATAAAAGTGAAGAAAACGGCAAAGTATCAATTTTCCATGCTGTGAACAGTAGGTGACGGCGTCAAGAGTTATACCCTGACGGCGTCAAACATCATGAATAAAATACCGTAGTTGATGACGGCGTCAAAGTGCCAAGAATAAAATACCGTGGTTGGTGATGGCGTCACTAAGGCCGTCACCAAGGCCGTCACGTGTAAACTTGTCAAAACTTGTGCGCGAAGTAGCTGATATTGTTTTCGTCATAACTTTTGCATACGAACTCGGATTTAGGTGATTCAAAAGCCCACGCGAAGAGGACGAAGAGATCTACAATTTGGTGAAAAAGTGGTCTTGACGGCATCAAGAGTAATGGGCTGACGTCGTCAAGAAGGGCCGACAGAAAACATGCCTATAAATATAACTTCATAACTTCACTTTTTGTAAGCCCTAAACCCTAAGTTCGATTCCTGGGTTTAGGTGGGTGTTTTTCCAGCAACTTAGAGGGTTTCAATCACTCCATAAACATCATGTATTGGTTTGATGATTCTATCTCAACTATGTCTTTCATTATTCTTGTTGATTGTCCTTCTTTGATGATGATTTGCTAATTCACCTTGTGTCTACTTATGATTATGTGAAACTTGTATATAATTGATTAGATCTCATTGATTTCTTGTTGATGTTGTGTCTATCTCCATCAATTAAGGCGTGACAACTTCAATAGATCTAGTTGGTTTAGTTTATAATCCTTGTTTCTTATTGATTCTTGTTTTGATTGAATGATTTATATGTTAGGCTTAAGAAAACTGGCAGATCTCCAAATGATAACATGCTTGAACGTCTTAGGAAACATGAACTTATTGCACTAAGGTCTTTATTGGTTGTATTTAATGCATGAGCCACTGTTTACAATCCCTATAGTTGTGCTGGGCATGGTGTAGAAGGAGATAAGAGCTCATAGAATTGGGGAGTTATGTGCGATACCCCATGAATGGTATTAAGGAATACAACCCGTCAATTAAAACAAGGTTACAATTCAATAGGTAGGATTGGATAGCTAGCAAGGAGTAACATATCATAGGTAGACATGCTTCACTTATCTTGTAGAACCCTAGTTTACTTTTCTTGTTAATTAGTTTAAATAGTAGCTTTTGGGTTAGTTGATTAGCAACTAATTCCGCCCACTCTCCTAAAACCCGAGATTTTTACTTGCTTCTCATAAAATATAAAAATACAAAAAGAATCATCCTTCACCTTTAGACCTAGTTGGATTAATTTCAATCCTAACGACACTATTCCTAGCTGAACGATCAATCCCCCGGTACTTGTCACTATACTATACTACAACGATCAGGTACACTGCCTGGTGGGGGTTGTAAGCTTCTCGAGATCCCTCGAGAGGTAAAGCCTGTTGCGATTCCCACGCATCACATACACTCTTCCCTGAGCAGCTCCAGTTTCCACACGTTGGTCCCCGTTATCTTGTCGTCCACGGTTTCCTCCAGCTCCACGGTTTCCATGATTGTACCCATTACCACCCGAGCCTTGATTTCCTCGGTTCCACGATTCTCTACACTCGTTCCTATAGTGTCCCTTCTTTCCACACCCATAACAAGTAACGTCTACCTTATTTCTCATTTCAGGAGCAGCTTGAACCATAGCAAGAGGTCGAGCTCTACAATCCTTAGCTGTGTGTCCTTTCTTTGAGCAGTTCTGGCATCTCACACTACACCATCCAGTATGATGCTGGTGGCAATGACCACACTTGGGTGCATCACCATTCTGGTTCTTCTTATCTCCATTCCCAATAACATAAGCCTTAGCTTGTCTCTTGTTTCGGTGATCATTACCCTTAGAGTGATGGTCTCTCTTTCTCTTTCCATTCTTATCCTTATCAGCTCCTTCCAATTCCAACGAATCCATAAGTTGTTGAGCAATTGTGATTGCCTCATGGATGTTTGCAGGCCTAGCAGAAATCACATCATTCCTTGTAGCTATAGGCAACCCATCAGTATACCTCTCGATCTTTTGAGTCTCAGTTTTTACCATATCTGGGCAAAGCAAGGCCAACTCCTGGTAACGACGATTGTAAGTTGCCATATCAGTACCCTTCACTTTGTGATTCGAAAACTCAATCTCTAGCTTCTTAACCTCATTCCTTGGGCAATAAGTCTGAATCAGCAGAGACTTAAATTGCTCCCAAGTCATAGCATAAGCTACATCACTCCCAACGGAATTTCGGTAATTGTTCCACCAAGTTAAAGCTTCATCCTTGAAAGTAAAAGAAGCAAACTTTACCTTCACATTCTCCGCACAACCACTGACATTGAACACTGACTCAGTCTTCTCAATCCATCTGACCAAGTAAACCACTCTTTCAGTTCCACCAAACTCAATGGGTCCACAAATCTTGAACTCCTTGTATTGACATCCATTAGCACGAACAGGTGGAAAAGTCCCAGCAGAATTGTTGGAATGATTTGACTCAGCTAGTAGTTCAGCAACTCTTTGCTCGATAAGTTGATTGATCATTGCTTGATCCACAGTAGGTGCATTAAGTGGAACATGATCATTGTCTCCCTGAACATCAACATTTTGATTCCTGTTGTTGCGGTTAGTAGTGTCCAGGTTGTCAGGAGTAGGGGTTTCAACATTTCGAGTAGGTCGGCGTCCTCGGTGACCAGGGGTAGTCACTGCAGGACCAGTTCTGGTAGCTCTAACAGGGTTTCGTCGTAGGGCCATTGATCTGAAACATCATACAAGTTCATAAGTCTCCAATAGAATTTATCAATATGCTCAACAAAAGTAATTCAACGAAGCCAAGTCATGGAAAGAATATCAACAATACACCACAAAACATCAATAAAGCGAATAGGGACTCAATTTCCATAATACCCAAACATCACATAATACTATATACTAATAGCCATCAACCATACAATAGAGATCCAACATCGTTCCAACTACTGGAAAACACAAAACATGCTAATCGTTCCAAAAGAGACGAATACTGAACAAAATACATCAAAATATGATAACTAGCTTTTCTAACCGAACACTCCTCGGTGTAGAAAGCAACAAGACAACATAACCCAAGCATCTAGCCACACTGCTGGCGGAGGCTCCTCAACTCCTGCCTCAAGCCATCAAGATCTCTCCATAATGATCCTAGCTCCACACTATGGGTGTCGCTGTCTCTCCTGAGGTCTGCCACCTCCTTCTCTAGCTCGGTGTTCCGCTGCCATAACTTGCGGTCGGCCTCTCGAGCTATGACAAAACCTCGCTGTAAACTCGCGATCTGCTCATGAACCTCCATCAAAACTCTCTTCATCTCAATCGACCTGCCCTCAACAACAGTCATGTCAACTCTCAAATCCGCTATAAACTCTCCAATAACTCTCTCAAGTCGATAAGATAATCGCGAGATCTTCTCGCCTTGGGCAGTAATCTGAGCCCACAACCTGCCACTCTCACCTAACTCTGCTTGCTCAGCAGAAACCTCAGATGACGCATCCGACGCCACTGGACTACCAGGTGGTGAATCAAACAGAAACGGATGGTCGGGTGAAACAGGCTCAATCGGGTGTATAGGTGAATCAGGCTCCTCAGCCTGAGCTGGTGGTACTAACAGATCATCATCAGGCATCTCCTCCTCCTGAGGATCATCCTCCTCCCCAGGGTCATTATCATCACCCTGCTCAGCCTCCTGAGGGTCATCCTCCTCCTCAGGGTCATCAGCCTCATCCTCACCCTCGTACTCCTCCTCCTCCTCATCGGAAGAGTACATCATCAATCGTCGTCTCCTAATAGGTGAACCATGTGCAGATGTGGTAGGTGATCTAGGACGGCGACGAAATGATGTGGGTGGCGCCTCTGATAGAAGAGAGTGAGCATCAATCTGTAACGGTGATGGAGTAGGGCGTACCGACATGCGTGCCGTAGCTCGGTGGGCAAAGCGTGGGGCCACACGAGCCAAAGCCTGATGAAGAGTAAGCTGCCTCGATTTACCAGGGAGCCCTAGAGAAGATGAGGGTCCCTGCGTAGATGCAGCAGGCGGTGCTGAAGTAGAAGCTGTCTACGGCACAGTAGCCGAAAGCATGGCAATCTGGTAAGGATCATCAGATGCCATAGTGAACTATGCTGGTAATACCGGTGCAGTAAGAATATCCTCGACAACATCGGGCATATGGGAGGCCATAGTCTGTGACAACGACGTAGGGTAGGTGTAAGCGTTTCAAAACAACTAAATCACAACTAAAAATACCATACCAAAGATCCTCATCAAATAATTCAATCATATAATCTTAATAAAGAATTTCAAATACCGCATTACTAAAACATTTATAAAACAATTAGACCATATAATTCCTCGAAACGCCATCTTATTACTAAATCAATAAACCTCAAATCATCTCAAGAAATCCCAAATCTAATAATGATCTCAAATATCTCATAATACCTCAAAATAATAGAAGATGCTTCGGCTTGGCGGGCAGTTTAGGTGTTTATTTACCTAGTTCTCTATAACCTTGGCTCTGATACCAATCTGTAACACCCCCAAAATTTGATACAGCGGAAGACTCAACAAGCTTTCGGGGTGCTACGGGGATTGGTATCCAATACAAGACATAATAGAACGAGATAAAGTAAACATAATAAAAACACAACCAAAACGGGGTTTTAAAGTTTACATTTATCCCAATATCATCCAAAGTCAGGCCCAAAAGAAATAAAAGTAGGTCCATAATTCAATATCAGAGTTTAGAAAAATAGATCCATAAACCAGGAGCCTTAGCCGATCCTTCCAATCCATGCATCCAATCATCACTTAATTACCTGAGAAAACGTGCTAAAAGTCAGCTTTCGCTGGTGAGATCATAGGTTTAAATTCATCTAACAATATAGTGGATATATACGCAAAACGCTTGCTAGCTAGACTAAGGATTCACTAAAAGCCTGCGGATACCCTCCGCTCCAACATAACATACGGATACCCTCCATTCTAACATAGATATTCGGGTAACCCCCGCAATACCAATAAATACTCGGATAACCTCCGAAGTATTGATAACCTATAGGCACACGCTACAGTATCTAAATAAGCCAACCTTGAATAGTACACACGAACCGTGTGACTAAAGCTGACAATCTACCAATAACCAAATAAGCCAACCTTGAATAGTACACACAAAATATGTGACTAAAGCTGACAATACATCCTAGTCCATACGCATAGCAAGTTTAGAAAGAATATAAAAGCGATAATAGTCTACATAAAATAATTTGCACGTTTCTCACCCCAAGTACTGAAAACATAGTTTAAGAGTAAAAGTGGGGCTATGACTCACCTCAAGTCCAGAAATCAGCAATAAGAACTTGGTAGAAGTAAGATGTATAATAACTCACAAGACGGCAACTACGGACTCGGCACGACCTAACAATATCAACACGTTCAGAAATCGTTTCCTCAAATCCCGGACGTATTCCGTTTTATTTTCCGAAAATCCATTTCGTAATAGTTTGGAGTTTTTACGTTTGGTATCCATACGGGTGGTGGGTCGACACAAACAAACCAAAGAGGTCACACAGAAGAATAATAAATAAACTATAGATCTAATATTAGCCCAATATATTATTAAAATAAATCGCCGAAGTTTATCAAATCCGTCGATTTGATAATCCTCATATTTATTTACGTAACATACCGTTCCAAGATTACACCCAATCCTAAAGCACATAGCACATAAATACTATATGGTATATATCATAGTTTAATAAACTTCTTATATACATCGTCAAATTGGCCAGATTTCCCAATATATATATATATATATATATATATATATAGCAATTTATTATCCTTTACATATACCACAACCTATGGGCATCGTAGGATACGATGCCCATTAATATACTCATTTCGTATAGCCAAATAACTCGGTTCAACCTTTCAGTTAAGTAAGTTATTTAGTTATAGAAAATGTTTATATTAATCGTCATATATCCGTGACAACACAAAAGTCACAAACAATAACTTACCTGGACTCAAGTGACCACGACTCCGCATAACTCGATAGGTTTACTCGTTATATATATAAAATAGCATTTCATTTAATATTTAGTAATCGTTGGGAATTTCTCGTTTTATAATACTTATTTATATGATAATACTTCCAATAATATTACATTACTCTCGTAGCCTAATATATTTAGTCGTATTATTTATAATATGACTCGTGATTTTTATTATTATTAATATACGCATTTATACAATTATATATACGTTATTCACGTCTATATATTCATATAAACGTTTATATTACCAATAACTATTATTACGAGTTTTATTATTTATGTTTTAAATTGTAAATAGTTATTGAGTCATACGAAATGGTCACATGTCCGAGTCATTACTCTCGGATCATTGTCCAAGTCCAAAATAATATGCAAATGTCATAAGAATCAATACATCTCCGTCCAAAACAATCCCAATCCACGTGCTACAACAATAGGGTCCGACTACGGCACCCGACTAACCTATCTCCGTCATTCTAAGTGACCGTCTCATAATCGGTCCCCAATAACACTTTTCGTCAACACTTCTCAATACCAATATCCATTGTCGAGACCAAACGTGGTCTCGACCCACAAGTATTCGGCCAAATAATCAACCAAGCCAAATCCAAAACCAAGTTAACAACAAAAATCATAAGGAAACAAATATAACCAAAGCTCACATTCGGGATGGTTTACCAAGCCAAACCCGAGTCTACTCGACTCAAATAAGTCTCGGTACACACCACAAGCCACAATGGCTCGAACCAAAATCAAAGGGTCACAAGTAAAGCTCCAAGGAGCACAACCAAATGCCAATTCGACCACACGGGTCTCGGCAACAATTAATCACATTCGGCATCAAGCCGCGACTCCAATGAGTCGAACCAAAAAAATCAAACGCAAGCAAGAACATGAGCCACAATTTCAAGACCCAAAAGTGGCAAGCAATCGAGCCCCATGGCTCGGATTAACAACCAAGCCGTGAGTCTTAGACTCACGGTTCGAATCAACCCATCAAGAAAACCAACCCGGATACCAAACCTTTAAGAAAACATGTTTCCAATCAAAAACCCATAAGTATTACACGTTTTTATATGAAGACCCAACCAAATCTCATCAAGTCGTGACCCTTGGTCACGTTTTTATCAAAAATACGAGTAAAACTCGTCTTACCTTCGAACTTTAAAATTCAAACCGTGATAACCCTTCGAAAACAAGCGAATGGTGGTGAAAATGGTGATGATTCGAGATGAAAAATGGAGTTATAGGGCGCGTGTAGGGGTAGATCTACGAGATTAGATGATGGGGAGTTAGGAAATGGTGGTGGTGTTGAATGGTGGCTGGCGGTGACAGTGGTGGTGGCCGGTTTTTATGGGGCGGCTAGAGTTTGTCAAGAAGAAGAAAAAGAGAGAGATGTGGGAGTGAGGGTGTTGGTGTGTTGCTTATGAACTGAACCACAAGGACCCTTTGTTATTAACTCTTTTTTTTTTTTTTTTTTTTTTTTTTTAACTTTTAAATAATAATAATAATAATAAGAATAATAATAATAATAATAATAATAATAATAATAATAATAGTAATAATAATATTACTAATAATTATGAGTGGGTAAAGAAATGGGTAAGTGTAAAACATACGGCCCGAAACCCGAAACTCATTTCAAACGTTTAATATCTCATGAAACATCCCGTAAATAATTAAATGTAGTCGGACTCGTAAAACGAGTCATAAAATTTCCCTTTAGGTAAACCTAGTGCCGGAGTCAACGTAGTACCAAGTGAGAATTTAAAAATACATCACCAAGTATAATTCCATAACGAATCATTAAATAAATCTCAAATCCCATAACGACATAAAATATAATTATCCATAAAATTGGTCTTACAAGTTCGTTGCGAAAAAAAAATTCCAAATAAAATTTATGAACGAACTTTAATGTAATGCGGGTTTTCAAAATGGCTCCCTAAATTGCCGGTTGTCACAGTTGTTCAGAGGCATACCGACAATCAATCTAACAAGGCTGTTAGAAAAACTTCTAATAAAAAGGAAACATGCAGGAAATCTCCCAAAAAAGAAGAAACATACAATCTATATGGATTTGTATTGGCACTGAAGGTTAGATTTTATTTAAAACATGCATTATCTAATCTTTCTCATTTGTGTTTTAAATCTGTAAATCTGTGTTATTTAAGGCTTATTGTACGGTTGTACAATACTAAGTTGATGCAATTTAGATTCAGGGTTCCACTAATGTATCTGTTGTAAAAATCAAATTCAGACCAACAATTGAGGGTGTTTGGATTTACTGACTTTGAAGACTCAGGGGGTATTTGAAATTAAATTTCCAGTTCCTACATGTTCACTTAAGTTATAGTAAGCCATTTATGGTATAAAATTCAGCAGTTACTTATAAAAAAGTCAAATTTAAGTTTTAAGTCTCATCTAGGATTAACTGTTATAAATTTGGAGGCGAAATTCTTCATTATAGGTTTTCAAGTAATGCAAGTTTAATTTTAAGTTCATTCCTCATTTCCAATTTTCAAGTCTTATTTAAGAATTTTAAGTTATAGTAAGCCATTGTAAGAGCAATCATTTGATTTTTAGCCTTTTAATTATATAAGTGTTACTAGTTGCTTATTATTGTCTCAATTGCTTATTTATCACTTATTAGATAAGTTGTATTCAGTTAAGTTGCACTTTGGTTTAATTTAATTCTAGTTTCATTACTTGTCTGTGTTTAAAAGGGTGTTTGGATTGGACTGTGTAAGATTTCCTAATTGGTTGTAGTAGTTGTAACTTGTTCATTCATCATAATCAGACCTCTAACACACCAAATCAAGCAAGTCTTTGTTAGTAACAAGCTTAAAAGTCAAAATCATCAATAAATTGGTCTAGGATTTGTCTGTGTTGGAATTTGAGTTGCATACGCTTCATTTTAAGTCACAAGTTGATAAGATTGCTTAATTTTGTCTTTTTACATCTTAACTAACCACAACTAGTCCATAAATCAGTGTTTGAAATTCATTTTGGTCAAAGTTCATTAAACTTCAAAAAGTCAAATTTCATAAAACAAGCAGAAACTCACTTTTTGTGGGATTTTTCTAGATTTTGGTGGAAAGAATCAGGACTTGAAACTTTTTGTGGTTAAAGCATACCACCTCAACTCCATGAATCCATGGATGGCTTATTTTTGAGATTTTTCTGCCGACCTGTGCATTGGCTTATTTGAAGGTGCAGCGAAAGCACCCTCCCCTGCGCACCAGGGATTTTACCCTTTTTCCTTGATCTGTTGTGACCAATCCAGTGGACCCCACACCAAGCCCTTTGGCTTTTGAGTAGCTTATCAGTATTAGTGTTCATAACATAGCTTATTTTTGGGTTTAGCTTATTTGGTCCACTTTGGTCTCCTGACCTCAGACCCAACACTGAGACACTCAGTGTTGAGAACCAAGTTCATAGGCTTGTATCTTGTTCATTAGTTGGGCCCACTCTCAGCTTATTGGCTTTTTGGAAACCCAAATAAGCCATCTTGCTAGTTCAGGCCTTATTTTGTAGTTTCGAGTTTATTCAGACTTGGATATTAGTGGTTAGTTATTGTTCATTTCCCCAAGATGTACTGAGTACTCAGGTTTTGGTCTCAATTTCATACAAGCTTATCTAGCTTATTTGTGGGAGTTAGTGCTTAATTCTTGGCTTATTTGAAAGCCACACTGTCTATCTTTCTACTTCAGGCCAAAAATTGGATCCATGATCCATTGTGTGATCCCCACACAGGCCTGAAATTTGTCCCTTTTGCCCTGCACACCTCAGACCTCAGGTCTAATTAGCTTAACTCATAAGCTCATTGAGAGATTATTATTGGGCTTATTGACCTGGTTCTTGGCTTATCTTGTAGACACCCAATCCAACTTGAGGGTTCAACCCCAACTTTTGACCCCTGACCCCCCTTCTGACCCCCACAGAGGGCTGCAAGTAGGCCTATTTGGCCTGATTGGACTGTCAATAAGCCAAGTGCTTATCTGGCTTATTTTACATTACCATTTCATAAGCTTACTTAGCCTAATCAGTTCACTGCAAGGGGTGTTTGGTTCTCAGTGTTAGTGGAACTTGCTTATTGCTTATACCAAGCTTATTTGAAGCTTATTCAAGCTTCAAATTCCAAAAAAACAAAAATTAAAAATAGTGATAGCATCTATTTAATAGAAGTTATGTATCAAAATAGTTATTAAGTATCAAAATAGATATCTTGTGTTCGTAACTGACTTTTTTGTTTTACTTCGTTTATCAGATATGGATTTTGGAAAGCTTCCCTAACAGTTCACATTTTTATACCGAAGATCCTTCAAAGATTCCACTTGCATTATCATGGTCGAAAGTGAAAATTTTTTAGAGAAAGCATCAGGTTATTCTATTTGATCAGGTAATTAAATCTCCCAAAATTACTTGAATTGTGGTTTTATCATGGTGAATTGCGGTTTTAATCTTGTATTTTATTTATTTTGTAGCGTGTTCCGCCTATAAAGAAGCTGGTACCAACACATTCCGAGATGAAATGTATGTTGTACATTCGTAGCATGGAATACATACGAGGACTTCAGATGCAACTCATAGTAAGAGATGATGAAGAAATTGCAAATGCGATACCGGTGTCCGAAGTGGTTCCTGAAAATATGGATGTTGAAAAAAATTGTAATGAGGTTCTGGTTGTTGAAACTGCTACCGAAGCTATGGATTCTGCAGAAGATGCAAATGCAGGAAATGCAAACGAGGTTCCGGTGGCGGAAATGGATTCTAAATACAGCGATGATACAGGAATTGAAAAAAAAATGGAAGATGAAAAAAATGATAAAGAGGTGCTGGTTGTTGAAGCTGCTCCTGAATCTATGGATTCTGCAGAAAATACAAATGTAGAAAATGTAAACGAGGTTCCGGTTGTAATTGATGTTGATATTAGTGACCCCAATTACAATGGCTGATATATCTAACATCGTCGATGTATTCCATTGCTTTCTTCTTTTGAACCCCGTCTTATACCGGTTGGTGTTTGATCTTGATAACAAATTTTGGCTCTTTAAATAAAGTATATTGATTGGTGGGATTAAATAAAATGTACATTAACAAATGAAGAATATCTAAATCAAATTTATTGATTGGTGGGAATGAAAAATTAACAAATATAAATTATTTAAAGAGCCAAAACTTATTATCAAGATCAAACACCAACCGGTATAAGACTTGGTACAAATGAAGCAATAAAACATATCCACAACGTTACATTTATCTGCCCTTGTAATTGAGAATTTAGTTATTAGAAGAAATATTATTACTAACATTCATATTGCTCCTTTAGATCTAACGAACATACATATTAATTATGTAGATTGTCCTACATCTTAGAGCTCATCGTGCATTAATGAAAAAATATTAATTTTAAGACGTTTAGAGCTCTAAGTAGCGGTAATGAATACTTAGATTAACATGTGCTCTTAATCTTGGTTTCAATTAACAATCAAAAGTTCAAAGTTTCAAACCAGTTGGTTGGAGTCTAATGATTATTGAATTACTTATCTTTTCTTTTTCATCACATATTGTTTCATGTAATGTTTGTGAAGGATAGGCTAACAACAATATTTTTTTAACGAGAACCATTTTGTAAACATCAATATGATACAAATGTTTAACTTTGGCTATACAATATGATACTAAATTTTTTTAATTAACACGTAACACAACTACCAACAACACTTATAACATACTTAACTATTTAAATTTGGTTATACAATATGATACAAATGTTCAGTCTACAATAGAGTGTAAGTAACAGGAATCGTCTAGACTGAGATAATGAAGGACCATGGCATGCCATAAGCAATACACGCTATCATTATCGCAATCAACACGTTTCAATTATAAGGGCAGATATATGTTACGTCGCACATGTGTTCCATTCCTTTGTTATTTTGGCACCGTCTAGTACCCTTTGTGAGCTTGATCTTTACCACATGCTTTGGCTATTTAAGAGCGAAAACGTGTGATAAAGATCCCACCCACAAAGGGTACTAGACGGTGTTCAAATTAACCAATGTAACCCGTATACAACGTTACATACATCTGCCCTGATAATTGTGCATGTTCTTACAAAACATTTGTATAGACATTGTTTGATATAGCTCACTTAAATGTCCATAACATACATATTAATTATGTATATTCAGTGACATTACATGAGCATCGTGCATGAATGAAATCCACAAATAAGTCTGATAAGATTATGAATCTAGAAGTTTTTAATTTCAACTGACTTTCGCTTAACAGACTCTTGCTCTACATATTTATATTGTTAGTCATCCATATGCATGGAGTTTTTAAAATTCCAGTCATGACTCTTTTAATTATGATCATGTTTAGTGGTTCCTTAATAAGGACGACGTGCATTAATGCAAATTTTTTTAAATGTTATGTTTCACCTGTAAACATGATCGCATATATTGATACCACGGACGGCCCTCATGTTGCTCCTCAGAAGCACTGTCGTAAAAAGTTACAATCCCAGTCCTGATTTCGAACCGTGCTAAAAACCAATGTTTCTCCTTTTCGTTAATAGGCATAAAAACTTGGTCAACGTCACCCCATGATATTTTGTACTTTTCTCCATTGGCATACCAAATTGGAATGGAGTCCTGCAAGAGTAACTCTACAAAGTATGCAGTAACCATACACCAATCAGCGTCAACAGGTCTGAAGTGCAACATGTATTCCACCCATAGCTCTATGTGCTGCACAAAACAAAATTTTCATGTAAACAACACTATAAAATTGAAATATAAAGGAAAGTTCAATAACAATAAATTACTTATTCTGTCCTTACCTCATCCACGAGCCACCCTTTTTTTTGTGGATCTAAACATATCAAGCTCTCCCAGAAACGGCGATCCACACGTACAGGTTCCTTTTACCAAGGGAATGTACAACGAAGGGGGCCCGGTTGTCCAAGGAATTCGTCGTAATCATCAGTAACATGTACGTGGCTGATTGATTTGTGCACACGATTAAGATTCTACAAAAAATATTGATACTATATTAATAAAAATAACGCTAATGTTAACCCTATAAAACTTAATTCTCAAAAAAATTATACCTCCACCCAAGGCTTAACATCCTTTAAAAACTCAGTCATGTCTAGATCCCTACAGCCTTTAGGAGGTATACGTATTTTTTCTGCTTCTACAAATTTTGAGGACCAGTAATACGACGACTCAGAACCATCTTTCTGACTCCTCTTGTCAATTGTAGCCATGTCTACACGTGCTCTTTGTAACAATTCGCATTTTCAGGTTAATTACTATTCCCGGAAAATTCACTATTCACTTTTACTATTCATTTTACTATTCATTTTTCCCGAAACTTTCCCGAAAGTTGATTTTTATTTGATATTCTCGAGTGATAAATCATTTCCATGGCAAATTAAATGTTTGACATCCGTCAGATCATTTTCGTGAAAGTTATTAAGGAATTACACGTTTTAGGGTAAAACGTCATTCAGAAATTCTACGCACAACGAAATTCGATCCCGTCAGGTGACCCCACATCGGAAAAATGTTTGACACGCTCATGATTTATTTAAGAATTAATCGTGACTGAGAAAAACATGACCAAAGACTTCCCGGCAGGTCACCCAAGCCTGTACTACTCTCGCATGAGCACGCTTAACCGTATGGGCGATTAACCGTTAGACCACAAAACGCGTTTCTAAGATGATTTGAGTTTTCAACTTATTAGAAAAAGTCAACATATTTTTTCCCTCCTCCATTGACCAAAAATCATCCCTTGATGTTATAAGTCATTTCGTGATTTTTAGGCTTACGGTTTGATGTCTAAAAGACATTTAATACCAACCGACACTAGACTGAGCCCAGTCTAGACATTATAAGTCATTTTAAATCATTTTTATCACATTAGAAAAGTAACATTTTACTTTTCTCAATTTTACGCAATATTCGTACGTTTTACGTATTACGCGTTTTAGACCCGTGTTTCCAGTTTTTAGCAGGGTTTTAGCACCCGATAGATCTTACCACTCATTTTATATTTTATTATGGACTATATGGACATATTTAACAATACTTTCAAGTTCCATAATTTTACGACACCCGGTTTTACGTTTTGAGGCTTAATCATTTACGATTGGCATTTCCCGGAGTCAAAACTAACCAAGTATCTTGGATAATACCAAGAAAAGTCCACACTTTCTCCCCAAGCTTGACCAAACCGCCCTAGGAGGGGGGAGTCACACCCATGTGGCTTCATCTCATGAATTTACCCTTAGATCATTAGTTAATTACAACTTGGTCACCAAGTTTAGGAAACTTCCTAGTTAGCTTCCTAACCTCCTCATGAGCATATAAATACCCCTTCTCCCCCTTCCTTTGTACGCCACCATCACAACACACCAACACCATCTCCTTTGCTTGATCTTCTTCCAATTCTATGCAAGATTCAAGTGCATGTTCAAGGTTGAAACCCTAGTTTCTTTTAGATAATCAAAACACTTCCAAACTACATAAACTTTGGTGATTTCTCTTGAGTTTAAATCCACTCAATTCACCTCAACCTTCATCATCTATCTTTCAAGATTACAAGGGTAGAAAGATTGCATGAAGTGAAGTGGGTTGAAGCAAGTCTATCAAAGTCCTTTTCCTTACATGTTAACTTCCTTTCATCTTTGAAAGCCAAAAGTTGTAAGCCAAACCCTAACATGATTCTTGTTAAATAATCATGTTCATGTTATTTACATGTTATTCTTGCTATATTATGTCTTGTAGTTATGTCCATGATGTATAAAAGTGAACAAAACAAGTTATTGTTATTGATTGTTACAACAAGTTACTAAAACAAGTAAACTAGTGACTTTTATGGTGAACCACGACCAAAATAGTACAACTATGACATTTGACACTTACTTACTGTTAAAGAGGACTTAACAAGGAAACCATAGCAATTTGAACCACCTAAAACGAGTATACGAGTCAAAAGTTACGCCCATTTGAAGTTACCAAAGATTTCCGGCAAACTGCCAAATACCATTCTGATCAAATTTGGGTTTTGAAAGTCCCACTTCTGGTCCGATTCATCAAAAAGTTAAAACACGAAAGTTGTCCGGAACGACGTTTTCGTTCAAGTCAAAGAAGCTCGAGACCTAAAAATGCTTTCCGAGTGATAAAATTCTTCAAATTCTAAACAGCCCATTTTTAGGCGAAAGTCACTAGATTATGGTTATACTTTGAAAGGAACAAGAGGTCTTATGACCTATAATCAAGACCACAACCATGGCTAGAGCCAAGGTTGTGTCTCATGACCTTGGAACAAGGACCAAAGGTCATGGCTAGGCCATGACGAAATGACCATACCAACTTACATAGGCGTAAACATGAAACAATGAATTAGGCGATAACATGAACAAGCAATTTGGATCTACTTCACTTAAAAAGGAACCATGAGATATTACAAGGAAAAATGGTCATACAAGACTTATGAAACTTCCCCTAATAACAATCTTCATGTACTAATAAACTTTCCTAAGTTTATTCAAATATCGGACAAGTAACTTTTCGAATCAAAACTTATATCTATATATTTTATCAACTACTACAATAGTAGGGAGCCTCATGTGAGGAGTTCATTATGTAAGCCGTCGAGTTGAGTTGTGGATTTACGAGTTAAAGTGTCCTGGCTCCTCGAACGCTTACTAACATGACTTCTGAATTATGTCGGCCCGAACGGTAGTAAACGATATACCAAAACATACATGTTTCATGAATCTTTCTTTCAAAGACTTATACTATACATCATACCACATCATGGACTAATGCAAGATATATATATAGGCACTACTTCATATTCTTTACTCCGAACCTAAGTCGCAACATTCTATTATAGGTTGCTCGTAGAAACCTTCGCGATTCGACCATCACATTCACTACTCACTACATAACTTAAGGTGAGTTCATAGCCCCACTTTACATTACTTCAATGTTTTACAAACCCTTGGGGGGAATACATGCTATTATTTTTCTACTCGAACACAATGCTTTCTACTGTATGCTATTCGACTATGTTTTATTATCACTAAGTAACATCCTTGCCAAGCCAAGATCCCTTATTATGAACCATTTAATCACTTGCGAGGGTTACTTGCAAGTGAGCGCGAATATTGTGAATAGGCCTATTGGGATTGACGAATCCCATTTGTTTTGACTAAGTTCAAACAAATGCATTAATATTTGAGACATTAGGTATGACGGCAAAGTACCTACCGGGATAACTCCGCCGATCGATATTGGTACACGTTAACGTTTTGGTGTCATAAGCTTAGTATTTGATAATAACTGTTCCAGGCGTATAATAACATAGCCTACCTGTTTTGTTTCCAAACATTGGTGTGAGTTTATAGCTCACACTACGATTATTGAGTTCAAACGATTTAACTACAAACACTACGATTATTGTATTCAAACGATTTAACTACAAACACTACGATTATTGTGTTCAACGATTTACTACCAACACATTGTGTTCAAACATTAAACAAACTCTATGAATATCACTCAACCTTTGTGTTGACCTCTCAAGCATGTATTTCAGGTTCATGACGATCAAGGATGGCACGGAAGGGCACGGATACTCAAGAGGGCTATAAATTTTATTATCATTCAAAAACTCATTTAATGTAAATTGTAAACATGGAACCATTTGGGACCTCATTTTGTATCTCTGATATTTATACAATTTGAATGATAAATCTTTTAAAACGACTCAATTGGAGTTCGTTTTCTATTATTGTGACTATTGTGCCGTCGAGTAACACCCAGTTTGAATTCCGCTGCATCCATGAATTGGGGGTGTTACAGATTGGTACCAGAGCCATGGTTATAGAGAAACGGGTCTAATTGAGACCTAAACTATAACCACACTACAAGCAAAAACATTTTATAGCCTTCCGATCTTCGTGTCTTCCATCCTCCAGACGATTATGGACTTATTAAGCATTTTATGCTACATGAACATAAGTATATTCATATATACACACTAGGCATTTTCCACTACACGAACAAATACTAGTATATTTATATATACATTCGAGTTATTTTCAATCATTTTATCTAAACATATCTACACATGCCTATTCTATGGCATTTCGACACAACCACATTCTCCCAACCATGTTCCTACTCCAACATTTTATATCCAAGATATTGTAACGAATTACGATGGTCTTTTCTATTTCCCGAACATTGTATGACACAATGGTCTAATCTACTTCCGAGACATTGTGATTTGTGCAATGGTCTCTCGAATTATTCCACCACCTCATCAATATCATTTCATATGATATCAAAAACCCATCACAATCTATCGATTTCCAAACAAGAAATATGAGATTTCTAAAGGATAAACTAATCCATCATCGACAAAAGCTGAACTTTCTCTACATTCATCAAAGTTTTCTTTTGAAACCTTCATTGTTAAAAGTTCGTGATCCTGGCCAAGTATGTTCTATTTTAGAACTACTTAAAACTTCCTTTCTATACGTACCTACCCTTACTATATTCTATGCAATGGAATGTGAAAACATAGGTTACAATTCTTGTATGCGCGGGACTTGCAACTGAAGGGTTTGACATCGCCTTTGTTTAGTGGACAGTTTCTCGAATGCAACGGACATATCACAAGTATACCTAATTTAGGTATTTGGAAATTTTATCGAACCTCGGCTAAATATAGACTAGTCACCTATATTTAACCTAGGGACAGTGGAATATAGTCTGACTAACTATATTCGACTTAAAATTTTCAAATACCGAGAGTAGTTGTACTAGGGTTACGTTTAGATTGATTTCCTACTTGAACTCGATAAACCACCAGAATTCTTTAAAACGATCTAGAGACACGATAGTGTTTTACCACTCAGCGAAATCTTAACACCTTATTTGTATGATCTAAATTCATTCTTGAAAATTTTCATTTATGAGATAATCCGATCTACTATCTTGGGATAGTTATCAATTATTCTCTTCATCCTGTAGAAGTACTATCCAGTTTAGGTCCTAAGGATACCATTCCATCATAAACCTTTAAAATCTCTTAAGATTTTTAAAGCAAACTCAACATCTATACCTAAGCGTATTAATGTTAAGCATACACTACACACTTTTGTTCATCAACATATCACAACATTACCTTCACAACCGTTGGAACCACAAGCTCATAAACAGATCTTGATGCATTTTTAATGCTCAAATCATCCTTAGCTACACCACAAGCACGCTCATCAGCTTTACAAGATTGAATATTTATCTTGTACTTTTGGAACACCAGTATCATCTCGTAATACCCTACCTTGTAACTCACCGACTAAGTATGAATGTTGTGTAGGATGATTTGTAATTATTTGAATGGATTGGGATGCCTTTTCATTTAAATAAAGACATTGTAAATCACTAAACCATAAGTTTATATTTCCTTATCTACATTGTTTGGGATGCCTCTCTATGTAAATAAAGAATTATAAACAAGTGGGCTTATTTGTATCCGAAATAACATAAGTATGAAGTCAATAAACACTAGGTACAACAACCGATTACCTACTAGGCTATGATTGCAACTACTATCTCAATTCCTATTAATATTCGACTGCTATATCAATTTCCTTTGATATTCGACTATTACTATACATTTCCTACATAAAAGTAAGCCTCATCCTACGTCATACACTAAAACGACAAATCAAATTACATCACCGGTAATCCCAGACTTTAGTCCTCATAAGTAACCACACCTGTTCATCGACACCACTCCAACATATGACATACATAGAACTTCGGGACGAAGTTCCCCGTAAGGGGTAGAGACTGTAACAATTCGCATTTTCAGGTTAATTACTATTCCCGGAAAATTCACAATTCACTTTTACTATTCATTTTTCCCGAAACTTTCCCGAAAGTTGATTTTTATTTGATATTCTCGAGTGATAAATCATTTCCATGGCAAATTAAATGTTTGACATCCGTCAGATCATTTTCGTGAAAGTTATTAAGGAATTACACGTTTTAGGGTAAAACGTCATTCAGAAATTCTACGCACAACGAAATTCGATCCCGTCAGGTGACCCCACATCGGAAAAATGTTTGACACGCTCATGATTTATTTGAGAATTAATCGTGACTGAGAAAAACATGACCAAAGACTTCCCGGCAGGTCACCCAAGCCTGTACTACTCTCGCATGAGCACGCTTAACCGTATGGGCGATTAACCGTTAGACCACAAAACGCGTTTCTAAGACGATTTGAGTTTTCAACTTATTAGAAAAAGTCAACATATTTTTTCCCTCCTCCATTGACCAAAAATCATCCCTTGATGTTATAAGTCATTTCGTGATTTTTAGGCTTACGGTTTGATGTCTAAAAGACATTTAATACCAACCGACACTAGACTGAGCCCAGTCTAGACATTATAAGTCATTTTAAATCATTTTTATCACATTAGAAAAGTAACATTTTACTTTTCTCAATTTTACGCAATATTCGTACGTTTTACGTATTACGCGTTTTAGACCCGTGTTTCCAGTTTTTAGCAGGGTTTTAGCACCCGATAGATCCTACCACTCATTTTATATTTTAGTATGGACTATATGGACATATTTAACAATACTTTCAAGTTCCATAATTTTACGACACCCGGTTTTACGTTTTGAGGCTTAATCATTTACGATTGGCATTTCCCGGAGTCAAAACTAACCAAGTATCTTGGATAATACCAAGAAAAGTCCACACTTGCTCCCCAAGCTTGACCAAACCGCCCTAGGAGGGGGGAGTCACACCCATGTGGCTTCATCTCATGAATTTACCCTTAGATCATTAGTTAATTACAACTTGGTCACCAAGTTTAGGAAACTTCCTAGTTAGCTTCCTAACCTCCTCATGAGCATATAAATACCCCTTCTCCCCCTTCCTTTGTACGCCACCATCACAACACACCAACACCATCTCCTTTGCTTGATCTTCTTCCAATTCTATGCAAGATTCAAGTGCAAGTTCAAGGTTGAAACCCTAGTTTCTTTTAGATAATCAAAACACTTCCAAACTACATAAACTTTGGTGATTTCTCTTGAGTTTAAATCCACTCAATTCACCTCAACCTTCATCATCTATCTTTCAAGATTACAAGGGTAGAAAGATTGCATGAAGTGAAGTGGGTTGAAGCAAGTCTATCAAAGTCCTTTTCCTTACATGTTAACTTCCTTTCATCTTTGAAAGCCAAAAGTTGTAAGCCAAACCCTAACATGATTCTTGTTAAATAATCATGTTCATGTTATTTACATGTTATTCTTGCTATATTATGTCTTGTAGTTATGTCCATGATGTATAAAAGTGAACAAAACAAGTTATTGTTATTGATTGTTACAACAAGTTACTAAAACAAGTAAACTAGTGACTTTTATGGTGAACCACGACCAAAATAGTACAACTATGACATTTGACACTTACTTACTGTTAAAGAGGACTTAACAAGGAAACCATAGCAATTTGAACCACCTAAAACGAGTATACGAGTCAAAAGTTACGCCCATTTGAAGTTACCAAAGATTTCCGGCAAACTGCCAAATACCATTCTGATCAAATTTGGGTTTTGAAAGTCCCACTTCTATTCCGATTCATCAAAAAGTTAAAACACGAAAGTTGTCCGGAACGACGTTTTCGTTCAAGTTAAAGAAGCTCGAGACCTAAAAATGCTTTCCGAGTGATAAAATTCTTCAAATTCTAAACAGCCCATTTTTAGGCGAAAGTCACTAGATTATGGTTATACTTTGAAAGGAACAAGAGGTCTTATGACCTATAATCAAGACCACAACCATGGCTAGAGCCAAGGTTGTGTCTCATGACCTTGGAACAAGGACCAAAGGTCATGGCTAGGCCATGACGAAATGACCATACCAACTTACATAGGCGTAAACATGAAACAATGAATTAGGCGATAACATGAACAAGCAATTTGGATCTACTTCACTTAAAAAGGAACCATGAGATATTACAAGGAAAAATGGTCATACAAGACTTATGAAACTTCCCCTAATAACAATCTTCATGTACTAATAAACTTTCATAAGTTTATTCAAATATCGGACAAGTAACTTTTCGAATCAAAACTTATATCTATATATTTTATCAACTACTACAATAGTAGGGAGCCTCATGTGAGGAGTTCATTATGTAAGCCGTCGAGTTGAGTTGTGGATTTACGAGTTAAAGTGTCCTGGCTCCTCGAACGCTTACTAACATGACTTCTGAATTATGTCGGCCCGAACGGTAGTAAACGATATACCAAAACATACATGTTTCATGAATCTTTCTTTCAAAGACTTATACTATACATCATACCACATCATGGACTAATGCAAGATATATATATAGGCACTACTTCATATTCTTTACTCCGAACCTAAGTCGCAACATTCTATTATAGGTTGCTCGTAGAAACCTTCGCGATTCGACCATCACATTCACTACTCACTACATAACTTAAGGTGAGTTCATAGCCCCACTTTACATTACTTCAATGTTTTACAAACCCTTGGGGGGAATACATGCTATTATTTTTCTACTCGAACACAATGCTTTCTACTGTATGCTATTCGACTATGTTTTATTATCACTAAGTAACATCCTTGCCAAACCAAGATCCCTTATTATGAACCATTTAATCACTTGCGAGGGTTACTTGCAAGTGAGCGCGAATATTGTGAATAGGCCTATTGGGATTGACGAATCCCATTTGTTTTGACTAAGTTCAAACAAATGCATTAATATTTGAGACATTAGGTATGACGGCAAAGTACCTACCGGGATAACTCCGCCGATCGATATTGGTACACGTTAACGTTTTGGTGTCATAAGCTTAGTATTTGATAATAACTGTTCCGGGCGTATAATAACGTAGCCTACCTGTTTTGTTTCCAAACATTGGTGTGAGTTTATAGCTCACACTACGATTATTGAGTTCAAACGATTTAACTACAAACACTACGATTATTGTGTTCAAACGATTTAACTACAAACACTACGATTATTGTGTTCAACGATTTACTACCAACACATTGTGTTCAAACATTAAACAAACTCTATGAATATCACTCAACCTTTGTGTTGACCTCTCAAGCATGTATTTCAGGTTCATGACGATCAAGGATGGCACGGAAGGGCACGGATACTCAAGAGGGCTATAAATTTTATTATCATTCAAAAACTCATTTAATGTAAATTGTAAACATGGAACCATTTGGGACCTCATTTTGTATCTCTGATATTTATACAATTTGAATGATAAATCTTTTAAAACGACTCAATTGGAGTTCGTTTTCTATTATTGTGACTATTGTGCCGTCGAGTAACACCCAGTTTGAATTCCGCTGCATCCATGAATTGGGGGTGTTACACTCTTTGCCAGTGTTCTGATTTAAAAAAGGCCAACCGCGCTTTCTTCTTCTCCTGAGCTTCCTTCAAAAGTTTTTCCCTTTCCACCCTGCGATATACCTCCTCTTTCAACGCCTCTATAAACACCATTTCCTTAGTCTTTAGTTCTTCAATCTTCCACTTTTCTTCCTCTTGTTTCCGCAACATTAATTCCTCATCTAAAAGATATTCCTGTAACCAGAATTAAGGATTTCTTAAAGGTAAAATATCATTAAGTGTCGTATTATATAGAAAAGCAAATAACCTGTAAAATGTCATCATCAGAGTAGACATGTATTTCGGTTGAATGTCTAGTAGAAATTAGAGTGTCAACCAATTCCCCGAATGCACGACACAGTTGTTCTTGAAATTGTGTGCTTAGATGAGAAAAAGATCGACTAAAATCCAACTTTTCCTGTATATGAAAAACAAAAATTAAATTAAAATATAAAAAAATTTAAAAAAAAAATGGCAGATAAGTTAATCGAACTAAAATCTTACCCGAAATCCGTTAGTTCTTTCACATGCAAGAACCTACAAAGTAATTTTTAAAAGAATTAAAATTGGCAACCCGACAATAGGTATAATCTGTATAATGCAACTCACCTGAATAATAGACTCAAGTTTGAAAACACGACTATTCAACTTCTGAATTACAGAATCCTTAACGCCGATCTCTGTAATAAGACTACTGGCATCAATCCTAGCGAGAAGCGGTAAATACTTCTTTTCAGTCCTCCCACGTTTCCTTAATGCATCCAACTTCTGTAAATAAACATCATAGTCATGTGGTGCCTTTCGTTTAAGAGTCCTTGGTATGTACTCCATTATATACTCCCGAGACTGGATATAAAATTCCGACTCCTACTCCACTAATGTTGGTTTCAAATCAAAATTAATCTTCAATTCCTACGAATTACATCAAAAACAAGAATATTATAAAATGAAAATTATTAAAAATTATATTAAAGTCCTTGTTGTTGCGTATATGAAAATTTACCTTGCCAAATAAAGATTCATAATCTGATTTTTTAAAAACTTGTTTCTTTGACCAGGCTATACCCCTTGGTATGACATCTGGTTGTTTATTCCACCAACAATTGCTTCTTTCAAAGGACTCAAGAATCCATATCTATAAAATAAAACTTTGTGTTTCTATATCAATTTAAAAAAAAATGTTACAAATATAACAAAAATAAAGTACAGAAATACCTTGAAAGCCCAGACAAATCCAGAAAGTGTATAACTTGGCACAAACTTCGAAGAAGCTTCAAGTCCTTTAAGATGTTGAAACCTGTGTCTTGATACGACATTCAATAACTGGTTGTAAAGTTGCCTCCAAATGTGCTCCCCCCATGGAAACGAATTCCATGATTCAAGGTCTTCAACCAGACGCAATAGTTTATCATCCACTTGTTCAGTCAACAACCGACCCATAAAAATGACCTCTAACACTAACAGTAGGCATACACGGACTGCGTCTTCATCAGATAATTTACCAAATAACTCTTCATCCTCAACAAGACCTAAAAGATCTAAGTTGGTAATTTTTACCCCCTGTTTTTTGGGAAATACCCTAGTTTTAAATTTTATATCCCCTGAACTATATGACTCAGCGCTAACATACTTACCAAATCTAAACCCCGTTATTAGATAAAATTCGTTACGACCAAATTGTAGACTACGGCCATCCACATCATATATGAGGTGCATGTCATACTGTGCATCGGCTACTTAACCCTGTTTTTGTAGTATATAATCTAACATATGTGTTTCATGGTCATAAAATACAAGATCCAACCATGGTCCAAAACAGGAAGTTCTAAATAATATCATTCGCTTTTCATTCAGCTTTTCTCTAACTAAGGAAAAGTAATTCACTTTACTCCTAACGATAACTTTTGCTTCATATTCCTTTAAGAAAATAAATAAATAAACCCCTCTTAGGACAACAATAAGAAAGGGGATAGCAAAACGTTTATCAAAGATAAGTAAATGAAAAAAGTTTATCAAAAAAGTTTAGCAAAACGTTGACCTAGGTACCTAATGGACCAACAGCTATTTGGTGTTTAAGCAAACATTCTAGGCTAACAAGAAACATTCTAGGCATATACAATCACTACTCCAAGTAATAAGCAGTTTGAGATAAACCAAACAATAAGCAATTAAGCCACAGATTAAACCAATAAGCTAAGAACAACATAAACCACTACTAAATACCCAAATGAACTAAGATATATCAAACAAGCTAAAATAATAAGCAAAATGAGCAATAGCTGTCCTAATTTTCAAAACGGAACTACTTATAAGCAGGCCTAAAATAAGCTCTAAAAAAAGCACCAAACCAGAATGTGAGTGGGGCAAAATAAGCTATATTAGAAACAAGAGACATGAACAGTTGACTATATTGATGCTAAACTACTTTGACTTATATAAATTTTAATCTGATTTAAGCTATATTAATGGATTATGCAACTACTACTACAAATTCACTAACTGTTTTACTCCACACTAGCAGTTAACCATTTAGAAATCAACTTTGACTATTTATGATATGTTCTACTATTTTTATTGTTCAAAATAACTATTTCAACACTAAAGCAGCCTAAGTATACCAATCAATAAACTACTCTACTACTACAAACCACAGTAAAGCACAGATCCAAACACCCTTATATCTAACTGTTACACTATAAAATGAAACAAACTCCACAAACTACCAATCCACAAATCCAAAAAGCTAAAATAACATAAAATTGAACAGAATCAACAAGCAGGAACCACAGATTCAAACATAAACAAAGATACTCAATATAATCAAATGAATGACAGATCTTAATCAAATGCTATTGTAACTTTTGAGAATGAAATCTTACTCAACTAAAAAACCACAGATTCTATTTGGATGTATATGTTAAGTTTAATAAAATTTGGTGTTTACGCAAACACTAGTCCAAGTAAGTATATTTTTAACAGGTTGCACCTAGGTACCTAATGGACCAACAACTATTTAGTCTACACTTCCTGTTATGACCTAGTAAGAATTAACAAGTTTCAGTGAACAACTAGTTGGTGTTTAAGCAAACATTCAAGGCTAACAAGAAACATTGTAGGCATATACAATCATTAGTCCAAGTAAGAATTAACAAGTTTCAGCGAACAACCAATGTATTCAAATCTTCGCAATAACAATCATAAGCAGTCAAAAGAGTTGCCCAAGTAGTTTGAACCTGATCGGGAGTACGGACTATTTCCCGCCGTGTGTAAGCAGGATGTATATAGTCCGAGGCCCGATATCTGAGCACAACTCTACTGGATTAAGTATACCAAGCATCTATGGTTCAAGCTCGCCCGGAATCACCCCCTGATCCGTTTGGCCTCGTTACCATGTATGGTTCCCATAGATGACATGGTAACCACTGCCCTAGCCCTTATGATTGTAGTAGCTAAGACAAACACAATGATTGTCAACGCACAAAAACTTGAAACTCTTACTAAAAACTTCGATTGAAGGCATGTTTATCAAACTTAGTAATGACCTAACACCCAAAAACCTGAAACTCTTACTGAAAACTTCGATATCATTTGTTTATCAAACTTAGTCAACTCATACCAGCAATGTTTCTCAAACTCAGATAATCCTATCCCTAAACAACAAATAAAACTTAGCCATAGATAAAAAAAAATTAGACATATAAACTTAGCCATAGATCACAAATTTAAATACATAATTAGATAAACCAAATAAATTTAATAAGATAACACAAACCCTAAACCCTAAAGTATAAACTAAAGCTTAATCGAAAACATAAGTACTTACCCTAGCCCAAACCATTTTATATCAGTTGATTCAGATCTGTAAAAACCCTAACCCTAATTAATCGTGATGTTGATTCAGATCTGTACAAAACCCTCAAAGTATTTGGGGATCTGATGGAGAAAGTGGGTGTGAAATCTCTAATCGTATTGAAATCTCTAATCTATGTGTGTGTCTAATTGCTAAACGTATTGAAATATCTAATCGGGATGTTTGATAAACTCAAAGTATTTGGGGATCTGATGGAGAGAGTGTGTGTGAAATCTGTAATCATGTGTGTGTGATGAAAAGAGTAAAGTTGAGTTATAGAGAGAGAAATTTGTGTGTGTAAAAAAATACAAAGTATTTATGTAAAAAAATACAAAGTATTTATGTAAATGTAATGTATTTTTGAAAAAAAAATATTATAAAAGATGTAATTGTACCTAACTAGTTGCCCAAGAAGGTACAATAGTGGGACCAAGTTGCCCATGTACCTTAAATTAATATAAAAAGAGCATACTTTTTTGCTAAAAGACAAAATAGTTAAGTCGCTCAAAAAAGTAGGTCCCAGTTGCCCAAGAAAATGAGTCGAGTTATATTACAAACCAAACATTCCTCACATACCAAGGGACTCATCCCCACCATCTATTAAAAAGGAAATCAATGGTTGAGATTAAAAGGATTTTATTATTTCACCCATTTTTTATAATTTAAATATCTCTTAAACCGTTAATCGTTAAGCGAAAATAATTACACCATCGCGACGGGCATTTAATTATCTTTCTATAGACGGGCACTTTGATATACTTTCGAAAAGAAAAAAAATCGTTTTTTTCACATTTTTTTTCCTGACCGAAAAAAAAAATCATATATGATATTGCATATCATATATGATATGCAATATCATATATGATATTACATATAATATCATATATGATATTATATGTAAAATCATATATGATATTGCATATCATATATGATATGCAATATCATATATAATTTTACATATAATATCATATATGAAATTACATATCATATATGAGATGTAATATCATATATGATATTATATATTATATGTAATATCATATATGATTTTTTCGGTCACGAAAAAAAAAACGTGAAAAAAACGAAAAAAAAAAATTTTTGTCGAAAATATATCAATTAGCCTATCTATAGAAAGATAATTAAATGCTCGTCGTAACGGTATATATTTTTTCGCTTAACGATTAACGGTTTGAAAGATATTAATATTTGAAAAAAAAAAAGATGAAAGTGGGTTTTTTAAATTGTTAGGATTAATCTCATCCATTAGATCAAATAAAGATGGAGGGAAGATGGAAGGTGGAGATTAGTTCCTTGGTATGTAAAAAAAGTTTGGTCCTCAAATGATCTTTACTCCAAGAAAATAGTGGGGTTAGTTGTACCTTGCAAGTACAAGGTGGGGACAACTTATGGGACACTTGTCAAAATTCTGAGATGGTTGCCCAAATTTTCTTGTGAGAGAGTCACCTTTTGGGTATTTGGGGAAGTTGAAAAATATTGGGGTATTTAGGGTACATACTAGTGTACTTTTGGGGTAAATAAAGAATTTTCTAAAAAAAAAAGAAAACCGGAGAATAATCTTAATCAACGGCAGTTGAAACTTGAAAGAGGGAGTGAGTTTGTTGTTGGTAGATGAAAAGGTGAATATAAAATAAAAGAAAAATACTAGATCCACTCAATATTTACAAAATTTCTCCCACACGCTGATGTGGCAGAGAGATGACAGAAAACCAACCAATCATCTTTCTGCCACATCAGCGTGTGGGAGAAATTTTGTAAATATTGAGTGGGTGTAGCACACCTCAAAATAAAAAGCCTGATATGATCGTACGTATATTTGTGGCTTAGCATTATTTTAAAAACTACTAGTATAACCATGTGGTTCTAAGAATAAGAACGGACGTTTTTAGTTTCGAGAAGGCTCGCGCAAATTTAAGAGTTAAGTTTTTGAAATTTTCAACATAAATACGTACATATACGTATTATAAATGTATATAAACACAAAATGTATCAGTGCTCGTTTAGGCTCGCAAGCCCATTCAAGCATTGTATATAAAGGTCGAGCTCGAGCTTGATTATTTAACAAGCTCCAATTTAGGCTTGGGCTCGGGCTCGAGCTCGTTTAGACTCAGCTCGTTTGAGCTTTTTACCGATCTGATCTCGAGCTTTCACGAGCGGCTCAGCTTGTTTCCGCCCCTAGTTGAGTGTATTAATTTATTCATTGTACTGAAGTACTCCAAAAGTTGATTTGATTTACTATGATATTGCTTGTGCTAGACCTAACCTTTTCATACTAAAATTTAATACTCAAGACCACACATCTACTCAGTCATAACTTTGTTACAATTCAAATTCACTTTTTTTTAAACTATCTATATAAAGTAGTCAAAATTATATACTTTTGCATATAAAAACAAAAGGGAGGTAAAAAGGATTAGATAAGAAGAAGCAAGAAGTAAGAAAAATGGCTGACAACACAATCAATGCAATACAATTTGATTGGCACTTTTTTTTTTCTTTTAATTTAATAAGCATTCAAGTAGTGAGCAAATTGATGACATGTCCATGAAATAGCAAGCAAATGAGTTTAGCGGATTTGCTCGCCATGTAAAGAATCGTAATGTGAAAAAATAGTGTCTATTTTAATTGTTCGCTTTGGTAAAAGTAGATAATGGTAATATATTCAAAAGTGAATGTATATATGATTTTGGGTATCTGTATAGAACCACAATTAAAAAAAAATTAAAACTACATAGTTTTGATTTGCCATTTGAATTCCCTTTCTTCATCAAACATCTTGAGCACAGCCGAATACCTAAGCTATGTTTGTTAGGTTAAACTAGTTAAGATCATTTATTGGCTCAAACTCATCAATAAAATCTATGCTACAAAGCGGGCATGGATACACCTACCCACCGGGTAGTTTACCCGGATGACGTGGCACTGATTCATTAGGAGAGAATGAATAATATTCTTCTCTTTTCTCCAACAAATCATTAATTGTGTTTTTATTGTGTTTTAATTCATAGTGGGTAGACTACCCTATGGGTAGATTAAGTTTTCTCCGCTACAAAGCTGCTCACTACAAAACATTTAAATGCATGGCATCTCATTTACTTTAACACAAACTTATATTGCACAACCACCACTTCCTCATTTGTTCAAACTCTAAAATAAATTCTTGTAGAAATCTCCAAACTAAACTGCAGCGGAGACAACTAGCTAAATACCTTTATATTAATTCACAATGCAACTGGATGGACTAAACAAGAAATGCATATGTGTGAACAAAATCTATGATTGTATAATTAACCATTTTTCTGTATATTAAATGTATAAACTTTTAACTTATCCTAAATTCGTCATGAGTAAAGTTTGATACATTTTCAAATAATCATTCACTGAAATGTACATACACACAATATGGTAACTAACATTGATTTGTTTCATATTGTATGGTTTTCCCTAATGTATCCCGCGACACAAGTTTCTTGCGTGGCTCTTAATGGGTGAACGACTGAAAACACAAGAGAAGTTGATATCGTAGGATGTGCCAAATACCTTGGAAGATATATATTGTCCTCTTTGCAAGATTTGTCCAAGATCTCATGCACACATAAATATGATATGTGTGATACTTATAGTCTCGATTTACTACAAAACGTGGATAGTTTAAGACTTATGTTCACTATCCACAAGGTAGATCCGACATGTACTCACTAGGATAGGCTCTAGTCCAAAAGACACCTAATCTGATGCATGTCATATTACATTTGATGGAAATAAAATAATAAGTAATTTTCTTATTTTCTATTCAAATGTGAGGTATTATTGGTGTTTGAATAGAAAATGTGGGGTACTGCTGGAACATTACTTATTAATGGTTTGTTTTTTTAGTGTTTTGCTAAGAAATGGAGATTAGTGACAGTTTTTCTGTCAATAAACTGTCTCTAATGAACCATCACCATCCTAAAGACATGTCTAATCGAAATTGGTGGCTGTTATATCTGTTGAAAAGGAATCACCAAACGAACCATCGCGACTGTTTGAACCAGTTTCAGTTAGCGACGATTATTCTGTCAATAGGTCATTGCTAAAGTGTCGCTAAATTTGAACCATTGTGACTGTTGCAAAAAGAAGTGTCTTTAAGGCCATTTGAAGGGGTATTGTGACGTTTTCACGGGTCACCATGTGCCCATATATAGATGACGAATTTGTCACTTTGGAATTATCAAAAAAACAAAAAACCTCATCCATTTCCAGCATGAAAACATATCGTATTCGCTAGATTCAAGTTTCATACTTGATTTGATTGTTGTATCCTCTAAACAGTTCGTACTAGATAGGATGAATTTCTGATTAAGGACACTGCTATTCGCAGGCCTCGATCTGTTGTTGTAATCTTACGATTCTGTACAAAACAATTTATACTATGTTTATGTTATTCCCAACAATTTGTAATGAGACCCCTTCCAGCATTTTCACTATCGTCTTATTTTCTTGTTGTTTTCGCTTGTTTATTCGTTAAAGGTTTCAAAAAATTTCGGTAAGAGATTGAAACTTCCATGCTAGACAACATGATGAAGTTGATCGGTGCTCAAATTAAGAAGATCAATAAGCTATTTCTTAAGTCAATTACGGCAACATAAACTTTTTTATTTGGGTTTATAAAGCGTTCTTATAATGAAGTGTTTTGTTTTTCTTTTGCTGTTACAACTAATATACTTTGTTATCTTGTTTAAGTTTGCAACAAAGATTTACATGTTCATCTTTCAGACAAAAGTTCACATCCCTAAATATCGTTATTTTATTATGTTTTAGTTAGTTACTGATCAATATATCAAATCAAATCAACGTTATCCAATCTTGTCTTCCACGAGTTATAGAGGAGGTGACCTATCCGAAGGTAGAGAGGCTGTTTCATATGACCTCCGGCCTTTTTGTAGAGAGTGAGGATCGTAACCTTGACCTTTGTGTCCAAAAGAAAAGGGTTTTAGTTACTTTCTAAACTACAATAATGATTAGTGGTTAGTATAGTTAACGATCAATCACATATAGTGAAGACAAAGATTAATTCATCATAATCATAACAAGAGTATAATAACGACACTTATTATTGTTTTCTTAACAACAAACTTTAATTATGAGAATCTCAAACACAAATAGTTATATGAAATAGTATAATTAATCATCATACTCATGTAACATGCAACAAGTACACTAAAAGTTAAGCATTTAACTGTCAACGGCTAACTTCATGGCATATATGATTTTTTTTTTCTTCTATAATCGCGGTGTTGGAATTTTGAGTTTTGACACCTAAATCCTTAAGATTTTGTTTGAACCATGAAAATTGGCACATTACAATGTGTCAACATCTCTAATCTTGAACTATAAATTAAAGAAAACAGTTTGACATCCATATTTCATTCACTTTCTATAAACTATACTTTAGTGGGTCATAGTGATTAAATGTGGAGTTTACAATGGTCAAGAAAAGGTATAAACATGTAAACAACCATTCTGATACAAATAATTAAGAAGGGTGAAATGTCATAAAGTCATAAGGCATCTAATTTATGAAACTTAAATTACTTCTCTCAATCTGTAACACTTCGAATTAAAGACTCAAATTTATTAAAGGAGGGAATTGCAAAAATCGTCCCTAAACTTTGGTCAATTTGCATGTTTCGTCCCAGAACTGTTGAAACTGCAAAAATCGTCCATGTGGCAAACTTTTGGGGCAAATATCGTCCTTTTGGGGCATATATCGTCCCAAATTGGTCAAACTTTAGGGACGATACATGCACACGGACCAAACTTTAGGGACGACACATGAACACGGGCGAAACTTTAGGGACGATCCTTGCAGTTTCGAAATTTGTAGGACGAAACATGCAAATTGGTCAAACTTTAGGGACGATTTTTGCAATTTACTCTTTATTAAAGTGTCACCCAAACTCCACCTACCTTTTTGAGACTTCAATAAAACTCATTCAAGTGCTACATGCCCCCATATCACTGTTATGACTACCTTGTTTATTTAACTTTGAAATGAAATTTGAAATGAGTGACAGCTAAGAAAACTGAAAAGAACCAAATACACGATACTGCCAACAAACCAACCACAAGCTATGAAAACTCAAAAGCATTAAATTATAGACAACTCATAAAAGAACCAAATTAACATACTAACATCTACATGCTCTAGAATGTATAGTCATAACAGATAACTTAACTAAAATTGTCCCATTCACCGCAACGTGCCAAAAATTGACACCTTTCGTTAAATAGTGGTAATAAGTAGTTGAAGACCATGGCCCTCGAAGACGAGTCAAACCTATTTGCATTACCCAAGGACGACGCATCATGGGTTGTTAAAATGGAGAAGTCGGTCTTGGCTTAAAAAATTCTATACGATGGTCCCCAAAAGCTTACCCTGCCATTAGCAGAGGCTGTTACCATTGAATCGTTTGGGGATTTTGGGTGAACCGCCATACAGGTAACCTGCCAACAAGAAAGTAGAAATATTTGGTGTGAAATCAAGAATAGAGAGAACAAATGGAATATTTGGTGTAGACTATAAAAAAGTATATTTAGCGATTTTACTTAAATATAAATTACCACTAGGCCACCTTCGAGATGGTTAATGCCAAGCAACATATTGCTTCAAATTTTAAAATGCATGCCCCTTAAATGTCAAGGTAATGCAGTTTGAAAGAAAAAAAATGTTGGGCTTGGCATCACTTTTTGTTTGGTTTTTTCTAAAAACAACTACAAGGTTTCTTTTCTTATTTTGCAAGTAAGATCCGTATCCCGGTTTAATTATTTGTGGATGACATTGATTTTGGTCAGCAAACCATTCTACATATTTAAAACAATCTTTTAAATGAATCACATACAATATAATATAGCAAAAACCGAGAGAAGCTTACCGCTGATGCGTGAGCAGTGAAGGATGTTGCTAACCGAGCATTCACCGGGTTCCAAAAGAAAACTTTGCCATCTTCAGAGCCCCCAATGAAATTGCTCCTTAGGTTATAAAAACTGCAATCGATTTTTTATGACTGGTCAACAAAACCGAAAAGTTAACTACACCAGCATGTACCTAAAAAAAATACCCATTTTTACTGTTAAATTAAAAAAAAAAAGAAAATCTTATAAAATACCCATTTCAACTCGTGATCCTACCCGCCTATTTTTCAATTCTACCAAAAGAGCCTGTCCTTACCTCACATCAATGATCTTTATATTCATTTAATATTTCACTAGCACACCTGCAAAGTAAAGAAAAGTCCATAAAAGTAATCTTTTAAGCTAACTAAATAAAAAGGAAAAGAATGCAAGTTTTACAAGTTCAAAAGCGGCAATGTAGAGTCCATACAGCTTGCCAGCACATAATAATCATTCTCGCCCAAACACATACACGTGCCTGAACATTTCAAGTTATGAGATTTTAATATGCTGAGGGGGAATATAATGATGTAGACTACTCTCACGTACCTACGAGTTCGAGAGTCAATTTCGTGTACTGTACGTTCCATCAAAACATCCTGCTATGATGTTGTTAGTACTTGTTACACAAAGAAACTTCACACTGCTCTTGAGTTCAAAAATATGCAAATCAATTACTACGTTATACTAAAAATTTTAAAAGAATTTATAATTTTAATTTGAAAAACACAAACTACAGAATTTCATTTCAGTGTTCCCTATTTCCAAATCTGTTATGCAACAACACTCTCAGAATAATATGGCATGAGTATTAACAAACAAAACAAGTATCTAACCTGTGTGTAATCATTATGAAGGTAGTCTAGTCCACGGAAAACATTGTTGTTAAGACAGAAACACCAACATGTCGAAGTAATGGATGTCAAACTTTCAATTGTATGGTACATAAGCTGAGTGTTTTAGGTTCACAAAACTCTTCCCTGTATTATAAAAAGTGTGTGTTTGTTGTACATGAGTTGAGTGTTTGATGTGTCTGATATAAAGGGTAAAAAGAGAGCTTTAACACAATGGGTATTACACAATGAATACTTGTGTTTGTTTGAAGGTGATCTTAGCCTTACATTTCAATGATCCGAGTGAAAGAATAGAGGGTCAAGATCGGATGTTGGATTTCATAGTCAACAACTTTATTATAACTCGCTAGACAAAAGATAAATAAAAAGGCATTGGTCTTTGTGTGATGGAGGGCGGAGGCGATACAAATGGAGAGGAAATTTTGTATAAGTTATTTTGGAGCCCCATGCGACCTCGAGTAAAGGGTTTTGCCCCAATGCGACTTATGCGGTTTATGCGAACTTGTTCATATGGCCATTTTTGCCCCAAAATCAAGTACATGTGTGTAAGTGTGTGTAAGACCCAAGTACACTTGTGTAAGTGTCCTTTTTCTTACAACTAGTACTATGTGTAAGTGTCCTTTTTTCTTGCAAATAAAATATACATTATTTTTTTATGCAACTTGTACCATTATAGCAAATAAATTACACATTATTTTTTTATGCAACTTGTACAATTTTATTCGATTTGATGTTTGCAATAGTATTTGTACCTTTTATGCGAATTGTACAATTTATTTTTCGATTTGACCTTTTATGCAACTTGTACCATTTTTTGCAAATAAAATATTGATTGTTTTTTGCAACTTGTAGAATTTTTGTTGGATTTGACATTTGTAATAGTAACTATACTTTTTATGCGAATTGTACAATTTTTTGCAACTTGTAGAACTTTTGTTGGATTTGACATTTGTAATAGTAATTATACTTTTTATGCGAGTTGTACAAAATTTTATTCGATTTGACATGCATGTATTGTAACTTGTACTATTATGCGCTTTGTACTTTTTAAATAAAATTATATTAAGTAGTGTGTTGAGTACTCCTCACTAAATTATTATTAAATTAAGTAATAAATTCTAACTATTTTAAAGTCGATTTGACATATGTACTTTGTTATGCACTTCGTACTTTACAAATAATATAATATTAAGTAGTGTGTTGAGTACTCTTTCCATTAATATTAAATTAAAAACTAAATTCTACTATTAATTTATGTTTTGGTGGTAAAATTTCAAAAAAAAAAAATCCAAAATTTTGAAATTTTGAATTACAATTTTTAGTCAAATTTGAAAATACTTATTTTTAGTAAATAGATATAAAATATTTATGATATATAGTGTGTTGAGGACTAGTCCCCCTACTCCCCCTCACTTAATACTGTACATCTTCTTCTTAGATACGCTTCCCATTTGTAACCTTGCAACTCAACCGACAAAATTCATAATCATTTTTTGTATTGGTTATTTATATAATCGTTAACATTTACAAGAATGAATGAAAAGATGTGGGTTCCCAAGGTAATTGATCGACGACCGTCATAGTTGTATGTTACTAGTTTGCATGCCTACGGTTTAATATGATCTATCATTTATCCTTTTGCTTAGTTAATTTTTTGTATATGGATTAGGCTATTCTTAGGTTTATACAGTGTATTAGCAAGTTGTATGGCTGGAAATGTGAAAGCGTATATTGCATAATGGTATTGTCCTTTTTATCAGTTATATAATTAACTTGGATTGGACATGGGAGTAGTAATTGGTATCGTCCTTTTTATGATCATTACTCTGCCGCGCTGTGAAAGTGTAAGTTGCATGATGTGGGTTTTTAATTACTTTAAATAGTTGCTCTGTTTTTTGTGGTTATTTGGTTAATGTTTATGTTGTACTCGTGTGTCTTGAGTGTGAATGTGTTTGTATATGTTAGGTGGTTTAGATTGGGCATGTAATATGTTGTATGAAAATATGTTTCATTTTAATTTTATAGTTTTATTGGTAGTGTGTGAAGTGGCCGAGTTGAAAATAAGCCCAGTTTGAATGTAACTGTAGAGCCATCTGATTTAACCAATTAAAATATGTGTAATTCTTTGCAAATGGATATTGGTGAGTTAAATTGTGATTTGACATGGCTCTTACCCTCTCAAAGCCCAAACTGATGCACATTTAAGTTCCCGGTCATTATTAAGAACTTTGATATGACCCAACTGTAGAGTATGATTTATAGAAGGTTGTATAGCAGTAGTTTATGATTAGTTTTTTTCTATATATAAGGGTGCCAAAGAGTGTAAGTTTCATATCACAAAAGTAGAAATTTATGGATTTAATTGTGATTTGACATGGCTGTTAGCCTCTCAAAGACCAAAGTGATGCACATTTAAGTTCCCTGTCATTATTAAGAACTTTGATATGACCCCACTGTAGAGTATCATTAATATAAGGGTGTATATCATTAGTTTATGATTAGTTTTTTACTATAAATAGGGTGCCAAAGAGTCTAAGTTGCATATCACAAAAGTAGAAAACTTCACTAAGAAGAAATAAGTCTTTATCCAATCCAACACAATGGCTAATGACCCCCAACAAAACCAGCTTCAACCATTTGAAACAACATCCCTAACATCTGTGGCACAAGAAACTCCAATGCACCCACCTCAAGACCAACCTCAAGTGTTACGACCAGTTCCAATGCACCCACCTGCAACCCAACCTCAAGAGACCAGGCTAGCTGAGCTGGTCCGTGCATCCAACTCCCATTACCTTAGGGATATGATGATTACGCTCTTTGAGCGTGAAAATGCAAGGGACTTTGCTCTTGTGGGTAACCTGCACGCCTTGGCATCTGAGTTGTCTCTCCATGTTCAGGAAAGGGCTGAATACATAGGGGAACTGAATCGCTTTACAGGATCAGTTATTGCATATGAGAGTGCCCAGGTTCTGAGACAACAACAGGATGCTGATCTTGCCCGGTGCATGATGCTTATGAGTGCCATGAATGAGATCCAGATTAAGATAATGAGGAAGATTGCCTTTGTGGTGAAGATGCGCAACCAGAACATGTGAATGGTTCTGCAGCAGTGCTCTCTTGTGCATCCTCTGTCATTCATGGTCCTCTTTTGTGAAGCATTTGGTCTTTGTTTCTAGGTTGAAGTTTTAAGTTTGGTTTGTGTATGGTTGTATTAGCGTAGGTTTTCAAGTTAGGCTGTGTTATCAACCCATTTTGTAACATGCTTGTACGTACGTTAATGCAATGTTTCTTATGCTTTGTTAACTATCTACGCTATTTATTGTTAATTTAATCTTTACTACGATGATACATAACACCTTAGGTATGTTTGTAGGCCAAAAAAGTGACCAGTATATAGCGCACCGACATTAATTGATTATATAGTGGGTATTGCTGTAGACATTCCGCACTCCTTCATCCTTTCTATTGTTAATCTTACGTTACTATACTGGTATACATTTGAACTTTGAACTGTCCCTCACTAACTCATTCTCATGACAACGTTTGTGCATAGTGGTTGTTTTGTGCAGCCGTTATGCAAATAAAAAAGCCTTGCCATGTGAATGAGGTAGTGAGTGATGGTTCAAAGTACACTTGTGTACTAATCGCTTATAGGACTATTTGTAATCAATTATAGTTGTGTGGTAATTATGTTACGAATGTCCAATACTCTGAATCAATTGTATGTGATATATGGTGTTTGTTTTCCAGTTTTATTAGCTTTTATTAACATGTCATTTATATTTTTATCCGATAGGAATATGAATCAAATGTCCTAATCAGAAGCAAGTTGAAATACTTTTGTTTAGTTAAAGAAAAACTGAATAAACAGAGAAGGAAAATGTTTATGATGACGTGCTTTGGAAAATGGTTGGATCTCAAGTTTTTTGACCATGAACCGCGTATAATTGATTATATACTGCAAAAACAAGCACATGTAGATGATCATCATTATGATACGCCGCTTGTATACACTCTTGAAGGTCACAATCTACATTTTGGTCGACCCGAGTTCTCACTTATAACAGGATTCCGTTTTGGAACTGTATCGTTTGGGTTATTTACTTCCGGGGAGGTTAAAATTCTAACAAGAGTATTTCCAAACAGGGCAGCTGTAAAAGTTTCCAACTTAGATCTTTTAAGTGTCATTGAGGATGAAGAGTTTTTTAGTAAGCTTTCTGATGATGATGCAGTTCGTGTATGTCTGCTATTGTTGTTAGAGGTGGTTTTTATGGGTCGTCTGTTGACGGATCATGTTGAAGACACATTGTTGAGGTTGGTTGAAAATCCGGAAGAGTGCAATGTTTTCCATGGGGTGAGCATATCTGGCGTCATTTGTATGACCAAATGCTAAATGCAGTACAAAAGCAAAAATGGTCTCACCTACGTGGCCTAAACAGTTGTAGGAACTATATTCCCTCGTATACGGTATCTGGTTTTGTTTGGGCTTTTAAGGTTAGTGAATCAATATACATGTAATGAAGGTGAATGTTTGTAACTTTAGTTTACTAACTTTTATGGAACGTTATGTTATGCATAGATATGGATTTTGGAGTCTTTTGAAAACAGCAAACAATGGTGGAATAAGGTTCCAGATGTGACACCAAGGGGATTAGCGTGGTCCCGGAACCACGTTTTCAAACGATCAGATTATGGTTTCTTATTCGGAAAGGTATTCAGTTTGGTATTTTTGCTTGTATTGTCATATATTTTCATATCTACAAATCTTACTAATGGCTTATATTGTCAAGGGCTCGAAGGCTATTTATGATCTCAAACCTACTATATCCGAGCAACAATCTGATTGGTATATAAATTTTCGGGAATTTTCAATGGAATACGTACCTAGGGCTCCCCCAAATAGAGCGTCACATCCTTACGATGTGTATCTACAAAAGTGTGATGCAGCACGCAAGCGTGGTCGTATCCGTTATAGTGACGTGCCAATTGTTGACAGGACTGAGACTAGTATTAACAACGAGATCAGGCTTAAGGATCATGTGATTAGCCAATTGAATGTCCGTGTCTTCAAACTTGAAGCTATTATTCAGGTAATCTCCGTAAGTAAATAGCATGAAATGAATATTAATCCTCTAGTTTGTGTTAACTATTTATAACCATTTTACTAATTAATTTGCAGGTTCTCGGACATGAGAAAATTGGGGGTGTTTCGGTAACAATTAATATAGTTTTGCATACACTTTTAATTGCTACCACTACCATTCATTCACATATGGCTTAATTTTGAGTACACTTTAAGTATATTCACTTGCACAGGATACTTTGGAGTTTAATGACGTTTTCCGCAACCTAAGTGCTGAGTTATGTGATGAACTAAATCATGACTTCCTTGAATTGATTTCGTCTGCCAATGAAGTTGACCCTGATGACGCTGTTGTTCAGGGAATTTAGTCAACCAAACTCTAAACAATTAGCATTCGACTTTCCCATACTTATTATGCATATACCTACATTGTTGACAGGAATGTTTTCTACAAGATGAACTAAGGTTGATATTGGATGATGAAGAAAAATGGCGTCTAGAAGAAGAAAAGATATTGGAAGAGGAGAATAGATTACGCTTTGAGGAGGAAAAAAAATTAGAGCCGAACAAGAAAGGAAGGCGACTCTTGAAGCTGAGAAGAAGAAGAATTCAAGGGAGTTTATGAATTCAGCTCATATGAGAAGGTACAGGCAGCGTTTAGGTCCTACAAAGTGGACGGACGGTTCACGGGACGTATCATCTTATTATTGGTCAGAGAAGTATATTAAGTCTCATAGGAAAAGACCATACGGCATCGTAGATCCAGATATGACGGGTTTACTCAAAGATGTTAAAACTTGGGAAGAGGTATAAAACATTATTTTCATATAGTTACATTTACATTTCAATTTATGTCCTTCAGACGACGCATGTTTTATAAGTTGATGTGTTGTACACTCACATAAACTTTTCTTTTATTCAGGACCTTACTCGATGTAACTCTACTATGAACACAGTTCATTTAAGTGAGGATTATGATTTATTTCTTGGACAGCCTGGACCGCTTTATTGTAAGTTTCCATGGTGTGAAGATGTTTGTGTTGACCGTAGGTTCTCGGAAAGTTTAGTTTGCTTAGATCCACCTAGAAGAGGTTGGATCACGGATGAGGTTATTAAACATACATAAACCCTTTATTTAACTTTACTGTAATGTATGTCTTGTAGTTCTCTTAACCCACATAATTGTGTTTGTTTTTTCAACAGCACGTAGAACTCTGGGTGAGGTACATGTGACACATAAGACCTGCAAATGTTAACTGGGCAATGGTTAGCAGCTACTTTGTTCAACTACTCCTCCAAAAATCCATGCCAGTTTGGTATGCTAACGGGAAAACATACAGTATTCCATGGGCTGATGTTGAGCAGGTGAATGTTTGATGCCTACACCTACATACCATGTGTGATTGTTATAATTTTCACTATACTAACTGTACGATGCTAGTCTGTATATTAAAAAAATGATTCCACATATTAACGCATCCCATGGTACTATTTGGGTCTATGTAGGTTTTAATTCCTATTAACGAACCGTTCAGCCACTGGCTTGTCGCACAGTTTGATATTCGCACTGGTGTGGTTACATTTTATGACAGTGGGGAGACACACAAAACCGAATGGCGTTCATGGTATGTCAACATGCGGGATTGTTTAAAGGTAATACACTAATACTAACTGGCTTAACTAGTTATATTATGTGTTAGTAAATTAGTTATTATGTGAACAAATACTTATTTAATTAACTGAAAAGTTGGCATAAATAGAAGGGGTAACCTAGGGCTAACTGAAATAAATGATCACCTATTTTAAAATATTCTTTTTATGCGACTCTTTAGCTTGTCTTTCACTCTTTGCTGTAATAAAACCTGATTCCAAACAATTTGTCTTTCCTTTCACAATAAAATCTGATTCCAAAACCCAACTCTCACATAACTAACCTAAACTCCAAAAATGTTCGACTACATACCTTTTGAAATACAAGTTTCCATCATGAACAGACTTCCCGTAAAGGCTTTACTTCAGTTCCGAACCGTCTCTAAAAGCTGGAAGAATTCCATAGACAGTCAAAACATTGTTATTGGCTACGGAGTTCGTCAGAGTCAAACCTATCGTTTGACTTTAACCTATGACCAAGGTCACTTTGGTTACTTGTATTTGGTTGATGACGATCTTTCCTTCCACCCACTCAATTTATTTGTTCCTTCTTTCCCACGATCTTTTGACTTTATGAACTTCCCTTACATTGACCTTACACCAGTCGGTACAAGCGAAGGAGTTTGGTGTTTTCATTCTTATTATAAGAGCATTGTCATTTGGAACCCATCATTAAGGAAATCTGTTGGGTTAATGGTCCCAAACTGGTTAAGAAATAAAAGTGGTCGTAAATCTTTTATTGCCTTTGGTGTTTCTCCCGAAAATCTGGATCCTACCGTTCTACACATTTCTTTACCTAAAACCGGACACGGCGAATGGTTTGTTACCGTGTTTTCATTTGCCACAAAACATTGGAGGCCTATAGAAACGCAAAATACTCCCCATGAATTGATACGGCTGAAAAGGTCCTCGCAAGCAGTAATCGGTAGATATATTTTCTGGGTCGCTAGCGAAAACATTGTTCAACATGAATCTGATCGTCCCTCCTACAAACGTTACATGTTGATGTCGTTTGATATGATTACTCAAACATTTCTAGAAGTCCAGATTCCTAAATGTATAAGAGTCCATCTACCAATCCCTTTCACAATACTTGGTTATTGAGGCGCTGTTGTTATTCATGGAAACATCCTCTCGGATGTGAACAACGTGTTTTGTGTTAGGATGTTAGAGTTGGAGGGTGCTTCTCTTACAGGAAGAATTTTATTAAACTTCACCAATGTGACCCATTGTTGCCTAAAGTTCCTGGGGTTTACCATGTTCGACGAACCTATAATTGAGGTGGAGACGCCGTTCCAAGCTGAGCACACCCTAGAAGTCTACCAACATTGGTCACAACAGTTTCATAATGTTTGTGTTGAAGGAGATGCTGGTACTTTCTACATGGGGCCGTACAAGGAGTCGTTGATTCTGTTGACTGAACAAGATAGTTCTATATACTAGTTATTACGAGTAGTTATAATTAGAGTTGTATGGTAGTGACTGCGACAATATAAAAGTTGTGTTCACTGTCTAGTTAATGTGTTTTATGACCTTTGTTTTGTTAAAATATATCAGTTATTTTCATTAGTTTATGCTTCAGTGTTGATACATCAGTCATACTTGGTTGTTACATTTTTAAACAGGTTAAACTTCCATATGTGCTTGAAAGGACAAATGTATTCCATAAAAAGGGAATCGATCCCGCAAAATATACAATTTCATTTAAGAACGCTGAACGAGTTCCTAAGCAAGGTAGGGTTTTCGGAGATTGTGGAATATGGGCATGTATTTTTTTATACCGGCTGTCGCATTGCAAATCGTTGGATGTGGAAGATCCTATTCAGGCTGCCCTTTCATATCACGAACAACTGGCTAGGTTTTATCTGAAACATAAAGTCGTTACTTGGTAGCTTGTAACAAAAACTTCACAAGCAGTTCACAACCATGGTCAGCTGTAGGTATAGACAAGTAAGTGTTATGATCTTGACCAACTATCGCATGTTTTAAAACATTATATTCATTGATAACCATAACCGAATATATTTAGTATGCCAGCCCGTAAAATGGTAGATATAATAGGTCTAGCATAACATTGGTAGACAATTAATATGATGTCTAGCTTAACATGAAATACATAGCAAATAACAACCAACTGATTAATAAAAGGTTCTTGAAGGTTCTGGCTCTTTTTTCATTTGTTGTTGCCATCTGTTGAGCCTGATTGATATTCCTCAGCAGTCCTGGAATAATCTGCACAGATCTTGGGCACATTTGTGGATCAAAAAACCCATTAAACCCGCAACTATCTTGACCCTGTTAAAAGTAAACATATCTACATTATACTTTCATAAAATGCAACTATACATGTCTACACTATCAATACTTACTGTTTTTGGACAACAATGAAATCTGCAGCCAGGGTTAGTTGCTGTCCAGGATGTTCGCAATACTGTAGGCAACCCACATTGACAGATCCTTGGTATGTACATACTTAGGGTGTGCAACTGTAGACGATTGGGGATCAAATAAGATGTAGATATTTTGTAATGGGGTTGGGGATGGTTGTGTTAGGTGTATTTATTTAATGGTGAAATACAAAAAAAAAGTACACCTTACTTTAACAACACCACAATCAATTTAATGAGTTCACCAACTCTTAAATTGATTAAACCTATTTGTTTAAATTGGTTTATTAAATTAAAAAATGTTAATACTTTTTATTTATTATTTTTTTTTTTACTTTTTCTTTTTTACCTTTTGGTCAAACTACTTAAGTATATGAAAGGACGGGCATTAATTGTTTTTGGATGTATTATTTAATCAATTCCCTATCTTTGACAAAAAAATTACACACAGTTCTCTAAACTTAAAAAAAATAAAAATAAAAATAAAAAAATCCTAAAGAAACACAAAAAAATGACCACTCGAATGCCTTTCATCGAAGAGTTGGCTAGAGCTGCGGGGTCAAGGCTTGTGAAAGACATGATGATTGTTAAATTTAAGAGAGAAGTTGATGTTATCATACTTGAGGAAGTTGATCTGAGCAAGAAAGCCAATGAAATAAGGTCCAGGGTGACCGGTAGGGAGTCCGTTATTCAGGAACTAGAGCTATTGTTTGCTTTTGATTCCACCCTGCAAAGCCTTGATCATTTGAACCGGCTACGAACAGAAGATCTAACAGAGATGTCAATGCTGCTTCAGAATGCCAGGAAGAAACGAAATTGGCGGCTGATCTGTTGAAATTGATTGAAAAGCTACAGGCTATGGAGCTCTAAGCCTTTATTTTTATTTTGTGTTATGTCGTTTTGAATGGGTCTTTTTGGCTTTAGATGATCAACAAGTTTTTTTCATGTTTTAAAGTTGTCTGTTTATGTTGATTATCTGTAAAAAAATATGCTTAATATCTATTAGATCAATATATATATATATATATATATATATATATATATATATATATATATATATATATATATGTTGTTGTTTATACTGATTAAATATATAGTAGGCATACCTTGTGCTAGTTTAGTTTGTTAAAAACCTTTTTGTGTAAGGTTGCATTGTTTGGATGTCTTCTAACTAATTTGTAACCATATTCATTGCAGGATTGTTGCAATTTGTTCCGGTAAGAGGGTAGTTTGAACCAGGGTAATAGTCAATATGGGTGAAACCCAAATGACAGTTAAGGTGTTTATGCTTCACTTAATGCATAATGTAATGGATACCAATAGTATTTTATTTCTTTAACCAACTTATGGACAATGTAATAGACAACATATTTTCACTAATGTAAGGTAATATGTGTCAACTTAAATACTATGAGAGCAATAAATCTACAAACATAACATCTTCATAGTGGTAAACATAACATATATTATGTAATATAATATAGCGACCGATTAGTGATCATAACGTTAGATATATTAGTTGTAAGATACAGTCAGTTGATGGTTAACAAACCGTTGATATATATGAGTACCAACACCACGCACATTCTAAAGCCTTACAAACCCAACAACAGACCATACACAAACAAAGTAAATAACGAAATCAAACATGAACTATTCTTCAAATGAGTCATAACTGCCGATTTGCTCATCCTTCTCGTTCAACCCGTCACGTACTTCAGACATGATAGCAGTTAACGCCTCCAACCTTATTCGTTCCCTCATCTGAACCTTGCGCAAGTTTTCATATATAACCCAGCCAGCTACTTCATCTTCGTGGTCGATCGACCAGAGTTCTGCCATTCTAGCTGTTCTTATTTTGATCTTGGCATCCAGCTCATTGCGTCGTTCGCCTAGGTACCTAATAAAGGCTTCGTCTTCGAGTTTCTCATGAACAGTCAGAAGCTTGAAGCATTCGTGAAGTTTCTGTGTGCCAAACATCTGTTTCAGTTGATAGATCATAGGAGTTTCTGAAGCCATTGATTTTATTCTTATGAGACTTTGGGTTTTTTAGAGGGTGTATATAAGTTAGAGCATATGGTTTACTATGGTCATGATGCAAGCGTATATAAAGAAATATAATGGTAAGTGAACAGGTGAATATTCAATGCAGGGCTTTAATTGTAATTAATTCACACCTTATGTATACTTTCCCATGCAGATATATCATAGTCGTGTTTCATAAAATTGTTTTTAAAACGAACACATCAATTACTAGACCAACTGAGGTACCTAATGTGATTAAACGTGTTGTAGTCAAGTTTATGTATTTGTAAACGCAATATACTGGTGTAAATTTGACTCATTAACCCAAAAACAAGGGTTTCGTGTTTACATTCGTTAGTTATACTATGATAATTGAAGTTGACCGGACTATATTGGTCGTTAAAACTAGAATTAATAGAGAATTAATAGAAATATAAGCATAAATTGTTCAACATGCATTACATTGACTTTTTTGAAGTCCACCCTTCATTGTTTATAGTACATGGACACATAACCATTAAACATCAAACTGAGGGTAGTAGTAACTATCATTCGACAAATGTTGTGATAACCCCCTGGCGTCACCCATTGACGACTCGTTGTGAGATGCAGGCGAATTATAGTGTTCAGATTCCATCGCATCTTCCACCGGCGCATCATCATCTTGATCGTAATCCATCTCATCTTCTAACGGGGCATCATTTGCGAATTCTCGGTCGTCGTTTGTATTACGTGTACGCCGCAGCTGTAAATGGACGAGTGTATATGGTACGTTATGAATATCAGGTAACACAGAAACTAGGTAGAGATAAATTAACTGAAAAACTTACATTCTCATTTGGCAATGGTTCACGACAAGCATCTTGATAGTGTCCCCCCGCACCACATCTCCCACAATGTACGATCCTAGGCTCCTCCCCTTGTGATCTTATACGGTGATTTGCCTTTGGACGTCCAGGTTGCCGCTTAACAAGAGTAGGCGATAAAACAACTTGCAAGTCAACTGGAGTTTCCCACGTGTCTCGAAGAGGATGCACCAAATGTTCATATGTACGTTTCAGAGTTGTTTGGGAAAACCAACCCTTTGCCCAATGATTACAGTTACTCATGTGACAAAATCTAGCCACAGCACAAACGTGGCCGCAAGGTAACCCGGAAAGTTGCCACTTGCGGCAACTACAATCACCCTCTGTCAATTTAACTGTGTGCATGGCTTTGTGGTCCCTAACCTCATAAATTTGTGCATGCTGAATACCACGGACAACCCATGTGCTACTTTTTATCATCCTGTCATTAACTTTACCAGTAGCCCAAGCTGTCAACGCGGTTGCAGACGGTTCACCTTTGAAATAGTATTCATATTATTCGTTGTTAAAACATCTAATGTGAAATAAACAATGATTAAAACAAGAATCTAATATGAAATTTCCGATGATTAAAATAAGAAATCCACATTCGTGCCTTTCACAGCATTACCTTCACTGTTATATCTACGCTCAAAGAACCACCGTTGAATAAGCTCTCGGTAATACTCTATTAACATTCTTATTGGAACATTGCGCACAAACTTGGTTAACGAATTTATTGACTCGGCACTATTTGATGTCATGTAGTTGTATCTTTTTCCTGGACAGTATGCTCTTGACCACCTATCAAAACCAGCGTCTTCCAGTTTTCTATACGCTTCAGGTCTTAACCTTCTAATCTCAGAGATTGTGTTTTGAAAATCAGACTCCAAGTACGCTTTACATGTCTTCCAAAATAGGCCCTTGTACTTTTTAGTTTTCAATCTGCAATTCATCATCAAATGCCGACAGCAGTACCCATGAAAGGCTTGGAGGAAAACAGTTTGACATGCAATGGTAATGGCGTAATGCCTATCAGATATAATAGCAAAACCATCACGTTCACCTATAGATTCCTTCAGCTTCGACAGGAACCAGGACCATGATTCAACAGTCTCACCCTGAGCCACACCTGTTGCAAGTGGTATTATCTGATTGTTAGCATCCATGCATTCCGACAGCAAGCAGGTTGGTTCCAAGGTACTTTCCTTTTAGGTGCGCGGCATCTATCTTTATAAGCGGCCGCATATACTTTAAGAAACTCCGGATCTATTTAGTTAAAAACATATAAGTCAGTTTAAAAAATGAATCTAATAAAAATATTATGATATATAAATTTGATATAATTTGTTAATTATGCTTACCGAAACACCAAATCCTACAAAACACATCTTGAATTGTCCTTCTGCATCTGTCTCAATGTGTGTCACAGTACCCGGATTTGCCAATTTAAGGTTGTAACAATATTTGGGTAAGATGGAAAACGAATCAGCATGGGATCCGTACAACAATTTCAGTGCATAATTTTTCCCAGTCCATGCCCGAAGGTAAGAAATGTCAATTTTCCATTCTATTTTAAAATCTGTCTTTATGTCCGTACCTGTATACACTCGTTTGTTGTTCCTCAATTTTTCCATGATCATGTGACCAATTATAACCTTTGAAGCATTCCTATGGTTAGGAAGTAATTGTGTTTTTTCACATGTGTGTGACGGGTGAAGGCTGGTGACCCTAAAAATATTGCAATCTGCAAACTTGCGTGTGTAAATGTTCCAACTGCATTCTGGAACAGCACATCTAACACTATACCTTTTCGAACAAGATTTAATAACGTAAAATTCAAACCCTTCTATTATAGCTTTCGTTGCTATTGCAATTATACAGTCTGCCTTATCAGTAAATCTATCACCTATTCTAATGGTACATGGAACTCTATTTTCCAAGTTACATCTGTAAGTATCTTTAATATCAATTACAGGTGCAATTGGAGGGTCAGGCATATGTGTAAACATTTTGTTGGGATTATTTTGTGATGATGCATCAGGTATGTACGACTTATTTAAATCAAAATCAGCAGACTTACAAGACGAATACGTTTTCACCTCGTGCAACTTGATAAACAGTTTCGGTATTTGGTCGGTAACATGTGAAGAATCACACACTAAGCTTTCAACGACTTCATCATCATTAACATCACTACACAAAATCTCATAGAAACTGGTCAAAATAGCCCATGAAGAGTGGTTTTGAGACCACTCTCTTAAGGGGGGTATCTCCATGATCAAAACGTATAGAGACTGGTTGCACAACCTGTCTCTGTTAGAAGCATCAACACCGGTTTTCTCTTAAGAATTGGTCTCTATATTAGAGTAAACACACATGTTTTTATTGGACATTGGTACCGGTTCTCCCACAACCTATCTTTATAGAAACTTTCAACCTGTCTTTATATTGAGTAAAAAGATATGTTTTTATATCGAAACCTGTCTTTTTGTAAATTTCTTTTAATAAAAAAAATTGGTTTGAAATTCCAAATTTTTGAGATTCCAATTATTTAAAATTCCATAATCTACAATTTGACTAACCATAATAAAGAAATATAAATGCAACAAATATATATATATATATATATATATATATATATATATATATATATATATATATATATATATATATATATATATATATATATATATATATATATATATATATATATAAAGTGATACACCACAAATGTTGAAATCAACAAATTAAATTAAGATAATACTTCAATTCAAGAAAACATAATTCTCAGACAAAATCAAAATGTGAAATACTAGGGTTCAACAAACTAGCAATAATTGGCCATAATTATCTAGGATCAATCACGCCATAATGTAAACCATGCACCAATGATGGCGTTCAACTCTTTGTTCTCTAACGGACGCTCGTCACTCCAAGGTACCTATACGTAAATTAATGAAATAAACACGTCAACAATCTTTGTATGTTTAAATCTGAGACAATAGCAAGTTGCTAAAGAATGATGTTGTCCACTAAGAAATCCATCAGTTGCTAACTATATGATATATTGACACAGTAATACTAAACTCCCTGGAATACTATCTGATATAGTCACACAGCAGTACCAAACACACAAATTTGCAAAAAATATGTTGTATTATCTGATATGTTTAACTGACCACACAAACAGAAACACACTAAATCGGGATACTACACAACAAACGGCTACAAAGTCATGCATCTATTTCATCACATAAACAAATTGCAAAATTATTTAACAAGCACTTACTATGTTGGGGAAATTGTCGTTTTGATACTTTAGCACAAAGTCATGCATCCATTTCATGACATAAAATCCACACTCTCAATTAAACGGCTGGCTATTTACATCAGGGAATTCCCACCTCAGACCACCAGCGACACTAAAAGGAAATAACAAACAGTTTATAAGTTAAAATTTATAGAAACAAATGTTAAATCTAAAACAATTTAAGATAATTCTTACGACTCCACAAGTCCAGCGAGCCTATAAGTTTCCTCACTCTTGCTTGAATCTTTAGAAGAATTCAAAATAAATGCCACTCCATGTTTGGGGCAAATAATGAAGAGCACATAGTGACGGCTGCATTTTGTGTACATGTTTTAGTAAAAGAATAATAACCATATGAAAAATATTGCAAGCATAATTAAGATGGTAACATAAAGTACCCTTGTAGATATGGTGCAAGATAAAAATCGTAACCCTCCAATGCTCGAGTTAAGTAATCTAGGGTATCCCACTTTTCAAACAGACATGCATCTGATGTAATCAATCCAGGGTTCAAGAAACCAACCTTGTTGAGTGAGGAGCATCCCTTAAGGTGATACAGTGACCTAATTAAGCAAAAAAATACACTAACATAAATTTATGTGAAAAAGAACAACGCCTTTAGCTACATATTCAAAACTAAAATGTACTTATATCTCAAAAAGGGTCAAGATGCCACACTCGAGTTCTTGATTCGTCAAGAGTTCAACTATGTCTGTTGCATTAATTGCAAAGTACGACTCATCAACTTGTCGAAAGATGTCCTTGTCAACACGAACAGCGTACGGATCAGCACAATCTCCACCGCGACTCATCCAACGGTTGTAACCATCTAACACAGACTTGGGTTTATTCAATTGTATATCGTGTTCCAGATCCATCAACTTCATTCTATTCTCAGCTTTCTCTTCTTCAGCCTTCTTTCTACTCTCTGCTTTCTCCTTTTCAGCCTGCACATACAATGGTATTCATATGATATTGTTAAGTTATACAATTCTCGACTAAAGAAGCACCTTTGTTTTTTTTTCCAATTTCGTATACAATAAGAACTATATCAGACCACTAAAACCCAGAATCTCAACACTAAGACCAGACAACTAAATCATACCAACCAAATCAGACCACTATAACCAATAAAAACTGTGAGGTAAGTTGATTTTAACTACTTGTGACAATTTTTGACCCGTTCACTTATGAAATTCCCACTCATGTACCCAACCTAGTCTTCTTGTTTCTACCCATGCCAAAATTACCATTAATACCCATACCTGCCCATTTTGGCACCATTAGTTTCAATGGACATTTAGCAATATACTAGACCACAAGTACTTGGGGGATGAGTGAATTAAGCAGCATGATAGAAATGAGATACACAAGCAGCAACAGTATCTTGTGTATCCCTGTCATAGTTGGATATCCATTTTCAATGAATATCTTATCAAATGTTGCCCATCTTAATTTGTTAGCTACTTCCATTAGTTGTAAGAAACCAAATGACTGAACAGCTTTAAATAGAATTAGAATATCAAATCCTAAATAAAACACACCAAACTAGAACATTGTTCTTATCAAAAAACGATGTCGCTGCAACTATAGTGTTGTAAGATGTAACTCTAGTGTGCTATAGTGATCATTTCCAATTCATTAGCTGCTTTTTGAACGACCTAGTTTGGATAGCTAAACTAGACTTTCAAGAATTTGTATGGGGTCTTTTTAAACAGCCCCTGATGATGGTGTAGTAGCAAACAGATGCCTACTTTGACCCATTACCCAAAACACCTAACCTGTCTTTTTGCAACCACTACAATACTGTTATGCCCCACGGTAACATGCATGTGAATACAGTAAGCAATACATTGGTTATCAATCCTATCCATAAGGCCACCGATTCAAGTTAAATCAACTATTATTGCCAACAAAAAACTAGAAAAGTTATAGGCTTACCCGCTCCTTTAGTTTAGGAACTTCAGCAATCCTATCCAAAGTTTTTTTATGCTTGGTGGTTACTTCCGGTGCTTTGTCCTTCTTGTTGGATTCTTTTAAGGTCTCTTTTACGTTTCCCGACTTTGTTGAAGGTTGTTTCTGATGTTGAGGCAGTACATGCTTGGTTGGAACTATTGATATAGGGGCTTTAGACAATCCCTATAAATTCCATTGGATTTACATGAGCAAAGCTTACATTATGACACAAAGTGGGAGATCTAAAAAATATAATACCTTAAAACGAGCAATGGCATTGATTGGCCATTGGATAAAGCCATTCACTGCGTATTCTAAATATGGGATTTCATCGTCCGGCACGGGCAGCTCCATACGTTTATAAAGTTCAACAACTTTGGTAACTGACACCTTCATGTGGCCCTTTAGTATATTATTTCCATGTATACGTCCATTTCCAATCGAAAATACGGTTGCAGTAGCGCATGTGAAATTCTCCCCAGTTAAAACGGAAGTAGGGACGTACAAACAGCAGTTGGTTGCCTCCTACATAAAACATAGCAAATAGTGAAACAAAATAACAAATTTAGAACAAAAAACATACACAACAAGAAATAAAGATGAAACTGATATGGTTTTATAGTTAGAATAAAAAGTTGAGTCAGTTATATAAAATTTGGTTACTATTTGATAATTTGTTTGCCAAAAAATGTGTTTACCTTTATGCAATTTAACTTTACGATGCTTGTGGTCGAGCCAACATTAGAACTCCTCTGGCCCGTGCTCGGGATGCCATTCTGCCTTGATGAAAACCCCTCATTATGTTCAACTTGCATTTCGTTCCTTAGTTCCTTTGTGCAATCTACCTTTGCGACGTTTGTGGTTGAGCTAACATTGTTCCTCCCTTGGCCCCGAGCTCGGGACATTATCTTGCCTTGGTGAAAATGCCTCATTACGTTCAGCTTGCATTTCCTTCCTCACTTCTGCCTTCAGTTCTAGCCTCATTTCATCCCAAAACTCACTTGACTTAAGTTCTTCTTTCATTTGTTGCCTCACTTGATTCTTTATCTCTTCAATATCTTCTCGTTGTTGGTAGGTCCTCCTTTTTCTAACATATCCTTCAATGCCTTTTTTATATCCAACATCACACCCGACCCCCCTAGTACGCCCCCCGTGTTCCGGTCCCAACACCAGTATCAGGGGATCTACTCCCGCTCTAGATTCATCAGACCCTTGAGCCAACTTTCTGGTTGCTTCTATCTATTAAATATCAGTGAAAAAAAAAGTAATTCATAGACATCTATCAACAAAAAATCATAATATTATAGAAAAGGAAACGATTAGAGTACCAAGTTCTTTGAAACATCAATTAACTCGGGAGGCAATGTCTTGGTCCCGTTCTTGTCACGGGGAGCCCGAGCCAAACAGTAGTTACTCCCACGAATGTCCGGTATTAAGTGGAGTTCTGTTGCCTTTTCCGGGTCATTCCTTTCCTCTTGCCACTGTTTTTCAAAACCACGGTACCCTTTTGGTCCTAACCGGGGCCGATTTATATGTTGTTTTCCTCGTTCACTTGCTTGCACACGCAGTTCCTACAGATAGGAGTGACAAATGAATTAGAAACATTTCAAAACAACAGTATATCAGACTATCAGAGTAATATAAACTAAAGTGAAACAAACATTTTTTTTAGGTGTATTTTCTTTCTGGCAGAATTCTTCCCATACATGAGGCTCTATGAATGTCCATTTCCCTAATGGAGATATCCCCTTAAGCATGTATTTAACGCGTAGTTTGGTCTTGAATGCCTTCCATTTAGTACCACATGATACAAGCGTACGTTTTTTTACATCGTCATTTTCAAGTCTGAAATGTGCCTGCTTGATGTAGAGATAAAGCTTATTAGATGTTAATACATTTATTAAATTAGAAGAAACCACAATTAACTATAGCAGATACTATACCTTGATATCAGACCACAAAAAGTCTTTTTCTTCCTTTGTTACATGCTTCCAAGTATTTTTCACAATAGAAATTAACCTCCTGGTACGAGTTCCCATATATTTTCCATACAAATTTTGCCACTTGCCTACGGCTTGACCAAATTGATTGAATTCAACAGATTCACCGACTGGAAGATCTTGGATTCTATTAATTCCTCTACTCGTTCTTGGTGCGGAAGGGTCCTAAAATTCAAATATACATTAGCCATTAAAAATGTTTGATGACTACGCAAAGTACCATAAGTTCACAACTAGTGCTACAACGAACAAATGTTATAAGTGCACCAAAAGCTACAAAAAGTTCTATCATATTTATTCACTATAATTTTTGTTCTGCATTGAGTTGTTATTAAAGACATACAAAATATGTATGTCAAGTTTCAGATAGAACTTTTTAACCCAATGACAAAATTAATGTCCGTGTACAAGATTATCAAATTTCAAGCACCTAGTGATACTCTATAAATGTGACAATTGTCTACATTGGATACCTTAATTGAGTTTTTGTTCACCGTTATAGGTTCTAGAAAGGCAAATCAAAACATAATGTCCTTCTAATGATTAAACATGTCCAACTTATATGTGTTGAAAGAACAAAAAGACAGCTTTCGGTGTAAAATTCAAGTGAAAGCAACTTATGACAAATGCACACAGTAACCCTGATCCTCTATTGTGGCTGCGGAAATGGTTAACATATAACCGACTGAACTATTTCTCATGTACAGAGATAAAAGACGACAACATAAACTATTGGCTTACGAGCGTGTTTTTGGCTTATGATTCACAAGCCCATTTTTAGCTTATTTTTAGATTTATGAGCTTATGTAATTTTATCATGTAATAATAAGCTTACATAAGCCCTTTAGTTTCAGATTGGCAGTTTACTACTTAAACCAAGATCAATCTTTTTAATGAATAGTCAATTCCACATATAAACATTAAGATGTGTAATTCATATTAAGACATATATAAACATATGCATCAAAGATGTTGCAACAAAGTTATGCTATGTACTACATTTTCATTTGTATTGATTTGCTTTCGAATATTTTAGCATGAAAGAGCTATTTGACATTAAAATTATTAAACACAAAATATTCTTTAAAAGTTCAGTGTCAAACTTAGGGTAAAGACCATAAAATAACAACTTACTTTCTAAATTTTACCGAGATGAAACACTTACTTTTTTATCAACATTTAAGCCAACGAAACTTTCAAATATTGTTATGAGGTGAAACACTTATTTTTTTATCAACTTTTAAGCCAACGAAACTTTCAATTGCTGTTCTGAGATGAAACACTTTTTTCAAGGGTATTTTTGTTGACCTTAGAACAATATTTAAAAGTTTCGTTGGCTTAAATGTTGATAAAAAAGTAAGTGTTTCACCTCAGAACAATATTTGAAAGTTTCGTTGGCTTAAATGTTGATAAAAAAGTAAGTGTTTCATCTCGGTAAAATTTAGAAAGTAAGTTGTTATTTTATGGCCTTTACCCTCAAACTTAAAAGACCAACATAAGTGAATGTTAGTTGCACTAAAATTTTTACAACATGATCTTCAATTCTTACAAGTCAAATTCAACAGTTAGCCGTCAAGTATCTTTGAATCAAATATACACTAAAAGTACCATATGCCAAAATTACAATAGTAGCACTAATAATCAAATATGAGTCTTACAAATAAAAGTTTACAACAATTATCACTAATAATCACCAATGACTAAAATGTAATTAAAAATGACTAGCATCTTTACTGAAACCATAACATTTAATGTAGAATAAGATGAAATACTCTTTACTTGTTAAATAACATAAGTTTAATTTAGGTTTTTCTATTCAGGCAAAACAACAAACACTTTGGGTGCAAACACATAACCACATATTTGACAATTTAAAAACACTAATTAACACAAATGAAATATGAAACGAATATAAATGATTGATTCAGAGAGAAAGTTGTACCATTTTTGTTGCCAGGAGAGGTGTTTGTTGGTCGGATGGTGGTGATATGTAGGGTTCGTGATTATGATACGAGGCAGAAGCCCCCTTTTATTCATCATTTTTTGGCGGGATTTGAGAGCGCTCTTAGAGGAGTAATGAAAAAAAATGAGGGAGTATCTTTATTGATTGCTGAATGACCGGATTATTTGGGATGAATATACGATACTTGATTGCTGAGATGATATGGGTGAGGAAGAAGGTTTGACTTCTTTTTTATTTTCAATTATATAAAAAATAGAAGGAGGTTTGCCTTTTTTTTATTTTCAATTGTATAAAAAATAGAAGGAGGTTTGACTTCTTTTTTTTATTTCAACTGCGGAGTATATAAAAAATAAAATATGTATTACAAACTAAACAAAGATTCACAAGTCTTTGTTTTTATTTATTTTTCCATATTTTTCCTGCAATAATAAATTAAAATGAAAGCACGATAATTAGTTGATTTATAGAATAAAATATCATAAACGAGATTTTTATATTAAATATCTGATAATTATTTTATTACCTGTATGCTGCATATGTTTTTTAAACCTCAAGTCCTTCTTGGTGGTCAGATCTCAAGTAAAGTGTATCATCGAGAACATCATTCATCGATTGTATACCGATAGAAAAGAGAGGTAGCTCATCAAATTGATTGTATTCGTCCTCGTCCACAACATTATCAACACCAACTATACGTCATTTACTCTGCAGGACAATGTGTCATCTCTTGTCTTTTAAGTCCTCAACAAAGAATACTTGGGTGGCTTTTTTTGCTAGAATGAATGGATCATTTAAATAGCTATTTGTTGAAAGATTGACACATGTGAAACCATCTGTATCAACTTTAACACCTTTTATGTTATCGACCCATTTACACTTCAATAGTGGTATAACGATCGAATTGTAATCCAATTCCCAAATTTCATCAATGACACCATAATACGACTTTTTTGCGATTGACATCCGTGAAGAATCTGTTGTTGTTGCTATTAGCGTCACACCGTTATTTTGCATAGTGCTCTTTTCATCTTGTTGTTCGGTATAAAACGTATATCCTTTGATGTCGTATCCTTGATATTGAAGTACACGACGTGGACGGTACCCCAGTTGTATCACGTCTGCATCAATATTTGGAGACATACGATTAACTTTATCTGCCAACCATTGTGAGAATGTTCTTTTATGCTCAGCTTCCAACCAAAGTTGGCCTCGATGGCTATTATTTTGTTGTAAGTATGACATGTGCTCATGTATGTATGGTTCAATGCATGTCATGTTCTGCAAGCAAGACTGTAAAATGTGCTTGTTCTAAATCGAGGTTGTTCGGCGTGACATCTTTGCGCCCAATTATCCCTGTCCCATCGAGTCTACCCTCGTGTCGAGGTTGCGGAAGGCCAATATCTGGGACATCATCTAAATAGTTTGTACAAAACTGAACCACTTCTTTGGAAGCATACCCTTCAACGATACTACCTTCTGGTCGATATCAGTTTCCTTACATATCCTTTTAAGAAACCCATATACCTCTCGAATGGATACATGTACCGCAGGAATACAGGACCACAAGACTTTATTTCTCCAACAATATGAGATACGAGGTGAACCATGACATCAAAAAAGGAAGGTGGGAAGTACATCTCGAGTTGGCAAAGAGTAAGAATAATATCACTTTGCCATTCATCCAAATTTTCAGGATCAATAACTTTTGAATGAATCATGTTAAAAAAGAGACAAAGCTTTGTGATCGTGTGTCGTACTCTAGGTGGCAATATTCCACGAATAGCGAGTGGAATCATCTGTGTCATTAAAACATGATAATCATGAGACTTCATACAAAGCAACTTCAAATCTTTCATCGAAACCAATTTCCTAATGTTAGCAGAATAGCCAGATGGAACCTTAATATCGTGTAAGAATTTACAAAATATGGTTTTCTCAGACTTTGACAAGGTATAGCAAGCTGCTGGCAAATACATTTTTGTACCATTCGTCACTTGTGGTGCGAGCTCATCTCTAATTCCCATTTCGGCCATATCTTTTCGAGCATTAACCCCATCTTTTGTTTTTCCAGGAATGTTCAATAATAAACCTAACAAGCTTTCACAAACATTTTTCTCGATATGCATAACATCAAGGCAATGCCGGACTTGCAAATGTGTCCGGTACTTTAATTCCCAGAATATAGACTTTTTTCCAGATGTTTTTAGGAGGAGCTTTAACCTTTTTTCCGAAAATAATGTTTAAATCCGAAACTTGGGAAAATGCAACGCGTGCGTCTAGTGGTTGTACCATCACTCTGTCATTTATTGTACCGTCAAACAACTTCTTTTTTCTACGGTACGGGTGATATCTATCAAGTGACCTTCGATGCCCCATATATACAGTTTTCCTACAATTAGTCAACCATCGGGAATGGGTTTCCTTTTCACAAACAGGACATGCCTTCTCTCCTTTCGTACCATACCCTGACAAGTTACCGTATGCTGGAAAATCACTTATGGTACAATAAATCATGGCAAACAGTTGGAAACTCTCTTTCTTGTACGCATCATAGATTTCAACGCCCGTTTCCCATAATTTTATCATGTCATCAATTAACGGATCGAAGTACACATCAATATCATTCCCTGGTTGTTTCGGACCTTGAATTAATAATGACATCATGATGTATTTCCGTTTCATGCACAACCAAGGTGGAAGATTGTATATGCATAGAAGAACCGACCAAGTGCTATGACGACTACTCAAGCTTCTAAATGGATTAATTCCATCTGAACTAAGTCCAAACCATATGTTTCTGATCTCAGATCCGAATTCTTCAAAATCATGATCGATCTTTTTCCATTGAGGAGAATCAGCCACATGTATCATTTTTCCATCTTTTTTACGCTCTTCAGCATGCCAACGCAACAATTTGGCATCCTTTGGGTTTGCATATAACTTTTTCAATCTAGGTATGATGGGAAGATACCACAACAATTTAGCAGGAGGGCCATTCTTTGTCACATCACTATTAAGTTCCGTAAGATTCTTTTGCTTATACCTTGATTCATTACATATAGGGCATTCGTGTAGGTTCTTATACCCCTTTCTACACAATATACAGTCGTTTGGACATGCATGTATTCTTTGGACTTCCAATCCCATTGGACATGCTAGTTTTTTTTGCTTGATATGTCGAAACGGGCAACTCATTATCTTCAGGGAACACTTCATGTAACAACTCTAATAGGGCAGTGAAGCTTTGGTCACTCCAACTACTTTTCGCTTTTAAGTCCAACAGTTTCACCACAAAAGAAAGTTTAGTGAACTTCTTGCATCCATTATACAATGGTTTTTCTGCATCGACGAACAATTGATGTAATTTTTTAACATTCTTTTCACAAACATTACTTTCCACGTTGCGTAACATCTCATCTATATTGTCACGATGGTTATCGCTATTACTATCATTTTCCTCGTGATTAGTGTCTGAAACAAATGTGTGACTATCAACTTGCGACTCACCATGCAAATCCCAACAAGTATACTCTTTGTCAAACCCCTGTTCTAGGAGATGGCGTCTAATCAAGTTAGGATCAGCAATACACACGTTATTTCTACACTCTTTACAAGGACAAGAAATCTTTGTTTTTCCCTTATTTTCTCGATGATCCTCAGCACATTTAATAAATTCAGACAACCCTTTGATGTACTCTGGGGTAAAACGTCCTATCTTGTACATCCATGTATCACGATCCATCTGGAAAAAGGAAAAAAGAAGCATGTTTTAGTAAGATGAAAGTGCATGATATGATCATTAACTTCACATTAAAATCTTAATACATAACATTTTTTTAATTAAAACAAGTGAAATATAAACAAACAACAATAATTCATTAACTAAATAAAACTGGCATATATCTAACCTTGATACTAGGGGTTGAAACGTGCCGAGCCGAGCCTGAGCCTGCCAAAGCTTGAGCTTGGCTAGTTTATATATATAAAGCTCGAGCTCGAGCTCGTTTCGAGCCTCATATTTTGAGCTAGAGCTCGGCTTGTTTCCACCCCTACTTGATACATGCTTTCCTAAATTTTAGGGTTGGTCAAATTCCCATATTTCTAATTCCCTCATAAACTTTTCATTTTTCCCTCTAAAACATTGCAAAAAATTTGGATTATTATACCGAAACACTACTCTCATTTTCCCCTCAATTTTTCCCTCTAAAACATTTCTCATTCCCTTCTATCTATGTTCTTGCAAGAGCACAAACTGATTCAACAGAGAGAATCCAAGTCCAAAGGATGCGGCTGAAACCTACCGTCACAATTCTCAACCGTCGACTAATCTCACAAGGTTTAATTATTCTATCACCCCAATTAACTAATTGTGTTTAGGTTGTGTATTATATAGTTAGATCTAATTGAAATGAAGTTAATTTATGAAATAGTACTTGTTAATTTTTTTGACATAATTGAGATGAAGATCTTTGTGTAATTATATATCTGGTTATGAAATTGAAACATGATACTTGTTGGTTGATTATGGTCGAATTTTTGCAAGTATGGATATTTGGTATATGAAAGGTTCAGTGACTATGACTGGTTTTTAGGAGTGCAACTGGGTTTATATCATTGATATAGGTATCATGGTATTTTGGGTTAAGTATTGATTAAGGTTTGTTTGATTCTGATGGTGCTTGAGTGAGTAATTGTTATTCAATTGTATCAAGTCAGTGAGAAATAAAGCCAAAATATTGGGGCTTATGAAACACACACCGAAAACATATAAGCTCGTAAATTAGCTTAAACAAACACCCCCTAACTTTACACAGTTTGATTATTATTATTATTGGGTTGTTTTATGCCAATTCGTTAGACTATGTTCAATAAATTAATATACTTATAGACTTGGCTAAGGCTCTCTAAGAGAATTTCATTAACGATAACCAAATCTGATTTTTTGTTGAATATGAATAAACGGGTGGCTAGACTAACAGGATGTTAGAATGTGCGTTTTGGAAGTGATTCAGTGATCATTGTCGTAAAACTTAATTTGTTTAAGTTCTAGATGTCTGGATTAATGTTAACCTTAAGGTAGAAAACTGTTTTGATTATGGTATAGACTTTGTGATTAATAAGCAGGGACAGAGCCAAGTGTGACATTGGGTATGCCATGTCCTATAGATACCAATAAAATGTATGTATTATCTTTTGATATACTGTATTAAACTCACTAAATAAATTTTGGCCCACCCAAAAACATAAGATTTAACCCATCCAAATAAACACTTAGAAGTGTAGCTAGTAAAATTACAGAACCTCCATGGTCGATGACTAAACAAAATTTACATAACCATTTGATTCTTTTCATTATTTTTACTTGCTTGTGAGTGTTGAACTTTAGAATGGGTGACAAACTAATGATCTTCAATTTAGTAATATAGTAATTGATGTTGAGAAAGATATTGCAAAAACTTTTAGTTTAGATTAGGTTTAGATGATTTTAATGAAAACTTTTCACCCGAAGACTTCTAAAATTTATACATTTCCATTTCTTATATTTGATTCGGCCCACCTGAGTGAATGATCCTAACTCCGTCACTGTTAACAAGGAAGCCCGCTTGTTGAATGAAGGAGCAGTTACTTGGTGTAAATTAAAGGGATGTTAGAATGTGCGTTTCTAAAAGTGATTATAGAAACTTGACGAATCAGATATGTGCAATTAGTTAATTATAAGCTAGGGTACTTAGCTAATTTTACAGTTATCTCAAAAGTTATTTTGCATATCCGGATTTGAATCTTCTGATCCTAAGTAAATTTGAATCATGGCATTAAAGGACCAAGCTGTATTATTAGTTTGGAAGGGGCATTAACACATGTTAACTATGCTAAAAATATATGAGTTATGCTATTTGGTAAATGTGCTTTTTTGGGTGCTATTTTAGGATTATTTATTTATTTTATTTTATTTTTATTTTTTTTTTGTTTTTTTTATACATAGCTTTAGTTTGGAAGGGCCTATACCACATGCTTTTTTTGTGGTAAACGTACTATTTTGGTATGTGATTCATGAGCTTTTGAGGGTGCTATGTTAGGATATACAGCTTTAGTGTCAGGTTTTGCGTCAGCAGTGGATATATGGTAAAATATATGAGTTATGTTATGTGGTAAATATGCTTTTACGGGTGCCATGTTTGGATATATATAGCTACAGTGCTAGGATATGTTGTGTAGGAAATGGACTTTTGGATATCATAATCGCAACTTAGCTATGTGGAACATTTATTCACGAGGGCGCTATGTGCGGATATATAGGTTCGGTATTAGGATCTGTCATGAGCAAAGTGAACGTTTTGATGGTATAATCGTAGCTTAGCTGGTGTAAGACATGCTGAGGATGTCAATCGTCTGTTTTGATATTGAATTAGATGTTAAATCAATGTTAATTTTGGTCTTAGACCACTTACAAGTGATGGTTATGAGTATGAAGGTACTAAATGTGCCAATTTCAACTTAAGAAAGCCTACAATTAGTTATTCGGAATTAGTTTGTATGTGGTTTTTATAACTTGCAGAGTTTGGTCAACTTAAGAAAGCCTACAATTAGTTATTCGAAATCAGTTTGTATGTGGTTTTTATAACTTGCAGAGTTTGGTCAGATGTTGAGCAGAGTAGTGTTATCAGTTGTTTTCTTTTCTGTTACTTACTTGGATGATACTTAAGTAAACACACTCTACAAGAGTACACTTCACTAATTGTGACTTTATATTGGTAATGGCATGATTAGAGCATGTAATATCGTATTATTCTACTATGTAAAAGCATCATTATCTTAACGTGTCAGTGTGCTTGATGATTATTTTCATGTTTAAGGTGAAAGCATTTAAAGACAACAATGGCAAAAAAACTAGCAGTCAGATACGTATCTCGCAGGTTCTCAAGTGGTGCACGCAAGGTAACTACTATTTAATGCATCTCTTTTATCATGCACATTTAGAGGTGGCAAGTTCAACCTATTTACTTACCAAATGGATTATGTGCAGTTAGTTGATTATAAGCTAGGGTACTTAGCAGATTTTACAGTTATCTCAAAATTTATTTTAAACTAATAACTTTTCGTACCCTGATATTAGTATACTCTTAATGGCTATATGATTGTATAACTAGGCAATCCTAGGCAATAAGTTGAAGGCAAAGGTGGTGTCCTTGAGTATCTTGGTGATCATTTAAAGCAAAATGGGCAGCCTGTTGTGGTTGTTACAGAAGTGGCAGGAACTGATGCATAGAAGCAAGACGAGATGGATCTGGGAATCCTGTGTTTTTAGATGTCCGGGTATGGTTTAAATCTGAATTGAAGAGTTGGTTTGATAGGGATCATAAAGGTGGGTTGTTTACGGTCAAGTATATGGACCCCACGTACATGATTCGTGTCGTAACAGCCAACGCTACAAATAACCTGTATTGTACACTCTTAGCACATTCTGCTATTCATGGTATTATGGTTGGTTATATGGGTTTTGTAGCAGGTTCGATCAACAAAAGATGAACAACATTAACTCGATTATAAGAAGTTTAATAATCCACGACCCCCTTGGTAACTGGATTTTGTCATTGTTTGAATGTTTAGATTACATACTCTGTTTTATCTTGAATGCTTTGAATGGTTCTATTTGGATTGTAAACAAGAATGCTACTTTCTGATGTGAATAAATTTCTAAATTGATATGCTTAATACTCAATTGTTCATTTGATTAATTGGTTTCTTCTAACATGACCACCTAAAAAGCATGTTTGGAACACGGTTAACACAATTGCTGAGTTTTCTAAACACCTACACAACTAAACGAATATCAGTGTAGACTAAGGAAAAGCTTACCGTAAACAATGAGCAACAAGTATTTCACCTTATGTTGAACCGCTGAAGTGCTGCTACCCTCCCTGTCTTTAGACCAATTCTCTGGTTCTACATATATACGGAATATATAACCTAGTATGGGCGGATGTATTAAGCGCCATTCAATCCCATCCCCATTATACTAATATGAAGTAATTATACAGTTACGGTCCTTATACTTCTAGTCATGTTTAACAACTTAATAAGTTATAGAATGACTAAAAAGATACGAAAACATCAAAATAGAGAATACTTACACCGGTTGTTTTGTTCAAAAACAGTGTCTATAACATAAATACATAGAGACATGTTGTTACCTACAAACTAGTGTCTTTGATTTTGTAAAAAGACCGGTTTTTACCCACAAACATAGTTTTTATGCGTTTTGTATTATGAAAACTGGTTTTTTCAAGAGAACCAATCTCAGTTCCTTCTATTCCCCCTAGTTTTTTATCATAGGAATAGGGTTTTACATAACCAGTCACTATTTGGGGGTGTTTATAGCCTTTTGTGTAGTAATTACTTCAGAACATATTTCGTAGGACAACGATATCTTAACATCTACACTGATGGAGAACTTTTCTCTGCAATAATTAACTAGATTCAAGTAGTTGATGTTGTGTGGGAGTAACACTTTCCGTGTTGATGTCTGACACACGAGAAAACATTTAAATTTGTTGGTGGAATTCTGAGAACTCATTGTGTTGAACCTGGTGTTAGTGTTTGTTAATTTTGAGTATGCTTATGCAGCATATACAGGACGAATAAGATAAGTACATAGCAATGAATATAGTAGTAAATTGCCTTAACAACCATATGAAGTTAAGTAAATGAAGTTGCATAAACATAGTACAATCTATTAACTTCCCTAACCACCAACCACCAATCATACATTTAATTGGTTCAACTACGCGATCCATAAAATCATAATTACAGCATAATAAGTACATTCGCATAATAATGTGAACAATACTTAAGACTGGCAAATACTTGAAAATTTTTGATTTGTTGTCTGCATGCGCAGTACGAAGCAGTTAGAAAAGATGAACCCAAATGAAGTTGAAGATTGGCAGCTATCGCTTGATGTAGACGATTCTGATATATTCCTAACCTCCACCAAACGCACGATCAACAACCCAGAAGCACATGTGGAGAATACAAGCAGTTAAAAAAATGTGTCAAATAAAAGCTTTGTTGTTCAAAAAAATGATTCTCAACTGGTTAGGATAATACCGTGCCCTGCGGGTATTGTTCAATCAGCAAAGCTGCTTAAAACATAGCTTATTGAGGACGGAGTCGAGGACTCCCAAACACCAACACAAGCCTTCATGCTGAAGGCAGATGAACAATTAGATCCGAATGAGTGTTTTACACGTGGACCATGGGTTGGAGCGGTTGATTATGTTCATAATAATGGGGGGATTGTCTATGGCTGTCTCGGAAACATCAAAAAATTTATGAAGAAAGGTAAACTTGAGCAAGTTATTGCAATAGTGATGTCTGTTTCTCCAAATGCAATTGGAGATCTAACAGTTACTTTGAAGGATCCTACTGGCTCAGTTAGTGGTGCAATACACCACAAAGTCATTAATGACGAGGGGGTTATGGAAGGAAACATTTTACCGAGGGGACAGCTTTGGTACTTGCTAATGTTTCAGTTTTTACTCCAAAAGTGTCTTTGCATTACCTTAACATTACTAAAAGAAACATAGTTAAGGTGTTCAATAAGGATACGCTTCCTGATAGTGCCAGTGGTACACAAATAACACAAGGTTCCAGTAGAGTTGCAGATTTTATGAGTAACCCACATAGGCGTAATGACTGAAATTTGTATTAGATTGACTGTCAATGTTTTATGTGTTAAATGGTATGATCGTTAAGTATATATGCGCTGCTTAACCGACATGGCTACACTTAAATGTGTGTGTATGGGTTCCTTGAATTGGATTCGTTGAATATTTATGTGCTGCTAATTTTTCACTTGTTTAACCAAACAAAGTTAAAATACATAAGCTAGGATTACAATATATAGTTAATACCAGAAATAACATCAATAAAAAGAAAACATACATATAATTATATTTCTGCAATGTATTTCAAGTGTGCCCGGTGTTCATTCACCTGTGGTAGAACCACAACCTTCCAACCCATTCCTTTCTCTTAGGTATGCGAACACAGTTTCTAGCTTTGTTATTCTGTTTTCTAAATCGTCACTCATTCCGTCAACAGGTGTTGTCTTCTCCTTTCCAACACCTTCCAGCTCATGATAGTAGTAATCGTTTTCCCTGAGCCATTTAAGGATATTTGATCTGAGATCATTAGGTATGTTCTTTAGCGCATCAAGTATTTTGTCAAACAAATGTAGGTTTGACAAAACTGTATCCCACTCCTCCTCGTCTGATCTAAAGGACAGTGACTTACCCTTTCTATTGTTTGACATTCTTATTGGATTGATTGTGACAGATTATTTTTGTGAATTTGTTCAATGAAAATTTTAGGGTTTATTGGAACAACAAATGAATTATGGAAAAAAACCCCATTTGTTCGAAGTATTTCACTGTTCTATGACCCACACTTTTTGGACAATTAGGAAAGCCAAACCCGGCCCGGTTAACACAACTTCCATTACTACATAAACTTTAAACACACATTAAACTTAAAAGTTACTTAAAATGTTAACACACATTAAACCTACAATTAACATAAAACATAAAAGTACGCTTCAATTAAATGAATCATAAGACACATAGCCCGCGCGACTAGAATAGGAGGCACTTGAATCGTCCTAACTCGATGGCACAGGTGGAATACCCATTTTCCATCGCTGTTCCGCTCTTTGGTTTCTCCTATTCGTTATTTGGAATACGGGAAATAGATCTGGTGGAGTGTTTTTGGCGGAACTGTCTTCCGGTGGTGTGTTGTAAACCGATTCGTTAACAGGTGATGTGTTGTGCAACACTGTAAAGTATGAAGAAGAAAAATTAATTCTTGGTAATTTGTGTGTGTATTTCATTTTAAATTTACGAATATGTATTTATAGGATGATTGTTTAAATTTAAATTTAACATTTTATCCCGCTTTCATTTTGAATCCAATTTTGATAGTATCGAGCTTAATATTTTAATTCAAATGTTGAAAGTGTCTAGCTTTGTGAAAGGGCACACCTTTATGAAAGGACACATGATTACGTTCAAACTACTGCAAAGGATGATTAAATATTAGAAACATGAAAAATCCTAAAGATACACTATTAATACAATTGTTGTTTACAACATCCATGGAAATACTCCCAACAGTTAGATATACTCCACATCATCTCCCTCATCAATTTCATGATGGACATAAAGCACCTTGTGTTTCCAGAAATAAGAAATCATACGTTCACGGAACGCAAGGGCAACTTCGCGGGGGTCACCAAACACTAGTGGCATGTTGTTCGTCAACCTGTGTAACAGTAGACAAACCCAAACACCACAATCTCCATACCCACCCGATTGACATGGAACACATTCTGAAAACTGAAATGTAATTTGGTACGACCCCAACTCTAATCCCTTACTTTCTATGTCACACCCCCAATTTACCTGACTTGCAGCGGAATGGAATACCTGGGGGTGTCTGTCATAGCACCACAGTTACAGTTACATTGAACGACCTAAAGTGTCGTTTGGAAAATACTGCATTTGATCATTGGAATAATCCAGAGTTTACAAAATGAGGTCCCCAAAATATGTTGCATGTTTATGAAAAACAAGTCATACTAGATCAAACGTTTACATAAGTGCATGAAATAATGATGAGACGCGTCGACTCCGCGACTCCATGAAGGTCCAAATGCATGTCACATGAGCTACCTTAATAACCTGCAATACATTGCTAAAACGTCAACACGAATGTTGGTGAATTCCATAGGTTTGTAAAATGTAATGATGTACGGCCACCACAAGTAAAAGTGTAAGATAAAAATCTCATGAAAATTGTACAATTGACCTTAAGCTCATGACACCGAAGCTATGACTGATGAAACTATGCCCCTCCTGAATGTTCTGCCGAAACACTCAAATGTAAAAGACATGACATGCATCCGCTTACTGTTGGTAATCACTACCACGGATGGAGGCGTCACCCTCAATAGATCTATCCACTCACTCTCGCTTAACGGTAAATTAACGGTTCATGATGTTACAGGGGACTTATTACATGGCAAGGTAACTTAAGCAATGTACATGTTTGAATACTTGGGCTCGTACTAAAATGATTGATGCAATGTATTCCCCTCGTGGGATTTGAAAACAATCAAAAATGTGAATTGAAAACGGGGCTATGAAAACTCACCTCTAGCTGATGATATTGTGATGATGTGAAATGAACAACCATGAATAATTTGCTGCCGCAAACTAATATGATGGTACCATGAACAAGTAATGAGCTGAAAATAACAAGGCGCGCACACTAGCCGCAACCTAAAGTGAATGATGAACGATCTACTTTAGATCACCAAATGATGTTATGAATGTCCATGCACATGTTTCCTATACCACTCTACTCTTTGAAAAAAAACACTTGTTGTTATCAAAAGTATATATTCCAAGACTTAGGAAAAATATGGCTATTAGAAAAATAAACTAGTTGTAATATATATACTTATATATATATCGTATGTACCAATGTTTGTGTTGAAATCCTCGGTTTGAAATCCTTGAAATAACGCCTTGTAGTAATGAAAATATACTTGTAATCACTAATACATCATTAGTTATGAAATTGGGTACTTGGTTAATATTTCTAGAAAATCTAGAATTTAGTAGGTAGTGTTATTATTATTTATAAAAGCTGCCAATTATAGAGGATTTTTGCCGATATTGAAACGTGAATATCTTTGTCGTTATAAGCCCGTTTTACTTGTTCTTTATATCCACGGTTACGTCTTAACATGCAGTAATATATTTTAGAAAGCTTGACCCCTCCGGGTTACGTCTAAAGCCTCTTTTTGTCCGACGAAAATCGTCCAACAGCATGTATTTTTCCGGAAAATAGTTTTCGTCAATAAACTTGCAAAAATCATAACTTCTTCGTTATAAACTCTTTTTAATCCGTTCTTTCGCCTACGGATTCGTTTTTGAAAGTATTTTGTAAAAATTTTGCCAAAGTTTACTTTGTATTTACTGATTTTCCAGATTTTACCAAAATGGGACAGCATGTTTATAAACTTGTTACAAATCCATTTCTATGGTCCAAAACTAGTTTCTACTTCAACCAAATCTCTTGCAAACACCACAAATCTATACTAATCCTACCATACACCTTCTTAGGGTGCCATGGGTTCCTAATGACTAGTAATCAAGTTAATTTAACAAAGAAACACCTAAATCACAATCTAGGGTTTGTATGTTCAAAAAGTCTTCAAAAATAAAGTGGTATAACTAGTTTGTGCATGAAATTAAGCATGAATACTATAAGATACATATGTTAATTAGATGAAAACATGAAAATAAATTTGAATACTCACTTTGAAATAATAGGTGATTAGATGATGAGAAACCTTGGATTACTTGTGTTTTTGATGCAAGAATCTTGATTAGACCAACAAAATGAACAACTTTGATGCTTTGTACTAAGAAAAATAATGGGTTTTGGTTGGGGATCATAATTGGGTCGTGGGTTTAGAGGTGAGGAAGAAAGGAAGAAAACTTTTTGGCTTATGAAAAGTGATGTTATGATTTTTGGTTTTTGGTTTTGATATAAGTTTTGAGGTTTATAGTTTAATATGATTACATAAATGCACAAGGTTAACAAAATAAAATCCATGTGGTCTAGGGGTGGGCATGGCCGGTTTTCAATGTGAACAAGAGAAGCAAAATCGGTTTTGAGTTGCATAAGATAAGTTAGTGTAGTATTAGTTGTGGTTTTTGTTAATTTGGTTATAATAGGGTACCGGGTTTGCTAGAAATAAATATTCGCGAAGTTAACTGGGACAAAATAAAGTCATAATAATGATAAAAATATGTTGAAAATATGTTGGGTACAATTACTGAGTGATCGGGTGATTATTGTTTAGTTTTCACGAAAACCGTCGTAATATTCATAAGCTTACGTTATAAATAAAATAAATTTCCAAAATACTGGGTAAATGAATGTAATAACTTTTATGATGTTAAAATGGATATAAAAATATGTCGGGACCATTGTGGGAATATTTAGATATATTCGTCGCGTATAAACCGGGTGTTAACGTTTATTTATAAATAATTATAAGGAAAACGTTAAATGTATCAAATATACAATTTTGAAAATCCTAAGAGTGGTATAACATGTAAATGACCTACTGATGATATGCAGACTATCTCCAGTCCGTATGAAATGTCATTACTGATAATGCATGAATTCGCACCTGAACCAATACGGTTACGCGAATTTGAATACCCGTAAACTAAATTTACGATGAAATGTGTAATGCACGTGAATGATGAAATCTTTTCTGGAAATGAATAGTGTTCCGTGAATAGTAAAATTTCTGAATGCTTCTCGGAATGTCAAACTGACACCAAAAATGATGAATAGTAAACTGATGAATAGTGTTTTGATGAATAGTGTTTGATGAATAGTATTTTCCCAAAGTTCGGGAAATGACCTGAAATGGTGAGTTGTGACATTCTTCCCCTCTAAAAGGAACTTCGCCCCGAAGTTCAGTTTATGTTGGTCTCTGAAAACGTATTGGTGAAAAGGTGATGATATTCGAGAATTCCAGCGAACTCTAACGATCGGAATTCGACTCTGATTCAATTGTTTGACCACACGGTCCATGGTTTCTGTTGGTTCTCTTACAAGGTCTGAGATTGTCATTTGGGTTGGATCCCTTCCAATGGAATCATGAGTGACTCATCTGAAAGTCATTTATGGGGATTTGAAAATGTGAAACATGTCTGTGTAATCCTGCTGTTCTTTAACAATGTTCAAGTCTGACAGCCACTATGCCTTCTATGTCAGAAATATAAATGGTCCAGTGTATATTGGTGTAACTTTCCAAGTTTTCTGAATGATAACATGCCTTTCCTAGGCAGAACTTTCTGCATAACTCTGCAGAACTTGAAGTTTTAATGGTTTACGACTTATTGAACTTGTAACTGATTCTTGACTTGTAGGAAATTTCTGGTTATCTCATGAATGCCTACTGGACTTGTGAGTTGAGCTTTTTCTGAGTTTGGCCCATCAATCGATGGTCTGCGCTTCTTAATGTTTTAAATGTGGTACTGGTAATATATACTGCTGAATTCTGCCAGAACTCAAGTTTGTATGCTAGTTGGTCGATTCTAAAATGAATCTTAAATAGTCCAATATGCTAAAGGTTCAACCTTTCTTGTTATCCAATTTGTATCATGCCAATCCAAGGCATTGCTTTTAACTTAATTTGTTCTCCCACTTGAATCTGGATGGTTTGTTGTTCAGGATATCCAATCCAAATGATGTGTGTTATGTACCAACCTAACTTCTGCCAGTTTCCTGTTGTTGGTGTGATAACTATTGTTGTAGATGAATTTGATTTATGTTGAGTGATTAGTCCAACCATTTCTAGGGTTAATCACTCATGCTCTGAGCATACCTTCCTATGTTTGAATTGTTCTCTCGCTTTGACCATCGTTCTGAGGATGATCGGTGATGTTCACATCTAAATGGGTTTCTGAAGGAAATCCTGAAATGATTACCTGAAGTCCAAGTTGAATCGGTTTCCTTAACAGGAAAAACTGAAATGGGTACAATAAACCTTTGTGACTAATTCCATAACGTTCGGTCCTTCGAACTTGGCGTTAACTGAAAGGGATAGAATATAGGTAACAATTTGATTCCTTGTATTTTGTTCCAACTGATGATAAGACGTATGTTCTTCTTTGTCTATTGGGTTTGGTCTCCACTACTGAAATTCGTGATTAATTTGTGATGTCCTTCCTAATTCCTTCATCACATGTACCAAATATTCTCTATTGTCCAGTCACAAATCCTAAATGCATAAGCTTTGTTGTAGGGAAATTTGTTCTGGAAATTTGTCTCGCTATTGTGAGTTTTGGTTGAAATCTTTTTCTGAATAAACGAATTTAGAAAATGGAGCAAATGATTTACTGGGTAATATTTTTCTTGATGATTCAAAATCCAGTAGTTATGAAATAGGAACTGTTTTCAAACATGTTGTGATTAAGACTGCTTACCAAAGTTTGATGTCTATGTATATTTCTCATTGTACAATAGTGTTGCTAAAGATTGACCAAAAAGGATCGTACTTGTTCAAAATAGGAATTTTAGAAATCATTTTTCCACAAGGTATGTGATTTATGTAAACGCATCAACTTTATTTAAAAGTGAAAACACTGACAAGGATAAAATGGTAGAATTGGAAATGTTCACTTAAATGCATAGATGTCTAACACTTAGTTCCTGAGGTTGGATAATGTCTATTGATGGTTATCTGGCATAACTACAAGCATAGGTATTTAGACTAACTTAAGTCCTGAAATAGTTTATCGTTGTAATTGGCAAGACGAAGGTATCACTTGATGTTGTGTCGATGAATGTCTATTCTGTTTTCCCATGTAGATGAGGAGATATGTTCTGGCTTGATCCCTTGCTTGGTATGAAGGTGAGTTTATCTGAAATTTCTAGAGACATAATGCCTTAGAGGAATCTGCATCGATATTCTTGATTCAAACAATTGTACTTTGTGAAAACTTACTGCAGGAAAGTTCATGTATGGATGAGGCCATGTTTAAATGAAATGCTCTACAGTCTCAATTAGAAGCTTGGTTTATTTCTATTGTGTTGTCCTGCGGACATCTATATTGAGTTCAATCCTGTAGCTCAGTCTAGCTAGTACCTTTAAATGATAGAATTTGACAACTAAGTCAGAGATGGTGATTCAGATGGTCTCGCAGTATCTTAGGATTGTTGTTGAGTTATGAATTCTCTCACTATATACTTCTAGTCCTGGTTAGTAGTTCTGTAATCCTTTCGTTGCTTCTATTGTATAGAGGAATCCTGCATGTAATTGATATGGAAAGTCTCTTCTAGGGAAATCAATGGGAAAATCCAACTTAATGGCTAAGTGAGTGACAGGTAGGGTAAGTATCCAGGGATAGTTCGGCAAAAGGGATGTTTATGGAAAGGTTCCTTTGTTTACAAAACTTTTAAATGAAGATTGTTATTAACAATCCTTTGAAAAAGTAATTATTTCCTTTATGGCATAATCCTTCCTGAATTTTACCTAGGTGATCAGGCTATGTACAATTGAGGACTAATGATGCGATGTTAGATTTTTGTCAAAATATCATAACTTTCCTCAAAAGTTTTAGATGGTGTTCAACGCATTGTTATTAAAATGGTATCCTGATATTTTCTTTCAAATAACATAAAAATTGCCTCGCGTAATAACAGTAAATACTTGGTGTAATGACAGAAAAATCAATTTATTGGATGGAAATAAAATAGCTTACTTCAGAAATTTTTCTGTAAAACAATTTCCCCATATGATAGTAAAATAGCTTGAATGGTGTATTGGATACGTGAGTGAATCTTGTCGAATGGTAATAGTCTACTAATTCGTCAAATACGAAATCAACCTAATACCTGATGAGACAATGCTAAAATGTTGCTAAACGATTGAAGTCTGAGCAATTAGGATAGATAATGGAGTAAACAAAGGTTATGATTATCACCTAGGTAACAAAGGATAGATACTACATTGGATAGAAAAGTGCTTAATACCACTGGGTTATGTCATCGTACCAACGGTAAGTACAAAAGGAAAGATACAACCCTAAAGGGCTCGATCTACGGTTTATATATTGAAACAAAGCTCCTCCTGCTGAAGCATTGTTGTTATCCTTGATGTTGCTAATATCCTGACGGTTCTTTTTCAACAGCTCACGCTATTCCTCGAGCGATTTAGTCTTGATTCCAAGTTCCTGATTTTTCCTTGTTCCTTAGTTCCGGGCAGTCATTCTTGAAATGCCCTAAGTTTCCACATTTGAAGCAACTCCCTGGGATTTTCTGATTTGTGAGTTTCCTACAATTTTCAGTCCGATGACCCTGCTTCTTGCACACTCCACACGTTTTACTGCAATGACCTTGGTGATATTGATTACACAGGTTGTAGTAAGGTAACTTTCCAATATACCTTCTCTTTGTGTGCGGTTCTGCAGCAAAGGCTCTATTCATTTCTTGTCCTTTGGGTGATTGTTGAGCAGCATTGCAACCTAGATTGTTGTTCCACTTCCTTTTATAGTCACTATTGTTTCCTGATGTCTCGGCGTGAACTATGAGTTCCTTTGCCTCGATCGCCATTTTGATAGCTTCAGACATGGCATCGGGTTCCCATGCGATGACCAACATACGAATTCCATGGGAGAGTCCCCCAATGTACTTTTCAAGTTTCTTGCTTTCCGGTTCATCCATTGCAGAACCTAGTCGTGTTAATTCATAAAAATGAGTAGTGTACTCGTCACATCATTTCCTACCATGATAAAGTTTAGTGTTTCCTGTTCCCTTGTTCGTAATTCACTTCTTACACAAAATGTTATACCCATCATCCTTCTTAGTTTCTCCTAAGAGTGTGAGTAGGCAGTATCAACTCCTACCATCTTAATATGTTTGGTCCACCATTCCTGGGCATGATTCTGAAAAGTGCATGTGGCGAACTTAACCTTGTATTCCTTACGACAGTCGCCACATTGAAATATTGTTTCTATGTCTTCGAACCATTTGAGAAATTCCTTTGTGTTTCTAGTTCCGCTAAAGGAGGGAGGATTGCACCCCATAAATTCCACGTGAGTAAGTTCCTTAGTGAGGGCGGTGGCTATGTTCTTGGCAATGACTTGTCCAACAGCAGCTTGCGTCATGCTTGGAGTGGTTTGCTTAAATTTCTCTTCATCAATTCATAAGTGACTATGAGGATATATAGTTAATCAAAGTCATCATATTCACAACACATGAATATAATACATGAAAATTTCGGTCTACGTGAACCGGTATCACAAATAGCACAACCATTTCTTACATAGTAGAGTCACACTTGATGTATTTGTTTGTACAACAATCAAAAGACAACAAGTTCTTTAGACTATGTCCCACACTTTCTGTAGCTAGGATAATAGTAAAAACTAGTGAGGATATAAGTCTTGTCTAGGGACTTCCTGGTGTCCCTCTGTGTGAAATCAGGTTTGTGGCATCATAAGGTCGAGATAATCCTGAAGTGGTGTCTGAAGTTGTGCATCTATCAAATCTTAGATAATGTAGGTTCTGAACCATTCCTGAAGAATCTGTGGATGTTTCTGTTGAGTCCGTGTTATTGGTATTATCTACTAGATGTTATCTAGTTCATGGCAAGTGGGAAAGAAAAAGGAAAATGACAATGATGGTACCAGTGAATGAAATACTACCCTCTTTCGCGCTACCTCGCGACATCCAAAAGGTAAAACTGAAGTACACAATGTGGGAAGGCCAATAGTGTAATAAGTAACTGATGGTGGTGGTAGTACCTGAGTAGTAAGTGCCCTACTAGTGATGGAAAGAAAACACACTATCTTCCTTGCAATAAGCATCCTAATAAGTCCATTAAGATTAATTCTGAATACACTACCAAAAGGCATTCTATGTACGGGCTGAATGATAGGAAAACCCTGTTCCTATGGCAAATCAATAGTACTAATGGTGGTGTAAATGCAACTGGTGGTATAATGGTAGTGGAAGATGACAAGGCATCTTCAATGTCGGAATCCGATAAAAGGATGTCAGGGTGAGTATCTGAAGACATGTCACTTTTGAACCAGGTCAATAAAATGATATACATATACGGATATGAGTATAAATAACTTGCACAGGGTATGTATGAAACAACATGTATCATGATTATGCACTTATGATGAAATGATGAGATGCTATGCTGATGTGGTTATAGTCTAGGGTCCAAGATACATCCTAGTTCGCTATAACCTTAGCTCTGATGCCAATCTGTCACACCCCCAATTTACCTGACTTGCAGCGGAATGGAATACCTGGGGGTGTCTGTCATAGCACCACAGTTACAGTTACATTGAACGACCTAAAGTGTCGTTTGGAAAATACTGCATTTGATCATTGGAATAATCCAGAGTTTACAAAATGAGGTCCCCAAAATATGTTGCATGTTTATGAAAAACAAGTCATACTAGATCAAACGTTTACATAAGTGCATGAAATAATGATGAGACGCGTCGACTCCGCGACTCCATGAAGGTCCAAATGCATGTCACATGAGCTACCTTAATAACCTGTAATACATTGCTAAAACGTCAACACGAATGTTGGTGAATTCCATAGGTTTGTAAAATGTAATGATGTACGGCCACCACAAGTAAAAGTGTAAGATAAAAATCTCATGAAAATTGTACAATTGACCTTAAGCTCATGACACCGAAGCTATGACTGATGAAACTATGCCCCTCCTGAATGTTCTGCCGAAACACTCAAATGTAAAAGACATGACATGCATCCGCTTACTGTTGGTAATCACTACCACGGATGGAGGCGTCACCCTTAATAGATCTATCCACTCACTCTCGCTTAACGGTAAATTAACGGTTCATGATGTTACAGGGGACTTATCACATGGCAAGGTAACTTAAGCAATGTACATGTTTGAATACTTGGGCTCGTACTAAAATGATTGATGCAATGTATTCCCCCTGTGGGATTTGAAAACAATCAAAAATGTGAATTGAAAACGGGGCTATGAAAACTCATCTCTAGCTGATGATACTGTGATGATGTGAAATGAACAACCATGAACAATTTGCTGCCGCAAACTAATATGATGGTACCATGAACAAGTAATGAGCTGAAAATAACAAGGCGCGCACACTAGCCGCAACCTAAAGTGAATGATGAACGATCTACTTTAGATCACCAAATGATGTTATGAATGTCCATGCACATGTTTCCTATACCACTCTACTCTTTGAAAAAAAACACTTGTTGTTATCAAAAGTATATATTCCAAGACTTAGGAAAAATATGGCTATTAGAAAAATAAACTAGTTGTAATATATATACTTATATATATATCGTATGTACCAATGTTTGTGTTGAAATCCTCGGTTTGAAATCCTTGAAATAACGCCTTGTAGTAATGAAAATATACTTGTAATCACTAATACATCATTAGTTATGAAATTGGGTACTTGGTTAATATTTCTAGAAAATCTAGAATTTAGTACGTAGTGTTATTATTATTTATAAAAGCTGCCAATTATAGAGGATTTTTGCCGATATTGAAACGTGAATATCTTTGTCGTTATAAGCCCGTTTTACTTGTTCTTTATATCCACGGTTACGTCTTAACATGTAGTAATATATTTTAGAAAGCTTGACCCCTCCGGGTTACGTCTAAAGCCTCTTTTTGTCCGACGAAAATCGTCCAACAGCATGTATTTTTCCGGAAAATAGTTTTCGTCAATAAACTTGCAAAAATCATAATTTCTTCGTTATAAACTCTTTTTAATCCGTTCTTTCGCCTACGGATTCGTTTTTGAAATTATTTTCTAAAAATTTTGCCAAAGTTTACTTTGTATTTACTGATTTTCCAGATTTTACCAAAATGGGACAGCATGTTTATAAACTTGTTACAAATCCATTTCTAAGGTCCAAAACTAGTTTCTACTTCAACCAAATCTCTTGCAAACACCACAAATCTATACTAATCCTACCATACACCTTCTTAGGGTGCCATGGGTTCCTAATGACTAGTAATCAAGTTAATTTAACAAAGAAACACCTAAATCACAATCTAGGGTTTGTATGTTCAAAAAGTCTTCAAAAATAAAGTGGTATAACTAGTTTGTGCATGAAATTAAGCATGAATACTATAAGATACATATGTTAATTAGATGAAAACATGAAAATAAATTTGAATACCCACTTTGAAATAATAGGTGATTAGATGATGAGAAACCTTGGATTACTTGTGTTTTTTATGCAAGAATCTTGATTAGACCAACAAAATGAACAACTTTGATGCTTTGTACTAAGAAAAATAATGGGTTTTGGTTGGGGATCATAATTGGGTCGTGGGTTTAGAGGTGAGGAAGAAAGGAAGAAAACTTTTTGGCTTATGAAAAGTGATGTTATGATTTTTGGTTTTTGGTTTTGATATAAGTTTTGAGGTTTATAGTTTAATATGATTACATAAATGCACAAGGTTAACAAAATAAAATCCATGTGGTCTAGGGGTGGGCATGGCCGGTTTTCAATGTGAACAAGAGAAGCAAAATCGGTTTTGAGTTGCATAAGATAAGTTAGTGTAGTATTAGTTGTGGTTTTTGTTAATTTGGTTATAATAGGGTACCGGGTTTGCTAGAAATAAATATTCGCGAAGTTAACCGGGACAAAATAAAGTCATAATAATGATAAAAATATGTTGAAAATATGTGGGTACAATTACTGAGTGATCGGGTGATTATTGTTTAGTTTTCACGAAAACCGTCGTAATATTCATAAGCTTACGTTATAAATAAAATAAATTTCCAAAATACTGGGTAAATGAATGTAATAACTTTTATGATGTTAAAATGGATATAAAAATATGTCGGGACCATTGTGGGAATATTTAGATATATTCGTCGCGTATAAACCGGGTGTTAACGTTTATTTATAAATAATTATAAGGAAAACGTTAAATGTATCAAATATACAATTTTGAAAATCCTAAGAGTGGTATAACATGTAAATGACCTACTGATGATATGCAGACTATCTCCAGTCCGTATGAAATGTCATTACTGATAATGCATGAATTCGCACCTGAACCAATACGGTTACGCGAATTTGAATACCCGTAAACTAAATTTACAATGAAATGTGTAATGCACGTGAATGATGAAATCTTTTCTGGAAATGAATAGTGTTCCGTGAATAGTAAAATTTCTGAATGCTTCTCGGAATGTCAAACTGACACCAAAAATGATGAATAGTAAACTGATGAATAGTGTTTGATGAATAGTGTTTTTCCAAAGTTCGGGAAATGACCTGAAATGACCTGAAATGGTGAGTTGTGACATTCTAACACTCCACTCTCATTCAGGAACACCGGAAGTTGACGCGACAACTTTTCCCGCATACTTACCCCTTACCTTCTGTTCTCCTGTATTGGCAAATTATTTTGTCGCTTACGCGGGGTCGACGAGTCATAAATTGTGATACTCCCTGTACTGATTTGCAGCTCCGCAAGCGCCCAATGGGTGCCCGGTTCATTAAGAGGGAAATATAACTGCAAACCAAGTTAAATAAGCAATGAATATTAGGATTATATGAATACATAACCCCATATATAATTTGATATACATACCTTCTCTACACTCATCAATGGCACATGGTATCTATTGGAAGTTGCATACGAGAGAGGCATGCCACCATCTAGTAGAGTTGAAGCAAAAAAAGAGCTAAAAAGGGACCAGTCTGCAGCAGGTTGCCTAAATCGCCATATTACGTCTACCCAAACTTCCATATGCTGTTGTGACAAACAAAAATTGGTACTATAAGATATCCTATTTTATAACTTAAGGATATGAATATTTACAACCCATAAGAAGAAACATACACCAATTTGTATACCATTCTAGTCGTACTTAACAACCAATAAACAACAGCATTAAAAAAACCTAATGCGATTCAGACACAAGTTAATAAAAAGGGATTCAACAAAACATCAGTTGCAAGATTGCTGTAATTGAATATAAACTCGTTACTTACCATGTCTGTCAGCCAACCTGTTTTTACCTTGTCCAATCCCAATAATGCAATCCAGAATTCATCATCAACAACAATATGACATCCGCCCCACGGAAACTTGTACATTTTCAGGGACTCTTCACTGTGACCTTTTTTTAACAAGTATTTCAAATATCCATGCACACTCACTTTCCATGGGTTTGCTTTTTTGTGCCGCTTAGGATCCTGGAACAAAACAGGCCAGGCGTTACATATTTTGTGAATTAAAGATTAATAAAGTAGCACGCAATGTATTCGAATATTGTACCTCTCTAAAAGGTTCGACATGTAGTTTTTGCCAATCAATGTCGTCTGTAGTTAACAGTCGGGGACCATCGCTGGTATCATTGATTGGGCATTCTACTGGCACCTAAGGCTTAGTCACCTTTCTGGCTATCTTAGCCCTTTTTCTTGGTTGTGGAGTGGTTTCGGGTTGCTTTTGGTAAGGTGTTACACATGTAGGACCAGGTTTCCGGCGCCTCCGCGTACCTCCGTACACATCCTCTTTATAACCATTTGGGGGTGGGGATGCCATCAATTGCTTCATCATTTCATTGTTTGTTAATTCTCCAATGAACTTATCAAGATCATTCTTTTTATGGTTAAAAACAATCAAGTCACTAGTATTCGCCTCCAACGATGTAGCACAATCCATAGTTTGGTTCACCCGTGTCTTATCTTCTGACCGAACGTCTGCACCAACCGCGTTTTGTTTTTCTTCTTCATTTGCCGTTACAGAGACATCGGTATTGGAGACATTATCGTCTTCAAAACCAGCCGACATATTATCCAAAGAATAATTTGGTAATTGTCTCTCCACATCCATGTAATCACTCAAGGGATCGTTCCCCTGTAAAATTTTCATTACTGTAAACATATAACCAAACAAATTAAGAAAAAAATAACAGTTAAAAATATATTACTTTGTCAGGCATCTCGCAATCACCAAAAGGCGCAGATGGTGGATCTGTAACAAGACAATGGTTTGGCTCTTGTCTCTCAACATCCAGCTTATCACCCGTCACATGCTTGGGCTATAAAAAATAACATTACTATAAATGCATAACCAGACAAATTTGATACAAAAAAACAAATTAAATTTAATTAACAAACAATATTATCTTACTGTATCGGGTACGTGGCAATTAACACCAGTCAATGAAGGTGGATCGGTCACATAAGCCATTGCATCAATAAACTGAGTAATTGTGGATGGCTGTGTGTATGCCTCATAAGTAATATTATCTACTGCACCAGCCATTCCAATACGTGGTTGTGAGTTTACATGATTCAGCTTTTCGGTAACTTCTTCATGATTTTTCTTAAAACACTCCTTTTCTTCCTTTTCTTTGACTTTAATAGGCTCAACCGGTATTCGGACAGAAGCACCATACAGTTTCCTTAATTCATCAACCTTAGAAACAAGTTTCGGCTGCACATCCAGAACTTCTTTACACAGTGCTTCAAACGCGTCCATTAGCTGACTTGCTTCTGTAACAACATACTTTTCAACATACTGACCATCATCCCGAACAAAAGTTTTGTGAACAATGTCCTGTCGGACATTGTTCTCTGGTAGGGCCACATCATGTAAACCCTCTTTTCCATCAACAATTTCTTTGGGAGACACATCCTTTGAAACAATCTCGCTCCCTATCAAAGATGAACCCTCTTTATCCTTATCCAACCCAACAACAACCGGTCGAATGGCTTGGATAAAAGGAACATCCTCTCCTCTAAAAAAGCCAAGACTTCGAATGAACCATGGTTGCTGCAGCTCTCTCTCAGTTGGAACAAGGTCAATTATGGGTTTTGGATCCTATTAATTCATTCAAGATTAAACATTTACTATTTGTATAACAGCACATGTTATAAGAAGAGGGACAAAAATGTGAGTATGATTACCTGCACAAACAACCGCTCATAATCTGTTTTTTCAAATCTCCTAAAGTTTGTCCAACCTAGTCCACGCGGAATTATATCCGTGTCTTTCGACCACCAGTTTTTGCTGTTAGGGTATGTTTCAAGAATCCATATATAATTTTATCATGAAAAAAACAACAAAATTAGTTAATGAATGCAAAAAATGGAATGTTAATACTAAAAAAAACATTATTAGACAGTAAAAAAAAAAAGGTCCTCACATACTACTAACCTTTAACGCCCAAACAAAACCATTCAGATTATATGTCGCCTGTTTCTTCGATTCAAGCTTCTTTAACTCTAAATGCATATTGGCATACTTAGGAACAACATTGACTGTTCTTTTGTAAAAATATGTCCACATGTATTCTCCCCATGGATATGCATTCCAAGCAAAGAAATCATCAGCTAGTGTCAATAGATGGTGAGGCACGTTTAAAAACTCTTCACGGCCCATAAATATAAGCTCGCACACAACCAAAAGACATACCCTTACGGCATCTTCATCGTTCAATGCAACCCATCGTTGGTCATTCTGAACAACAGCCCATAGCTCGCTGGCCTTTACACTCTTTGTTTTTTTGGATTTCTTCTCAGGAAACACACGGTAAGTAAAATAACTTTGCCTACTATCTTCAGGAGGAAGATTGCCACATCTAAAACCAGTAATTAAACAAAACTCACGCCGACCAAAATGAAGTTCCTGATCACCTATTTTGTAAATTAAATCTGGGGAAGAAATACTTACTTCTGGCACAAAAACTTGATGTTGAAGAACATAATTCAACAAATGATTATCATTGGGGCTATGGGGGATATCTAACCAACGCCCAAAGACACTATTCCTAAACATAATATCACGATTTGGGTGGGCTGCCAACTTAGCTTTAATCTTTACCAGGTAATGCAACTTAGACCGGACACTAACTTTTGCATCAAATACCTCGGTTTCAATTGACATATCCGCCACTGCTACAGTTAGGGTTTCTGGAAAATAAATTGAAATGCAATATGTGTTTGGGGAAGTTTGATCGGGTATATGTTCTTGTTTTTTGTGGTTCGCTCTTTTTTGCTTCTTTAGTTTGGGAAACTGCTACTAATTCTTCCAATAGTTACAAGGTTTATTCTGTGTTTGATTTAGATTGTCTTAGTTTGTATTTTGAATTTTTTGTTTTTTTAAACTATCAAGTCGCATATTGTAGATTTTTTACAACTTGCATATATTAAAAAATTAATTAAAAGTACAAATCGCATTAAATGTAGTAATAAATGTAGTAAAATTATCAAGTATAAATTAAAAAATACATTAAAGTACAAAGCGCATAAAAAGTACACATATCTAATCAAACACCATTTCTACAAAGCGCATAAAAAGTTCTTATACTATTTCAAATATCAAGTCACTTAAAAAAATTGTACATGTTGCATAAATAAAAAGTATAAAAAGTACAACTATCTAATCAAACAAAAATTGTACAAATCGCATAAAAAGTACAAATAATATTGCACATGTCAAATCGAAATAAAGTTTGTACAGTTCGCATAAAAGATACAAATACTATTTCAAATGTCAAAACGAAATAAATTGTACAATTCGCATACAAATTTAATGTATATTTTATTTTGAAAAATTGTATAAGTTGCATAATACTATTGCGCATGTCAAATCGAAATAAAGTTTGTACAGTTCGCATAAAAGGTACAAATACTATTTCAAATGTCAAATCGAAATAAATTGTACAATTCGCATACAAATTTAATGTATATTTTATTTTGAAAAATTGTACAAGTTGCATAATAGTACACATACACATTGTACAAGTTGCATCATAGTACACTTACACATAGTACTAGTTGTAAGAAAAAGGACACTTACATACATGTACTTGTGTCTTACACACACTTGTAAAAGTGTATTTGGTACTAGGACATGTGGCAACATTGTATTGGTTTGTACGATTCGCTTAGGTTACATAAGTCGCATTGGGGCAAATGCGAAATGTAAAATAAAAAAGGGTAAGGCTTGAAGCATGCTCCAATTCATGGGGCAAATACACAATTACCCCTTTATTTATTTACCATCACTCCAATATACAAAAGATGTGTTGTCCTTTATTACTAATGGTCTTCAATTATTCTTGTAAAATATAACAAATTTACATGTAAGTTGCGTTTTTTAGCCGATTAATCGGCCCAAAACCTTGTAATCGCCGATTAATCGGCCGACTTCCTTGTAAATGTCTACAAGTTTCAGGGCCTTGTAGCTTGGATTCGGCGATTACAAGACCTTATAGGCCGTTTTTTTTGCAACATTGAGTAATAACATGAGTTGTACAATGTTTTAAAACCCAGTTTTTCTTTCGATCCAGTTTAGAAATCAGTTCACCCTGTCATCGGTTGAACCAACGAGTCAAACCAGTTCTATACATATGTTTATGTATTTACCATCACTCCAATGTACAAAAGATGTGTTGATGGTATACATTATCCAATATCACATGAAAACTATAACATTTTTATCTCCATTAAGCTAGACTTACCTATATGCAAACTTAATACTAATTCATTTTGTTCTGTAAGATTCTTTTATATTGTCAATATCGAACAATATTTCTATTAATCTATATATTAGGTCTTTGGTTTTACACATATTAAAGTGCTCATATGTTTATAAAAAAGTTTTCAAATAACATAAATGTGCGTACGCCCACAAGATAATTTCATGTTATAAGAAATTACCCAACCCAACCATTTTGCAAACTTTAAGTGTTATGTGCCTGTCATGGTAAAGTTTTTGTGACTGCAAATCACATGAAAACTAATGTAACACGGTTGCTAAATTTGCAGTTGCATTGGTAGACATGTATAGACATGTTAACGGTTACTCAAAGAACAGCATAGAAAATGCCCTTTTGCTCCAGAATACATAAGAGCAATTTAAAAAACAATATCTGTCGATTCAAACAGTAAGTGATAAACTAGCCAGTAGATGCGAAAACATAACAACAAAACTTCCCATTTCTACAATTGACAGGCAAAACTAAACCTAAAACAGAGAAGAGCAAACTGTAGATTCGAAATACGACATGAAAGTTGAATCACAATCATCATTTCACCCCTATTATCCAATGACTAAAAATTCTTTCGGAGTTGATTATCATATTAATGACTAAAACTTATTATTTCATTCTAAATGACACACCAAACAATTTTTGCATGTCAAAATCTAACGATAAATATTACGCAAGTATCATTCTCTATCATCAAACCCATTTCGTGCACAACCTAAATCACCAAACTAACCCCGAGCTTCAAACCATATCACAAATCTACATAACTAACACATAATTGAAACAAACACAAAAATCAACGAATTCAGTTCAAAAGTATACCTGACAGCATCACAAAATCAGCAACTTCAGCAACCAAAAACCCATCTCACTTTTGAAGTGAAATTAGAGGGTTAGAAGTTGTTTCGGAAAGTGATAATGAGGAAAGAGGTTCAAAGGTTGGGTGTATTAGTTTTTACTGTATTTTGTCAGTACCCTCTTAATTGATGATCAACATAGTCAAACTAATGGTGCCTATTAAAATTGGACCAAAATTGGAACGAATGTTTCTGACTGAATTCGAAACTTTTTGAAAATTAGACCAAAAGTGAAATACTCAACAAATTACAATGATTAAAAATGTAGTTAACTCTTAACTGAATTAAAACCCTATGAATTGATTGGTATAGTCGATGTTTTTAATTATAGATAGTATTTAATTTAGGGTGCTTTTTAAATTTATATAAGAGGGTAAGGAGTCATAACATGGAGCGTGCGTTATGGCCTAGCTGGAAAGCGTTGGCTTGCGTTTTCCACTCTGAGGTTCGCTGCGTTACAAAGGCGTTAAAGAGGGCGTTGGTTTAGCAACTTGAGTTAAAACGCAAGATGAAAATAAAAAAAAAAAAAAAAAAATCATTTGAGCCCCTCACATTTAAGAGTAAATGCTAGATGCAGTTTTTTTTTTTTTTTTTTTTTTTTTTTTTTTTTTTTTTTTAAGATTTCAAAAATTGAAAAAAAAAAAAAAAAAAAAAAAAAAAAAAAAAACAAACAAAACAAAACAAAAAACAAACATAAGCCCATTAAAATAAGCAAAAACTCAATAAGCTTTTTAGCTTTATTAAAATACAATAAACTATTATGAGGTAAGTTATTTTAAAGACCAACTTTTTGTTGCATACTGAGGGACAAATCCCCACCATTCATGTAATTTGATCTAATAGTGGGGATTAACCTAAGATTAAATATAGAAACATAAATCCATGTTTTTTTTTCCTTTTCTGTTTTCCTTTTTTATTTTTCACTTTCTTTATTTCTTTCTTTTTTTTTTCTTTTTTTTTTTTGCCTTATTTCCAATTAACGTTTTTTTTCCTTTTTTTTTGTTTTTTTTTTGTAATACACGTTTTTTTTTAATCAAGTTTTTTTTAATAAATTCACGATTTTTTCACTTTACTTCGTTTTCGTCTGTTTTTGTCTGTTTTCACACGTTTATATACGTTTTTATCCGTTTTCAGACGTTTTAGACTGTTTTTATACGTTTTTGTTTGTTTTCAGACTTTTTCGTCCGTTTTTGTACGTTTTCATCCTTTTTTTATGTTTTCGTCCGTTTTTGTCTGTTTTTGTCCGTTTTCATACGTTTTTGCCCGTTTATTTCTTACGTTTTCGTCCGTTTTTAGACATTTTCGTCCACTTTTATACATCTTTGTCCGTTTTCAAACGTTTTCGTACATATTCATCCATTTTCTTACGTTTTCGTCCATTTTCATACGTTTTCGTCCATTTTAAAATATTTTCGGCCATTTTCAGACATTTTCATACGCTTCTGAATATCAAAAGTATTATTCTTTGATACTCAAAATATCACAAGTGATATTCTAAATATCACAGGTGATTTTTCAACTAATATTTTGTAACATGAAAATCACTTGTGACATTTATCACAAGTGATATTCTGAAGATCACAGGTGATTTTCAACTAATATTTTGTAACATGAAAATCACTTGTGACATTTAGAATGTCACAAGTGATATTCAGAAAATCACAAGTGATATTCTAAATAGCACAAGTGATATTCCAAATATCACAAGTGATTTTCAACTAATGTTTTGTAACATGAAAATCACAAGTGATATTCAGAAAATCACAAGTGATATTCAGAAAATCACAAGTGATATTCTGAATATCAAAAGTAATATTCAGAAAATTACAAGTGATATTGAGAATATCATAAGTAATTTTCACATTTTTTTAATTCACGTTTTTTTCACGTTCTTACGTTTTCGTCTGTTTTTGTCATTTTCATACGTTTCTGAACATCACAATTGATATTATTAATATCGCAAGTGATATTTCGAATATCACAGAAAATCACTTGTGATATTTCGAATATCACAGAAAATCACTTGTGATATTAAGAATATCAATTGTGATATTCAGAAACGTATGAAAACAGACAAAAACGTCTTAGTATCACAAAATATCACTTGTGATATTTTAAACGTATGAAAATGTCTAAAAATGGCCAAAAATTTTTAAAAACGGACGATAACCTATGAAAATGGACGAAAATGTAAGAAAACAGACGAATATGTAGGAAAAAGGACAAAAACGTCTAAAAATGGACGAAAACGTAAGAAATTAGAAGAAAACGTATGAAAACATACGAAAACAAATGTAAACATATGAAGACGGAAGAAAACGTATAAAAATGGACAAAATCATGTAAAAACGGACGAAAACGTATATAAACGTATGAAAATGGACAAAAATGGCCGAAAACCTATAAAAACGGACGGAAACGTCTGAAAACGAACGAAAACATATAAAATGGATGAAAACGTATGAAAATGGACAAAAATGTCTGAAAACGTATAAAAACTGCCGAAAACGGATAAAAATGTCTGAAAACAAACGAAAACGTAAAAGACGGACAAAAACGCCCGAAAACGGAAAAAACGGACGAAAACGTAATAAAGTGAAAAAAAATCGTGAATTTATTTAAAAAAGAAAAGCTTGATTTAAAAAAAAAGCAAAAAAAAAGAAAAAGAAAAAATAAAGGTGAATTAGAAAAAAAAAAAAAAAAAAAAAAAAAAAGGAAAAATAACAAAAGAAAAATGAAAAAAAGAAAAAAAGAAAAAAATAAAGTTATTTGAAAAAAAAAAGGCAAAAAAAAAAGTGAATAATAAAAAAGACAAAGAAAAAGGGAAAAAAAGACATGCATTTAGGTTTACATATTTAATCTTAGGTTAATCTCACCATTAAATCAAACTAAATGGATAATGGGGATTTGTCTCTCAGTATGTAACAAAATTTAGTCTCTAAATGAACTTTTCTCTAAACTATCAAGCTCTTTAAATAAGCAACTACCCCCGTCTCTAAATAAACGTCCAATTTTACTTTTCAAAGTCAAACTGGTTCAACTTTGACCTTAACTATTTTTGTGGCTTTTATATAATATTTGATGCAAAATATATGAATGGATTGGGTTTTAAGTCTATTTTTCAATGGTGTAATTTTTTTTTTATCATGTGATAAATAATATAAAAAAATATTTAATGTCAAAGTTGAACCAGTTTGACTTTGAAAAGTAAAACCGGACATTTATTTAGGGGCGGAATGAGTATTTAAAATACTATAACACATAAAAGTCCAAAAAAAGTCATACAAATGTAATAAACATTTGATGATTAAGGATTGGTAACAAACTTTTTTATCTGATTATGCCTTATGCTTTATTTGATAACAACAACTTAGTGATTCTGTTTATTTGATAATCATATATGCATTTGATGTAAAATTTTACATACTTGTCATATGTGGGTGCTTAATCAAGATGTTATATGCAAAGTTAAAATCAGATTTGTCATCTATGTGGTTAATTTGTGAAATGTTAATCACATGTAAGCTATGATGGTTTATTAGACCACAATTTATGAATGGTCTGCTATAGCCTTATGTCTGCTATACCCATGTAAAAAGAAGTTGGCTTAAATCTGAATGGGTAAGTGAGTTTGTTTCGTGGTTCTTTACATGGCTATCTTCTAAGGTTATGTAACCCTTTGATTATTATTTTGTTGTATATAGTTTAAGTTATATAAGTGGAGTTCTTTTAAGTTATATTATAGGTCTGCACAAGAACTTCCGTGACACTTTCCCTCTGCACACCTATTATATACCATTGTAAACACATTCATATTTTGCCACGTCGTATTGCCACATAACACAAAAAGTTCCCAGTCAGCAACTTAAATGAGTCGAGTGGTAAATTCGCCCTGACTTTTCAAATCTAATGGCAAATATGACCTCTTTAAAATTTGAGTGTGGTGTGTGCAAATACACACACCCTTTATTGACCAAAATCCGACCCAAAAAGACCAAAAACTAACGAATAAATGCCAAATATGTGTGTTTTTGTGCTTTTGTACATGCAGGTAACAAAATATGAGAAAAACGACAAAAACCAGGCAAAAATACCAAATACGAGCACGAGACGTGGAAATGGTCAAAGGATGCTAAAAAGTCAAACAAAGTCAAAATAAGTCCCTGAAGTTTGAAGACATGGCAAAAGTGATCCATGGAAGAAGTTTGATGAAGTAGTCACAAATGGTCCCTGGAGTTTCAAGAATTGTCAAATTTGGTCCTTGAAGAAGAATTCTTGAATAATACCAAGACAAACCCTCAAGGAATCATGGAAAAGACAAAAGAGACCCTTGGAATGAAGAATACAAAATTGTCAGAACAGGTCCCTCTAATTCAAAATATTACACCTTTGGTCCCTAAATTTAACTAAACTTAAAACACTAAAATACCTAAACTATTAAACCAAATAAAACCCACTTAACCAAAAATCCAATCCACACCATCCCTGCTAGGCCCAATCCACCAACAGCCCACACCCTCTTTAATACCCGGATCCCACAACAACCCGTACCCATGACCCGGTCAAAGTAATAAATCCCTGGGTCAAAATCCCCAAACCTTTCCCTCCCTTTTTAACCCGTATAACTATTCACCATCCCTCCCACCAAATTCACCCTGGTTAACTAACCAATTAAATAGACTTTGATGAGTATAAATAGATGTAAGTAATTATTTTCTTTAAAAGTTCTTGTTTTAAGTTGTTTTAAGGTTTTAATCAGCTCTCATAATCCTTTTACAAGCTTTTATTTAGCTAAAATTTAGTTTAATATCAAAAAAATAAAAAAAATAAATAAACAAAAATAATAAAAAAAACAGTACAATAACCTGAGGTGATAAGCTTGTCCAAATACACCTCCTGATAAGCTCAGGAAGTTCATCCATAACTTACCCGAGCTTATTCCTTAGTCTTGTCCATTTTTCTTATGGTTATGCCTTCAAGTAAGTTACTCTCTTAATTTACTAGCAGCTTCTCTATTATAGCTTATTTAGTTGTAGCTTTTAGCTTATATTGCTTATTTAGAGTGCTTTTCAGGCTTATGTTTAGGCATTGCATACATTAGTCTATTAGTTCACCTCAGGGCCGGCCCTGGCTATGGGCGGTGAGGGCGATGGCCCAGGGCATCCAACGAATAGGGGGCATCATTTTTATAGTACTGTGAACATGTTTTATTTGATGCTCTCGTAATTCATTGTCTGCATCTTTTTTTATGAACTATGGCTGAAAATAAAATGAAGAAGAAGAGGTACAAGAGAGAGAAAAAGAGTAGCACATCGTACAAAAAAGAGTAAAAGAAATATAATATAGTACAATAAAAAGAACAGTAATATTGCTATTCCCAAGATAGTTTGTCAACTAACTTGTTCATGTGTTTTCACATTTTGATTTTTTAACCCGTATGGAATTGTTTCTTGTTTTAGCATTGTGTTTAGATAATTTTTGTAACTAACAAGAATGTAATGGAATAATAAATAAAGTCATAGCGACTATATTAAAAGTAGTTCACACACTAGTGTTTCAACTAGATTTTTTGATATTCCATTTATATATATTTTTTCTTTTTAATATAATTGTCTATAAATGTATTTTATTTGTCATCATATCCTTTTATATGTATCGAATTAATTACATTTTACATCATTTTTTTTTTTACTTTTTTGCCCTTTCCCGAATAATAGAAGTGTTAATAAACTGAAGAGCCGAAAAGTCACAAAAAACAAACAAGTGACGCAAAATGCAAATTGGCTAAATACAATAGCGCAAAAAAAAAAAAAAAAAAAAAAAAAAAAAAAAAAAAAAAATCGATACATACAAAAGAAATGATGACAATTAAGATATATTTATAACCCATTCTCCCTTTATTTTTCTTACTTTCCATTTTAATTTGTGTATGTGAAATACTTGAATTCTTCTTTGAAGTTTATGAAAACATTTGACATATAGATTTATTCAAAATGTTAGATGTCCAAGTTTTATTAGGTTGATATTGATATATGGTTGTGAAGAATAAACCTGTGAAAGATAGTGTGCTTGATTGCAATGCTTTGTAGTCAATTTTCGATTATCTCGTTTGGGGCATTAAAAACTGTCTCGCCCAGGGTAGCAAAAAAGTCAGGACCGGCCCTGGTTCACCTCCACTGCTCACATTTTAGTTAAACCTGCATATCTAGGTTATTGTTGTTCTGTGTTGTTAATTTTGGTTCACTTAGTCCTAATAATACATAATATTGCTAAAACAATCATAAAGTTGACAGGTATAAGCTAAAATATCATAGTTGTAGTGTAAGCATAAGTATAAAGGGGTGTTTGGATTAGGTATTAATCTGTGTACTTGATGTTCTTCCTATAGTCACTTCTGCATTTCTAGATTACACTAGGCTGGAACAGGTTAAAGTAGTCAATCAAGTGGTAGTGTAAACAATAAAAAGTCAAGTTTAGGTCTTAAGTTAAATTCTGAGGTCATTTAGGAGAGTTAATTGCTGCAGTTCTTAATTTAGGTCCATAATAGTTAAATTTAGGTAAAATAATCTTTAAACCAGATTAATATTACATTCACATTAAGCTGTGGTCAGTAGAAATCCCACTTAGTCAACATAGGTGTGTATGCAAAAAGTCAAGGCTAAGGTGAAACCTGTTTTATGTGCATCTGATCCAGGGGTAATCTAGTGCATCATTAGAGTTTCAAATTGATTAATTTTTGTTTCTAGGGATAATCATTAGTACAAACTTGGTAACAACTCAAGCTCACTCAGTCTTAATAAAATTTGATAGCAAAGTTTTGGTCTACAAGATCAGTAGTTCAACCTGTTCTTCATGCTTAGGTTCTCAACCTCATCTGATCTAAGCTTAAATCAAGGGTCAATCTCTTGCTAAAAATTGGGGCTTTTAGTATTTTTAGGAACTCTTTAGTATAGGCTTTTAGGATCAACCTTTAGATTTCCTTAATTGGCTTATTAGGTGTCTTAAAATCAGCTAGGAAGTGGGACCAGTAAGCCTAATAATCTGTCTAGCTATTGAACCTGCATAAGTGCTTTCTAGCTTATCCCTTGAGCTTATTTGGTCATTCTTAGTTACATTCTGCTTATTGATAAGTGTTTAAGCTGTTTGTTGAAGCTTGTGCTTATTGGGTGAGAACTGCTTATCATTAAGTGCTTATTAGGACTGTTTTTGTGCTTATCTGCTTATTCTGTGAGCTTATTTGAAAATTTCTTATTCCATTATGCTTACATAAGTTGTGTGGACCTTCTGTGAACTTTTGGTGCTCATTGGTTTACAACTGCTTATAAATAAGCTCTTAATCAAACTGCTTATTAGGCCAACTGCTTATTAAAGTTTCCAAATTAAGTAATTTTATTTTTACTAGGCTTAGTTTATTGAATTAGAATTTCTTGAATTTTTTCAGATTTTTCCTAGCTTATTTAGTACTTTTAATAATTAAAATTAGTTTTTAAGCCTTTTTAATTAATTTTTAATAACTTTTAATTCCTAAAAATGACATAAAAATCCAAAAAAAAATAGTTTTCTGTTTCAAAAATAGTTTTTAGTTATTTTAGAATTTTTAAAATTAAAATTGCATTTTTCTAGGTTATTTTCTTATTTAATTACATTTTAAATATATTTTAAACATTAGAAAATAGTTTTTAATTCATAATAATAACATAAAAAGCCAAAAAAATATATTTTCAGTTTTTAAAATAGTTTTAGATTATTTTAGATTTTTTAAAATTAGATTTGTATATTTTCACTTTAATTTGTATTTTTATTACTTTTTAACTAGTAAAAATAGTTTTTAATTAATAATAATTAAATAAAAAGTCAAAAAAATATTTTTCTTTTTCCCAAAATTTTAATTTGTCATTTGGAACTTAGGAAAATTATTTTCACACCCGTAGGATTAGTCTAGCTTTAAATTCACTTTTTATTTCGCGCGTTTACGTTTAATAGACGTTTTTAGTTTTAATTGCGTGTTAGGCTTACATGTTTACTTATTTGTGCATTTTTACTTATTTAATTGTAGCTTAATTAGGGTTCCCCATAAACCCTCTTCACATTCACTTCACGATTCACGAAACCGATCCAACGAATTCAAATTCAACCTTCGTTGGGAAAATGACCCGGGGATTCATATTTACCCATGCAATCCTCGGAGATATCTTTCTATATATATAGTAAGTATATCGTATTAGAGTGGCAAATTTGCTCTTTTCATACGTTTATTATGGCACATTCACACTTTTTAACCATTTTGGTTTCTTCGGGCCATCATGTAGGTCACTTATCTGCACAACAACTTATGTCGAACAATGTTATGAGATCCGATCATGTTTGGAATCATTCTTGGAAACGCATGACTGATGACATCGAAATATTCCGTTGTCAACTGTTCGACAATCCAGGTACTACATAATACAGTTTCTCTGCATAAATAGTTAGCTATTACTAATCATGACACATTCCAATATAAACTCTTTGCATTCACGGTCAAATTATTTTGGGACAAAATTGTTTATATAATTAATTTACTGGGTGGAATGCCCTTTACTCAAAAAAAAAAAAAAAAAAAAAAAAAAAAAATTGTTTATATAATTTGTGTAGGAGGATAACTTTTGACCAGTCAAAATTTCAGCTCAATATATCCATCAATTTTTATACTCTATTTATGCGTACATCTAAAAATTTAGTAGTTTCTACGAAAATTTTTCACTATTAATGAAAAGTCAAATGTTAATGTTTTTCTCCTTGACCCTTTTTCAAGAACTTTTTTTGAAGCATGGTTTTTCTAATACATGATCTCAATATAACCATTCATACTTGTCTTTAACATAAAATCAATCTATCCAACTGGATAAGGGCCTCTTCGATCTAGGCATTTTATGTCAAAATAAGATGTTAAATTAAGGACTTGCATACCTGACCTCGTATAAATTTATCAGTGAAGTAAATGAGTACCAAGAAAGGAAATAAAGTTTTATTTTCTTTTTTTATTATTGGACAAACCATACTAAATCATGTATTCAAAATTCATAACAATATGGTATTTAGCCTTTCAAGATTACGTATTCAAGTCTATGGATTTTTGAGCCTATATGTCATGGGTCGGATCAAGCTCGGATACCTTACTTGGTTGGAGCCATATCCGTGTTGATGTTTTCACTCTTGCAGGTTAACATTGAAAGTTGCCACTCCATTTATGTTACTTCATAACATTGGTCAGACTTGTAGAATAATAGAACCGTATGCATTGAATGAATAAGTTCGGTACATGTGAATGAATAAATAAGATACAATCTGATACCATGTAGAATAATAGAACCGTATGTATTGAATGAATAAGTTCGGTACATGTGAATGAATAAATTAGATACAATATAGGCCAACGGGGCCTAAATACCCAATACTAATAATCGTCTAACAAGACTGCGCGATTCATCTGTTTTTCGTATATTTTCATACGTTTTCATAATTTTTTTATTACATTTATGTGCGTATTTATACGCTTGTGTACGTTTCATACGTCTTTTTATGTTTTCATACTAGTTTTACGTTTTTCTACACCTTTGTATGTTTTATACGTTTGTATGTTTTATACTTGTTATGTTTTATACGTATGTAAAAATGTGTATAAAAACATGTATAAAAAGTGTATAAAAATGTGTAAAAACAAACAAAAATGTATGAAAACGGAAAAAACGTAAGAACACAGAAAAAAATGTCTGAAAACGAAAAAAATTAAGAAAAGCAGATAAAAACGTAAGAAAAACATATGAAAACGTAATAAACTAGGCGAAAAGGTATAAAAACGGACAAAAATATATAAAAGCCGAAAAAACGTAAGAAAAACGGACAAAAACGTAAGAAAAACGGACAAAAACGTATGACAATGGAAAAAACGTAAGAAAAACGGAAAAAACGCAAGAAAAACGGATGAAAGTGTAAGAAAATGGGCGAAAACGTATAAAAACGAACGAAAACGTATGAAAATGGAAAACCCGTAAAAAAGGGTAAAAAAACGTAAGAAAAATGGACAAAAATGTATGAAAACCAAATTTTGAATTAAGTATAAACGGTCGTTAGGATAAAGGACTAACAGTGCAAATGTTTGTTGCAAACGGCCATTAACAAATGGAAAAAACTAACGACAGTTAGTCTTAGGGACCATTTTGGAAATTAACGACAAAAAAAACCTATAGTAGAAGGTTAAAACATACAGAGTAACTTATATAACCGGTGACCAAACTTGAGTAACCTCTTTGTAACAAAAAAAAACTTTAGTAACCAAATCGCACTTTTTGGCAAACTTTAGTAACATTTTTGTCTAATAACCCGACCATTTTGTGTGTGTTTTACATTGACTATCAACGAGAATCAATGGAAATCTCTATCAAATGTTGTATTTTTTTTTTATTTTTTTTTTTTGCATGAGCTTGTATTCACATGAACAACATGAAGTTAGAGTTTCTTCTATTAAAAGTTGCAAAGGATTGAAGGTGTCGTCTATCTACAATGACGATACTGTAAAGTATCAAACACTACAAGGTGTTTATCTTGACGTTGGTTGTTCTTGAATTCTATGTATATCAATTTTTTTAGATGGTTATACCTCAAACTTGATAAGTTCTTTATTTAAAAAAAAAAAAAAAAAAAAAAAAAAAAAGTGGGTTTGTGATTTTTTTCAAATGTTATATAAGCTCATAAGCTTACTTTTCAAGGTAAGACAAACACCCCGATATGTCTTATGAATGTTTTATATTAACCGAGTAATGCGTGTTCTTGTAATAGAAAGCGGGTTTATATGATCATTTATAAAGTTACACAAGCTCATAAGTCTACTAAATTATGTAAAACAAAAGCTATGTGTGGTGAATGTTTTATTTAACCGAGTAATGGATAGGTATATTGGAATTTTCAAATTATCTTTAATTATAGCTTTTCTAATGCCATTCGCGAAACTCGCGGGTCTATAGTCTATGATAATTTATACATACCAAGCCTTTTCACAACCAAATACCTTTTCTGAATTTTTGGCCGAGATTCAAGAACGTTGATGTGCATAGTGCAAACTATTAATCTGTATTTATTTAACTACCTACTGCTTAATAAAATTCATTTTAGATAACAAATTAAACTATTATAATTATCAATACTTAGTTTTGTATTATTTTGAGGCATGGAGTCATTGAACTTAGTTGTGAACTAGGTTGTGATTAGTTTACAATTGCATGTAAATGTTTTTTTTCTAAAAGTCGAATCATATTTAATTATATTTTTTGCAAGTTTTGTTCTAAAAAAAATATTACAGGGAGATGATCAACAATTAAACACACAAAAAATACTTTTTGTATTATTCTGATTAATCAATAACATACTTTTTCTATTCGTTTTTTCATACATATCTATAACAATTTTGATGTGCATAAGATTTTTGCATGCTTAAAGGGCCTCTTTTCAAGCTACGCCCAGGACCTCTAAAGTCCACCAAAATGATGATGTTTTAGGATCTATTTCACTTACAATTACATAAACGAACATTAGAAGTACACAACAAAGTGTGGCTACGAACGACACTCATTAGTTACTTGTCTATGATATATGCAATATAAGTGTAGTCTTCCATATCCCAAGTCTTCTTAAAAGTCAAATTGTCTTGGTCAAGCGAGAAGGAATGTGTGGATGATAAACCATAGGTGATACTAGTCTTGCTAGTTGGGTTGCATGATTGATATGTTACAATGAAATCTTAATGTCATCTTCCCAATCCCAAGTCTTCTTAAAAATCTTCTCTGAGTATACGTAGAAAATAGTTATAATCAATCAATTTCTTGATTGAAAAATCCTAAAAGTGTATGAATCATAACAACCCATGCACCTTCCAATTTAACAAAGATCATTTCTTGATTGGTTGTTTTTTCAGTCAGACATTTTATAATCAAGCACATACATGGCACACAAAAAACAAAACAGCTTTATTCTATTAGGCAAGTTTCTTCATTGGCGGGCTAATGAGTCTTTGGTAAGTTTCTTCCATTGTTCTATTGATTAACGTTATCTAATTGACATCCTGGACCATTATTCCTTAAATTAAAGTCTAGTATTCCCTCTCCCAAGTTTTCTTCATCAAAGAAACGCAATACCTTGAAGGGAAGGGATCAAATAAGAAGAATAATTAAAATAAGAAGGGTAAGAAGTCATTCTAGCCACACATTTTAATTTGGGAGGGAAAATTTGAATGAAGATTCATCCATTTTTATAGGTGCATCTAGAATGTGTGGTTGTGGTTTCTTCTTATTCTTCTCAATTTATTATCTTGAATTAATAAATTGAGCTATCTCGTAAAGTTTTTCATTGAGACATTTTATCAAACAGTTTATGTGCATATTACAACAAATTTGTTTGAACGATTAAACATGTGTAAACGAAGTCGAATGAAGAAAATATATATATTTCAAAATGCATTTTTCTCTAATACTTCCAACAAGTTATATATTTGTTTGTAAAATGGAATATATATTCCTCATGTCATCAGCTTCTCTGCTTCCTAATGTTACGGAGAAAAGGAAGGTGTCAAGTTGCTTACATCTTGGAATAGTATGTCCTCACTGAAAAGTCTTGGTCATATCATCATGATAAGGAATTTGTGGACGCCATTCATTTCACCATTTGCATGTCACGTACGTTAACATGCAAAACTAAGTATAAAATGCCAATGCATGTTCTCAGAATTTTAAGTAAACTTTCAAATATGAAGTCACCACAAGCAATAATTCACTTATCATCTTCCTCTCGTATTTCTTTTCTCTTTTCTTGTCTCGCGATAATATGTCTTATTTCTGCCACTGTCTCTGCTTCCTATGGCGGTAATGAGACTGATTATCACGCGTTGTTGTCATTTAAGTCCAAGATCTCTAATGATCCATACAAAGTTTTAACCTCGTGGAACCATTCCTTTCATTTCTGTGACTGGAGTGGTATTTCATGTGGAAAGCGGCACAAACGAGTGACTGTTTTGTGGCTGGATTCGCAAGGCTTAGAAAGCTTGTTGTCTCCTCATGTAGGAAACCTTAGTTTCCTACGTGTGCTTTCTCTCTCTAACAACAGCTTTCATGGAACCATTCCTCATGAACTTGGTCGTCTATCCAGGTTACATAGTCTTTATCTTGATGAAAACAAGTTTAGTGGGGTCATTCCAACAAACTTGTCTCATTTTTCTAACCTCAAAGTGTTTTGGCTCGCTCGAAATATTCTAGTTGGAAGCATACCCAAGGAGATGAGTTTACTCTCCAAACTTACTAGTCTTAGAATTTACGAAAATAAGTTAACAGGTGGAATCCCACCTTTCTTGGGGAATATCACATCAATGCAAGTGTTCTCTGCTGGCGGGAACCCGTTTGGTGGGAGCATTCCAGATACCTTGGGTCTTTGGAAAAGCTTGACGGGATTTTACTGTACTGAGTGCAACTTATATGGAAGCATCCCAAATTCCATTTTCAACCTCTCACTCCTAGTTAATTTTTCCTTACCTATTAATCACCTCGCTGGTAGTCTTCCTTCAGAAATTGGTAATCAGCTCCCAAATCTTGAGTTCCTTCAGTTATGGGGTAACGAACTGACAGGAGTTCTTCCACCTTCTCTTTCTAATTGTTCTAAATTAAGATATCTTGAAATGAGTAACAACAGTTTTAGTGGGAAGCTGACAATTGATTTTTCAAAACTAAGAGATATTAAGTATATTCTATTAGCTAATAGCAACTTCCATGGACGCGGAGAAGCTGACGACATGAGGTTTATTGATTCTTTGAAAAACTGCACCAAATTAGCAATTTTGGGACTTATGAATTGCAACATTATAGGAGTGCTTCCTATATCAATAGGTAATCTTTCTGATCAACTCACCTATCTACATTTAGGAGGCAATCAATTATTTGGAAGCCTACCTTCAAGTATAGGTAGTCTAGCTGGTTTGACCATTTTATCTTTAGAAAATAATAGATTCAAAGGAAACATCCCCACTAGCGTTGGTAAACTTCAAAAGCTACAACGTCTTGGTCTAGATAGCAATCTATTTTCAGGGCCTATCCCTGATGCTATTGGGAACCTATCATTGTTGACTGAACTTTATTTATATTCCAACAAATTAGAAGGCCATATTCCATCAAGCCTTGGTAAGTGTAAAGAACTTATTGCTTTAAGCCTTGCACACAATAGACTTACTGGTAAAATACCCAAGCAACTTCTTCAAATTCCATCAATAACTATTGGTTTAGATCTTCAATACAACAGCCTGTCTGGTTCCATTCCACCAGAGATTAAAGATCTCAAGATGTCGAGCGGTCTTTATTTGTCTTATAATAAATTATCAGGTACCATTACTAGTAGCCTTGGTGAGTGTATTAGCCTTACAGAGTTATACCTTAGTGGAAACATATTTGAAGGCATAATACCACCTTCATTCAGTTCCTTGAGAGGATTGAAGGTATAACTCGACATTTCTCAAAATAATTTATCAGGTAAAATTCCACAATTCTTAGAGAAATGGAATTCCTTAGAGTTTTTGAACCTATCCTTTAATGATTTTGAGGGTGAAGTACCAGTTGTAGGAGTGTTTGCAAATGCAAGCGCATTTTCGGTTCGGGGGAACAATAGGCTTTGTGGTGGTTTGGTTACACTTGAATTACTCAAATGCAAGGAGACGGGTAGTAAGAAAAAAAGGTTTCCTTTCTTCATATTAGTCATTGTGATTGCACCGACGCTGCTCATCGTATCATGTTGTGTGTATCTTTTGTGTAAGAAGAAACGCAATAGTCAACCGTCTCAATCTTCAGGGAATGAAAGGTTCTTGAAAGTTTCATACAATCAGCTTCTCAAGGCTACTGATGGGTTCTCTACAGCAAATTTGATTGGCGAGGGTGGGCACAGCTCTGTTTATAAGGGAATCCTTGATTCTATGGATGATAAATCTGTTGCAGTTAAAGTTCTACGTCTTCAAAATAAAGGAGCTCACAAAAGTTTTATAGCAGAATGTGAAGCATGGCGGAATATTCGGCACCGTAATTTGTTGAAGATAATAACTTCTTGTTCAAGTACTGATTTCCAAGGTAATGATTTTAAAGCTTTGGTTTATGAGTTTATGCCGAATGGAAGCGTACACGATTGGCTTCATTCAAGTGAAAATACATCAAAACGGAACCTTCTTCAAAGAATATACATTCTTAGAGATGTTGAAACCGCACTTGATTATCTTCACAACCGTTGCCAAACAACGATTGTTCACGGTGACTTGAAGCCAAGTAACATTCTACTTGATGATGATATGGTGGCCCATGTTGGAGACTTTGGTTTAGCTCGACTACTTGGTACAGACTTAAACCAAAACAGCTCAACCGGGGTTAAAGGAACAATTGGTTATGCACCTCCAGGTTGTATTCCATGATGCTTATATTTACTTACAAATTACAGATTGTAAATTAACTAACTGTTTTTAATTCGCAGAGTATGGTCTCGGGAGCGAGATGACAAGTACTGGGGATGTCTACAGTTTTGGAATATTATTATTAGAGGTGATGACCGGGAAAAAGCCGATAGATGACATGTTCAACGATGGTCTTAGCCTTCATAAATTTTCTTTCATGGCATTACCAGATCATGTGATCGATATTATTGATGGTGATGCAATTGTGTTGCAAAGTACGGAAGCGAATGCAAAGAAAGTGGAAGAATGTTTGGTTGCAACTATCAAGATTGGAGTATCGTGCTCTGTGGATTCACCACCACAACGAATGAAAATAGAAATTGTTGTCAATGAGTTGCTGCGTATTGTCCATATGCTTCAAAATATATAAGGTACTATGTTCTCCCATTTTGTAAAATCTGATTTCACATGAGTTTGTTAAAAATCATCACTAAAATGGTTTTATTTTTCAACTCGTTCAGGTCTATCATCAAGCTTGTATGGAGAAGTTGTAGGAAACTGCAACAAGGAGCAGTGCATGTCGTAGTTAAATAAATGTTAAGTTGTTTAAGATGTTTGTAATTGTGGTTTAATTTTCTTGTTGCATAAGTGTACGAGACATAAGAGTACGTTTACTTTCCTCTTGACGTATCATATGTATCAAGCATGTTTGTAAGTGTGATTTAATTTCCATGAATCCAATTTGTGGTATAGAATTCTACTTAAGCTCTAGTTGGTGCTCGATTCCTTAATGAACAGCCTAATGTTATTCGTGTTTTTGACTTTCAATTCCATAAATTTGACTTTTTCTTGAATATCTGAATGAGAAAGCTCAAGGCTTCCCGCTCTTCTGGTTTCGAGCAGTGTATGGGTCAATTTTAAAGAAAGTTAACCTCATGTTTGGTTATATACTTGTACCATGCATTCGGCTAGTACAAAATCATTATTATTACTCAAAGTATACTGTATTCAAAATGGGTCAATAATGACCAAAGTGTATTTCTGATACATAAATCAACTCGTATATTTTGATACTTTTGGTATTCCTTATACAGTTGTACAACTCTATTTTCTTCATTGGATAAGCGTTTGGATAAACAATCCTAAATAGCCCTTTAGTAGTGAATGTGTAGCTTTATGGTCATCATTGTTTAAAACTACCCGAACTGACCCCTTTTAAGCTATTTTTAATTTTTATATCTTTTTTACAAAGCCTGAACCGACATGTAGGACCTGAATTTTAAGCTATGAAAGACCAAATCCGACATGTTGGACCTGTTTTTTAAGCTATGTTTATATCTTTTTAACATAACGTGAACTGAACCATTTTATACAGGTCGATGTAGCCAGAACCTTTTTATATGGGTCAATGTAGCCAGAAAAACAGCTCCAATGGGCTTGTTGCAGCTCTGTAAAATAAAGAAAAAAATTTCTATAATTTTTTTGATACTCTCCATTTATAAGTAGTCAGTATGTTAATTATGAGTACAAAAGCTCAATATATTTGATATCATTAAAATGATTTGATTTTGGGAGGTTCTATGTACTGGTCACCTTTTTTTCTCCAAGTTACCTTTTTATTTACCATTCAAAAGTAAAATGGGTCGAAATAGCCATCTGTACTAGTGTTGGTTAGTTGCTCTACTGACTGCTTTTGGAACCTGTTAACACTAACAAATGACTGTGTTTACGAAACAAGCATAACCCATAATGCTTTTAAAGGATGACTCGTCCGATATGGCTAAGATTTCAAGAAAGGTTCCAACCTTGTCCGGTTAGTTACTTTTTTTTACAAATCTAACATTAATGCAGACTAATAATTACTAATTGCTTAAATTACATCAGGAATCCATAAAGATCTGTAAAAATACCAGATCATTTATTATGCCAATGAACATACAAATTCAGAAAATTAAATTGGTCCAACACACATACATTCACATAGTATTGATTCAAATAAGGAAGATCCATTGACATTACTGTTTATGAGATAATTTCAGCCATGAATGAATATGTTGCTCTTCTTTTCAGAAATGAACATAGTATTGATTCAAATAAGAAAGATCCATTGACATTACTGTTTATGAGATAATTTCAGCCATGAATGAATTTGTTACTCTTCTTTCCCTAAATGAACATAGTATTGATTCAAATAAGGAAGATCAATTGACATTACAAATGAGTTGATACATTGAGCTTGCCAACTTGAGCAACACATCTAAAAAGACACGCCAACCTTATTAATTACTAGAGCAGAAATGAAAATAAAACACACACCATAGACGTCAATATAAGCATCGTTATCGTCACTGACTTTGGATAACTCATGAAAAACAGATGTGGTTTGATGAAGTCGATGTCGTCTCCAATCTGCCTTTAGAATTGATAATCGGACCACATTGACCACCTGCACAAACTAAAACAGACACTTTATCATTCTTTCGAGCTTCAAAATATATGAATGGCAGTAAATGTTAAGCCTTGACATTGGTGATATCACTGAGCCCATTCAAGTAATTTGTTGTTCTTTCAAAGGAAAGAAAATATTTATGTTGTTAAGAAACTAACTGTCGAATACACAGGTCACAATTTCAAGCATTTTACTTATAAATGGATCAATTTACGTTATGTTATATTTAATGGGTTCAACAGGCTGAAAACATTCATTAATCATTATTTTTAAACAAGTTTAAGAAAAGGATAGACCACGTTTGCAGGTCAACCTGATCCAGTCCAGACTAAAATTACCAGTTTGACTTGTTTCCCAACCTTACTAGCTGCCCGTTATAGAACACCTCTAGTTCAGATCATGCGTTACCTGTACGGCTCCCAAGGCTGCATTTCCAAGGGTCCACATCTACGGTGTGACTGATAAAGCATTAGCCAATGCTTTTCTGCAATACAAAGAAATGGGAATACCAACGGGTTAGGACTGAAGTGTCATATATATGGTTCACAAGGTTAACGAGTTTGTCAAAAACAACCATTTACAGTAGCAAAATTGGGGATCTTGCAACAAAAGTCAAAGTATCAATAATGTTTTAAACACATAATTTTCTTGTGGAGCAGAAGTAATAACTTATGGAATGGGCTGAGTGCTATCACCAATGCCAAGGCTTATCATTTACACAAGAAAGAAATACAAGATAAGAAATAATCCTACCTTAGCCATGGCTGAAGTAATAACTTCTGGAATGGGCTCAGTTATATCACCAAATGCCAAAGCCGGGTTTCTTATTTATTAAACAGGGCTCTATTTTGTGGTCGAATTAGACCCAGTTTTTTTCATTTCATAACCGGGCTTTATGCCTTTGTTTTTTATGGACACCTTTATAGAGCCCTATTAGGTACATAGCCATCTATTAGGGGGGCTTTAAACCCAAACAATAGCCATCTGACCAATCTTCAAACCCACACACTCATTTAAAGATAACTGCCATTGAATAACCAGATATTTCCAAATCTAACCAGTTAATCACTCGAGGCAGATTATTCTAACAAGTTCATGATATTTTCCAGCCTGCAAGCCTTTTATCCATAACCATCCAAATTAATGATCATTTCATTTAATTACTACCAAACAGGAAACTATCCGTATGATTTCTACTAGCCAAAGACATCAGAAGACAATATAATACAGTTGCCTATCCCAAACACACTGTATCAGAAGTTAGAAAAGCTTGTGAAGCAAAGGTTTTCAAAACCAAGATACATAGGCATCTGTTTAAACCTTTATTCCAAACACCAGTTAGGTATATAACAACTTTTCTGATCAACAAGGGAGGTATGGTTAACCGGACCGTTAGTTAGGGGCTTAGGGCAAAGTAGCTTCATGTTTCACAGCTCACTAGCCCCCATCCTAAAGAAACCACACCTCACTCTTCACATAATCCCATTCATGTCATATATCTTATAAGTTTGAATAACTGCTACTGATTTCTTAACATTAAGGCTCATAACTGCAACATCCGAGTACAAACTCAGTATTAGGTATGGGCGCAAACCTAATTTAACATTCATAAGCAAAATACAACTTTGATTGCCAGTTGCAGATACAAAAGTTTGACCATGTTAACAAGATCATAAACATTTTCTCAAACAGCCAGGTTACCTCTAAATGTAAGGTAGAAGCATATCTAGCAGATCGTTTCTTCTTCAGTGATACTTTCTGCAACATTAGAAAACATCTCACAATTAGATCAAACTGTACAGGTTACATTACATTAAAACGATGACTTGAAATAACTACTCTTACCTGAATCAAACGTTTTGCTTCCACTTGAATCACGGTACTTTCTGTTTCGATTTTGCCCACTGCTCGACCACTTCCAACGTCATCTTGATCAGCGAGTGAGGATTTTTCCACATCTTCGTCTATAGATGCCATCATAGAAGAAACTTTTGGTCTGGGAACTTTAAATTGTGACAACTGGCAAATTAGGGAGCCATTTTGAAAACCCGCATTACTTTAAAATTTATAATTTTTGGAATATTGGAAAAGTTTATCCGTGATAAGATTTTGTAAACGTTGGAATGCGATTTTAAACCATATGTTATTTATGGAATTTGAATTTTAATTATTAGTTTGGTTTGGTTTATTCTCGGTGAATTTATTTTTGAGATGATTATTTGGCACTACATTGACTCCGGCACTAGGATAACCTAACAATTTTATATATTTTAAATGTTGGTTTGGATATTTATATTTTTGGAACGTATCATGAGAAGTTAAATATTTGGTAACGATCTCGATTCGAGAGAGTGTCGGTTTATTTAATTAAGTTTCGGGTTTGGTCCGCGTTATTTACCTCGGGTTACCTCACTCACTCTTTTAATACCACTAAAATTTCTATTATTATCATTTTCATTATTTTGGGCCTTGGGCCGGTTTTTGTTTCGTCGGGGTATAATCACCCACGCACCACACACACAAACACAACACAAACATACAAACACAATTATCTCTCTCTCTCATTCATCTTCATCATTTTCATCACCAAAACCCTAACCACCGCCGCCCCTATTTCCGGCCATAGCAGCCACACCGCCGCCCTCCATAACACACCACCACCACAAAACAACTCCTTATCTCATTTCCCTTCCGATCTACACCAACACGCGCCCATTACACCCCCATTTCACCTCGTTAAACACCAAAATCATCACCACTTTTATTGTTTTCAAAGTTTAATACATCTTGGGTCTTGAGAATCAAAGGTGAGACGAGTTCTTACTCGTATTTTTTGGCGAAAACGTGACGTAAGGTCACGAAACTAAAATCTCTTTTGTTGGGTTTTGATTAAAACAAGTGGGAAAATGATGTTTTGTTAATAAAAGAGAAGTTTGGTATCTTGGGTGTGGATTCGACTCGAGTTTGGTGCTCGATTTGTGATGTTTGGGTCGCGTTTGGATTTGGTTTTAGCTCGTTGGAGCTTAACCGAGACCCATGGTCTCGGTGTGATAATATTCTTGACTCGTTTGGGAGTCTAGGGTGACCTTTGGTCCGATTGGTTTGATTCTTGGTTGATTTGATTACCGATTGGTTGATTGTTGTTGTCTTGGTGTGCCGTGACCCAAGAGGGTCCGTTTGGCAGCTTGAGTATGCTCATTTGAGCTTGTGTCGTGGCCTTGTGGCCTTGGATTTGAGTCCTTGTGACTCGTGGTTCTAGCCGAGTGTAACACCCCCGCCTTATAGACCACAAAATTGTCCGCTTTGCCCGAAGGCTCACGGCTTTGTTCTTGTGGCCCTCATGTGAAGACTTCCCGGCAGGTCACCCAAGCCAGTACTACTCTCACATGTGCACGCTTAACCGTATGGCCGATTAACCGTTCCACCACAAAACGCGTTGTGTCATATAAGGCGAATGTTAACATATATGTCCCAGCATCACTCCAAGTCACAGCCAATGTGGGATTTGCCTGGGGTATTACATTCACCCCCCGTAGGGACTCATCGTCCCCGATGAAGTTTGCCCCACATCCCGAACGGCTTGGAGTGGGTCTGATACCAATCTGTCACACCCCCAAAATCGGGTCCAGCGGAAGCATACATGTAGCTGGGGTGTAACTCAATTGGTATTACAACACTAGTTCAAAAATAGGTTGCACTTGAATCATTTAGAATAAAATAGTTAAATCAAAATGTTTATTTTTACATTGTTAAAAGTAGTGCGGAAGTAGGCCATTAAAATAGTTAAAAACGGTCCCCATATGAATAATCAGAGTCTTCTATGACCATGCCATGCCCTGCCAAAACCTCCAGTAGCGTGCCATTGCTTAATACCTGAAAATACATGCTAAAGTGTCAACACGAGGTTGGTGAGTTCATAGAGTCTTGTGAAAAAGAATGTAATGCACATGGATGAAGTTGACCCAGCAAAGGCATCGTAAATCCACTCAGTTACAAGTCCCGCCATAAGAGACTTGTAACCTGTGTGTTTACAACCCACTGCCAAATGTAATATGTAAACAAATGTAATACTTGTATCCAAATTCCATGATAAATATAGCGAACGGCTATATAAATAATTCAGTCCAATGAGGTTATATAAACAATACTGACAATGTCGCCAGATAAACAATGATGATAATCCTGACAATGTCGCCAGATAACAACTTTGACAATGAGGTTATGTAAATGAGTCTAACAATGTCGCCAGGTAAACAGTAATGACAATGAGGGCCACAAGAACAAAGCCGTGAGCCTTCGGGCAAAGCGGACAATTTTGTGGTCTATAAGGCGGGGGTGTTACACCGAGACCCAAGTGGGTCATTTGGCTCCGGTTTGGCGTGGTAAACCAACCCATATAATATGTATCTTGATTGTTTCTTGTTGTTGATATTATTGTTGTTGTGCCTTGTGTTTTTGGCCGATGCATTGGATGGGTCGAGACCCTTTGTGGTCTCGACAATGGTATACTTTTGGATTGAAATTAGAGTTGTGTTGTCGAAGAGTATTTGGGAACCGATTGTGAGATGGTTATTTAGATTGACGGAGATAGGTTAGTCGGGTGCCATAGTCGGACCCTATTGTTGTAGCACGTGGATTGGGATTGATTTTGGACGGAGTTGGATTATCTATTTATGACTTGGTTATTTTTATTTTGGACTTGGACAATGAGCCGAGAGTGATGACTCGGACATGTGACCAATTCTTATGACTCGATAAATATTATAATCAAACATTAATAATAAAAACTCGTAATAATATTATTGATAATATAATCGTATATATAAGTATATAGATGTGATAAACGTGTATATATATATATATATATATATATATATATATATATATATATATATATATATATAAATGCATATATTAATAATAAAACGATCACGAGTAGACGTTATAATAATATAACGATAAGTATTGTACTATGCAAATAGTGCAATAAATGTCGGGAGTGTTATTATATATAAATAACTATAAATGATGACGAGATCTAATACGTTGGATAATTAATAAATAAAGACACGACTTTTTATAAATTTGGAAAACTTATCGAGTTATACGAGTTGTGGTTACTCAAATCCAAGTGGACTTTATATTATGTGACTTTTGTGTTGTCACGGATATATGACGATTAGTATATCCATTTTTTATAACTACGTAACTTATTTAATCGACGAGTTAAATAGAGTTTTTTAGCTATATAAAATGAGTATATTAATGGGCATCGTATCCTACGACGCCCATAGGTTGTGGTACGTGTATTAAGATAATAAATTACTGAATATCTCATGGAGTTGGCTAAATTGACGAATTTGACGATATATCTAGGGAATTTATTGGACTACGATATTTACCATATAGTATTCTTTGTGCTATGTGATTTAGGTTGGGTATAATCTTAGAATGATGTATTACGTAAATAAATATGGGGGATTACCAAATCGACGAATTTGATAAACTTCGATGATTTATTTAAATAATATATTGGGCTAATATTAAACCTATAGATGGTTTAGTATTTCTTTCGTTGTGGCTTCTTGGTTTGAGTTGTGTCGACTCTCCACCCATATGGATACCAAATGTCAAACTCCAAATTAATATGAGATTAATTCGAGAAATGGATATTTTTGGAAAGTTAAATGGAATACGTTCGGGATTGGGAATATTTGATTTTGAGGAAATGATTTCTGAACGGGTTTGATATTGTTAGGAAGTGCCGAGTCTGTAGTTGCCATTACTTGAGTTTGCTTTACGTCTTTCATCTATCGATTTCTTTTGCGGATTGCTGGACTTGAGGTGAGTCATAGCCCCACTTTTACTCTTGAACTTTGTTTTCAATACTTGGGGTGAGAAACGTGCAGATGTTTTATGTGGACTATTATCGCTTTTATTTATTTAAAACTTGCTATGCTTATAGAACTAGGTAGTATAGAGCATGTCGCATCCCTGCGAATGCATATTGGTTTGATTTGTTGGCAAGCATGTCGTATCCTTACGAATGCATGAACATGTCGTATCCTTACGAATGTTGGGCATGTCGCATCCTTGCGAATGCATATTGATTGATTTGAATTGGTTATAGAGCGAGGCCTAAACTTGAGCTAGGTAAGCTATTGATTGGATTGATTTGGGCTATAGCGTGCACCTATAGGGTTGATTCGTTTTGGTTGGATGATTAAGGCCTAGTCTAGCTAGCAAGCGTTTTGCGTATATGTCCACTTGATTTAGTTATGAATTTAAACCTATGATCTCACCAGCGAAAGCTGACTTTTAGCACGTTTTCTCAGGTAATTAAGTGATGCCCTTGGATGCTTGGATTGGAGGCTTGGCTATGGCACCTGGTTATGGATCTATTTTCTGAAACTCTGATAAATAATTGTGGACCTATATTTATTTTCTTTTGGGCCTAACTTTGATTGAATTTGGGATAAATGTAAACTTTAAAACCCCGCGTGGTTGTATTTTTCTCTTGTTTACTTTATCTCGTTCTTTTATGTCTTGCGTTGGATACCAATCCCCGTAGCACCCCGAAAGCTTGTTGAGTCTTCCGCTGTACCAAATTTTGGGGGTGTTACATATATATAGAGGACGAATTTGTCACTTTGGAATCATCAAAAACACACAAACATCATTCATTTTCATCATCGTAACATAACCGATTCGCTAGATTCAAGTTTCACATTTGATTTGATTGTTGTATCTTCTAAACAGTTCGTACTAGATAGGATGAATTTCTGTTTAAGGTCACTGCTAATCGTAGGCCTCAATCTGTTGTTATAATCATACGACTATATACAAAAAAATTTGTATCACGTTTATATTATTCCTAACAAATTCAAGTCTATAATTCTGGAAATTTTATTTTCAAGTGCGTTTTTAACATAGCACTTTATGCTCGACCCCAGCCAGGGGCTGCCGTCCCTTGGACCCTACTACCAAGGGCTGCCACCCTTAGGACCCTGATACCAGGGGCGCAGCCCCGGACACGTGTGATTCGGGGCGTCGTCCACGAATGATAATCATAATAACATCATACAAGTGTGCACTCCACACAACCCACGACTTGTTGAACATTTATCATGATTACACATTGGTCAACTAAGTCAATCCATTACACTTAAATATATTGGTGATTGTCGCCAACATATATTTCAAGTCTCGAAGAAGAAAAGTTTGAGTGTTTAGATAAAATCAAAATGATCAAAAACAAACTTTATAAAACTGACCATACTTTTCAAATTGTCCATCTGATCATACCGACTTCATACAAGTTTTACTATGGAAAACGGGGTCTAGGGTATACAAATCCAAAATATCTTAAACAAGTTTAAGAGACAAAACCTATTTTGTATGAGTGTAAAGATAAGCCTAAACTTATGTATCCTAGTGAATACATGAGGAGAAATAAGCTTACTAACGAACATTTTTCACACTCGGAGGAAGTATTAGAAAATCTTTCAACTATTTTGATTAATACTAACAAAGAAAATGTGTCTAGAAATGATGATGTTCCACGAACCACATATCCATAAATCATTTTTGAAACGAAAGTCTCAAATTTTAAAACTCATTTAGAACATTAATCAACTTCTGAACAAAAAAATCTTTGAGTAAAGCTAAATGAGTTTGAAATAACGACATCATTTCTAAAGCTGTGAAAATAAATAAATAAATAAATGTTTGAAATTTTAAAAGATATCGTTTCAAAAGTTGAGAAAAGTTTCTTCATCTACATTAACCATACTTCTTTAGAAAAGAGTCGACAAGAGATTCATGGACAGAAGAGGCTTTAATCGTGAATTTGATCATTTTCATGACATGTACATTGTGAGGCTTCTTAAAAGATATTTGGATGTTAAAAGTGGTTTTTAAATTTTTAGTAGGGGTGTTCATCAGTTCGCTTATCGGGCTATTCGGTTTATTCGGTTTGATTAGTTTGGTTAAACAAATACCTGGGTATAACCGAAAACCGAACCAAATAATTAAAAACCGAATAGAGTAATCGAAAAACAAACATAATAACTTGAATTACATAATTTTAATTAATTATTTATTTTTGCACTAAAAAAGATTGAAGTTTAAAAATGTTATATTCATACTATGAAAGAGTTTTAACATTTTTTAATATAAATATATAAATAAATATATGTATATTTTTGTGAATTCGGTTTTCATTTTGGTTCGGTTTTTATTTAGCCAAAATCATAACCGAACCAAAAACTGAATATTTAATTTTTTTGGGTTTGGTTTTGGTAAATTCGATTTGGTTACAAATTCGATTCCGTTTTTTCAGTTCGGTTCGTTTAGGTTTTTGGTTTTATGGGTGAACTTGAATTCTACACACCCCTTATTTTTAGAATACAATCCCTCATGGGCACATTTATGCTGTAGGGTTGTACATAGCATAAACATTAGAACTTTAGTTTAATGGACGTATGTGTCGGTTCTTTTATATATTTGTATAGATGTATACGCAATAGATCTTTTCTTGTCATTTTATTTTGTAAGTTTAACCATTATAAACAATTAATTTTATATTTAGTCTTCTAATATTTAATACACTAATTCGTGGGACTATCCCGCCCATCGAGCGAGTCTTCAAGCTAGTTTATTTATTACTTTCTTATATATGAACGAAATTTAGGCTACAAAAAAGAGAGTAGCCTTATCCTCTTGAACATCATATCTACCCTCACAACACTAAACCAAAAAAACAAAATAGAAAAACTAGACATCAATCATGTTCAAACCTCGTTGTAAGGCGGATTAGACAACATTTCACTTATAGGCAATTCCATGAAGAAATCTATAATCAGCTAATGAATCCAGCTAGTGAATCCAGTTAAATACTTGGGAATTCTATCTAAAAAGCTTGGTACTCAGGAATGCAAGAAGCTAATTGATAAAGTCAGAAATAAGGTGGAGGATTGGAAGAATAACTACCTATCATATGCTGGAAGATTGCAACTCATTGCTTTTGTGTTATCATCCTTGAATGCTTATTGGGCTGCTGTATTCTTAATTCCAAAGACAGTCACCAATGATATTGATAAAGTGTTGAAAGGTTTCTTATGGTGTAAAGGGGAACTTAAAAAAGGAAAAGCAAAGGTAGTCTGGAGCTCTGTGTGTAGTCCAAAGAATGAAGGTGGTTTAGGTCTCAGAATGTTGGGGAATTGGAATGAAGCTCTGTTGATCAAAAATCTTTGGAACATAGCTGCTTGTAAAGAAACATTGTCGGTCAAATGGGTAAATATTGTCAAACTTAAAGGTCAAAGTATTTGGGAAGTTCAGAAGAAATACAATGACTGATTTGGAAAGCTTTACTTGATTAGAGAAATAAGATTAAAGATAATATCTGCAATGTGAATGGACAAGTTATATGGAAAGATAAAGGTGGCAAGACTGTAGACTATTCTACAAAGGCTGTGTATGAAATTATAAGTCAATCAGGTAACAAAGTTGAATGGTATAAAGTAGTGTGGTTTTCTCAGTGCAATCCTAGAATGGCATTTATTCTATGGATGGCTATAAGGGGCAAATTACAGACTCAAGATAGAATTATGAGGTGGAACAATGACCCTAATATGAAATGTTCTCTGTGCAAGAAGGTCCAAGATTCTCATAACCATTTATTCTTTGAATGTGACTTCTCAAAGAGTATATGGAGTGGTCTTAAACAGAAGATGGACAAAAGCTGGATGTCAGATACATGGGAGAATATTATTGAGCAATTTGCTAATGATCCTTGTGGGAAATACAATCAATAGTGTTCTTTCAAGAATTGTTCTTGCTACTACTGTCTACTATATATGGAAGGAAAGGAATAATAGAATGTTCACTGGTGAGGAATTGGAACCACAAGTCTTGAGGAATGTTATTGAGGAGAAAATTAAGCTTCAGCTCCTTTGTTTGAAAGTTAAAAAGTCCACTCATGTACTTTCTGTTGCTAAAAAGTGGGAAGTGGAGATGAATATAGTTGTGTAGTAATGATGAATGTAACTGTGAAGCTGTTAAGGGGTGTTGGGATATACTGTTGATGCACAACTTCTAGCTAAATACTACACTGGTTTTAGCTAGACCTAAATGAGATGGGTTCAGTGATTGCTGGTCATTTGGGGGTATGCAAAGGGCCTTGTACCTTGGCCTTGAGAACCTTTCTATGTAAGCCCTGTCTTATAACTCAGTGGATGATGAAGATCACTAGTTATAGGGCTGGTTACTGCATAGTTAAAGGCCCACTTGAGGTCATAAAGTAGGCTGCCTGCTGTTTTGTGGAGTGCCAACCAGATGATGCTTGTTTTTTTTGTGATTTTCTAGTTCTAATGTGAGGTGGCAGCTGCATTGGAATTGAGAATGTTGTAAAAAATGGGAAATGTAGTCTAGGTGGGATGTATCCTTGGGTAAGTCCAGTCCTGTGAGTGATGCCATTAGTGGAAATGTAGCTCTTTGGCTGTGGATCCCCAATGGAACAGGAGTTTTACACACATTTTGATGAAGCCTTCTACAAGAGCCTCTGATTGTATCTAGTATGGGCGACTAGAACAATTAGGTAGGGTGTTTGTAAGAAGGAAATGTAGTTAAGGTGTGTGGTTTCTCCATGGTTGCCTAGGACCGGTTCTCTTAGTACACTGCTAAGATTACTAGACTAGAAGAATGGTGAATGGAATTCAGCTGTCTCCCTTATTGTGATAGCCGTAGTATAGTCTCTGAATATAGAAGTATCAAACGGGACATGTCCATTGTGATGCCTAAATGAATTGATTGTAACAATATAATTTTTTGTGTTATAATAATATTCACCATTTCAAAGAAAAAAAACAATATTACTTATTTACACATTAGCGTTCACCCTGCTACACTTGTTGCCAGATCTGTACATCGTTGCTTTTGGAATCGCTAACATTTGTATATATCAGACGAGTGATGTTGGGTTATTAGATGTAACCGGATTACGATATTCAAGCTCTTATGAACACTTAGCCATAAAGAATTTGGTGTACTAAACAGCAATTTATTATACGAGTAGGGCCGGACATTTAGTGTCCAAATACTAAAATGTCATATTAGCCCATTAGCTTATTAACCTATTAGATTTTGTTTTTAACATCATTCACATGACCCCTTAAGTTTACTTAACCACCAAACTATCTCCTAAACTTATAATGCTTCATATTTAACATCTTACTAAGTTTAGTAATATAACAAATTAACATCATCACCTGGTAAACTCTATATTTCTTTACATCATTTTCTTTATTTGTGTTACATTTTTTCTTGGAAAAATGAATATATCATTGTTATACCTATATTTTTTACGGTTATCTTATGTGTTTAACTTATTTTGTATACCTATGCACTAGAAACATGGTATACGAATCTGTTGCGTATGAATACCCAAGAATACCCAATCCATCATAATTAAACATGATAACAGAACCAGCTGGTTCATTTATTGATTGAAAATCCTAAAAGTGTATGAATCATGACAACCCACCTTCCCATTTAACAAAAATCATTTCTTGATTGGTTGTGTTTTTTAAGTCAGGCATTTTATAATCAAACATATGCATGGTGGAAAAAAGCAAAACAGCTTAGGTTATAGTCAACAAGGTACTGCTAACTGCCTCGGTTCCTTATTGGCAGACTAATGAGTTTTTGGTAAGTTTCTTCCATTGTTATATTATTTAAGGTTATCAAAATTAAATTTATAATGCAATATAAGTCAAGTCTTCCCACTCCCAAATTTTTTAAAACAAAGACACGCAATACGTTGAATTATTAAATTGAGTTATCTTGTTAAGTATTTCATTGAGTCATTTTATCAAAAGGCTTATGTGCATATTACTGTAGAAATCAAGGGGATACTAAAAAAACTTTATTATCATATTCACAAAATAATGAAGATTGCGAAATATTAAATAGAAAAGACTAATACGGAACCCTACTTATTAAACGAGGCTAAACAAGTTAGCCGGACCAATAGGCCTTATTAGCTAACAATTACAACCGACATGTTTGAACATATGCAAATGAACTCGAATGAAGTCAAACCTTGATATAAAGAAATAAAGAAACACCTTTATTTAATAAGAGAAGATTTCTAATAACATCAGTAATTAAGGGTAAGTTTCGTTCATTGTCCCAAAATGACGCAAATGATTCAAACATAATTGCTTTTATAGGTGATGCAAGTCTTGCTATAAGTCTAGTCTTCCCACTCCAAAGTCAGCTATATGTAGAAATTGTCTTGCTCAACCCGACTATAAAAAGCCAATACGTGTTCTTATAATTTTAAGTTAATTTCCAAAAATGAAGTCACCACAAGTAATGATATGCTTATCAGCTTCCTCTCGTATTTCTTTTCTCTTTTATGGTCTTGCAATAACATGTCTTACTTTCGCCACCGTCTCTGCTTCCTATGGCGGTAATGAGACTGATTATCTCGCGCTGTTGTCATTTAAGTCAATGATCACTCAAGATCCATACAAAGTTCTAACCTCGTGGAACCATTCCTTTCATTTCTGTGACTGGATTGGGATTTCATGTGGGAAGCGGCACAAACGAGTGACTGCTTTACGACTGTATTCGAAAGGCTTAGAAGGCTCGTTGTCTCCTCATGTAGGAAACCTCAGCTTCCTCCGCACGTTTTCTCTCTGGAACAACAGTTTTCAAGGAACCATTCCTTATGAACTTGGTCGCCTATCTAGGCTACGTCGTCTTGGTCTTCATGTAAACAAATTCAGCGGAGTCATCCCGACAAACTTGTCTCGTTGTTCTAACCTTGAAGTCCTTTGGCTCTCTCGAAATAAGCTAGCTGGAAGTATACCCAAGGAGGTGAGTTTATTCTTGAAACTTACTCGTCTTGTAATTGAAGACAATAAGTTAGCAGGTGGAATCCCACCTTTCTTGGGGAATATCACATCAATGGAAGTGTTCTCTGCTCGTGGAAACCCGTTGGGTGGGAGCATTCCAGATACCTTAGGTCTTTGGAAAAGCTTGACATTATTTTACTGTTCTGAGTGCAGCTTATATGGAAGCATCCCTCATTCCATTTTCAACGTCTCACTCCTAGTTAATATTTCCTTAGCTGATAATCACCTCACTTGTAGTCTTCCTTTAGAAATTGGTAATCAGCTCCCAAATCTTGAGCTCCTTCAGTTAAGGAATAACGAACTGACCGGAGTTCTTCCACCTTCTATTTCTAATTGTTCTAAATTACGATTTCTTGAAATGGGCAACAACAGTTTCAGTGGGAAGTTGACTATCGACTTTTCAAAACTAAGAGATATTAATATAATTAGATTACAGTATTACAACTTCCATGGACGCGGAGAAGCTGATGACATGAGGTTTATTGATTCTTTGAAAAACAGCACCAGATTAGTAACTTTGAATCTTTGTGATTGCAACCTTATAGGAGTGCTTCCCATATCAATAGGTAATCTTTCTGATCGACTCACCTTTCTAGATTTAGCAGAAAATCAATTATTTGTAGCCTCCCTTCAAGTATAGGTAGTCTAGTAGGTTTGACCTTTTTAGATTTACAATCTAATCGTTTCAAAGGAAAGATCCCCGGTACCATTGGTAAACTACACAAGCTACAGTTTCTTGGTCTAAATAGCAATCAATTTTCAGGGTCTATCCCTGATGCCATCGGAAACCTATCATTGTTGACTAAACTTTATTTATATTCCAACAAATTAGAAGGCCATATTCCATCAAGCTTTGGAAATTGTAAAGAACTAAATGGGTTAAACCTTGCAGGCAATAGACTTAGTGGTAAAATACCCGAGCAACTTCTTCAACTTCCATCACTAACTAATTTTTTAGATCTTTCATACAACAGCATGTCTGGTTCCATTCCATTGGAGATTAAAAACCTTAAGATGTTGAGCGGTCTAGATTTATCTTATAACAATTTGTCAGGCCCCATTACTAGTAGCCTTGGTGAGTGTATTAGCCTTACGTATTTAGACCTTAGTGGCAACATATTTGAAGGCATAATACCACCTTCATTCAGTTCCTTAGGAGGATTGCAGGTACTCAACATTTCTCAAAATAATTTATCAGGCAACATTCCCAAATTCTTTGACAAATGGGTCTCCTTAGAATTTTTGAACCTATCTTTTAATGATTTTGAGGGCGAAGTACCGGTTGTAGGAGTGTTTGCCAATGCAAGTTTATTTTCGGTTTTGGGGAACAAAAGGCTTTGTGGTGGTTTGGTTACACTTGAGTTACCCAAATGCAAGGAGATGGGTAGTAAGAAAAAAGGTTTCCTTTCTTCATATTGGTCATTGTGATTGCACCGACATTGCTCATTGTATTATGTTGTGTGTATCTTTTGTGTAAGAAGAAACTTAATAATCAACCATCTCAGTCATCAGGGAGTGAACGGTTCATGCAAGTTTCATACAATCAACTTCTCAAGGCTACCAATGGCTTCTCTGTGGCAAATTTGATTGGAGAGGGTGGGTTCAGCTCAGTTTATAAAGGAAACCTCGATTCCAATGATGACAAAACTGTTGCAATCAAAGTTCTACATCTTCAAAATCGAGGAGCTTACAAAAGTTTTCTAGCAGAATGTGAAGCTTGGCGGAGTATTCGACACCGTAATCTCTTGAAGATTATAACTTCATGTTCAAGTGTAGATTTCCAAGGAAATGACCTTAAAGCTTTGGTTTACGAGTTTATGCCCAATGGAAGTGTACACGATTGGCTTCATTCAAGTGCAAATACATCGAAACGGAACCTTCTTCAAAGAATAAACATTCTCAGAGATGTTGCAACTGCACTTGATTATCTTCACAATCGCTGCCAAGCAACGATTGTTCATGGTGACTTGAAGCCTAGTAACATTCTACTTGATGATGATATGGTGGCTCATGTTGGAGACTTTGGTTTAGCTCGACTACTTGGTACAGACTTAAACCAAAACAGCTCAACCTGGTTTAAAGGAACAATTGGTTACGTACCTCCAGGTAGTATTCCATGATGCATATATTTACTTACAAATTACAGTTTGTAGATTAACTAACTGTTTTTAATTAGCAGAGTATGGTCGCGGGAGCGAGATGACAAGTATTGGGGATGTCTACAGTTTTGGAGTATTATTACTAGAGGTGATGACCGGGAAAAAGCCGACAGATGACATGTTCAATGATGGTCTTAGCCTTCATAAATTTGTTTTCATGGCATTACCAGATCATGTAATAGATGTTATTGATGATGATGCAATTGTGTTGCAAAGTACGGAAGCGAATGCAAAGAAAGTGGAAGAATGTTTGGCTGCAACTATCAAGATTGGAGTACCGTGCTCTGTGGATTCCCCACCACAACGGATGAAAATAGAAGTTGTTGTCAATGAGTTGCAGCGTATTCTGGATGTGCTTCAAAATATATAAGGTACTCTCTTCTCCCTATTTGTAAAATCTGATTTTACATGAGTTTGTTAACCAATCATCACTAACTTAGTTTTATTTTTGAACGATTTCAGGTAAAATACCAAGCTTTCTTAGTGAGATTTGAAAGTAACTGCAGCAAGGAGCAGTGCATGTCGTAGTTATATAAACATTACTTTGTCAAATATGTTTATAAGTGTGTTTTAATTTTCTTGTTGCATAAGTACTGTAAGAGAGACGTAAGAGTGTATTTACATTGCTGTTGACTTTTCTTGAATATGAGAAAGCTTAGCGCTTTCCCCTCTCTTGATTGGATGCAATAAGTGTTTCGAGGAGAGTATGATTCAATTTCATAAAAAGTTTAAGTTTTCATGTTTGGACCCAAAATTGAAAATTTGGGGGCAAAGTTTGTTGGTTACATCATTGGTTAAAATCTTGTATCATTTCATGGCTCTATATGTTTGTTCTATTACTGCGAGTTCACTTTATTTTTTATTTTATTGGAATTTTTTTAAGTCATATGGGTGTTTCACTGTTTCGTTAGGCGTATCTGCATAATGAATATTGTTGAAAGTTGTAGTCAGATTACTATTAGGTATTTGTAGTTTGTTTACTATTAGGCCCGGTACCTGTTACCGCCCTTTTACAGAAAACGCGTACAAAAAGGAAATGCTTCGACAACCCCATCCCATAAATCCAGAGGGCAAATCTGGGGAACGTACTTTTACTTCTGAAGTCATCAAAAATCGACAAATTGCTTGATTTCGAGTTCATGGACCCGCCACTTAAACATAACATTCTTAACTACATGTATCTAGTATGGATAATGGTAGCATTAAACAACACAGGAAATCTGACTGATATTGGGCTAAAAATGACTAAGTTCCCGTTGGACCCACAGCTCACTAAACTGCTTTTAACATGTGAAGAATTTAGTTGCATAAATGAAGTTTTACCGATTTTATCTATGCTCTGAGTCCCGTCTGTATTCTTTAGTCCAAAAGACAGGGCAGAAGAAAGTGATGCTGCACATGCAAAAAATTTCATGCCTGAATCCGATAATCTAACATTACTCAACATCTACAAAAAATGGGAAGCTAACAAATACTGTGGAGACTGGTGTAGCACTCATTACATACAAGTGAAAGCTCTACGAAAGGCTCGGGAAGGGAGTTCTCAGTTACTTGACATCTTGAAAAAGCTCATGATCTGGCTGACATCATGTGGGTCGAATTGGGACATCATCAGAAAAGCGATATGCTCAGTTTACTTCCATAACGCTGCAAAATCTAAAGGAATCAGAAATACATAAGTATTATGAACTGTGAACAACTTTGTTGGACATGTCCACTTATACATTGCTAGTTTGCACAATTGACCCAAAACAGAAACAATAACAAAACCTACATAAGCTGATTTTCAGCTACATTCCTAAAAAGATGCAGTTACCAATTGCTTTTCTTTGCCCAACATCAACTATTTGTTTGTAATTCATTGTTTTTTCTTTCGATCCTTGGCAAGAATGTTGACACATTAAGTTGTTGCAAAAATGAACATAGCTGCTCAAATAGTTGACCAGCTATACTTGGTCCGCTACTAAGGGAATAAGTGGAGGCATGGCTTAGCTCCTAACTGGAATGAACGAATATGTAGCCGCATGCACTGTTTAGTTTTTACTAGAGTAGTAGTAATCTTGCCATCTTATTCATCTACTAACTCGGTTCTGGTTAATCCTAAACTTGAATTTTGTATGGGTAGTTAATGCTCTTTGAGTATAATGTCTCGTGTTCTTTTTGCGGATTTGCAGAATGTTGGGTTAAACCGGATCATGTACTAGTATTGTTGTCTTATGATCAATATGATTACCGCACATTTGATACACTATATATGTAGTATAGCAAATTGTTTGGCCCATGGATGTTTTGCTCATGACGTATTTACTTCTCTAGTTCTATTTCAACAGTGTAATGCGATCATTAACTAATAGCCTTATGCCTTTCCAGTTTTATGCTAGAAATATGACGTTTGGAGCTATGAATGCATTGTTGTTCATTTCAGAGGGTAGAACATAAAGTTTGCCAATTGACCGTCGATAAAAAAGAAAACGTGCCAAAAACAATTGTTGACAATCGAGCGAGCAACCAAAATGACATATTTCATCGTTTAGGACCACTACTACATCCAACAAACATTCACTATATACATTGGCAACTTTCATTCCTGGTGTCACTGTCAAACCATCATGTTTGATTCATCTTTCTCCCCCGTTGCTGCTTCATTGAACATATACTGGCTTTGATACTCGATTGAGTACAATGTAGATCTTTTCACATCCCGAAACAGCTCATAAACACGGCTCACATCTTCCATTTCCACAACCTTCCCTTTCCTCTTCAGGCAAGCCAATGCAACTGATGTGATTAAGTTTATGGCGTATCTCAGAGATGTCTCAACCCCAATTTGTGCCAGCAAAACCTTTGCCTCATCAGATATGTCAACATATTCCTCTTGACAACTTATATCAAGAATCTTGCGAATGTCGTCTTCTAAATATGGTTGTGTGGAGATGATGAGAAGACGATCCAGGAAATAGATTGGAATCCCATGGGGGATTTGTAGATTGTGCCTCGAATAGTTGTGATTCCTCGGTTGGTGGCAACAAGAAGTATTGGTGCCATGTCGTTTTCTAAGGCACGGCTTAGGAATGAAAAACACTCCATAACAAGCATGTGGACTTCATCTATGAACAGAACACCAGGAATGATCTCTGCCTTTCCTTCCTCTCGCCACTCTGCAACCTTTGTATCGATCTGTTCCCTCACTTCAGCTCGTATTTCTCCAGTGTCACCAGTGAAAAGAGCAAGAAAACCATGTGTTCTGCATTTGATAACAAAAATAATTAAGTTTTCAGAAAGATCAAGTACCATAGTTGCTCTGACCCCCTGCCCCATAGACAACAGAAACTACTGCTGCACAAAAAACAACACTGCTTCATTATCATTTGTCCCATTTTCGTCATTGTACGTTTTTTGTGCTTCTGTGTCAAACAAATCTTATTAAAACCAAGACAAGGATTTTACAGATAATGACACTTCTTAAGAAAATGTCAATATCAGAGGTTACAAAATAACCAAGAAGTATCAATATTACAGGTTGGAAAAGTCATCATTTTAGCGACTGCTGGACAACTCTGGACCTTCTTAAACATGTCCTAGTACTCACTGGAACAGTAGATACATAAACACATATTAATAAAAAAAATAGATGGATGACAATGTGCTTCATTATAGCATAATACAAAGCAAGATTATACACAAATGAGAAAATAAACTGGAAAAGAAATAAATTGACTAGAAAGTATTTCCGCTTTACATTCATAGAGACTGTAAGCATGCAAAAACATAACTTAATAAGATCATAGTTTTCTTCTTCTTCTGTAGTGGAATTCTGGGATTCTAATGGTTTGTCTGCACCGCAGTTCTGTCGGTTACATTTGGTCCTAAAAGGATAGTTTAAGTTGTTACATTTGTCACACTTCCAGCTCCCTTCTGGCATATCCGCTTCTGAAACAAAATAAGATACATATATATGATTCAGACTCAAACGTCACTAACAGGTAACTAAATATATACATGAAGTACTTACTGGAACTCTGGTTTTGCAACCAAATTAAAATAGAGCTAAAAACAAATTAGAATGACACGTTATATTAAAGATAGCTAAAAAGCTTTTCAATGTGTCAAAAATAGAGCTGGTATAAAGATGGCGTCTCAGACCTGAGATCCTGGTTTAGGTGTGTTGCATTTCCCCATGTTACTTACAGACTGTTCTGAAGGAGAAATTGACATTTCCACATTTCGGGCACTCCCAGTCATTTTCTCCTGTTCCATATGTAAGAAGCAAGTGAAACAATGAAAAACAGATCATAAATTACAATCATCTGCTAGTCTCTGTAGCAGTATATGAATAAGTTAGATATAACATACCTTTCTTTTGAGATGTCTCTTCTGGAAAGAATCCAGGCCGTGGTCCTTCTAAAAATTCAAAAAACAAATGATCGATCAATATATCATCAAATTTACTAGTTTTAGTTGATTGATATAACAAAACTCAGACATACCATGGCAGCCTGAGCAATGGGCAATCGCAAACCAAATTGCTCCATCAGCTGAGGTAAACCATACAATGCACCTGCAAAAAAGATGTAATCCCAGTGTTAGCAAGATGTCATAAAGTAGCGGGCAATGCAAATCATCATAATGAGATATAAAAACCGATAGTGCATTTTCTTTTACATTGAAGGTGAACAAAATAAGTCTCAGAATACCAGAACTTCTGAGCAACACACAGTAAACTAGGGGTGAGCAAAACCGCCCGAGTCCCGACAACCGACCCGATCCCGACATAAACCGATAGTCCCAAAACCGAATAATAGCTTCTTGGGTCGGGAGTCGGGATGGATTTTTAGCATTTTTGGGATTCAGGACGGGTCAAAAACCCGATTACTTTCGGGTCGGTATTCGGTTTACGATTTAGGTGACTTTCGGGATCGGGATTAGGGTCGGGATCCAGCCCGATGCTCAGCCCTATAGTAAACAATAAAATGGACAAAATCAACCAAAATACACATACCAGTTCCTATCATAGGCCCACCTGGATAAGCAGTGTGGCAAAGAGTTGCAGAGGACGATAAGGGTTCCCTCATAAGGAGTAAAGGAGGCATAGATGTTCCATTAAAGGGAGAAGCAGCATAAGGTGTTACACCCATATACATTGAAGAAGGTGACTGGAACCAGCATCATCAGGAGACGACGAGGAGTAGCCTTGTGGGGTCGGCATTTGCCTTGGAACAGATTTCTGTAGAACAAACATTTCGTTGAAAGAGTCATTAATAAAGATAACTATAGGACAAAGAACACATCAGCAAACTGATGCAGCATAACCAAATATTTTAAATATGAGTACACTCATCGTAGGACTAAAATCCTGTATACATTCAACTATTAGTTATCAAAACTATCAATATGCTTTGATGAGCAATCAGTTTCGTTACTGATCCTGTTAAATGTCTATTCTCTTACGGCCAAAAAATGATGACTACTACAATATGTGTAATAAACGGATTGTGTAACTTTAATCTCATATAGAGAAACTAAAACTAGGGCTAAGTAAAGGGGTGTAAGTTTAAGCTTATTTTTAGGCTTTTGAGCTTATTTGACTTTGCTTAAATCTCATACGCCCATATTTTCCGGATTATTTTCAGACTTGTGAGCTTATTATGACTTAAAGATGGAAGATAAGCTCATAAGCTAGAAAAAAGACGGATAAAGATGAGGTTATGAGATATAAGCCGAGCCAAATAAGATCATAAGCCCAAAATAAGCTTAAAACACGACCCCCTAAGATGAACGTTGCACCTAAGTAACCTCCAATTAATATACTTGGCAAACCCGAAAGTCCATAGTTCTAATCACCATCCGTATTCATGTAACACTAATATGAGTAAAGATTAATAAATTATCACAACCAATTAGAGCCTAAAACCTGTCAACCTCTAAAACCTGTCAACCTCTAAAACCTCTTTCTTAAAGCCAAAAAAACGATAGCTACTGCGTTATGTGTAATAAACGGATTGTGTAACTTACTGAGTTATGAGCAGCTGGTCTTGTGTACAGTTGCGCATATTGCAAGTTTTCCGAAAAGAAAAGTTGACATTCCCACAGCTAGGACAGGTCCAGTCATCTTCTCTACGACCACCTAAATCATAATCACGAAAAATTAATACCATAGAATAAACTTATGGTTCCGTGTCTAAACTCACAAGACAAATTTTATGCATAAGTATTTATAGGCTTTAGAAAAAACGTAAAGCTTTATGGTGTATTTTGGAGCTGAAACAAAAAGAAACTAAACTGGGGCTAAATAAGGGGATGTTTGTTTAAGCTAATTTTTAGGCTTATGAGCTTATTTGACTATGCTTATATCTCATATGTCCATATTTTCCAGCTTATTTTGAGACTTGTGAGCTTATTATGACTTAAAGATGGAAGATAAGCTCACAAGCTAGAAAAAAGACGGATAAAGATGAGCTTATGAGATATAAGCCGAGCCAAATAAGAATATTACTTTAGGCTGTTTAATGGGGTCGAATATACATGATTATTTACTCTTAGGTGCTAGAACAAGTGAAGAGATGCAAATTAGATAATTCCAATCTCTCCCACTAGCAATTACAAAATGTTACTACGGCTACTAATTCCAGCAGTACTAACATAAAGGCATGTTATAATCATAGTCGGTAATGCAATCATGGCTAACGAATAAAGCAACTAACGAATAGAGTGACTACTAGGCAATTATAGACGCTTAGCCTAACAATAAAATAACTAAGGGCCACCCAACATGATTTGCTTGTATAGACCATGGAAATTACTAGTTAATTAGAAGGAGCGTACAATTTTCAGCTTATAACATCATAAGCACGACAACTATGAAACACAGAAAACAGAATCACAGTATACAATTATATAGGTCGGTTTTTCTTAGTAAATGGTATGGGATTGTTTTGTTTATAAACTACTTACGGACTTAAAAACCATTTCAAATAATCAAACCCGGACATGTTTTAATAATTCAATGTGTAGGAGTGTATACTTAAGTGTTATACAAGCAGATAGCAAATTAGCAAACACTTGCTTGTTAGCAAAATACACATCAGCAAAAGAATATATGATAAATACAACTGTTGGTTACCAAAACTACAAAGATCTAGTATAAATACAACTGTTGGTTACCAAAACTACAAAGAGCAATCAGTTTCTTTAGTGCGTTGGTTATATGAAATCTGTTGGAACTCAATTAGAGGAATATAAAGCACACTTCCAAACAAAAATTCAATCGGTAGATATATCTATCTCCTAACAGGAGTGAGAGACTGGTCTTGTAAACGCCTATTTTCTTAAAGCCAAAAAACGATAGCTACAGCCATATAGAAACTAAACTGGGGTTAAATAAGGGGATGTTTGTTTAAGCTTATTTTTAGGCTTATGAGCTTATTTGACTATGCCTAAATCTCATACAACCATATTTTCTGGCTTATTTTCAGACTTGTGAGCTTATTATGAGCTTATGAGATATAAGCCGAACAAAATAAGATCATAAGCCCAAAATAAGCTTAAGCAATAATCCAATAAATACTATGAGTAAAGATTAATAAATTATGACAACCAATTAGATTTATATAAATCATGTAAACCTCTAAAGCCCGAAAATCCACACTTGTAATCAGCATCTCGATTTATATTAACAAATATATTATCACAACTAATTGTACACCAAGAGTAAAATTAAATGCTGCCAAGCTCTAAAACAATACGAATCACTTTTGGGAATTGATGAAGAAAGCGTAAGAGGCATAAATACATTATAAAAGAAAACGTACCATCAGTTTTTTCGATCTCAGTCAAAAAATACGCTGCTAAAATGATAGTTGCTGTGGAGAGCGATGGAGAGGTGGGATTTGAAGCAAGCCAAACACAGCTAGCAGCAACGCGCTGCGGAAGAGAAAAGACAGAAAGTGGATAACATGAATTAACATCATCGTTTTCAAACAAACTGAGAATTGAAAATTTGAAGGTATACTTCAAATGTAAGGGCACAAGTGACATCTGCCGAGAGAAGAACCATACCTTCACGTTGAAACGAACAAATGACTTCTTGCAGTAGAATCGATGGAACAGAACCTGACCGGTGGCCATTACTTGCTGAGGTCTGTGTAGTATGAAGTTAAGGGCATTTATGATCCAATTATTGGGAGCCACTGAACTAGTATTAAAGTATCTAACTAACTAATTGAAACATGCAAGTTTTAATGCTGATGGCGTGGGCCATCAGCATTCCAAGTATCATAGGAATGTCAACACTCCTTATGATATGTACCAAAAAACTAAAACACCGCCTAGCTCACCAAGGAGCATAGCAAGGTCAGCATCAGGGTATTAGATTTAGCATAAAGTGATATAAAAGGTAAACAGGCTTTTAAAATAACTTGTAACAAAATATTACATAAAACTATGAAAATTGGGAAGATTGCCAAAAGGATACACCTTAAGTAAAATGCCACTCTCTTGGATAAGATCACATCCATATTTCTGAGGGTCGTTTCAGTGGCTTCATCTACTCCATCTTTTCTAGAAGGTGTCTCTTGAAGTTGCTCATCCGTTAGATAGAATGTATCAAAAGCTGTGTAAATCATAGTTGATGGAAAATCCACTGCAAAATGGAACAAATCAATGTGTGAAAATCATTAGTATTAACAACATATAACAAAATGCCAAACATATCAATTTTATAAAATGGCAAGCAACAATTACAAAACAGGCAAACAATTTTGCCACATTTTAACATTCAAAAGAAAAGTTGACATTCCCACAGCTAGGACAGGTCCAGTCATCTTCTCTACGACCAGCTAATATCATAAGTACAACAAATAAATTTGACTAAGAAGTAAGTGTCATTTACATAATAGATGTATGGGTCCATGTATAAACTAACACTGGAATAAGTAAATGCTTACACTCCCAATGTGTTTCTAACCAGTAACCATGACGAAGCTAAGATTCTGTTTGACGCAGCATTCCTATGTTTTCAAAAGGCTGTGGATGAGGTATAATTCCTTTGGTTGTGCATATAAGGCTCAAAAGCTGAATTGTATTTCCGCATACTAATAATACCACACATCAGCATATAGAGAAACTAAAACTAAGCCTAAGTAATGGGGGTGTAAGTTTAAGCTAATTTTAAGGCTTATGAGCTTATTTGACTATGCTTAAATCTCATACGCCCATATTTTCCGGCTTATCTTCAGACTTGTGAGTTTATTATTACTTAAAGATGGAAGATAGCTCATAATCTAAACTATAAGACTGGAAAAAAAAATGCGCTTATGAGATATAAGCTGAAAGCCCAAACATAAGGTTAAACAAATTCAATTATAAGCACATAAGCTAAACTATCACAACCAATTACAAGGGAATGTTTGTTTAAGCTAATTTTTAGGCTTATGAGCTTATTTGACTATGCTTAAATCTCATACGCCCATATTCTCCGGCTTATTTTCAGACTTGTGAGCTTATTATGACTTAAAGATGGAAGATAAGCTCATAAGCTAGAAAAAAGCCGGATAAAGATGAGCTTATGAGATATAAGCCGGAGCCAAATAAGATCATAAGCCCAAAATAGGCTTAAACAAATCCCCTAAGTTCAAAGTTTCAATGAGTAACCTCCAGTAAAATTGTCAAGCCCGAAAATCCATACTTGTAGTTCTAATCACCATCTCAATGTATGCAACACTAATATGAGTATATATCAATAAATTATGACAAGCAATTAGAGCCTAATTAATCTTTATACAAACATGCGCCATAGATATCATTCTCTTCTAGAGACGTAATTAATGTTTAAAGATGTGGCTGTAACATCTAAATCCAAAATTAATTCTTGTTATTTTAAAAAACCAAAATTCATGTCATTTTAGCAGACAAAACGGGTATTAAACCAGGGTAGTTACACCGTCACTTATTGTCAAATACTAACAAGCCACAAGCATCAAAAGCAATCTCAAATCCATATCCTAACAACTGACCAACAATCCAATCAAAAATCTCGAAACTGAAAAGCTAAACATCATACCACATTTTCTCAAAAAACACCAAAATACCCCCCACTTACACACACAACATACGCATCCAACGAGGGTAGTTACATCGTCACTTATCGGCAAATACTAACAAGCAGTAAACATCAAAAGCAATTTTAAATCCATATAAAAACAATTCAAATCTTAAAAAACATTCATAGACTTGGCAAAATCTCGAAAACCAAAACCCGAAAAATGAATCAGTTAACAATTAAAGCTAATAAAGTTAAGCTCCCAACTCCCAAGAACATCAACAAATCTCGCCATTATAGGTTTTTCTTGTACAAACAATAATAAGAACCTTTTCATCAAACATCTTGTGAACACTGAGTGTATGTATATATGTCAAGAACACACACATATTTGAAAAACCATCGATTGGCTGATTTTACAAATACTTTCGGCTAAACTTCAAAAAGGTTGAAACTTTATGTGAATTTGAGGTGGGGTATGGATGAAAGTTTGAACCAACAACATATAAGTCTTCTGTGAAATTATACAAAGAAATGAGTGATGGTTTTTGGTGGATGGGGTGCTGTGCTTGGTGTGAGAAGTGGTGGTCAGGATTGGAAATGTGGGTCAGTGATTCTCAAGGGGTGGGATTGGATTGGACGGAGGAGATTAGAGTTTGAAATTTTGTGTTTTGGATTTTGCCAAAGTGGCAATTGCTAGTAGATCAAACAAATTGTTAAGAAATTTAACAAAACACACCCTAAAGTCTACTTTTCTGTCAATTAGAAGACACGGTACAGTGTACAACACCATAGTTACCCCAACAGTTGTGTTATAGTATTCTTGTTAAAAATTACTGAGTGTATTTGCGTGTATGCCTTTTTTTGGTTCTGTTTTAGTAGGTCTGTTTTTAGTATTAATAGGACGGGTAAAATGTGGGCCGGCCGCCGGTGTTACCACACGTAATAGGCTGGTGCAACAACAATACCCAATCCCTCCACGGGGTATGGACGAGGTAGGATGTAGATAGTCACACCTCTACCCGAGGGTGGGGGGACTGCTTCCGTGTGTGTGTGCATATATGTGAGCAAAATATGTAGCATAAATATGTGTGTGTTCCTGATCAGAGATACGAATAGAAACATATACAGTAAATAACGAACATAAAACGCATAAAAGCATGTGAGCATATAAGAAAATTTTGGCCTATGAGCATAAATGTACTAAAATTTGTAGATTTATATAACTATGAGTCGCTCATATACATATATGTAGCCCCACAACCAAATTCAGACATACCATGGTAAAGATATATAAAAGGCGATCGTGCAATTTCTTTTACATTGAAAGTGAACAAAATAAGTATCAGAATACTAGAACTTCTGAACAATGACCAGAATCAACGGGAAAAAAAATCGCATACCAGTTCCTATCATATGCCCACCTGAATAAGCAGTGTGGCAGAGAGTTGCAGAGGACGATAAGGGTTCCCTCCAGGCAGACGGCTGTTGTAGTTGTAATGATAAGCGGAACCATCATAAGGAGCCATAGATATTCCATTGAAGGGAGAACCAGCATAAGTTGTTAAACCCATATACATTGAAGAGGGTGCACCGGAACCAGCATAAGGAAAAGACGAGGAGTAGCCTTGTGGGTTCGGCATTTGCCTTGGAGCAGATTTCTGTAAAAAACATTTCGTTGAAAGACAGATTAATAAAGGTAACTATAGGACAAAATACACATCAGCAAACTGATACAGCATAACCAAATATTTTAAACTTGATTACGCTCATCGTAGGACTAAAATCCAGTATAAATTCAACTATTTGTTATCAAAACTATCAATATGCTTTGATGAGCAATCAGTTTCGTTACTGGTCCTGTTAAATGTCTATTCTCTTACGGCCAAAAAATGATTACTACAATATGTGTAGTAAACGGATTGTGTAACTTACTGAGTTATGATCAGCTAGTCTTGGCTGTGTACAGTTGCGCATATTGCAAGTTGTCCGAAAAGAAAAGTTGACATTCCCACAGCTAGTACAGGTCCAGTGATCTTCTCGACGACCACCTAATATCATAAGTACAACAAATAAATATGACTAAGAAGTGTGTGTCATTTACACATTACAGATATACGGGTCCATGTAAACTAACACTGGAATAAGTAAATGCTTACACTCCCAATGTGTTTCTAACCGGTAACCATGACGAAGCTAAGATTCTGTTTGACGCGGCATTCCTATGTTTTCAAAAGGCTGTGGACAAGGTATAATTCCTTTGCTTGTGCATATAAGGCTCAAAAGTTTTTTTATTTTTTATTTATTTATTTATTTTTTATTTTTTATTTTTTTTTAATCATATAAAGCATGAATGGTATTACCGCATACTAATCAGATCTAAGTTGTGAATGTTTATGATGAAATAAATTGTTTCTTTGGTTGCCTGTGCTAAGGTATATTTCACCCTTGTGGCTTGTTTTCAGTTGTAGTTTCTTAGTAGTCACTCTAGGTCATCCTGTGCCATGTTATTTGTTTTAAATTAGTCACTCGTTTTTTTTGTTGTAGTTTATTTATTTTGGGTAAATTGTGAAATGTAAAAATTAGTCAAACTATGGGTTGATGGACAAGTCCCATGGCCACAATAGATGACTGATGATGCAATAGTAACATTCAATATAAGCTAGAGCATACTGTCTATACTAAAAACCAAGCTAAAACACATAACACGACTTATTATCCAAGTCAAGAAGAAGCATCATTGAAATACGAATAGCACACATCAGCATATAGAGAAACTAAAACTAGGGCTAAGAAAGGGGGTTTAAGTTTAAGCTTATTTTTAGACTTATGAGCATATTTGACTATACTTAAATCTCATATGCCCATATTTTCCTGCTTGTTTTCAGACTTGTGAGCTTATTATGACTTAAAGATGAAAGATAAACTCATAAGCTAAACTATAAGACGGAAAAAAAATGAGCTTATGAGATATAAGCTGAAAGCCAAACATACGCTTAAACAAATCCAATTATAAGCACATAAGCTAAACTATCACATCGAATTATAAGGGAATGTTTGTTTAAGCTTACTATTGGGCTTACAAGCTTATTTGACTATGCTTATATATCACATATGCCCATATTTTCCAGCTTAATATCAGACTTGTGGGCTTATTATGACTTAAAAGATGGAAGATAAGCTCATAAGCTAGAAATAATCAAAAAAGTTGGATAAAGATGAGCTTATGAGATATAAGCCGAACCAAATAAGATCATAAGCCCAAAATAAACTTAAACAAATCCCCCTAAGTTCAAAGTTTCACCTGAGTAACCTCCAATTAATATAACCGGCAAACCCCAAAGTCCATAGTTCTAATCACCATCCCGATTCATGTAACACTAGTAATATGATTAAAGATTAATAAATTATGACAACCAATTAGACCCTAATTAAACTTTAAATTAAATCATTTCAACCTCTAAAGCCCGAAAATCCATACTCCTAATCATTTCACCTGAGTAACCTCCAATTATATTGCCTTCAATCATGCCCAAAGGATACTAATCTATACTACTATATAATGTATTTGGGATTATTCTATAATTAGAAAGGCTTAAAAATTCAGACTTTTACATACTAATTATGGAAACAACCACCCCTAACAATCACCCCAACAATTTATAACCACTTCAACAACCACCCCCAACAATTTATAACCACCTCAACAACCACCCCAACAACCACTTTCCACCCCCCACCACCCTCCTCTTCACCCCAACAATCCGCCCCCGCATCGCGCGGGCACCTTTCTAGTATGATGTAATGTATCAAGATAACCCCTTATTCATTATTCATTATTGAAAAACCCCTTATTCCACCAAATAACTAATAAGCACTTTGGCATAAACTTGCCCAGCTTATATAAGTTATTTACATAAGCTTAACCAAACACCCCATAAATCCCATATTCAAGTCCGCTGCTAAATGATAGTTGCTGTTAAAAATAAAAAATAAAAAATAAATAAATGAAAAGGGAGAATGATGGTTTTGGTGAATGGTGGGAGGATTGAACGGCGGAAAAAAAAAATTGATATATAAGCTGAAGCCCAAACATAAGCATAAACAAATCCAATTATAAGCTCATAAGCAAAACTATCACAACCAATTATAATGGGATGTTTGTTTAAGCCAATTTTTAGGCTTATGAGCTTATATGACTATGCTTATATCACATACGCCCATATTTTCCGGCTTATTTTCAGACTTGTGAACTTATTATGACTTAAAGATGGAAGATAAGCTCATAAGGTAGAAAAAAGACCAAAAAAGATGAGCTTATGAGATATAAGCCGAACAAAATAAGATCATAAGCCCAAAATAAGCTTAAGCAATAATCCAATTAATAAAATTGGCAAACCCCAATTAGTCCATACTTCTAATCACCTTCCCAATTCATGTAAGACTAATAATATGAGTAAAGATTAATAAATTATTACAACCAATTAGATTTATATAAATCATGTAAACTTCTAAAGCCCGAAAATCCATACTTGTAATCAACATCTCGATTTATATTAACAAATATATTATCACAACTAAATAAATTTTTACATTTATTTAATGTTAATCAAATGCATTTTTTATTGTAAAAATAAATTTTGAGTGTATTAGTTACATATTAATTGCATGTATTTATAGTTTAAAAGATGTCCACCGGACACTCTTTAGCAAATCCCTTACAATTTTACTCTTACACCTAAATGGTTGAAATATTTATAATAGTATTTTATACCTTCAAATCCAAATTCCGTGAAACAAATTTTTTTTTTATCTTATTTTGATTATGTTCACTTTCGATATATTATAGCTTAAAAAGTCGAGTTATTGAGCTAGTGCTGAGTTTTTTTACCTTTTTGGCCGACTAATCTACGGGGTATTTACCATTCAAAAGTAAAATGGGTCGAAATAGCCATCTGTACTAGTGTTGGTTAGTTGCTGTACTGACTGCTTTTGGAACCTGAACACTAACAGATGACTGTGTTTACAAAACAAGCATAACCCATAATTCTTTTAAAGGATGACTCGTCCGATATGGCTAAGATTTCAAGAAAGGTTCCAACCTTGTTCGTGAAGTTCAGTACACCACCGAGAATCACCAGTTAGTTACCTTTTTTTACAAATCTAACATTAATGCAGACTAATAACTACTAATTGCTTAAATTACATCAGGAATCCATAAAGATCCGTAAAAATACCAGATCATTTATCATTTATTATGCCAATGAACATACAAAATCAGAAAATTAAATTGGTCCAAACACACGTACATAGTATTGATTCAAATAAGGAAGATTCATTGAAATTACATAGTATTGATTCAAATAAGGAAGATCCATTGAAATTACAAATGAGTTGATACATTGAGCTTGCCTACTTGAGCAGCACATCTAAAAAGATACGCCAACCTTATTAACTACTAGAGCAAGAATGAAAATAAAACATGCACCATAGACGTCACTGTAAGTATCGTTATCGTCACTGCCTTTGAATAACTCGAGAAAAGCAGATGGGGTTTGATAAAGTTGTTGTCGTCTCCAATCTGCCTTTAGAATTGATAATCAGACCATATGACGAATACAAGCTCCAAATAACACTAATAACTGGCAATACACCACATTGACTACCTGCACAAACTAAAACAAACACACCTTATCATTCTTTCAAGCTTCAAACATATGAATGACAGTAAATGTTAACCCTTGACATTGGTGATATATCACTGACCCCATTCCAGTAATTTGTTGCTCTTTCAAAGGGAAGAAAATATTTACGTTGTTAAGAAACTAACTGTCAAATATAGATATCGCAATTTCAAGCATTTTACTTATAAATGGATCAATTTACGTTATATTATATTTAATGGGTTCAACAGGCTGAAAACATTCATTAATCATTATTTTTAAACAAGTTTAAGAAAAAGACAGATCACGTTTGCAGGTCAACCTGATCCAGTCCAGACTAAAATTACCAATTTGACTTGTTTCCCAACCTTACTACCTGCCCGTTATGGAACACCACTACTTTAGATCATGTGTTACCTGTAAGGCTCCCAAGCCTGCATTTCCAAGGGTCCACATCTACGGTGTGACTGATAAAGCATTAGCCAATGCTTTTCTGCAATACAATGAAATGGGAATACAGTAGCAAAATTGGGGATCTTGCAACAAAATTCACACATATCAATAATGTTTTAAACATATAATTTTCTTGTGGAGCCGAAGTAATAACTTATGGAATAGGCTCAGTGCTATCGCCAATGCCAAGGCTTATCATTTGGTAATCAGGGTATTTTAGCTTATGTGCAGCCATTCTTCTACGAATCTGTAATTCCACCAACACATTGACATGTCTTTATTTATAACTTATAAGAAACATGTGACAAAAAATTGAGCCGTAATTTGGCAAGTACCCTTGTATTCAGTGTATATACAGGCCCTCATTTTCTGTGATATCAATGGAAATGGCAAGCAAGTGTTGAGAGATGAAATGCCTACAATGCTAAATTTACTCCACTAGCATATCTAAACATAAAACAATACATATACAATTGATTGAAATTTACAATTAAACCCCAAGTTTCAATAAACTGCTAGTTTGAGGTCATATGAGCAAGGCTGGTAGCGATTCTATGTGGAATCGACCTTTAAACAAAAGGACCAATAACCCCGTAATTGAACCATCAACAGTTGGAATTTTATGATTACATGGATGTCAGAGAAAGATTGCATACCTGGTTGTTGAAGATTTTCGAACCCAGGCCGTCAACTGGAAACATGTAAAAAGTGATTTAATGGTTTATGTTTATGTGGTCTAGGTGAAAAGAAGTGGGAGAAATCCCGCGCAAAAGCGAAAAGTTAAAACAAAAAAGCCGGGTTTTTATTTATAAAACATGGCTCTATTTTGTGGCCGAATTAGACCCCGGTGTTTTCATTTCATAACCGGCTTTATACCTTTGTTTTTTCCAGACACCTTTATAGAGCATTTTTTTCCTATTAACAGGGCTCTATTAGGGGAGATTTATTTCAGATTTTTTAGTAGTGTGAGAAAAGAGAGTTTATGAGTCAAAGAATTTCAGTACCAAGATACATAGCCATCAGACCAATCTTCAAACCCAAACACTCCTTTAAAGATAACTGCTATTCAATAACAAGATATTCCCAAATCTAACCAGTTAATCTCTTGGGGCAGATTATTCTAGCAGACAAGTTCATGACATTTTCCAGCCTGCAAACCTTTTATCCATAACCATCCAACTGAATGATCATTTAATTTACTACCAAACAGGAAATTATCCATATTCGTATTCGTATGGGTGGCATTTGCCCTTGTGTAACGGGTAAAAACGAGAACATTTTTTGTAAGGATCAGGTTGGCTTGGAATGTTTTTTTCCCAGTATTGTTATACTAATACCTTTAACTTTATTAATCTGATATTCATGTTAATTAGCTTCATACATCATAAGCTGAGAGCAATTCATATGTTGAATGTGGACTGTCCTATAGTTTGAAATATTGCTTCATTTGGCCCGAATGGGTGCAAATGAGTCGGAAGATTAAATTTCTTTGTGCAATAACTTAATGGTTTGTATCAAAAGGTAACTCATAGTTCATGCAAATTATGACATATGAGAAAGATACATATTTGTACAACATAATGTATGGAAACATGGACGGGTTGGGAAATGGGTCAAAACAGGATCAGGCTAAAATGTATCACTTTTAATAGTGGTTGAAACGAGACACTCAAGAATATGTTGCATATGGATTTCTTACTGTAAGTTCATTGTGAGTAATGAAATCAGCTTGTTTTGGTTTCTTACTATACGTATTTCTACAGTCCATTTTTCCACTTCATTTTTTTGTTGTTATAGCGGAAAATGTTGCAAACATAGGAAAGGATTCATTCGTATACAACCAAATACATGCTAAAACCAGTTGCATATAAGAAAAGTTATACGGTCAGGGTTTGTTCATGTGTTTTTGGTGTATAGGACCGTAATCCATTCAAAAGCAAGACAATGTCAAAGACTCATGTATGGGCTAAATGAGCATGGTTCACTGGACTATACCAAAACACATACGCACTGAACCAAATGGATTTACCAGTTTTGCACTCTCATAGTATCAGCATTAGTCAATAAATAGCTAAAAGAAAGTCGCCTACTTGGGAGTGAGTACTCCAATCTATTTTAAAAAAGTAGAAACCGTAAATGGGGACTGCTGATGAATTCAAGACTAGTCAATTGTTGCAGGATCTCATCCTGGTCCAACAAGCACACACAAACAAACGACACCTATATAAGCAATTGACTTCAAATCATATTAATACAATCCTATTTGTCTTCTTCTTCTGTAGGGGTGTAGGGGAATTATGACATTTGTCACACTTCTAGATCCCTTCTGGCATATCCGCTTTTGAAACAAAATAAGACACATATATATGATTCAGACTCGAATGTCACTAACAGGTAACCAAATATATACATGAAGTACTTACTGGAACTCTTGGCTGGCTTTGCAACCTGCATATTAGCGTCATAAAAATAAATTAGAATGACATATTATATTAAACATAGCTAAAAAGCTTCAATGTGTCGAAAATAGACCTGAGATCCAGGTTTAGGTGTGTTGCATTTCCTCATGTTAGACTGTTCTGAAGGAGAAATTGACATTTCCATATTCTGGGCATTCCCAGTCATTTTCTCGTGTTCCATCTGTAAGAAGCAAGTGAAACAATGGAAAACGGATCATAAATTACAATCACCTGCTAGTCTGAGTAGCAGTATATGAATAAGTTAGATATAACATACCTTTCTTTTGAGATGGCTCTTCTGGAAAGAATCCAGGTCGTGGTCTCTATAAAAATTTAAAAACCAAATGATCAAATAATCAAATTTACTCGTTGCAATTAGTTGATTGATATAACAAAATTCAGACATACCATGGCAGCCTAACCAATGGGCAACCGCAAACCGAATTGTTCCATCAGCTGAGGCAAACCATACAATGCACCTGCAAAAAAAATGTAATTCCAGTTTCAGAAAGATGTCACATAGTAGCAGGTAGCGGTCTTAATCGGGTTGGGTCGAGGCTAAAAATATCATACCCGAACCCAACCCCATTTGAACTCGGGTTCGAATATGATTAAAATGGTCATAAAATTGCCTATTTGTTCTAATTTAGATAGATAATTTATAATAAATCATATTAAAATAAATAAATAAAACTGTATTCAGGTCAAACGGGTCAACCCGAACCGAGTTAGCCAAAAATATCTAACCCGATACCCAACCCTATTTAGCATCCGGGTTGACCCAAACAAACCGAATAAGATTATTGAACAAAATAAGTATCAGAACAACATAACTTCTAAACAACACCATAACTTCTAAACAAGACATACCCAACCCTATTTGAGCTAAATTTTAGGCTTATGAGCTTATTTGACTATGCTTAAATCTCATAAGCCCATATTTTCCGGCTTATTTTCAGACTTGTGTGCTTATTATGACTTAAAGATGGAAGATAAGCTCACAAGCTAGAAAAAAAGTACACATTTCACAATATGAACCACAATTTCTCTCTGGGCGAAAAAAGCGATCAACCGATTCACTAACAATCCTAACAATCAATCTTTAAACCATTTAAATCTATCAATTGGTTACTTTAATAGTGGGTCGGTGTCTACCTATATTCGCTTTTTGGTTCCTTATTGCATATTGGTTTTGATTGCATGCTATACTCCTTCATTATCATAATATTATAACGATTGTGAGAGGCCTGCTTTTACTTTCTTTATTATTATTGTGTCAATTGCGTGTTGCAATCTATATTTAAAGTCGATCATCCCCTCTAAGCGTTTAGGGTTTCAAAAATATTAAGGGTCAAACATTTAGATTTTTTATAACGTTGGTTCCTTGTTTGTGATTTTGGCGTTGTTCTGGATGCGGTTTTGAGGGTCTTGTTGCTGTGATTTATTCATGATGGGTGTTACGAGAGAGAGGGATAAAGGTGGGGGAACGTTGGAACATGATCTTGGTGGAGATAGTAGTGCGTCTAAGTCGGCTGAAAAGTATCAATCTGATGTGAATATGATTGATACGACTCCTATTAACATTGATAATGAGTCGACACAACACAAGGAGGCTCATGATGATGGTAAGTCGTGTCCGGGTACTGCTGATTCGAGTGTGCCTAAGACTCAATCAGGTTCTAATCCTCCATCTTTTGCGGATATGCTTAAGGATAAAACACTAAAGAAGACCGTTAAGATTTCGGAGATGCGAAACGATAATTGTGTGGCTGGTGCTAATGTCACCATCCCTTTGGAAGCTGTCAATGAGGTACGCTCTAGATTCGCTAATACGTTGTATGGTTATTTCATTGGTAAGAGACTCGCTTTCCCGGTTGTTGAAAATTACGTTCGAAATACTTGGGCAAAGTTTGGTTTACAAAGGGTTATGCTTAATAATGGTTTTTTCTTTTTCCAATTTGAAACCAAAGAGGGTATGGAGAGGGTGTTGGAAGAAGGTCCATGGTTGATACGATTGGTTCCTATCTTTTTAAATATTTGGACCCCGAATACTACTCTTACAAAAGATGATATAACTTTAGCTCCTGTTTGGGTTAAACTTCATAATATTCCGGTTGTGGCGTATTCTGAGGTAGGTCTTAGTTTGATCACAACGCAAATTGGTCATCCTATCATGCTTGATTCCTACACGAGTACGATGTGCCTTAAGTCGTGGGGTCGTATTTCCTATGCTAGGGCCCTTGTGGAAGTGTCTTCTAAGGAAGCCTTACTTGACTCTCTTGTGGTTGCTATCCCCTCCCCTAATGGGTCCGGTCATTCATTGGTAACGATTGATATTGAATATGAGTGGAAGCCGCCAAGATGTGAGACTTGTAAAATTTTTGATCACAATGATGATGGATGTACTAAGCGAGTGAAACAGGTTGTGAATGATAAAGTGTTGGTTGATGAAGAGGGTTTCGTTGAACCCTCTAGGAAGAAAGGTAAAGGTAAGCTTCATGGTACTAATCGTCAGGTTGATGGGATTCGTTTTCATAAGCCTAAAGTGTCGTATTACTATAGGCCGGTTACTAAGCCAAAGAATGGAGGAGCGTCGACGTCTAACCAATCTAATATAGGTCCTCCAACTGTTAATGTAGGTTCTACTTCTTGTAACGAACCTACGATTGATCCTACTAGTAGTACGGCTCCTTCCCGGGATGACCAAGGTAAGAATAATAATTGGGTGGAGGATATCAACTTTGTTGAGTTGAAGAACAGCTTTGATGTGCTTAAGGCACAAGATTCGATTTTGGAACATGTGATTGGCACTACAGATACTTTTGAAGTTACTTCTAGTTCTTCTAAAACTACTTCTCCGTCGCCTATGAAGACCACTCCTATTGTTGAGAAAATTGGGAAGCTTGAACAACTTATTATTGAAGGGAAAGGTACCCTTGTGGATGATAATGGGAAACCCGTTCCAGTGGCTGATGGTATAAGGAAGGGCAACCCATTCTCTAAGGTGGGTGAAGTGGTTGTTTCTGAAAGTGAAGATGAGGTGTTTGAGCCAAATGATCCTATGGATAGTTACATTTCATCAGCTGGAGGACATGACGAGCTTGAAGGTTATCTTTCTGATGATTATGCGGCCCAGGTCTTTGATTTACCTGGGCAATTTGAGGAATATAATAAGCAGTTTGATTTCAAGCTTCAAGGCCGTTCGAGGAAGTAATCTCTTTATTAGGATTTGTTTTTTTGTTTTGCATGTCGTTTTTGTTCTCAATGGTTGTTCTAGTTGTTGGTAGCTAGTTGTTCTTTTATGGCATGTCATAAATGATATAGGGGTTGTTCAAGCGGTTGCTTGAGGTTAATGTGGCGTTTCAGCAGCCACATTCCACTGTACTTGAAACGGTTTTTTTGGTTAATATATTTTGCCAGGGTGGAAGTTCCCTTTTACCCAAAAAAAAGCTAGAAAAAAGACGACAGATGGGCTTATGAGATATAAGCCTAACCAAATGAGATCATTAAGCCCAAAATAGGCATAAGCAAATGCCCCTAAGTTCAAAGTTTCACTGAGTAACGGTAACCTCTAGTAAAATTGCCAAGCCCGAAAACCCATACTTCTAGTTCTAATCCATTAGCCGGCTTATGGCTTATTTGGTTTTAGGCTTATGTTTCATAAGCTCACTTTCTCACTTTTTGTGGATTATTTTGAAACTTTTCAGCTTATATAAGTGAGCTTATGAAACGTAAGCCTAAAACCAAATAAGCCATACGCCGGCTATATAAGCCGAAACAAACACCCCCCTAGTTGATTGATATAACAAAATTCAGACATACCATGGCAGCCTGAGCAATGGGCAACCGCAAACTGAATTGTTCCATCAGCTGAGGTAAACCATACAACGCACCTGCAAAAAAGATGTAATTCCGGTTTCAGCAAGATGTCACATAGTAGCAGGTAGCGGTGTTAATCGGGTCGGTTTGGGTCGGGTCAAACCGGGTCTAGGCTAAAAATACCATACCCGAACCCGACCCTATTTGAACTCGGGTTAGTTGGGTTCGGGCCCACTCGGGTCGGTGCTATTCGGGTTTGGGCCAACCCGAATATGAGTAAAATGGTCATAAAATTGCCTATTTGTTCTAATTTAGATAGATAACTTATAAAAAACCATATTTAATTTTTTTTTAAGTAAAAAAAGGTAAAACGGGTCGACCCGAACCCAAGTTAGCCAAAAATATCTAACCAGACACCCAACCCTATTTAGCATCCGGGTTGACCCAAACAACCCGAATAAGATTATTGAACAAAATAAGTTTCAGAACACCATAACTTCTAAACAACACACACTAAACAATAAAATTGCCAAAATCAACCAAAAAACACATATCAGTTCCTATCATGGGCCCACCTGAATAAGCATGTGTGGCAGAGAGTTGCAGAGGCCGATAAGGGTCCCTCCAGGCAGACGGCTGTTGTAGTTTAATGATAAGCAGAACCATCATAAGGAGGCATAGATGTTCCATTGAAGGGAGAAGCAGCATAAGGTGTTACAACCATATACATTGAAGAGGGTGCACCGGAACCAGCATAAGGAGAAGACGAGGAGTAGCCTTGTGGGGTCGGCACTAGCCTTGGAGCAGATTTCTGTAAAACAAACATTTCGTCGAAATACTAATTACAGTAATAAATACACATCAGCAAAAGAATAAATACAACTGTTCGTTACCAAAACTACCAAGAGCAATCAGTTTCTTTTGTGCTTTGGTTCTATGAAATCTGTTGGAACTCAACTAGATGAATATCTAGCTCATAACAAGAGTGTATTTTGGAGCTGAAACAAATAGAAACTAAACTGAGGCTAAATAAGGGGATGTTTGTTTAAGCTAATTTTTAGGCTTATGAGCTTATTTGCCTATGCTTATATCTCATAAGCCCATATTTTCCGGCTTATATTCAGACTTGTGAGCTTATTATGACTTAAAGATGGAAGATAAGCACATAAGCTAAACTATCACAATCAATTATACCGGAATGTTTGTTTAAGCTTTTACTTGAAGACCCGTGCTATTTATATCCATAACCTCAATCTTTTGGGGACACACTTCAAATTTTAGGGTTATGAGCTCATTTGACTATGGTTATATCTCAAATACGCCCATATTTTCTGGCTTATTTACAGACTTGTGAGGTTATGATGAATTAAATATGGAAGATAAGCTCATAAGCAAGGAAAAAGTCGGATAAAGAAGAGCTTATGGGATATCAGCCCAAAATAAGCTTAAACAACGAGCCCTAAGTTAAAAGTTTTAACCTGAGTAACATCCAATTAATATATTGGCAAACCCCAAAGTCCATACTTCTAATCAACACCTCGATTCATGTAATTCTAATATGACAATCAATTAGACCCTAATTACACATTAAATTAACTCATGTCAACATCTAAAACCTCTAATCAAATTACACAAGAAAAGGAAGTGATCGATTCATGTACCGTCGGTTCTGGCAATGAGAGTAAACAAAACAAAAAAATGGAGAGTCATGGTTTTGGCGAATGGTGGAGATTAGACTTGACTCTTGAGTGTGTTTGGATGGGAGTGCCAGCGTGGCAACTACATATATAGAAACTAAAACTAGGGCTAAATAAAGGTGTAACACCCCCAATTCATGGATGCAGCGGAATTCGAACTGGGTGTTACTGGACGGCACAATAGTCACAATAATAGAAAACGAACTCCAATTGAGTCGTTTTAAAAGACTTATCATTCAAATTATATAAATATCAAAGATTACAAAATGAAGTCCCAGATGGTTCCATGTTTTCAATTTAAATGAGTTTTGAATGATAATAAAATTTATAGCCCTCTTGAGTATCCGTGTCCTTCCGTGCCATCCTTGATCGTCATGAACCTGAAATACATGCTTGAGTGGTCAACACAAAGGTTGAGTGATATTCATAGAGTTTGTTAAATCGATTGAACACAATATGTTGGTAGTGAGAGTTATAGGCTCACACCAATGTTTGGAAAACAAAACAGGTAGGCTACGTTATTATACGCCCGGAACATGTATTATACACTAAGCTTATGACACCATAACGTTAACGTGTACCAATATCGATCGGCAGATTTATCCCGGTAGGTACTTTGCTAACATACCTAAATCTCAAATATTAATGCATTTGTTTGAACTTAGTCAATACAAATGGGATTCGTCAATCCCAATAGGCCTATTCACAATATTTGCGCTCACTATTGCTAGTGATTAAATGGTTCATAATAAGGGATCTCGGTTTAGCAAGGTTGGTACTTAGTGATAATAAAACAATCAGGCAAGCATACAATTTAAAAACATTGTGCTCGGTTAAAATAGCATGTATTCCCCCCCAAGGGTTTGTAAAACATTGAAGTAATGTAAAGTGGGGCTATGAACTCACCTTAAGTAAGATAGCAAGTAATGAATGTAACGGTTGAATCGTGAAGGTTTCTACGAGCAACCTATAATAGAATGTTGCGACTTAGGATCGGAGTAAAGAATATAACGGAGTGCCTATATATATATCTTGCATTTAGTCCATGATGTGGTATGATGTATATTGTATGTCTTTGAAAGAAAAGATTCATGAAACATGTATGTTTTGTATATCGTTTACTACCGTTCGGGCCGACATAATTCAGAAGTCATGTTAGTAAGCGTTCGAGGAGCCAGGACACTTTAACTCGTAAATCCACAACTCATCTCGACGGCTTACATAATGAACTCCTCACATGAGGCTCCCTACTATTGTAGTAGTTGATAAAGTATATAGATATAAGTTTTGATCCGAAAGGTTACATGTCCGATATTTGAATAAACTTAGGAAAGTTTATTAGTACATGAAGATTGTTATTAGGGGTAGTTTCATAAGTCTTGAATGACCATTTTCTCTTGGTAATATCTCATGGTTTCGTTTTAGGTGAAGTAGATCCAAATTGCTTGTTCATGTTATCGTCTAATTCATTGTTTCATGTTTACGCCTATGTAAGTTGTTATGGTCATTTCGTCATGGCCTAGCCATGACCTTTGGTCCTTGTTCCAAGGTCATGAGACACAACCTTGGCTCTAGCCATGGTTGTGGTCTTGATTATAGGTCATAAGACCTCTTGTTCCTTTCAAAGTATAACCATAATCTAGTGACTTTTGCCTAAAAAAAATGGGCTGTTTAGAATTTGAAGAAATTTATCACTCGGAAAGCGTTTTCATGGCTCGAGCTTCTTTGTACCTGAACGAAAACGTTGTTCCGGACAACTTTCGTGTTTTAACTTTTTGATGAATCGGACCAGAAGTGGGACTTTCAAAACCCAAATTTGATCAGAATGGTATTTGGCAGTTTTGCCGGAAATTTTGGTAATTTCAAATGGGCGTAACTTTTGACTCGTATACTCGTTTTGGGTGGTTCAAATTGCTATGGTTTCCTTGTTAAGTCCTCTACTGTAATATGTAATGATCCAATATCATAATTTTACCATTTTGGTCGTGGTTTTCCAAGAAAGTCACTAGTTTACTTGTTTTATGAACTTGTCTTATCAATCATGTACAATAACTTGTTTTACTCACTTTTATACATCATGGACATTAATACAAGACATAATATAGCACAAATAATATGTAAATAACATGAGCATGATTATTTAACAAGAATCAAGTTAGGGTTTGGCTCACAACTTTTGGCTTTCAAAGATGAAAGGAAGTTAACATGTAAGGATAGGACATTGATAGACTTGCTTCAACCCTTTTTCACTTCATGCAATCTTTCTACCCTTGGTATTCTTGAAAGAGATGTAATGAAAGTTGAGGTGAATTGAGTGGATTTAAACTCAAGAGAAATCACCAAGTATATTAGGGATTGGAAGAGTTTTGGTGAATGATAATCTAGCTAGGGTTTCTATCTTGAAGAATCACTTGAACCATGCATGAAACTAGAAGGAAATGAGCAAAGGATGGTGTGGTTATGGGGTTGGGGATGCATGGCACCAAGAAGGGGGGAAGATGGGCTATTTATAGTCCAAAAGAGGAGGTTAGGAAACTACTAGGAAATTACCAAAACTTGGTGACCAAGTTGTAATATAATGGTGATCTAGGGGTATATTCATGAGATGAAGCCACATGGTTGTGACTCCCCCCTCCTAGGGCGGTTTGGTCAAGCTTGGGGAGCAAGTGTGGACTTTTCTTGGTATTATCCAAGATACTTGGTTAGTTTTGACTCCGGGAAATGCCAATCGTAAATGATTAAGCCTCAAAACGTAAAACCGGGTGTCGTAAAATTATGGAACTTGAAAGTATTGTTAAATATGTCCATATAGTCCATAATAAAATATAACATGAGTGGTAGGATCTATCGGGTGCTAAAACCCTGCTAAAAGCTGGAAACACGGGTCTAAAACGCGTAATACGTAAAACGTACGAATATTGCGTAAAATTGAGAAAAGTAAAATGTTACTTTTCTAATGTGATAAAAATGATTTAAAATGACTTATAATGTCTAGACTGGGCTCAGTCTAGTGTCGGTTGGTATTAAATGTCTTTTAGACATCAAACCGTAAGCCTAAAAATCACGAAATGACTTATAACATCAAGGGATGATTTTTGGTCAATGGAGGAGGGAAAAATATGTAGACTTTTTCTAATAAGTTTGAAAACTCAAAACGTCTTAGAAACTCGTTTCGTGGTCTAACGGTTAATCGCCCATTCGGTTAAGCGTGCTTATGTGAGAGTAGTACCGACATGGGTGACCTGCTGGGAAGTCTTTGGTCATGTTTTTCTCAGTCACGATTAATTCTCAAATAAATCATGAGTGTGTCAAACATTTTTCTGATGCGGGGTCACTTAACGCGGTCGAGTTTCGTTGTACGTAGAATTTCTGAATGACGTTTTACCCTAAAACGTGTAATTCCTTAATAACTTTCACGAAAATGATCTGACGAATGTCAAACATTTAATTTGCCATGGAAATGATTTATTACTTGAGAATATCAAATAAAAATCAACTTTCGGGAAAGTTTCGGGAAAAATGAATAGTGAAATTTTCCGGGAATGGTAATTAACCTGAAATTGCGAATTGTTACAGTCTCTACCCCTTACGGGGAACTTCGTCCCGAAGTTCTTTGTGTGTCATATGTTGGAGTGGTGTCGATAAAGATGTGTGGTTACTTATGAGGACTATAGTCTGGGATTACCAGTAGTGTAGTTTGATTTGTCGTTTCAGTGTATGGTGTAGGACGAGGTTTACTTTTATGTAGGAAAGGTATGGTAATAGTCGAATAACAAAGGAAATTGATATAGCAGTCGAATATTAATAGGAATTGATATAGTAGTTGCAATTATAGCCTAGTAAGTAATCGGCTGTTGTACCTAGTGTTTATTGACGTCATACTTATGTTATTTCGGATACAAATAAGCCCACTTGTTTATAATTCTTTATTTACATAGAGAGGCATCCCAAACAATGTAAATAGAGGAATATAAACTTATGGTTCAGTGATTTACAATTTCTTTATTTAAATGAAAAGGCATCCCAATCCATTCAAATAATTACAAATCATCCTACTTAAGAATTCCCAACACAACATTCATACTTAGCCGGTGAGTTACAAGGTAGTGTATTACGAGATGACACTGGTGTAGCAAAAGTACAAGATGAATATTCAATCTTGTAAAGCTGATGAGGGTACTTGTGGTGTAACTATAGATGATTTGAGCTTTAAAAGTGCATCAAGATCTGTTAATGAGCTTGTGTTTGTAACGGTTGTGAAGATAATGATGTGATATGTTGATGAACAAAAGTGTGTAGTGTATGCTTAACATTAATACCCTTAGGTATAGATGTTGAGTTTGCTTTAAAAATCTTAAGAGATTTTAAAGGTTTATGATGGAATGGTATCCTAAACAGGATGGTACTTCTACAGGATGAAGAGAATAATTGATAACTATCCCATGATAGTAGTTCGGATTATCTCATAAATGAAAACTTTCAAGAATGAAGTTAGGTAGTACAAATAAAGTGTTAAGATTTCGCTGAGTGGTAAGGCACTATCGCGTCTCTAGATTGTTTTAATGTATTTTGGTGGTTTATCGTGTTCATGTAGGAAATCAATCTAAACATAACCCTAGTACATCTATTCTCAGTATTTGAAAATTTTAAGTCGAATATAGTTAGTCAGACTATATTCCACTGTCCCTAGGTTAAATATAGGTGACTAGTCTATATTTAGCCAAGGTTCGATAAAATTTTCAAATACCTAAATTAGGTATACTTGTGATATGTCCGTTGGTTTTGGGAAACTGTTCACTAAACAAAGGCGATGTCAACCCTTAAGTTGCAAGTCCCGTCCATACAAGGCTTGTAACGTATGTTTTCATATTCCATTGCATAGAAGATAGTAAGGGTAGGTACGTATGGAAAGGAAGTTTTAAGTAGTTCTAAAATAGAACATACTTGGCCAGGATCACGAACTTTTTACAATGAAGGTTTCAGAAGAAAACTTTGATAAATGTAAAGCTGAACTTCAGCTTTTGTAGGTGATGGATTTGTTTGTCCTTTAGAAATGTCATATTTCTTGTTTTGAAATCGATAGATTGTGACGAGTTTTTGATATCATAAGAAATGATATTGATGATGTGATGGAATAATTCTAGAGACCATTTGCACAAAACACAATGTCTCGGAAGTAGGTTAGACCATTGTGCAATTCACAATGTCTGGGAAGTAGGTTAGGCCATTGTGTGACTCAAAACATTTGAGAAATGATTAAGACCATTGTATCATACAATGTCTTGGAAAATGAATGAGACCATTGTATCTCACAATGTCTTGGAAAATGAATGAGGCCATTGTATCTCACAATGTCTTGGAAAAGTGAATGAGACCATTGTATCTCACAATTTCTTGAAAAATGAATGAGACCATTGTATCTCACAATGTCTTGGAAAATGAATGAGGCCATTGTATCTCACAATGTCTTGGAAAAGTGAATGAGACCATTGTATCTCACAATGTCTTGAAAAATGAATGAGACCATTGTATCTCACAATGTCTTGGAAAATGAATGAGGCCATTGTATCTCACAATGTCTTGGAAAATGAATGAGACCATTGTATCTCACAATGTCTTGAAAAATGAATGAGACCATTGTATCTCACAATGTCTTGGAAAATGAATGAGGCCATTGTATCTCACAATGTCTTGGAAAATGAATGAGACCATTGTATCTCACAATGTCTTGGAAAATGAATGAGACCATTGTATCTCACAATGTCTTGGAAAAGTGAATAAGACCATTGCAATCAGTTACAATGTCTTGGACATAAAATGTTGGAGTAGGAACATGATTGGGAGAATGTGATTGTGTCGAAATGCCCTAGAATAGGCATACGCAGATATGTTTAGTCCATTGTTTAGATAAATGATTGAAAATAAACCGAGTTTATATATCAATATACTAATGCTTACGGGGAAATGCTCAAAATGGGTATATATGAATATACTAATATGTTTGTCTAGCATAACATGCTTACTAAGTCCATAATCGTTTGGAGGATGGAAGACACGGAGAGCGGAAGGCTATAAAAATGTTTTTGCTTGTATGTGTGGTTATAGTTTAGGTCTCAATTAGACCCGTTTCTCTATAACCATGGCTCTGGTACCAATCTGTAACACCCCCAATTCATGGATGCAGCGGAATTCGAACTGGGTGTTACTGGACGGCACAATAGTCACAATAATAGAAAACGAACTCCAATTGAGTCGTTTTAAAAGACTTATCATTCAAATTATATAAATATCAGAGATTACAAAATGAGGTCCCAGATGGTTCCATGTTTACAATTTAAATGAGTTTTGAATGATAATAAAATTTATAGCCCTCTTGAGTATCCGTGTCCTTCCGTGCCATCCTTGATCGTCATGAACCTGAAATACATGCTTGAGAGGTCAACACAAAGGTTGAGTGATATTCATAGAGTTTGTTAAATCGATTGAACACAATATGTTGGTAGTGTGAGTTATAGGCTCACACCAATGTTTGGAAAACAAAACAGGTAGGCTACGTTATTATACGCCCGGAACATGTATTATACACTAAGCTTATGACACCATAACGTTAACGTGTACCAATATCGATCGACAGATTTATCCCGGTAGGTACTTTGCTAACATACCTAAATCTCAAATATTAATGCATTTGTTTGAACTTAGTCAATACAAATGGGATTCGTCAATCCCAATAGGCCTATTCACAATATTTGCGCTCACTATTGCTAGTGATTAAATGGTTCATAATAAGGGATCTCGGTTTAGCAAGGTTGGTACTTAGTGATAATAAAACAATCAGGCAAGCATACAATTTAAAAACATTGTGCTCGGTTAAAATAGCATGTATTCCCCCCCAAGGGTTTGTAAAACATTGAAGTAATGTAAAGTGGGGCTATGAACTCACCTTAAGTAAGATAGCAAGTAATGAATGTAACGGTTGAATCGTGAAGGTTTCTACGAGCAACCTATAATAGAATGTTGCGACTTAGGATCGGAGTAAAGAATATAACGGAGTGCCTATATATATATCTTGCATTTAGTCCATGATGTGGTATGATGTATATTGTATGTCTTTGAAAGAAAAGATTCATGAAACATGTATGTTTTGTATATCGTTTACTACCGTTCGGGCCGACATAATTCAGAAGTCATGTTAGTAAGCGTTCGAGGAGCCAGGACACTTTAACTCGTAAATCCACAACTCATCTCGACGGCTTACATAATGAACTCCTCACATGAGGCTCCCTACTATTGTAGTAGTTGATAAAGTATATAGATATAAGTTTTGATCCGAAAGGTTACATGTCCGATATTTGAATAAACTTAGGAAAGTTTATTAGTACATGAAGATTGTTATTAGGGGTAGTTTCATAAGTCTTGAATGACCATTTTCTCTTGGTAATATCTCATGGTTTCCTTTTAGGTGAAGTAGATCCAAATTGCTTGTTCATGTTATCGTCTAATTCATTGTTTCATGTTTACGCCTATGTAAGTTGTTATGGTCATTTCGTCATGGCCTAGCCATGACCTTTGGTCCTTGTTCCAAGGTCATGAGACACAACCTTGGCTCTAGCCATGGTTGTGGTCTTGATTATAGGTCATAAGACCTCTTGTTCCTTTCAAAGTATAACCATAATCTAGTGACTTTTGCCTAAAAAAAATGGGCTGTTTAGAATTTGAAGAAATTTATCACTCGGAAAACGTCGTTCCGGACAACTTTCGTGTTTTAACTTTTTGATGAATCGGACCAGAAGTGGGACTTTCAAAACCCAAATTTGATCAGAATGGTATTTGGCAGTTTTGCCGGAAATTTTGGTAATTTCAAATGGGCGTAACTTTTGACTCGTATACTCGTTTTGGGTGGTTCAAATTGCTATGGTTTCCTTGTTAAGTCCTCTACTGTAATATGTAATGATCCAATATCATAATTTTACCATTTTGGTCGTGGTTTTCCAAGAAAGTCACTAGTTTACTTGTTTTATGAACTTGTCTTATCAATCATGTACAATAACTTGTTTTACTCACTTTTATACATCATGGACATTAATACAAGACATAATATAGCACAAATAATATGTAAATAATATGAACATGATTATTTAACAAGAATCAAGTTAGGGTTTGGCTCACAACTTTTGGCTTTCAAAGATGAAAGGAAGTTAACATGTAAGGATAGGACATTGATAGACTTGCTTCAACCCTTTTTAACTTCATGCAATCTTTCTACCCTTGGTATTCTTGAAAGAGATGTAATGAAAGTTGAGGTGAATTGAGTGGATTTAAACTCAAGAGAAATCACCAAGTATATTAGGGATTGGAAGAGTTTTGGTGAATGATAATCTAGCTAGGGTTTCAATCTTGAAGAATCACTTGAACCATGCATGAAACTAGAAGGAAATGAGCAAAGGATGGTGTGGTTATGGGGTTGGGGATGCACGGCACCAAGAAGGGGGGAAGAGGGGCTATTTATAGTCCAAAAGAGGAGGTTAGGAAACTACTAGGAAATTACCAAAACTTGGTGACCAAGTTGTAATATAATGGTGATCTAGGGGTATATTCATGAGATGAAGCCACATGGTTGTGACTCCCCCCTCCTAGGGCGGTTTGGTCAAGCTTGGGGAGCAAGTGTGGACTTTTCTTGGTATTATCCAAGATACTTGGTTAGTTTTGACTCCGGGAAATGCCAATCGTAAATGATTAAGCCTCAAAACGTAAAACCAGGTGTCGTAAAATTATGGAACTTGAAAGTATTGTTAAATATGTCCATATAGTCCATAATAAAATATAAAATGAGTGGTAGGATCTATCGGGTGCTAAAACCCTGCTAAAAGCTGGAAACACGGGTCTAAAACGCGTAATACGTAAAACGTACGAATATTGCGTAAAATTGAGAAAAGTAAAATGTTACTTTTCTAATGTGATAAAAATGATTTAAAATGACTTATAATGTCTAGACTAGGCTCAGTCTAGTGTCGGTTGGTATTAAATGTCTTTTAGACATCAAACCGTAAGCCTAAAAATCACGAAATGACTTATAACATCAAGGGATGATTTTTGGTCAATGGAGGAGGGAAAAATATGTTGACTTTTTCTAATAAGTTTGAAAACTCAAAACGTCTTAGAAACTCGTTTCGTGGTCTAACGGTTAATCGCCCATTCGGTTAAGCGTGCTTATGTGAGAGTAGTACCGACATGGGTGACCTGCTGGGAAGTCTTTGGTCATGTTTTTCTCAGTCATGATTAATTCTCAAATAAATCATGAGTGTGTCAAACATTTTTCTGATGCGGGGTCACTTAACGCGGTCGAGTTTCGTTGTACGTAGAATTTCTGAATGACGTTTTACCCTAAAACGTGTAATTCCTTAATAACTTTCACGAAAATGATCTGACGAATGTCAAACATTTAATTTGCCATGGAAATGATTTATCACTTGAGAATATCAAATAAAAATCAACTTTCGGGAAAGTTTCGGGAAAAATGAATAGTAAAAGTGAATAGTGAAATTTTCCGGGAATGGTAATTAACCTGAAATTGCGAATTGTTACAAAAGGGGTGTTAGTTTAAGCTTATTTTTAAACTTATGAGCTTATTTGACTATGCTTATATATCATATTTTCAGACTTGTGAGCTTATTATGACTTAGGGGGTGTTTGTTTCGGCTTATATAGTAGGCTTATGGCTTATTTGGTTTTCGGCTTATGTTTCATAAGCTCACTTTTTGTGGCTTATTTTGAAATTTTTCAGACTATATAAGCTTATTATGACATGCAAGCTTATAATGTTTCAAAAGAAGCCACAAAAAGTGAGCTTACGAAACATAAACCGAAAACCAAATAGGTTATAAGCCCATTATATAAGCCGAAACAAACACCCCCTTAAATGGTTTCACCAAATAAAATCATAAGCCCAAAATAGGCTTAAACAAATGCCCTTAAGTTCAAAGTTTTCACCTGAGTAACCTCCAATTAATATAATTGCCAAACCCCGATTCATGTAACGCTAATATGAATAAATTATGATAACCAATTAGACCCTAAATGATAAATTAAATCAAGTCAACATCTCTAATCTACCATTTTCATTTAATCAAATTACACAAAAGAAAAAGAATAATAAATTAAGCATAAGAATGAGAACGTACCATCGGTTTTGGAGTGAAACAAACAAAAAATGGAGAGTGATGGATGGTTTTGGTGAATGGTGGAGATTAGAGTTAATTGTATTGAATGGGATTGCCAGCGTGGCAACTACTGTATTTGTTTATAAAAGTTCATTGTTATTCTTTTTTTTTTTTTTTTTTTTTTTTTTTTTCTAATTATTTGGTTGTAAAAATGTATGTACATAGCTGCTCAAAAAGTTGATCAACTAGACTTAAGATGTGTTTATTTTTTTCTTATATTAACTATATGTAATGTAAAAACTAACTTTTATTAAAAGTGAAAAAGTAATGATTCTCAAGAGGTGGAAGGATTGGATGGCGGAGATTAATCAAAGAGTCAAGTGTGTTCAGATTAGATTGTCAGCGTGGCAAATATAAAAGGAAATATATCAATTATTTGTTTGTAAATTCAATGTTTTTCTTATGAAAATTGATTCTTATGGCTAAGTAGTATGCTTACTAATTTGCCTAATGATTTGATTGGTGAATCTAAAAAAATGACTGGTGAAAATTTAGAGAGAGAAGATGTACAATACATGTGTCTAATGTTAAATTGATTAGGCATGTAATTAGCATTCTATTTTAGGCCTAAATAGCATTACTCTTTTCTTGTTTTGTATATGTGACACATTAATTTGTTGCAAAAATGAACATAGCTGTTGATCAACTACATTTAGAAGGTGTTTAATTTTCTCTTATTCTCTATTAATCGAGATAAATATGAGCCCAAAACACATATTTATTTATTTTTAATTGAGAGACTCACAAGAGTATCTCTCTTCCAATTAAGAGGCTAATTAAGCGTGTGTTTGATACACATTTAATGGGATAATTAAGCATAGATTCATGAATCTGTAAGAGGGAAAGGTGTTTGGTAGGAAATTAGAGTGTGCTGGTTGGCTCAAATTTGCTATGGAGGAACCAGCACCTAAATGGCTGTCCTATCATTTAGTGCCACAAGCTAATCCAAAATTCCTTTCTCCACATGATAATATATTCAATTTTAATAGGTGTAAATATTTTAGGGCAAATGATTAAAAAAAAGTATCATACTTGCCATCATTTCTTCTTGTGGGTAGCGAACAAATTTATTTGCTTTTGTGGGTACTTTTCTTTCAAATTCATCTTTTTTAGGGTCTTTTGCGAAAATTTTTAACATTTTTGCCCGTCTTAGCTAATAGAATTTTTTTTTTCCCAAAGGGCAAAAATGTCACATAGTACCCTAAAAAGGATGAATTTGAAAGAAAAGTATCCACAAAAACAAAATATTTTTTTCGATACCCACAAGAGGAAATGACAAGTATGATACTTTTTTTAATCATTTTCCCAAAATTTTATTAGGGTGTTAAATAACAACTTCTCACATAGAATATATGTATTGCATAACAACATAAATCATAACGTTTGTGATAATATATTATTTCTTCTATAAAAGAGAACGATGAACACATGTAAATAAAACATGACTATCAAATGTCGTTAACTCTCTTTATTAATTAATGATAATATTATGAATTGTATCATCTCTAAAATGTTATAAAAAACTAATATTTTAAGTTCATATAAAAATGTTAAAATTAATTAATAATTCTTTACATATGAATTATAGTCCATAATTTAAAAAAGTTATCAAACAATCGTTGTCACTCAGAATTATGTTCATTCAGCATCCTTTAATCATTCGGTGCTAAATCACTATGTTTTATCAAACAACCCTTAAGACACTCAAGGTTAAACCACTTAATTTTAATAAACAACCCCTTACTCTATTACTAAATATTGGGAATAAGTGGTGGCATGACTTAGCTCCTAAATGGAATGAACAAATATGTAGTCACGGACACTGTTTAGTTTTTACTACTACAGTAATAGCAATCCTAACATCTTAGTGTAAATTCATTTACTTACTACGTTCCGGTTAATCACAAACTTGAGGTATGTATGGGTACGGTAATTGGTGCTCTTTGAGTATAAAGTCTATTTGTTACTATATTATTTATTTATTTATTTATTGCGGATTTGCATAATGGTGGGTTAAACCGGATCATGTATTAGTTTTGTTGTCTTATGATCTATATGATTATCACACATTTGATAGAATATACATTCCCACAGCTAGGACAGGTCCAATCGTCTTCTTTACGACCACCTAATATCGTAAGCACAATGAATAAATACGACTAAGAAGTAAGTGTCATTTACACATAATAGATGTATGGGTCCATGTATTAAATCACACGGGAATATATATATATATATATATATATATATATTTTTGAATAAGTATTTAATGGCTTTAAAGTAACAACGTAAAGCTTTAGGGTGTATCTTGCAACTAAAACTAGGGTTAAATAAGGGGATGTTTGTTTAAGCTAATTTTTAGGCTTATGAGCTTATTTGACTATGCTTAAATCTCATATGCCCATATTTTCTGGCTTATTTACAGAATTGTGAGCTTATTGTGACGTAAAGATGGAAGATAAGCTCATAAGGTAGAAAAAAGCCGGATAAAGATGAGCTTATGAGATATAAGCCGAACCAAATAAGATCATAAATCCAAAAGAAGATTAAACAACGACCCCCAAGTTCAACGTTTACCTGAGTAACCTCTAATTAAAATAATTGGCTAGACTGAAAATCCATAATTCTAATTACCATCCCCATTCATGTCAACCTTTAAAACCTCTTTAATCTACCATTTTCATTTAATTAAATTACACCATAAAAGGAAGTGTTCGTTTCTCCTCTAAGCATTATTGACACATATAGCCAAATACAATTTTAAGAATTAAATGAAGCACGAGAAAGAGAACGAACCATAATATAAAAGTACAATAAGGTAAAATAAAGTATTGATAAATAATAGTTGTTGTGAAATGAAACAAAAAAATTGGAGAGTGATGGATGGTTTTGGTGAATGGTGGAGATTAGAGTTGAGTGTGTTTGGATGGGATTGCCAGCGTGGCAACTAATGTGTATTTGTTTGTAAAAGTTAATTCTTTTTTCTTTTTTGCGATCTTTTGATACATTAATTTGTTGTAAAAATGTACATATAGCTGCTCAAAAAGTTGATCAACTACATTTAGGTGTTTACTTTTCTCTTATTGGGTGAAGCTAAAGATACGCAATATATTTTTCAAATAATCCATCTACGCAATGTACTTTGTAAATTGTCAAAGTCGCTATACATTCAAATAAGCTTCGATTTAGCTAATATTACATGTTACTAGCAGTTTAACAGGTTATCACTTGATTAGAAGTTACACCGTTGGTCCCCAAACTGGACCAAATTTGCGCATTTGATCCTATTTTGGTAACGCTCGTTAATTACACATTTGGTCCTATTTTTGTAACGCTCGTTAATTACGCATTTGGTCCTATTTTGGTAACGCTCATCTTTTAAAAAAAAAATTATCCAGATTTAAAAAAAAAATAGCTTTGAAAAATTTTAAAATTAAAAAAATATATATATTATTTTTTAAAGTTAAAATTAAAAAAATATATATATATATATTTTTTAAATTTAATATTCTTAAAAAATTAAAAAAACTTAAAAAACTTAAAAAAAAATTTATTAAAAAATTAAAATATTCAAATCTAAAAAAAAATTAAAATTTAAAGTTTAATTTTTTTTAAATATTGTCTATAAGTTTTATTTATTTATTGCAAAAATGAACATTGTTGCTCAAAAAGTTTATCACAGAAACTCCTCTCTCTTGATTAAATAACCCCTTGCTCCACTAAATTATGTAATAAGTGGAGGCATGGCTCAACTCTTAACTGGAATGAATGAATGTGTAGCCGCGGGCACTGTTTATTCATTTAAGAGTTGTAGCAATTTTGCTATCTCACTGTAAATTCATTTACTTACTAGGTTCTGATTAATCACAAACTTAAGAATTGTATGAATACGGTAATTAGTGCTTTTTGAGTAAAACTGATCATGTATTAGTATTGTTGTCTTATGATTTATATGATTATCACTCATTTGATACGAATATACATGCAGTATAACAAATTGTTTGTGTCATGGTTGGTGTTAACAGTATACTACTACATTTCTGCATCTTTTATATTTATAAAGAGTAGATTGCATTTTGAGTCCTTGTAGTTTGGTTAAATTGTAGGTTTGGTCCAAATCTTTTTGAAAGTGCAGCGATAGTCCCCATTTTGAAGTTTGGATTGCGTTTTAGGTCCTCAATCGATGTGAAATGACCAAATTAAGACAAGGGTAATTTGGTCATTTAACTTTGTCAAAACAATCCAAAACTCAAAATAGGGACTATCGCTGTACTTTCGAAAGGAGGGTATTTTATTCATTTAATTTTGTCAAAACAATCCAAAACTCAAAATGAGGAGTATCGCTGTACTTTTAAAAGGTTGGGGACCAACCCTGCACTTAGTCCAAACCACAAGGACTAAAATGCAATTTACTATATAATAAAAGAATTATATCATTTTTAAAATGCTTTTGGCAAAACAATCTTATTAAAAAAATAAATTAGACCAATCAGATTATTCGATTTTGACATGTGGCAAAATCAAGCAATGTGATTGGTTAATAAAAAGTCAAAATTGATTTTATTTTGCTGACTGTTTGTTTAATTTCATGTATAGAAAAAAAATCCACAACAAAAGCATATGATTGTGTTTGGCAAAGGGCTTTTGAGAGCTTATAAAGGCTTGATCTTTTAAAATAAGCCTTGTTTATCATATAAGCTTATGAAAACTTTTATACACTGTAAGCCTCTATAAGCCCAAAACTATAGAAAAAGGCTTAAAATAATTTATCAAGTAAAAGTTAAAACTGTATGTGAATTTAATTTGATTTACTATTATGAAATTATATTAATAAGTTTCATCTTCAACTAATTCACCAAACAATTTTATAAAAATATAAAATTCAGCTTTCGGCTTATATTTCAGCTTATAATATAAGCTTCCCAGCCCCAGCCCAGCCCATTGCGCCAACACACCCTATGTGTCAAAAATATGAAAAACAAAATTACAAAAAAGCTCCAGTTGTTTAATAAAACTTCAAGGGTCAAAAAGCAATCCCCTTTTTATCCACACAATAACCAAAATCCACTGAAAATCATTTCCTTCCTAGAACCCCAAAACCAAAAACCCTTGATTCTAATAAGGTAAATAAATTTTATAAATAATTAGTGTTTTACAATTTATATAATCGATATGGGTTTGTTTTAAAATTTTGATTGTTCATCTGGGAGTTTGATTTTGTTAGTTTTGTTGATGAATTAAGGTGTTCATTACTGGTTTATATATGTATGCACATCAATTGTTTGTTTTTATGCCTCAATAAAATAGATTGTTTTGGGGTTAGTGGCCAAACTTTTTTTTTTGTCTGCAATTCTATTACGCGCACTTTTGGTTAGAGTTTATATATAATAGGTCAAATGAGAAATAAATAAAATGAAAAGCAATAGATTACAAGAAAACGGTTTGAAGAATCCAGTTGGTGGTTTGTGACTGGTGAACAGGGTATTTGGATACAGTAAAACTTTTAGTTCTGTGACAATGAGGAAAATAGGTTTTTGGATTCTGGTATTGCTTACTATGGTTTTACTTTTGTGAGAAATCATTCTATGAATACTTTATACATAAAGTATTCTATGAATACTTTATAACACGTATAAAGATAACTAAAACATAAATAAGAACATACCCGATGCACTTGAATAAACCTTGAACTTGTGTAAATTAGATCAATGATAAACCCCTTACCGTTTTGTTTATCGATCTCTTGATAATTACTATAGTGAGTAATTACCTCGTTCTTGTACACACAAACTACCAACGAATAAAGGTTTATGCAAGTAAACGTAAACACTTGTTTAGCTTATGAAAAAATTGACCCAAACACCCTTAAGGGTTTAGTGTCGATCGGCCAAGAAAAAGAAAGAGATGAGGAAAAGGTTTAGGGTTTGTGTGTGTGCAGAAAAGATGATTAGGTTTAACCCTTGGCCTTGTATATATACTAGTTGAAAATCTTGGAGGACAAGAAAGGCATGGGTCGACCCATATGGACTAGATCGACCGGCCATGCATCCCTCAAAGGGATTCCGGAACTTTCTTGTCTTCCAAATTACACTCTAGTCCTCGTTCTTTCGTTGCTAATAATAGTTAATACTTACGTTTAATAATTAACGATTATTTGGTCCCTCAAGTGTTTATAAATATATATAATCGATACATATAACATATATATATATATATATATATATATATATATATATATATATATATATATATATATATATATATATATATATATATATATATATATATATTTACTTTATTCTCGTTTGTAATGTGTGCAATCCCGAGGTCTCGGGTTCGATACTAGTCATTTACATATTAATATTTATACGTAACTTTTAACAGCTCCCACTCGTATATCTATTAATAGTAAAATGACATTCGTTGGCGTCTTGCAACACTCCAATTGTAACAATTCACATTTTCAGGTTAATTACTATTCCCTGAAAATTTCACTATTCACTTTTACTATTTATTTTTCCCGAAATTTGATTTCTGTTTCTTGGCCTCGAGTGATAAATCATTTCCATGGCAAATTAAAAGTTTGACACTCGTCAGATCATTTTTGTGAAAGTTAATAAGGAATTACACGTTTTAGGGTAAAACGTCATTCAAAAATTCTACGCACAACGAAACTCGACCGCGTTAAGTGACCCCGCATCAGAAAAATGTTTGACACACTCATGATTTATTTGAGAATTAATCATAATTGAGAAAAATATGACCAAAATAAGCCTCGGCCGTGAAAAACTGGAATTTTCAGTTTTAAGCGTTTTTACTCAGCCGTAACCTTAGCCTATACCTACACCGCGTTTCTAAGACGATTTGAGTTTTCAACTTATTAGAAAAATTCAACATATTTTTCCCTCCTCCTTTGACCAAAAATCATTCCTTGATTTTATAAGTCATTCCTTGATTTTTAGGCTTACGGTTTGATGTCTAAAAGACATTTAATACCAACCGACACTAGACTGAGCCCAGTCTAGACATTATAAGTCATTTTAAATCATTTTTATCCTATTAGAAAAGTAACATTTTACTTTTCTCAATTTTACGCAATATTCGTACGTTTTACGTATTACGCGTTTTAGACCCGTGTTTCCAGTTTTAGAAGGCTTTTAGCACCCCAATGGAACCTACCACTCATTTTATATTTTATTATGGAGTATTTTGACAAGTTTAGTCATTCTTTCAAGTTTCGTATTTTTACGATACACAGTTTTACGTTTCGTGGCTTAACGGCTTACAGTTAGCGATTAACGGAGCCAAAACTCACTCCGTAAGCTAGATAATACCAAGTTAATCATCTAGTCACACCATATCTTCATATGGCCGACTATAGGGATGATTCACAAGCCTTGGTGGCTTGTGATGAGGCCTTGATCATCTAGGATGAGTCCATGTGTTCAAGCTTCTTTGATAAGCTTTGAAAAGTCATCCAAACTAACCTCCTCAAGACCATATAAATACCCCACCCTCCCCTCTTCATTTCCAACGTCCAAGAACATATATACACTTCCTTTTGCTAGTTTATTTCAAGTATTATTCAAGGAACACAAGTTCCATATCAATTCCAAAGCTTTTGTTAAGTTTTGATTGATCCAAATACTAATTTCAAGCTACAAAGTAACTACTTCAAATCCATAGAAACTTTAGGTGATTCTCTTGAGTTTAGATCCACTCAAGTCACCTAAACACTCATCACAAATCCTTCAAGAATACAAGGGTAGAAGGATTGCTAAAGTGAAGAGAAGCTTGTTCAATCAAAGTCCTAATCCTTGCTCTTAACTTCCTTTCTTTTAGAAAGCCCAAAGTTGTAAGCAAACCCTAACATACTTCTTGTTAAATATCATATTCATGCTATTTAGATATCATTCATGCTATATATTGTCTTGTGATCATGTCCATGATGTATAAAAACTAGTAAAACAAGTTATGGTATATATATGTTAACTTATGTTATTTAAACAAGTAAACTAGTGATTTTTATGGAGAACCGCGTCCAAAATAGTATAACATACTGTTAAAAAGGGTTTTGAAAGGAAAACATAGCAATTTGAATCACCTAAAACGAGTACACGAGTCAAAAGTTATGGCCATAAGAAGTTAGCGAAACCAAAACGCCGAAACTGCCGATACCTACTGTTTTGCAATCTGACATTTTGAAAGTGGCCCTTCTGTTCTGATTCATCAAAAAGTTAAAACACGAAAGTTGTCCGGAACGATGTTTTCGTTCAGGAACAAAGAAGCTCGAGGCCAGAAAACGCTTTCCGAGTGATATTTTCTTCAAATTCTTAACAGCCCATTTTTAGACCAAAGTCACTATATAATAATTATGTTTTACTAAGACCAAGGGGTCTTATGACCTAGATTCAAGACCACAACCATGGCTAGAGCCAAGGTCGAGTCTCAAGACCATGGAACAATGACCAAAGGTCATGGCAAAGCCATGGCTAAAGACCATATAAACATACCAAGGCGAAAACATGAGTTAAGACCATATATACATACCAAGGCGAAAACATGACTAAAGACCATATAAACATACCAAGGCGAAAACATGAGCTAACGACCATATAAACTTACCAAGACAAATACATGAACTAGAGAGTTAGCGATAACTTTAACATGCAATTTGGATCTACTCCATCTAAAGAATCATGAGATATTACAAGTAATTGTCATGCAAGTTATAAGAAATTTACCCTAATAACAATCTTCATGTACAAATAAACTTTCCTAAGTTTATTCAAATATTGGACATGTAACTTTTCGGATCAAAACTTATATATATATATATATATATATATATATATATATACTTTATCAACTACTACAATAGTAGGGAGCCTCATATGAGGAGTTCATTATGTAAGCCGTCGAGATGAGTTGTGGATTTACGAATTAAAGTGTCCTGGCTCCTCGAACGTTTACTACATGACTTCTGAATTATGTCGGCCCGAACGGTAGTAAACGATACATAAACTATACATGTTTCATGAACCATTTCTTTTCATATACTTACACTATACCAAGTACCACATCATGGACTAAGTGCAAGACATATATTGGCATGTTTATGTTTCCTTAGACATTATTCCAAACCTAAGTTACAACAATTATTCTAGGTTGCTCGTAGAAGTTCTAACGGCATATCCATCATTCTCATTATACATCATCCAACTCAAGGTGAGTTCATAGCCCCACTTTCCATTACTTAATTGTTTTACAAACCCTTAGGGGGAATACATGCTATTTTAACCGAACACAATGTTTCAAATTGTATGCTTGCCTGATTGTTTTATTATCACTAAGTACCAGCCTTGCTAAACCGAGATCCCTTATTATGAACCATTTAATCACTAGCAATTGTGAGCGCGAATATTGTGAATAGTCCTATTGGGATTGACGAATCCCATTTGTATTGACTAAGTTCATACAAATGCATTAATATTTGAGACATGGGTATGACAGCAAAGTACCTACCAGGATAAATTTGCCGATCGATATTGGTACACGTTAACGTTTTGGTGTCATAAGCTTAGTAATGATAATACCTGTTTTCTTTTCCAACCATTGGTGTGAGCCTATAACTCACACTACCAACATATTGTGTTCAACCATTAAACAAATTCTATGAATATCACTCAACCTTTGTGTTGACCTTTTAAGCATGTATTTCAGGTTCATGATGATCAAGGATGGCACGGAAGGGCACGGATGTTCAAGATGGCTATAAATTTTATTATCATTCAAAAACTCATCTAATGTGATTTGTAAACATGGAACCATCTGGGACCTCATTTTGTAATCTCTGATATTTATATAATTTGAATGATAAATCTTTTAAAATGACTCAATTAGAGTTCGTTTTCTATTATTGTGACTATTGTGCCGTCGAGTAACACTCAGTTTGAATTCCGCTGCAATCATGAATTAGGGGTGTTACACCAATGTCCCCAGTTCGACCTGAGCTAGGTTTCCTGGAAAACCTTTAATGATTCATCATTATTATTATCCTTTCGTCTCTAATACTAAATTAATAAAGATGTGAGGTTCTTTATTAAATTCTGTTTCTCGTCTCTTTATGATTGAACAAAATTACCAAAACATCTGAACGCATTCCAGATAGACTTTGGGCGTGGCCACGCAAACATTTTGTCAACCCTACGAGGGGCCCAACAGTATTAAACTTCTGAACAAATCAGAAGGAACGAATTCTTTCTTGACTACAAGAATAACCCATGAACTTTGTAACAATTCTGAAAACAACCCTTATGACTTCCAATTACGGTAAGCGGTAGATTGTTCCACAAAATGCACTACATCCATGATGCTTATCTGGTATCTCAAGTCTGAGGATAACTTTAAATATGATTCTCACAATAAATTTAAATCATATTGTTGGGATAAGTCCAATACTCAATTCATTGAATATCATGTGAAATTGGTATGACTACGCATCAATATACTTTCAAGTATATCCTTAACCAATACTCAAAATTGTCTTAGTTTAATGATATTCTCATATCATTAATTGACAACGGACCATTTAGAATAATAAATTATTCATGGATCTTAAACATGCAAATATAGGATATATTATTAAGACAATGAATAAATAAACTTAACCAATACTTTATTTCATTAAAATAATAATTGTACATTACATCCTTTATCCAAATACTAATCACAAATGGGCATGAAACTATCAGCTAATTTAAGTCATATTCCTTCAGCATGCTTGTAAAGCTTGGTGCCAGGCAAAGGCTTAGTAAATTGATCAGCTAAGTTTTCATCTGTGTGAACTTTGAGCATTTCGATTTCACCTATCTCAACTTGTTCTCTGACATAGTGGTGCTTAATCGGGAAATGTCTGGTGCCATTCATGATTCCAGGTTCATTGGCAAATGTAATTGCAGCTGAGTTGTCACAATACATTTTTATAGGTCGCTGAATCGAAGGCATAACCCCAAGCCCTGAAACAAACTTCCTAATCCAAACAGCTTCCATTGCAGCTTCTGAAGCAGCTATATACTCACTTTCTGTAGCAGACATCACTAGTACACTCTGCTTTCTGCTCCTCCAATCCACAGCTCCTCCATTAATGACAAAAACATAACCAGTCTGAGACTTCGTATCATCTTTATCACCTTTCCAAGAAGCATCGCAGTAACCTGTTACATCAAGCTCTGCAGATGGAGTACCCCCATAAACTAAGAACATCTCTTTAGTAGCCCTAAGGTACATAAGAATATTCTTAACAGCAGTCCAGTGTTTTTCACCTGGATTCTGCTGTATCGACTGGTTAAATTCTGAGCAAACGCCACATCAGGCCTTGTGCTTTTCACTGCATACATTATAGATCCCACAGCTGAAGCATAAGGGACTCTCTTCATGTGTTGCACCTCTTCAGGTGTTGAAGCACAAACTTTATTGCTCAAGCCATGTTGTTCTTGCATCGGCAAATATCCTTTCTTGGAATTTTGCATATTGAATGTCTTCAATATTTTATCAATGTAAGCACTTTGGCTTAATCCAATTAATCGCTGAGATCTATCTCTATATATCTTGATTCCCAGAATAAATGCAGCTTCCCCTAAGTCTTTCATAGAAAAACAACTTCTAAGATATGCCTTAACCTTTTGCAAACTCAGAATGTCATTTCCCATGATCAATATGTCATCGACATATAATATAAGGAAAATTACATTACTCCCACTAGCTTTGTGATATACACATGGCTCATCAAGATTTTGAGTGAATCCATACTTCTTAATTTCACTATCAAATCTCTTATTCCATTGTCGTGATGCTTGCTTCAATCCATAAATGGATCTTTTAAGCTTACATACACGATCTGGGAATTCTGGATTCACAAACCCCTCAGGCTGTGCCATATAGATGTCTTCATCTAGGCTACCATTTAAGAAAGCGGTTTTGACATCCATTTGCCAAATCTCATAGTCATAGTAAGCGGCTATGGCTATAAGAATCCTAATAGCCCTTATGTCAGCTACAGGAGAAAAGGTCTCCTCATAGTCAACACCAAAAGTTTGAGTATAGCCTTTAGCTACCAAACGGGCCTTATAGGTGTGTACAATGCCATCCATATCAGTCTTTTTCTTGAAGAGCCATTTACTCCCAACTAGCTTGGCACCCGGAGGTATGTCTACTTCTTCCCAGACTTCATTGTCTTTCATGGATTGCATTTCCCCATTCATAGCTCCCTGCCATTTTTCCTTTTCAGGACTATTCATAGCAGCTTTATAACTTGTAGGTTCATCAAGTTCCCCTATCAAGTTTTCATCACACTCCATGTTGAGACATAGACGTGTAGGAGCCTTCACAGATCTAGATGACCTGCGAACGGGAACCACTTCAACTTCTGGTGGAGGACCTAAACTTTCATGTTCTTCAGGAAGTTGGCTAGTGTTTTCAGAAGGTGCTACATCTTCATGATCGTCTTCCGGATCATATACTCTCCCACTGAATTCTTGAGATATGAGCTCCTTTTCTAAGAAGTCTCCATACCTTGCAACAAAAACTTTATTTTCAGCTGGGTAATAAAAGTAGTAACCCATAGTTTCCTTAGGGTATCCTACGAAGATGCACTTTACAGATCTTTGTTGGAGTTTGTCTGCTGAGTCACGTTTAACATACGCCTCACAACCCCCAGACCTTTAGATAAGACAAGTTAGGAGCTTTTCCAGTCCATAACTCATATGGAGTCTTATCCACCTTCTTTGTTAGAACCATATTTAAAATGCGAACTGCAGATTCCAAGGCATAATCCCAAAACGAGTAAGGAAGAGTTGTTAGATTAAACATAGATCGTAGCATATCTTGCAATGTATGATTCCTTCTTTCAAATACACCATTTTGTTGTGGAGTATATGGAGAAGTAAGGTGCTGGACAATTCCCTCCTTTGCTAAGTAATCTATAAACTCTTGACTCAGGTATTCACCACCTCTATCGGATCGAAGAGCTTTAATCTTCTTTCCTAGTTGCAACTCTACTTCTGCTTTAAACACTTTGAATGTTTCAAATACCTCATGTTTATGTTTAAGTAAATAAACATAACCATAACGGCTGTAATCATCCGTAAATGTTAAGAAGTAGTTAGCACCTCTCCTTGACACATGTCTAAGTGGTCCACACACATCTGTGTGAATTAGACCAAGTAGATCATTAGCCCTTTCAATCCTATTTTTAAAGGGTTTCTTAGTCATCTTCCCAGCAATGCAAGATTCGCACTTACCAAATGATTCATCATTGATCTTTTCTAAAATCCCATCATGTTGCAGCTTTTTCATGCGATCTTTGCCAATGTGAGCAAGTCGACAATGACAAAGATAAGACGAATCCAGACTTTCTTGATTCTCTTATTGTTGATGCTATACATTGAATTATTTTTAACAAAAGCATTATCATTATTATTCATATCAAATTCAAAGACACCATTCACAGCAATAGCATTAAAATAAAAAACACCATTTAAAGAAACTAAAATTCCATTGCTAGAAATAGTATGCTTAAAACCAAGGTTCAACAAACATGAAAATGAAATTACACCTCTAACAATTGACGGTGCATAATGACAATTATTTAAAGATAGTACTAGGCCCGAAGGCAACACTAAATCATAAACTCCTATAGCTTCAACTCCTGCATGCGCTCCGTTACCAACGTGCAAGAATTGTTGTCCATATGCCAGCTTTCTCTCAACTCTGAACCCCTGCAAGGTATTGCAAATATGAATGCCACATCCCGTATCATATACCCATGAATTCAATTTAGGAGTAAGAGTGAATAATTCAATCATAAAGAACGCACCTGATGAGCTGGGGTTACCAGCTTCATTCCCCTGCTTCTTGAGTCGCAAGTCATGAATGTAGAGAGGACAATTGCGCTTCCAATGGCCCTTTTCATGACAATGGTTACATGCCCGATCCTTCTTGTTTGGTGGATTCATCTTTTGCTGCTTAGGCTGATGTTGCTTCATCTTGAGTTCAGGTTGATAGGCCATGACCTGCTTGCCTTTGTTACCTTTCCCTTTGCCTTTGTTCACATGCGATTTCTTCTGGATTCTCCCACCATGAATTGCCAACACTTGCGGGGTAGGAGCCTTGACCTTGGCTGGTAGACTTTTCTCATAATCAACAAGCAATGCGAGTAATTCTGAGACTGTCTTCCCCGAGTAGTGCATGTTGAAATTCTGCACAAAACCAGCAAAGTCCTTGTTAAGGGCCCTATTGATCAAGTGCACTTGCACATTCTCGGGTAATCAAATCCAATTTTGTAAAGCTTGTCTAGTTCATCATACAATTCAACTGCAGGAGGTTTCTCATAAGATTGCTGAAGTACTTCAAGCATATCTTTTGGGAAAAAGTACTCAAACTTCTTTTGTAACTGAGCACTCATGCTAGTGAGCATTAAACAAGCAACCTCATTAAACTTAGCATGTTTCTCCCTCCAAGCCGCCTTAACTGCTTCTGATTCAGTAGCAGCAGGCTCAGCTGGGCATTCATCGGTCAAGTAATTCATCTTACCGGTCGACCTCAAGACAATTCTAAGCGAACGGTACCAATCATTGAAATTCTTTCCAGTCAATTTTTCTCTCTCAAGATGACTCTTGAAAGCAGAAATCACATATGGGGTATCGGGTTGAGCCATATCTACAGATAAAAGTTCAAACATTAGTATTTTCGATAATAAATATCTTCAAGAAAATAAAATACCCATAGCTATATTCATATAACCACCAAAATTTTCTTGAAAACCTAGGACCTAACTTTACATAGTTCCACCACATCAGTTGATCTGCTAGTGGTGAAAGTACAAAAGATAGTAATCTGTCGAACAATAATTGGCAAACATGATTTCCAATTCCTAGATCATTATGGGAATTACATCAAATTGATTCATCAATTTGCCTTGTAAGCATGTTTCATCCCATCTCATGCCTTAAGTTCTAGGTCTCACGTACAACTTAATTAAGTCGTCTACCATAGAAACTGTAAAAATACAATTATGGTCTCACGCGTTAAAAGAATTTTACCTTGTTTTAGTAATTTAGCCTAGGTCTCACATTTACTAAATTAAAATTCCAAGTGTTCCTTATAGATAGATGGCATGTAACTTAAATTATAAGGGTATTTAATTTTGATGTGTAAATCAAAATATGTATAAAGATGCATGCACTCATCTTTATAGCATAAGTTTTCAAAACCTTTTTATTACCAATTCGTGAAATTAATACACAAAGTTTTACTTGAGGTTTAATAAACCCTAAGATGACTTTCTACAATTATGATTTTAAAAGTAATTCATTTACGACATATTCAAGATTGTGATAACCAAGGCAGACTCTAAGGCTCTTTTCTAAGCCTTCAAATCACGGTTATGAATATCATCTTAAAGGACTTAATTTTAAAAGCATATTTGTACAAAACATCAATCAAGCAAAAGTTTATGGATTCAATCTCAAAATAATGTAATAAAGATTCAATCTTTATTACTTTAGGGTTTCACCATTATTAGTCTATATTATTTTCTTTTATAAAAATCACCCTTTTTATTGCTTACATCAAGTCAAACAATTAAGAAAACAATAAAAACAAGTAATTAAAAGAAAAATAAACAACCGATGATAATAACGTGAAACAATTAGCCACATGCAAACCTTGTTAAAAAGATCCTAATAAAATCAATTCTAGGTATAATTACGCATGTAATCAACTAAGACCTTCTCCTCTTAATGGAGGAGAGTCACATACATTGACGAATCAATTGCGTAGGCCAAAATCAATATACACACCACATAGCATATAAATTGATTTTAATATATATATATATATATATATATATATATATATATATATATGTATATATATATATGTATATATATATATGTATATATATATATATATATATATATATATATTTATATATATTGTCACAACTCACCATTTCAGGTCATTTCAGGTCATTTCCCGAACTTCATCAAAACACTATTCATTAGATTACTATTCATCATTTTTTGTGTCAGTTTGACATTCCGAGAAGCATTCATAAATTTTACTATTCACGGAACACTATTCACTGCGGGAAAAGATTTCATCATTCACGTGCATTACACATTTCATCGTAAATTTAGTTTACGGGTATTCAAATTCGCGTAACCGTATTGGTTCAGGTGCGAATTCATGCATTATCAGTAATGACATTTCATACGGACTGGAGATAGTCTGCATATCATCAGTAGGTCATTTACATGTTATACCACTCTCAGGATTTTCAGATTTCTATATTCAGTACATTTAACGTTTTTACGTATAAGTATTTATAGTAAACGTTAACACCCGGTTTATACACGACGAATATATCTAAATATTCCCACAATGGCCCCGACATATTTTTATATCCATTTTAACATCATAAAAGTTATAACATTCAGTTACCCAGTATTTTGGAAATTTATGTTATTTATAACGTACGCTTATGAATATAACGACGGTTTTCGTGAAAACTAAACAATAATCACCCGATCACTCAGTAAATGTACCCAACATATTTTTAATGCATTTTTATCATTATTATGACTTTATTTCATCCCGGTTAACTTCGTGAACATTTATTTCTATTAAAACCGTTACCCGATTTTAACAAATAACACATAATAACACTTAAACTTATACTAATTTCCTAAATAAATACCAAGCACCCACCCTACCCCCCCCCCCCCCCCTCACCCTTTGAAAACCGGCCCAAGACCACCCCTTAACCTTATGCATTGATTTCCTATTATAAAACTAATAAACCTCTAATTATATACTTTAACCAAAAACCTAAAATCATAACTTACACTTTTTAGATAAGAAAGAAAATCATCTCACCATTTCCTCTCTTCAAACCCACGACCCAACATAAATCCCAAGATCAAGTGAAGGTTTTTCAAAAGCTAAAGCACCAAAGTTGTTCCTTATACTTGCCTAATCAAGAATCAATCAAGAAATACACAAGTAATCCAAGGTTTTTAGTCATTCAATCATCTCATTTTATCAAGTAAGTTATCAACTTTATTTTTACATGAATCATCTTATATTTACTTGTATTGCATGAGTTCCATGCTAAAAACCATGTACAACTAGCTATACCACCATTTATTTTGTCAAAAATGGAACATACAAACCCTAACTTTTTATTTATGAATTCCCTTGCTATAATAACTTGGTTAGGAGCCCATGGCACCCTAAGAAGGGGTATGGTAGGATTAGATTAGCTATGTGGTGATTACAAGAGATTTGGTTGAAGTAAAAACTAGTTTTGAACCTTGGAAATAGATTTCTAACAAGTTTATAAACATGCTGTCCCATTTTGTTATTTTCTGGAAAATCAGTAAACACCAAGGAAACTTTGGCAAAATTTTTAGAAAATACCTTCAAAAACGAATCCGTAGGCGAAAGAACGGATTAAAAAGAGTTTATAACGAAGAAGTTATGATTTTTGCAAGATTGTTGACGAAAAGTATTTTTCTGGAAAATAGTTGCTGTTGGACGTTTTTCATTGGACAAAAAGAGGCTTTAGACGTAACCCGGAGGAGCCGAGCTTTCCAAAATATATTACTACATACTAAGACGTAACCGTGGATATAAAGAACAAGTAAAACGGACATATAACGACAAAGATATTCACGTTTGAATATCGGCTAAACCCATTTTTATTTGACAGCTTTTAATAAAAATTGGCACTAAAACTACGTAGTACTTTTATAAGCTAGAAATAATATCAAGTACCAAATTTTATAACTAATGAAGTATTAGTTATTACAAGTATATTTTCATCATTTCAAGGCGATATTTCAAGGATTACAACCCGAGGATTTCAACACTAACATGGAAACATACGATATATATATAAGTATATATATATTGCAACTAGCTTATTATATTTTCTAATAGCAATATTTTTCCAAATTCTTGGATTATATATTTTGATAACACAAGTGTTTTTACAAAGAGTAGAGTGGTATAGGAACATGAGCATGGACATTCATAACATCATTTGGTGATCTAAATGAGATCATTCATCATTCATATTAGGTTGCGGCTAGTGTGCGCGCCTTGTTTTTCAGCTCATTACATGTTCATGGTACCATCATATTGGGTTGCGGCAGCTAATTGTTCATTGGTGTTCATTTCATTTCATCACAGTTTCATCAGTTAAGGTGAGTTTTCATAGCCCCGTTTTCAATTCAACATTTTTGATTGTTTTCAAATCCCACGGGGGGAATACATTGCATCAATCATTTTAGTACGAGCCCAAGTATTCAAACATGTACATTGCTTAAGTTACCTTGCCATGTGATAAGTCCCCTGTAACATCATGAACCGTTAATTTACCGTTAAGCGAGAGTGAGTGGATAGATCTATCGAGGGTGACGCCTCCATCCGTGGTAGTGATTACCAATAGTAAGCGGATGCATGTCATGTCTTTTACATTTGAATGTTTCGGCAGAACATTCGGGAGGGGCATAGAGTTTCATCAGTCATAGCTTCGGTGTCATGAGCTTAAGGTCAATTGTACAATTTTCATGAGATTTTTATCTTGCACTTTTACTTGTGGTGGCCGTACATCATTACATTTTACAAACCTATGGAATTCACCAACATTCGTGTTGACGTTTTAGCAATGTATTTCAGGTTATTAAGGTAGCTCATGTGACATGCATTTGGACCTTCATGGAGTCGCGGAGTCGACGCGTCTCATCATTATTTCATGCACTTATGTAAACGTTTGATCTAGTATGACTTGTTTTTCATAAACATGCAACACATTTTGGGGACCTCATTTTGTAAACTCTGGATTATTTCAATAATCAAATGCAGTATTTTCCAAACGACACTTTTGGTCGTTCAATGTAACTGTAACTGTGGTGCTATGACAGACACCCCCAGGTATTCCATTCCGCTGCAAGTCAGGTAAATTGGGGGTGTGACAGATTGGCATCAGAGCTAAGGTTATAGCGAACTAGGATGTATCTTGGACCATAGACTATAACCACATCAGCATAGCATCTCATCATTTCATCATAAGTGCATAATCATGATACATGTTGTTTCATACATACCCTGTGCGAGTTATTTATACTCATATCCGTATATGTATATCATTTTATTGACCTGGTTCACAAGTGACATGTCTTCAGATACTCACCCTGACATCCTATTATCGGATTTCGACATTGAAGATGCCTTGTCATCTTCCACTACCATTATACCACCAGTTGCATTTACACTACCATTAGGACTATTGATTTGCCATAGGAACAGGGTTTTCCTATCATTCAGCCCGTACATAGAATGCCTTTTGGTAGTGTATTCAGAATTAATCTTAATGGACTTATTAGGATGCTTATTGCAAGGAAGATAGTGTGTTTTCTTTCCATCACTAGTAGGGCACTTACTACTCAGGTACTATCACCACCATCAGTTACTTATTACACTATTGGCCTTCCCACAGTGTGTACTTTAGTTTTACCTTTTGGATGTCGTGAGGTAGCGCGAAAGAGGATAGTATTCCATTCACTAGTACCATCATTGTCATTTTGATTTTCCATTCCCACTTGCCATGAACTAGATAACATCTAGTAGATAATACCAATAACACGGACTCAACAGAAACATCCGCAGATTCTTCAGGAATGGTTCAGAACCTACATTATCTAAGATTTGATAGATGCACAACTTCAGACACCACTTCAGGACTATCTCGACCTTATGATGCCACAAACCTGATTTCACACAGAGGGACACCAGGAAGTCCCTAGACCAGACTTATATCCTCACTAGCTTTTACTATTATCCTAGCCACAGAAAGTGTGGGACATAGTCTAAAGAACTTGTTGTCTTTTGATTGTTGTACAAACAAATATATCAAGTGTGACTCTACTAAGTAAGAAATGGTTGTGCTATTTGTGATACCGGTTCACGTAGACCGAAATTTTCATGTATTATATTCATGTGTTGTGAATATGATGGCTTTGATTAACTATATACCCTCATGGTCACTTATGATTTGATGAAGAGAGATCTAAGCAAACCACTTCAAGCATGACGTAAGCTACTGTTGGACAAGTCATTGCCAAGAACATAACCACCGCCCTCACTAAGGAACTTACTCACGTGGAATTTATGGGGTGCAATCCTCCCTTCTTTAGCGGAACTAGAAACACAAAGAAACTTCTCAAATGGTTCGAAGACATAGAAACAATATTTCAATGTGGCGACTGTCGTAAGGAATACAAGGTTAAGTTCGCCACATGCACTTTTCATAATCATGCCCAGGAATGGTGGACGAAACATATTAAGATGGTAGGAGTTGATACTGCCTACTCACACTCTTGGGAGAAACTAAGAAGGATGATGGGTATAACACTTTGTGTAAGAAGTGAATTACGAACAAGGGAACAAGAAACACAAAACTTTATCATGGTAGGAAATGATGTTGACAAGTACACTACTCATTTTTATGAATCAACACGACTAGGTTCTGCAATGGATGAACCGGAAAGCAAGAAACTTGAAAGGTACATTGGGAGACTCTCAAATGAAATTCGTATGTTGGTCATCGCATGGGAACCCGATACCATGTCTGAAGCCATCAAAATGGCGATCGAGGCAAAGGAAACTCACAAATCAGAAAATCCCAGGGAGTTGCTTCAAATGTGGAAAGTTAGGGCATTTCAAGAATGACTGCCCAGAGCTAAGGAACAAAGAAAATCAGGAACTTGGAATCATGACTAAATCGCTCGAGGAATAGCGTGAGCTATTGAAAGAGAACCGTCAGGATATTAGCAACATCAAGGATAACAACAATGCTTCAGCAGGAGGAGCTTTGTTTCAATATATAAACCGTAGTTCGAGCCTTTAGGGTTGTATCTTTCCTTTTGTACTTACCGTTGGTATGATGACATAACCTAGTTGTATTAAGCTCTTTCCAGTCCAATGTAGTATCTATCCTTTGTTACCTCTGTGATAATCATAACCATTGTTTACTCCATTTTCTACCCCAAATTGCTCAGACTTCAATCGTTTCGCAACATTTTAGCATTGTCTCATCAGGAATTAGGTTGATTTCGTTTTTGACGAATTAGTAGACTATTACCATTTGACAAGATTCACCCACGTATCCAATACACCATTCAAGCTATTTTACTATCATATGGGGAAACTGTTTTACAGAAATATTTCTGAAGTAAGCTATTTTATTACCATCCTATAAATTGATTTTCTGTCATTACACCAAGTATTTACTATTATTACGCGAACCAATTTTCATGTTACTTGAAAGAAAACATCAGGACACCATTTTTTTTTTATAACAATGCGTGAACACCATCTAAAACTTTTGATAAAAGTTATGATATTTTGACAAAATCTAACATCGCATCATTAGTCCTCAATGGTACATAGCCTGATCACCTATGTAAAATTCAGGAAGGATTATGCCATGAAGGAAATAATTACCTTTTCAAAGGATTGTTAATAACAATCTTCATTTAAAAGTTTTGTAAACAAAGGAACCTTTCCATAAACATCCCTTTTGCCGAACTATCCCTGGATACTTACCCCACCTATCACTCACTTAGCCATTAAGTTGGACTTTTCCTATTGACTTCCCTAGAAGAGACTTTCCATATCAATTACATGCAGGATTCCTCTATACAATAGAAGCAACGAAAGGATTATAGAATTACTAACCAGAACTAGAAGTATATAGTGGGAGAATTCATAACTCAACAACAATCCTAAGATACTGCGAGACCATCTGAATCACCATCTCTGACTTAGTTTTCAAATTCTATCATTTAAAGGTACTAGCTAGACTGAGCTACAGGATTGAACTCAATATAAATGTCCGCAGGACAACACAAAAGAAATAAACCAAGCTTCTAATTGAGACTGAAGAGCATTTCATTTAAACATGGCCTCATCCATACATAAACTTTCCTGCAGTAAGTTTTCACAAAGGACAATTGTTTGAATTAAGAATATCGATGTAATTTCCTCTAAGGCCTTATGTCACTAGAAATTTCAGATAACCTCACCTTCATACCAAGCAAGGGATCAAACCAGAACATATCTCCTCATCTACATGGGAAAACAGAATAGACATTCATCGACACAACATCAAGTGATACCTTCGTCTTGTCTATTACAACGATAAACAATTTCAGGACTTAAGTTAGTCTAAATACCTATGCTTGTAGTTATGCCAGATAACCATCAATAGACATTATACAACCTCAGGAACTAAGTGTTAGACATCTATGCATTTAAGCGAACATTTTCTATACTACCATTTTATCCTTGTCAGTGTTTTCACTTTTAAATAAAGTTGATGCGTTTACATAAATCACATACCTTGTGGAAAAATGATTTCTGAAATTCCTATTTTGAACAAGTACGATCCTTTTTGGTCAATCTTTAGCAACACTATTGTACAATGAGAAATATACATAGACATCAAACTTTGGTAGCAGTCTTAATCACAACATGTTTGAAAACAGTTCCTATTTCATAACTACTGGATTTTGAATCATCAGGAAAAATATTACTTAGTAAATCATCTGCTCCATTTTCTAAATTCGTTTATTCAGAAAAGGATTTCAACTAAAACTCACAATCGCAAGACAAATTTCCAGAACCACTTTCCCTACAACATCGCTTATGCATTTAGGATTTGTGACTTGACAATAAAGAATATTTGGAATATGTGATGAAGGAATTAGGAACGACACCACAAATTAATCACGAACTTCAGTAGTGGAGACCAAACCCACTAGGCAAAGAAAAACATATGTCTTATCATCCGTTGGAACAAAACACAAGGAATCAAATTGTTACCTATATTCTATCCCTTTCAGATAACGCCAAGTTGGAAGGACCGAACGTTGTGGAATTAGTCACAAAGGTTTATTGTACCTATTTCAGTTATTCCTGTTAAGGAAACCGATTCACCTTGGACTTCAGGTAATCATTTCAGGATTTCCTTCAGAAACCCATTTAGATGTGAACATCACCTATCACCCTCAGACCGATGGTCAAAGCGAGAACAATTCAAACATAGGAAAGTATACTCAGAGCATGAGTGATTAACCCTAGAAATGGTTGGACTAATCACTTAACATAAATCAAATTCATCTACAACAATAGTTATCAAACCAACAACGGAAAACTGGCAGGAGTTAGGTTGGTACATAACACACATCATTTGGATTGGATATCCTGAACAACAAACCATCCAGATTCAAGTGGGAGAACAAACTAAGTTAAAAGCATTGCCTTGGATTGGCATGATACAAATTGGATAACAAGAGAAGTTGAACCTTTAGCATATTGGGCCATTTAAGATTCATTTTAGAATCGACCAACTAGCATACAAACTTGAGTTCTGGCAGAATTCAGTAGTATATATTACCAGTACCACATTTAAAACATTAAGAAGCGCAGACCATCGATTGATGGGCCAAATTCAGAAAAAGCTCAACTCACTAGTTCAGTAGGCATTCATGAGATAACCAGAAATTTTCTACAAGTCAAGAATCAGTTACAAGTTCAATAAGTCGTAAACCATTAAAACTTCAAGTTCTGCAGAGTTATGCAGAAAATTCTGCCTAGGAAAGGCATGTTATCGTTCAGAAAACTTGGAAAGTTACACCAATATACACTGGACCATTTATATTTTGACAGAGAAGGCATAGTGGCCGTCAGACTTGAACATTGCCAGAGAACAACAGGATTACACGAACATATTTCACATTTTCAGATCCCCAGAAATGACTTTCAGATGAGTCACTCATGATTCCATTGGAAGGGATCCAACCCAAATGACAATCTCAGACCTTGTAAGAGAACCAACAGAAACCATGGACCGTGTGGTCAAACAGTTGAATCAGAGTCGAATTCCGATCGTTAGAGTTCGCTGGAATTCTCGAATATCATCACCTTTTCACCAATACGTTTTCAGAGACCAACATAAACTGAACTACGGGACGAAGTTCCTTTTAGAGGGGAAGAATGTCACAACTCACCATTTCAGGTCATTTCCCGAACTTTGGAAAAACACTATTCATCAAAACACTATTCATCAGATTACTATTCATCATTTTTGGTGTCAGTTTGACATTCCGAGAAGCATTCAGAAATTTTACTATTCACGGAACACTATTCACTGCGGGAAAAGATTTCATCATTCACGTGCATTACACATTTCATCGTAAATTTAGTTTACGGGTATTCAAATTCGCGTAACCGTATTGGTTCAGGTGCGAATTCATGCATTATCAGTAATGATATTTCATACGGACTGGAGATAGTCTGCATATCATCAGTAGGTCATTTACATGTTATACCACTCTCAGGATTTTCAAATTTCTATATTCAGTACATTTAACGTTTTTACGTATAAGTATTTATAGTAAACGTTAACACCCGGTTTATACACGACGAATATATCTAAATATTCCCACAATGGCCCCGACATATTTTTATATCCATTTTAACATCATAAAAGTTATAACATTCAGTTACCCAGTATTTTGGAAATTTATGTTATTTATAACGTACGCTTATGAATATAACGACGGTTTTCGTGAAAACTAAACAATAATCACCCGATCACTTAGTAAATGTACCCAACATATTTTTAATACATTTTTATCATTATTATGACTTTATTTCATCCCGGTTAACTTCGTGAACATTTATTTCTATTAAAACCGTTACCCGATTTTAACAAATAACACATAATAACACTTAAACTTATACTAATTTCCTAAATAAATACCAAGCACCCTACCCCCCCCCCCCTCTTCACCCTTTGAAAACCGGCCCAAGACCACCCCTTAACCTTATGCATTGATTTCCTATTATAAAACTAATAAACCTCTAATTATATACTTTAACCAAAAACCTAAAATCATAACTTACACTTTTTAGATAAGAAAGAAAATCATCTCACCATTTCCTCTCTTCAAACCCACGACCCAACATAAATCCCAAGATCAAGTGAAGGTTTTTCAAAAGCTAAAGCACCAAAGTTGTTCCTTATACTTGCCTAATCAAGAATCAATCAAGAAATACACAAGTAATCCAAGGTTTTTAGTCATTCAATCATCTCATTTTATCAAGTAAGTTATCAACTTTATTTTTTCATGAATCATCTTATATTTACTTGTATTGCATGAGTTCCATGCTAAAAACCATGTACAACTAGCTATACCACCATTTATTTTGTCAAAAATGGAACATACAAACCCTAACTTTTTATTTATGAATTCCCTTGCTATAATAACTTGGTTAGGAGCCCATGGCACCCTAAGAAGGTGTATGGTAGGATTAGATTAGCTATGTGGTGATTACAAGAGATTTGGTTGAAGTAAAAACTAGTTTTGAACCTTGGAAATAGATTTCTAACAAGTTTATAAACATGCTGTCCCATTTTGTTATTTTCTGGAAAATCAGTAAACACCAAGGAAACTTTGGCAAAATTTTTAGAAAATACTTTCAAAAACGAATCCGTAGGCGAAAGAACAGATTAAAAAGAGTTTATAACGAAGAAGTTATGATTTTTGCAAGATTGTTGACGAAAAGTATTTTTCTGGAAAATAGTTGCTGTTGGACGTTTTTCATTGGACAAAAAGAGGCTTTAGACGTAACCCGGAGGAGCCGAGCTTTCCAAAATATATTACTACATACTAAGACGTAACCGTGGATATAAAGAACAAGTAAAACGGACATATAACGACAAAGATATTCACGTTTGAATATCGGCTAAACCCATTTTTATTTGACAGCTTTTAATAAAAATTGGCACTAAAACTACGTAGTACTTTTATAAGCTAGAAATAATATCAAGTACCAAATTTTATAACTAATGAAGTATTAGTTATTACAAGTATATTTTCATCATTTCAAGGCGATATTTCAAGGATTACAACCCGAGGATTTCAACACTAACATGGAAACATACGATATATATATAAGTATATATATATTGCAACTAGCTTATTATATTTTCTAATAGCAATATTTTTCCAAATTCTTGGATTATATATTTTGATAACACAAGTGTTTTTACAAAGAGTAGAGTGGTATAGGAACATGAGCATGGACATTCATAACATCATTTGGTGATCTAAATGAGATCATTCATCATTCATATTAGGTTGCGGCTAGTGTGCGCGCCTTGTTTTTCAGCTCATTACATGTTCATGGTACCATCATATTGGGTTGCGGCAGCTAATTGTTCATTGGTGTTCATTTCATTTCATCACAGTTTCATCAGTTAAGGTGAGTTTTCATAGCCCCGTTTTCAATTCAACATTTTTGATTGTTTTCAAATCCCACGGGGGGAATACATTGCATCAATCATTTTAGTACGAGCCCAAGTATTCAAACATGTACATTGCTTAAGTTACCTTGCCATGTGATAAGTCCCCTGTAACATCATGAACCGTTAATTTACCGTTAAGCGAGAGTGAGTGGATAGATCTATCGAGGGTGACGCCTCCATCCGTGGTAGTGATTACCAACAGTAAGCGGATGCATGTCATGTCTTTTACATTTGAATGTTTCGGCAGAACATTCGGGAGGGGCATAGAGTTTCATCAGTCATAGCTTCGGTGTCATGAGCTTAAGGTCAATTGTACAATTTTCATGAGATTTTTATCTTGCACTTTTACTTGTGGTGGCCGTACATCATTACATTTTACAAACCTATGGAATTCACCAACATTCGTGTTGACGTTTTAGCAATGTATTTCAGGTTATTAAGGTAGCTCATGTGACATGCATTTGGACCTTCATGGAGTCGCGGAGTCGACGCGTCTCATCATTATTTCATGCACTTATGTAAACGTTTGATCTAGTATGACTTGTTTTTCATAAACATGCAACACATTTTGGGGACCTCATTTTGTAAACTCTGGATTATTTCAATAATCAAATGCAGTATTTTCCAAACGACACTTTTGGTCGTTCAATGTAACTGTAACTGTGGTGCTATGACAGACACCCCCAGGTATTCCATTCCGCTGCAAGTCAGGTAAATTGGGGGTGTGACATATATATATGTATATATATATATATATATATATATTGGAGTCTTCCCCAATTTTAGATCTATTTAAAACATGTGACAAATAAATAAAACAAACAAGATCCATGACTAACATGCATGTTTCGTCATGGATTAAACCTAACAATTAGCACATAGGTCACAAGTATGTCCACATAACCGGTTAAAGACCTAAGGTTTCTATATGATTACAATATAATCAAGAAAACCACAAACCCTAATTAGGGTTTTAAGTGGAAATCGATCCCCCCCCCAAATTAGGGTTAGGGTTTAAATTTTATTAAAAAAAATTTAAAGAAAAAACCCTAGAAAAAACATGTATCTAAAACAATTAAAGATCCAATTTTTATTATGTTTTAGTAATCAATTACATGTTATACATGGCTCTGATACCACTGTTAGAGTTTGCCAATCAAATAGCACATATTGCGGAAGCTAGGATCAGTAATAACACACATAAAGATAAATAAAACATAAATAAGAACATACCCGATGCACTTGAATAAACCTTGAACTTGTGTAAATTAGATCAATGATAAACCCCTTACCATTTTGTTTATCGATCTCTTGATAATTACTATAGTGAGTAATTACCTCGTTCTTGTACACACAAACTACCAACGAATAAAGGTTTATGCAAGTAAACGTAAACACTTGTTTTGCTTATGAAAAAATCGACCCAAACACCCTTAAGGGTTTAGTGCCGATCGGCCAAGAAAAGAAAGAGAGGAGAAAAAGGTTTAGGGTTTGTGTGTGTGCACAAAAGATGATTAGGTTTAACCCTTGGCCTTGTGTATATACTAGTTGTAAATCTTGGAGGACAAGAAAGGCATGGGTCGATCCATATGGGCTAGATCGACCGACCATGCATCCCTCAAAGGGATTCTGGAACTTTCTTGTACGTCTTCCAAATTACACTCTAGTCCTCGTTCTTTCGTTCCTATAATAGTTAATACTTACATTTAATAATTAACGATTATTTGGTCCCTTAAGTGTTTATAAATATATATAATCGATACATATAACATATATATATATATATATATATATATATATATATATATATATATATATATATATATATATATATATATATATATATATACTTTATTCTCGTTTGTAATGTGTGCAATCCCGAGGTCTCGGGTTTGATACTAGTCATTTACATATTAATATTTATACGTAACTTTTAACATAATCTATCAACTTTGTATATCTGTATCAGGTTTGAGAATCGCAATCAAAAGTATTAGCTTGGTTAAGCATTAGCTCGGACCAGAATATTGTGTAATATTCACGTTTACTTGAAACTATGAATGTAATAGCATTATTAAGGAAATGTTGAAGTAGATTAATTGCTTACTATGTGAACTCGTGAAGAATGGAATGCAATAAGGATGAAACCACAAGGGCAAAAGAAATCGTTGAATGTAAAGGGTGCCAAGAAATTTCCCAACTATTACCAGGATGTGCATGTTGCTGCCGAAAACAAAGTAAGCGGTGAATCAGATTATTATGGGATACTTGGTGTGAACCCGTTAGCAGATGATGATACTCTGAAGAAACATTATAGGAAACTAGCTTTATCACTTCATCCCGGTAAGAACAAGTCCATAGGTGTAGAAGGGGCATTCCAGCTCATTTCTCAAGCATGGAATCTGTTATCCGATAAAGACAAAAGATTGGCATATGATCAATTTTTGAAGCAGAGGGTTCCTCGGAACATGTTTTCACTAGTGCATATACCTCCAACTCATAACGGTTTTGTCACGAAGAGTGCAGCTGCCCTGCCTGTCAGATGCGCAGACAAAGGTTACAACTTCTCAAAAGAAGGATAAAACTAATACTCAGACAAAGAAAAAAACGTAATTATAAAGTATAAAGTAAAGTAAAACCAAATAATAAGCATTATATTCTAGACAATAAGGCTATGTTTGGTAACACAGTTGTGTAAAATAACATAATTATAAAGTATAAAATAAAGTAAAAGCAAAACGCGTGCGTTTCAAATAAAGAAAATCCAAAAGCTACAGTAGTTGTTTGTTTTTATTTGACCATCCTTAATTATATCTCATGAGCCCATATTTTCCGGCTTATATTCAGACCTGTGAGGTTATAATGACTTAAAGATGAAAGATAAGCTCATAGAAAAATGATGGATAAAGATGAGCTTATGAGATATAAGCTAAACTAAATAAGATCATACGCCCAAATAAGCTTAAACAACAACCCCTATGTTCAAAGTTTTTACCTGAGTAACCTCCAATAAATATAATTGCCATCCCGATTCATGTAACTAATCTACCATTTTCATATAATCAAATTACACATACAGCCAAACACAATTTTAAAAATAAAATGAATTGAAGCACTAGAAAGAGAAGGTACCATCGTGTAACACCCCCAATTCATGGATGCAGCGGAATTCGAACTGGGTGTTACTCGACGGCACAATAGTCACAATAATAGAAAACGAACTCCAATTGAGTCGTTTTAAAAGATTTATCATTCAAATTGTATAAATATCAGAGATTACTAAATGAGGTCCCAATTGGTTCCATGTTTACAAATCACATTAAGTGAGTTTTTGAATGATAATAAAATTTATAGCCCTCTTGAGTATCCGTGTCCTTCCGTGCCATCCTTGATCGTCATGAACCTGAAATACATGCTTGAGAGGTCAACACAAAGGTTGAGTGATATTCATAGAGTTTGTTAAATCGTTTGAACACAATATGTTGGTAGTGTGAGCTATAGACTCACACCAATGTTTGGAAAACAAAACAGGCAGGCTACGTTATTATACGCCAATAAAATGTATTATACACTAAGCTTATGAAACCAAAACGTTAACGTGTACCAATATCGATCGGCAGATTTATCCCGGTAGGTACTTTGCTAACATACCTAAATCTCAAATATTAATGCATTTGTTTGAACTTAGTCAATACAAATGGGATTCGTCAATCCCAATAGGCCTATTCACAATATTCGCGCTCACTATTGCTAGTGATTAAATGGTTCATAATAAAGGATCTCGGTTTAGCAAGGATGGTACTTAGTGATAATAAAACAATCAGGCAAGCATACAATTTAAAAACATTGTGCTCGGTTAAAAATAGCATGTATTTCCCCCAAGGGTTTGTAAAACAATGAAGTAATGGAAAGTGGGGCTATGAACTCACCTTAAGTAAGATAGCAAGTAATGAAGGTAACGGTTGGATCGTGAAGGTTTCTACGAGCAACCTATAATAGAATGTTGCGACTTAGGATCGGAGTAAAGAATATGAAGTAGTGCCTATATATATATCTTGCATTTAGTCCATGATGTGGTATGATGTATATTGTATGTCTTTGAAAGAAAAGATTCATGAACATGTATGTTTGGTATATCGTTTACTACCGTTCGGGCTGACATATTTCAGAAGCCATGTTAGTAAGCGTTCGAGGAGCCAGGACACTTTAACTCGTAAATCCACAACTCAACTCGACGGCTTACATAATGAACTCCTCACATGAGGCTCCCTACTATTGTAGTAGTTGATGAAATATATAGATATAAGTTTTGATCCGAAAGTTACATGTCCGATATTTGTATAAACTTAGGAAAGTTTATTTGTACATGAAGATTGTTATTAGGGGTAGTTTCATAAGTCTTGAATGACCATTTTCTCTTGGTAATATCTCATGGTTTCCTTTTAGGTGAAGTAGATCCAAATTGCTTGTTCAAATTATCGCCTAATTCATTGTTTCATGTTTACGCCTATGTAAGTTTACTTGGTCATTTCGTCATGGCCTAGCCATGACCTTTGGTCCTTGTTCCAAGGTCATGAGACACAACCTTGGCCCTAGCCATGGTGGTGGTCTTGATTATAGGTCATAAGACCCCTTTTGTCTTCATAAACCATAACCTATATGTAATGACTTTGTCTAAAAATGGGCTGTTTAGAATTTGAAGAAATTTATCACACAGAAAGCGTTTTCAGGGCTCGAGCTTCTTTGTTCCTGAACGAAAACGGCGTTCCGGACAACTTTTGTGTTTTAACTTTTTGATGAATAGGACCAGAAGTGGGAGTTTCAAAACCCAAATTTGATCAGAATGGTATTTGGCAGTTTGCCGCAAAGTTTTGGTAACTTCAAATGGGCGTAACTTTTGACTCGTATACTCGTTTTGGGTGGTTCAAGTTGCTACGGTTTCCTTGTTAAGTCCTCTACTGTAATATGTAATGATCAAATATCATATTTTTACCATTTTGATCAGGTCTTACCAAGAAAGTCACTAGTTTACTTGTTTTAGTAACTTGTTGTAACAATCAATAACAATAACTTGTTTTAATCATTTTTATACATCATGGACATAACTACAAGACATAATATAGCAAGAATAACATGTAAATAACATGAACATGATTATTTAACAAGAATCAAGTTAGGGTTTGGCTCACAACTTTTGGCTTTCAAAGATGAAAGGAAGTTAACATGTAAGGATAGGACTTTGATAGACTTGCTTCAACCCACTTCACTTCATGCAATCTTTCTACTCTTGTAATCTTGAAAGAGAGATGATGAAAATTGAGGTGACTTGAGTGGATTCAAACTCAAGAGAAATCACCAAAGTTTCTAAGGATTTGAAGTAGTTTTGATGAATCAAAACTAAACTAGGGTTTATGTATAGATATTGCACTTGATTTCTTGGATGGAACTTGAAGTAAATGAGCTAAGGATGAGATGATGGTGTGTTTTTATGTGTGTGGGTCGTTGGAATGGCCAAGGAGGGGAAGGAGAGGCATTTATATGCAAATGAGGAGGTTACATTGTTGACTAGTCAACACTTGGAGACCAAGTTGAACACATGTTCACATCTTAAGGCTCCTAGCATGAGATTAAGACACACAAGGCTGAATCCCCCCCCCCTAGGTCGGTTCCTAAACTTGGGGGACAAGGTGTGGACTTTGCTTGGTATTATCCTAAGTATTAGGAAGAGTTTTGACTCCGGGAAATGACAACCGTAAATGATTAGGCCTCAAAACGTAAAACCGGGTGTCGAAAAATTATGGAACTTTAAAGTATTGTTAGACATGTCCATATGTCCCATAATAAAATATAAAATGAGTGGTAGGTTCCATTTGGGTGGTAAAACCCTGCTAAAAACTGGAAACACGGGTCTAAAACGCGTAATACGTAAAACGTACGAATATTGCGTAAAATTGAGAAAAGTAAAATGTTACTTTTCAAATGTGATAAATATGATTTAAAATGACTTATAATGTCTAGACTGGGCTCAGTCTAGTGTCGGTTGGTATTAAATGTCTTTTAGACATCAAACCGTAAGCCTAAAAATCAAGGAATGACTTATAACATCAAGGGATGATTTTTGGTCAATGGAGGAGGGAAAAATATGTTGACTTTTTCTAATAAGTTGAAAACTCAATTCTTTTTAGAAACACGCTTTGTGGTGGAATGGTTAATCGGCCATACGGTTAAGCGTGCTCATGCGAGAGTAGTACAGGCTTGGGTGACCTGCCGGGAAGTCTTTGGTCATGTTTTTCTCAGTCACGATTAATTCTCAAATAAATCATGAGTGTGTCAAACATTTTTTTGATGCGGGGTCACTTAACGCGGTCGAGTTTCGTTGTACGTAGAATTTCTGAATGACGTTTTACCCTAAAACGTGTAATTCCCTGTAATTCCTTAATAACTTTCACGAAAATGAGCTTATGAATGTCAAACTTTTAATTTGCCATGAAAATGATTTATCACTTGAGCCCAAGAAATAAAAATCAAATTTCGGGAAAATTTTCGGGAAAAATGAATAGTAAAAGTGAATAGTGAAATTTTCCGGGAATAGTAATTATCCTGAAAAATGTGAATTGTTACAGTCTCTACCCCTTACGGGGAACTTCATCCCAAAGTTCTGTGTGTATCATATGTTGGAGTGGTGTCGATGAAAAGGTGTGGTTACTTATGAGGACTAAAGTCTGGGATTACCGGTGATGTAACTTGATTTGTCATTTCAGTGTATGGTGTAGGATGAGGCTTACTTTTATATAGGAAAGGTATGGTAATAGTCGAATATCAAAGGAAATTGATATAGCAGTCGAATATTAATAGGAATTGATATAGTAGTTGAATATCAAAATAGAACTTGATATAGTTGTCAAGTATCAATAGCAATTGATATAAGAATCGAATCATGGAATAAGCGTTGAACATGTGGTTGGACCAAGTCCTGTTTGAATTGTACGGCTGCCCATGCATATGGCTACATGGCTTCGCAATGAGTTTGGTACGACTGCGCATGCGTATGGTTACATGGCCCCGTAATGAGTTTGGTACGACTACACATGCATATGGTTACATGGCCTCGCAATGAGTTTGTTTGTTATTGCACTATCATTATGAAAACCAAAATGTAAACCTCGTACTAATGGAAATTGGGATAGTCGTTGCAATCATAGCCTAGTAGGTAATCTGTTGTTGTATCTAGTGTTTATTGACTTCATACTTATGTTATTTCGGATATAATTAAGCCCACTTGTTTATAATTCTTTATTTACATAGAGAGGCATCCCAAACAATGTAAATAGGGAAATATAAACTTATGGTTCGGTGATTTACAATTTCTTTATTTAAATGAAAAGGCATCCCAATTCATTCAAATAATTATAAATCATCCTACTTAATAATTCCCAACACAACATTCATACTTAGCCCGTGAGTTACAAGGTAGTGTATTACGAAATGATACTGTTGTTCCAAAAGTGCAAGATGAATATTCACTCTTGTAAAGCTGATGAGCATGCTTGTGGTGTAACTATGGATGATTTGAGCTTTAAAAGTGCATCAAGATCTATTAATGAGCTTGTGTTTGTAACGGTTGTGAAGATAATGATGTGATATGTTGATGAACAAAAGTGTGTAGTGTATGCTTAACATTAATACTCTTAGGTATAGATGTTGAGTTTGCTTTAAAAATCTTAAGAGATTTTAAAAGTTTATGATGGAATGGTATCCTTAGGACCTAAACAGGATAGTACTTCTACAGGATGAAGAGAATAATTGATAACTATCCCAAGATAGTAGTTCGGATTATCTCATAAATGAAAAATTTCAAGAATGAATTTAGATCAGACAACTAAGGTGTTAAGATTTCGCTGAGTGGTAAGACACTATCGTGTCTCTAGATTGTTTTAATGTATTCTGGTGGTTTATCGTGTTCATGTAGGAAATCAATCTAAACATAACCCTAGTACAACTATTCTCAGTATTTGAAAATTTTAAGTCGAATATAGTTAGTCAGACTATATTCCACTGTCCCTAGGTTAAATATAGGTGACTAGTCTATATTTAGCCAAGGTTCGATAAAATTTTCAAATACCTAAATTAGGTATACTTTTGATATGTCCGTTGCTTTCGGGAAACTGTCCACTAAACAAAGGCGATGTCAAACAATTCAGTTGCAAGTCCCGCCCATACAAGACTTGTAACATATGTTTTCATATTCCATTGCATAGAAGATAGTAAGGGTAGGTACGTATGGAAAGGAAGTTTTAAGTAGTTCTAAAATAGAACATACTTGGCCAGGATCACGAACTTTTAATAATGAAGGTTTCAGAAGAAAACTTTGATGAATGTAGGGCTGAACTTCAGCTTTTGCAGGTAATGGATTTGTTTGTCCTTTAGAAATCTCATATTTCTTGTTTAGAAATCGATAGGTTGTGACGGGTTTTTGATATCATATGAAATGATATTGATGATGTGATGGAATAATTCTAGAGACCATTGCGCAAAACACAATGTCTCGGAAGTAGGTTAGACCATTGTGTGACTCAAAACATTTGAGAAATGGTTAAGACCATTGTATAATACAATGTCTTGGAAAATGAATGAGACCATTGTATCTCACAATGTCTTGGAAAATGAATGAGACCATTGTATCTCACAATGTCTTGGAAAATGAATGAGGCCATTGTATCTCACAATGTCTTGGAAAAGTGAATGAGACCATTGTAACATACAATGTCTTGAAAAGTGAATGAGACCATTGTAACATACAATGTCTTGAAAAGTGAATGAGACCATTGTATCTCACAATGTCTTGGAAAATGAATGAGACCATTGTATCTCACAATGTCTTGAAAAGTGAATGAGACCATTGTATCTCACAATGTCTTGAAAAATGAATGAGACCATTGTATCTCACAGTGTCTTGAAAAGTGAATGAGACCATTGTATCTCACAATGTCTTGAAAAGTGAATGAGACCATTGTATCTCACAATGTCTTGAAAAGTGAATGAGACCATTGTATCTCACAATGTCTTGGAAAATGAATGAGACCATTGTAATCAGTTACAATGTCTTGGACATATAATGTTGGAGTAGGAACATTGATTGGGAGAGTGTGGCTGTGCCGAAATGCCTTAGAATAGGCATACACAGATATGTTTAGTCCATTGTTTAGATAAATGATTGAAAATAAACCGAGTTTATATATCAATATACTAATGCTTACGGGGAAATGCTCAATTATGTTTAGGGTACATATATCAATATGCAATTATGTTTGTGTAGCAAAAAATGTCTACGGGGAAATGCTCAAAATGGGTATATATGAATATACTAATATGTTTGTGTAGCATAACATGCTTACTAAGTCCATAATCGTCTGAAGGATGGAAGACACGGAGAGCGGAAGGCTATAAAATGTTTTTGCTTGTATGTGTGGTTATAGTTTAGGTCTCAATTAGACCCGTTTCTCTATAACCATGGCTCTGGTACCAATCTGTAACACCCCCAATTCATGGATGTAGCGGAATTCGAACTGGGTGTTACTCGACGGCACAATAGTCACAATAATAGAAAACGAACTCCAATTGAGTCGTTTTAAAAGATTTATCATTCAAATTGTATAAATATCAGAGATTACTAAATGAGGTCCCAATTGGTTCCATGTTTACAAATCACATTAAGTGAGTTTTTGAATGATAATAAAATTTATAGCCCTCTTGAGTATCCGTGTCCTTCTGTGCCATCCTTGATCGTCATGAACCTGAAATACATGCTTGAGAGGTCAACACAAAGGTTGAGTGATATTCATAGAGTTTGTTAAATCGTTTGAACACAATATGTTGGTAGTGTGAGCTATAGACTCACACCAATGTTTGGAAAACAAAACAGGCAGGCTACATTATTATACGCCAATAAAATGTATTATACACTAAGCTTATGAAACCAAAACGTTAACGTGTACCAATATCGATCGGCAGATTTATCCCGGTAGGTACTTTGCTAACATACCTAAATCTCAAATATTAATGCATTTGTTTGAACTTAGTCAATACAAATGGGATTCGTCAATCCCAATAGGCCTATTCACAATATTCGCGCTCACTATTGCTAGTGATTAAATGGTTCATAATAAAGGATCTCGGTTTAGCAAGGATGGTACTTAGTGATAATAAAACAATCAGGCAAGCATACAATTTAAAAACATTGTGCTCGGTTAAAAATAGCATGTATTTCCCCCAAGGGTTTGTAAAACAATTAAGTAATGGAAAGTGGGGCTATGAACTCACCTTAAGTAAGATAGCAAGTAATGAAGGTAACGGTTAGATCGTGAAGGTTTCTACGAGCAACCTATAATAGAATGTTGCGACTTAGGATCGGAGTAAAGAATATGAAGTAGTGCCTATATATATATCTTGCATTTAGTCCATGATGTGGTATGATGTATATTGTATGTCTTTGAAAGAAAAGATTCATGAACATGTATGTTTGGTATATCGTTTACTACCGTTCGGGCTGACATATTTCAGAAGCCATGTTAGTAAGCGTTCGAGGAGCCAGGACACTTTAACTCGTAAATCCACAACTCAACTCGACGGCTTACATAATGAACTCCTCACATGAGGCTCCCTACTATTGTAGTAGTTGATGAAATATATAGATATAAGTTTTGATCCGAAAGTTACATGTCCGATATTTGTATAAACTTAGGAAAGTTTATTTGTACATGAAGATTGTTATTAGGGGTAGTTTCATAAGTCTTGAATGACCATTTTCTCTTGGTAATATCTCATGGTTTCCTTTTAGGTGAAGTAGATCCAAATTGCTTGTTCAAATTATCGCCTAATTCATTGTTTCATGTTTACGCCTATGTAAGTTTACTTGGTCATTTCGTCATGGCCTAGCCATGACCTTTGGTCCTTGTTCCAAGGTCATGAGACACAACCTTGGCCCTAGCCATGGTGGTGGTCTTGATTATAGGTCATAAGACCCCTTTTGTCTTCATAAACCATAACCTATATGTAATGACTTTGTCTAAAAATGGGCTGTTTAGAATTTGAAGAAATTTATCACTCGGAAAGCGTTTTCAGGGCTCGAGCTTCTTTGTTCCTAAACGAAAACGGCGTTCCGGACAACTTTTGTGTTTTAACTTTTTGATGAATAGGACCAGAAGTGGGACTTTCAAAACCCAAATTTGATCAGAATGGTATTTGGCAGTTTGCCGCAAAGTTTTGGTAACTTCAAATGGGCGTAACTTTTGACTCGTATACTCGTTTTGGGTGGTTCAAGTTGCTACGGTTTCCTTGTTAAGTCCTCTACTGTAATATGTAATGATCAAATATCATATTTTTACCATTTTGATCAGGTCTTACCAAGAAAGTCACTAGTTTACTTGTTTTAGTAACTTGTTGTAACAATCAATAACAATAACTTGTTTTAATCATTTTTATACATCATGGACATAACTACAAGACATAATATAGCAAGAATAACATGTAAATATCATGAACATGATTATTTAACAAGAATCAAGTTAGGGTTTGGCTCACAACTTTTGGCTTTCAAAGATGAAAGGAAGTTAACATGTAAGGATAGGACTTTGATAGACTTGCTTCAACCCACTTCACTTCATGCAATCTTTCTACTCTTGTAATCTTGAAAGAGAGATGATGAAAATTGAGGTGACTTGAGTGGATTCAAACTCAAGAGAAATCACCAAAGTTTCTAAGGATTTGAAGTAGTTTTGATGAATCAAAACTAAACTAGGGTTTATGTATAGATATTGCACTTGATTTCTTGGATGGAACTTGAAGTAAATGAGCTAAGGATGAGATGATGGTGTGTTTTTATGTGTGTGGGTCGTTGGAATGGCCAAGGAGGGGAAGGAGAGGCATTTATATGCAAATGAGGAGGTTACATTGTTGACTAGTCAACACTTGGAGACCAAGTTGAACACATGTTCACATCTTAAGGCTCCTAGCATGAGATTAAGACACACAAGGCTGAATCCCCCCCCCCCTAGGTCGGTTCCTAAACTTGGGGGACAAGGTGTGGACTTTGCTTGGTATTATCCTAAGTATTAGGAAGAGTTTTGACTCCGGGAAATGACAACCGTAAATGATTAGGCCTCAAAACGTAAAACCGGGTGTCGAAAAATTATGGAACTTTAAAGTATTGTTAGACATGTCCATATGTCCCATAATAAAATATAAAATGAGTGGTAGGTTCCATTTGGGTTGTAAAACCCTGCTAAAAACTGGAAACACGGGTCTAAAACGCGTAATACGTAAAACGTACGAATATTGCGTAAAATTGAGAAAAGTAAAATGTTACTTTTCAAATGTGATAAATATGATTTAAAATGACTTATAATGTCTAGACTGGGCTCAGTCTAGTGTCGGTTGGTATTAAATGTCTTTTAGACATCAAACCGTAAGCCTAAAAATCAAGGAATGACTTATAACATCAAGGGATGATTTTTGGTCAATGGAGGAGGGAAAAATATGTTGACTTTTTCTAATAAGTTGAAAACTCAATTCTTTTTAGAAACACGTTTTGTGGTGGAACGGTTAATCGGCCATACGGTTAAGCGTGCTCATGCGAGAGTAGTACAGGCTTGGGTGACCTGCCGGGAAGTCTTTGGTCATGTTTTTCTCAGTCACGATTAATTCTCAAATAAATCATGAGTGTGTCAAACATTTTTCTGATGCGGGGTCACTTAACGCGGTCGAGTTTCGTTGTACGTAGAATTTCTGAATGACGTTTTACCCTAAAACGTGTAATTCCCTGTAATTCCTTAATAACTTTCACGAAAATGAGCTTATGAATGTCAAACTTTTAATTTGACATGGAAATGATTTATCACTTGAGCCCAAGAAATAAAAATCAAATTTCGGGAAAATTTTCGGGAAAAATGAATAGTAAAAGTGAATAGTGAAATTTTCCGGGAATAGTAATTATCCTGAAAAATGTGAATTGTTACAGTCTCTACCCCTTACGGGGAACTTCGTCCCAAAGTTCTGTGTGTATCATATGTTGGAGTGGTGTCGATGAAAAGGTGTGGTTACTTATGAGGACTAAAGTCTGGGATTACCGGTGATGTAACTTGATTTGTCATTTCAGTGTATGGTGTAGGATGAGGCTTACTTTTATATAGGAAAGGTATGGTAATAGTCGAATATCAAAGGAAATTGATATAGCAGTCGAATATTAATAGGAATTGATATAGTAGTTGAATATCAAAATAGAACTTGATATAGTTGTCAAGTATCAATAGCAATTGATATAAGAATCGAATCATGGAATAAGCGTTGAACATGTGGTTGGACCAAGTCCTGTTTGAATTGTACGGCTGCCCATGCATATGGCTACATGGCTTCGCAATGAGTTTGGTACGACTGCGCATGCGTATGGTTACATGGCCCCGTAATGAGTTTGGTACGACTACACATGCATATGGTTACATGGCCTCGCAATGAGTTTGTTTGTTATTGCACTATCATTATGAAAACCAAAATGTAAACCTCGTACTAATGGAAATTGGGATAGTCGTTGCAATCATAGCCTAGTAGGTAATCTGTTGTTGTATCTAGTGTTTATTGACTTCATACTTATGTTATTTCGGATATAATTAAGCCCACTTGTTTATAATTCTTTATTTACATAGAGAGGCATCCCAAACAATGTAAATAGGGAAATATAAACTTATGGTTCGGTGATTTACAATTTCTTTATTTAAATGAAAAGGCATCCCAATTCATTCAAATAATTATAAATCATCCTACTTAATAATTCCCAACACAACATTCATACTTAGCCCGTGAGTTACAAGGTAGTGTATTACGAAATGATACTGTTGTTCCAAAAGTGCAAGATGAATATTCACTCTTGTAAAGCTGATGAGCATGCTTGTGGTGTAACTATGGATGATTTGAGCTTTAAAAGTGCATCAAGATCTATTAATGAGCTTGTGTTTGTAACGGTTGTGAAGATAATGATGTGATATGTTGATGAACAAAAGTGTGTAGTGTATGCTTAACATTAATACTCTTAGGTATAGATGTTGAGTTTGCTTTAAAAATCTTAAGAGATTTTAAAAGTTTATGATGGAATGGTATCCTTAGGACCTAAACAGGATAGTACTTCTACAGGATGAAGAGAATAATTGATAACTATCCCAAGATAGTAGTTCGGATTATCTCATAAATGAAAAATTTCAAGAATGAATTTAGATCAGACAACTAAGGTGTTAAGATTTCGCTGAGTGGTAAGACACTATCGTGTCTCTAGATTGTTTTAATGTATTCTGGTGGTTTATCGTGTTCATGTAGGAAATCAATCTAAACATAACCCTAGTACAACTATTCTCAGTATTTGAAAATTTTAAGTCGAATATAGTTAGTCAGACTATATTCCACTGTCCCTAGGTTAAATATAGGTGACTAGTCTATATTTAGCCAAGGTTCGATAAAATTTTCAAATACCTAAATTAGGTATACTTTTGATATGTCCGTTGCTTTCGGGAAACTGTCCACTAAACAAAGGCGATGTCAAACAATTCAGTTGCAAGTCCCGCCCATACAAGACTTGTAACATATGTTTTCATATTCCATTGCATAGAAGATAGTAAGGGTAGGTACGTATGGAAAGGAAGTTTTAAGTAGTTCTAAAATAGAACATACTTGGCCAGGATCACGAACTTTTAATAATGAAGGTTTCAGAAGAAAACTTTGATGAATGTAGGGCTGAACTTCAGCTTTTGCAGGTAATGGATTTGTTTGTCCTTTAGAAATCTCATATTTCTTGTTTAGAAATCGATAGGTTGTGACGGGTTTTTGATATCATATGAAATGATATTGATGATGTGATGGAATAATTCTAGAGACCATTGCGCAAAACACAATGTCTCGGAAGTAGGTTAGACCATTGTGTGACTCAAAACATTTGAGAAATGGTTAAGACCATTGTATAATACAATGTCTTGGAAAATGAATGAGACCATTGTATCTCACAATGTCTTGGAAAATGAATGAGACCATTGTATCTCACAATGTCTTGGAAAATGAATGAGGCCATTGTATCTCACAATGTCTTGGAAAAGTGAATGAGACCATTGTAACATACAATGTCTTGAAAAGTGAATGAGACCATTGTAACATACAATGTCTTGAAAAGTGAATGAGACCATTGTATCTCACAATGTCTTGGAAAATGAATGAGACCATTGTATCTCACAATGTCTTGAAAAGTGAATGAGACCATTGTATCTCACAATGTCTTGAAAAATGAATGAGACCATTGTATCTCACAGTGTCTTGAAAAGTGAATGAGACCATTGTATCTCACAATGTCTTGAAAAGTGAATGAGACCATTGTATCTCACAATGTCTTGAAAAGTGAATGAGACCATTGTATCTCACAATGTCTTGGAAAATGAATGAGACCATTGTAATCAGTTACAATGTCTTGGACATATAATGTTGGAGTAGGAACATTGATTGGGAGAGTGTGGCTGTGCCGAAATGCCTTAGAATAGGCATACACAGATATGTTTAGTCCATTGTTTAGATAAATGATTGAAAATAAACCGAGTTTATATATCAATATACTAATGCTTACGGGGAAATGCTCAATTATGTTTAGGGTACATATATCAATATGCAATTATGTTTGTGTAGCAAAAAATGTCTACGGGGAAATGCTCAAAATGGGTATATATGAATATACTAATATGTTTGTGTAGCATAACATGCTTACTAAGTCCATAATCGTCTGGAGGATGGAAGACACGGAGAGCGGAAGGCTATAAAATGTTTTTGCTTGTATGTGTGGTTATAGTTTAGGTCTCAATTAGACCCGTTTCTCTATAACCATGGCTCTGGTACCAATCTGTAACACCCCCAATTCATGGATGCAGCGGAATTCGAACTGGGTGTTACTCGACTGCACAATAGTCACAATAATAGAAAACGAACTCCAATTGAGTCGTTTTAAAAGATTTATCATTCAAATTGTATAAATATCAGAGATTACTAAATGAGGTCCCAATTGGTTCCATGTTTACAAATCACATTAAGTGAGTTTTTGAATGATAATAAAATTTATAGCCCTCTTGAGTATCCGTGTCCTTCCGTGCCATCCTTGATCGTCATGAACCTGAAATACATGCTTGAGAGGTCAACACAAAGGTTGAGTGATATTCATAGAGTTTGTTAAATCGTTTGAACACAATATGTTGGTAGTGTGAGCTATAGACTCACACCAATGTTTGGAAAACAAAACAGGCAGGCTACGTTATTATACGCCAATAAAATGTATTATACACTAAGCTTATGAAACCAAAACGTTAACGTGTACCAATATCGATCGGCAGATTTATCCCGGTAGGTACTTTGCTAACATACCTAAATCTCAAATATTAATGCATTTGTTTGAACTTAGTCAATACAAATGGGATTCGTCAATCCCAATAGGCCTATTCACAATATTCGCGCTCACTATTGCTAGTGATTAAATGGTTCATAATAAAGGATCTCGGTTTAGCAAGGATGGTACTTAGTGATAATAAAACAATCAGGCAAGCATACAATTTAAAAACATTGTGCTCGGTTAAAAATAGCATGTATTTCCCCCAAGGGTTTGTAAAACAATTAAGTAATGGAAAGTGGGGCTATGAACTCACCTTAAGTAAGATAGCAAGTAATGAAGGTAACGGTTGGATCGTGAAGGTTTCTACGAGCAACCTATAATAGAATGTTGCGACTTAGGATCGGAGTAAAGAATATGAAGTAGTGCCTATATATATATCTTGCATTTAGTCCATGATGTGGTATGATGTATATTGTATGTCTTTGAAAGAAAAGATTCATGAACATGTATGTTTGGTATATCGTTTACTACCGTTCGGGCTGACATATTTCAGAAGCCATGTTAGTAAGCGTTCGAGGAGCCAGGACACTTTAACTCGTAAATCCACAACTCAACTCGACGGCTTACATAATGAACTCCTCACATGAGGCTCCCTACTATTGTAGTAGTTGATGAAATATATAGATATAAGTTTTGATCCGAAAGTTACATGTCCGATATTTGTATAAACTTAGGAAAGTTTATTTGTACATGAAGATTGTTATTAGGGGTAGTTTCATAAGTCTTGAATGACCATTTTCTCTTGGTAATATCTCATGGTTTCCTTTTAGGTGAAGTAGATCCAAATTGCTTGTTCAAATTATCGCCTAATTCATTGTTTCATGTTTACGCCTATGTAAGTTTACTTGGTCATTTCGTCATGGCCTAGCCATGACCTTTGGTCCTTGTTCCAAGGTCATGAGACACAACCTTGGCCCTAGCCATGGTGGTGGTCTTGATTATAGGTCATAAGACCCCTTTTGTCTTCATAAACCATAACCTATATGTAATGACTTTGTCTAAAAATGGGCTGTTTAGAATTTGAAGAAATTTATCACTCGGAAAGCGTTTTCAGGGCTCGAGCTTCTTTGTTCCTGAACGAAAACGGCGTTCCGGACAACTTTTGTGTTTTAACTTTTTGATGAATAGGACCAGAAGTGGGACTTTCAAAACCCAAATTTGATCAGAATGGTATTTGGCAGTTTGCCGCAAAGTTTTGGTAACTTCAAATGGGCGTAACTTTTGACTCGTATACTCGTTTTGGGTGGTTCAAGTTGCTACGGTTTCCTTGTTAAGTCCTCTACTGTAATATGTAATGATCAAATATCATATTTTTACCATTTTGATCAGGTCTTACCAAGAAAGTCACTAGTTTACTTGTTTTAGTAACTTGTTGTAACAATCAATAACAATAACTTGTTTTAATCATTTTTATACATCATGGACATAACTACAAGACATAATATAGCAAGAATAACATGTAAATAACATGAACATGATTATTTAACAAGAATCAAGTTAGGGTTTGGCTCACAACTTTTGGCTTTCAAAGATGAAAGGAAGTTAACATGTAAGGATATGACTTTGATAGACTTGCTTCAACCCACTTCACTTCATGCAATCTTTCTACTCTTGTAATCTTGAAAGAGAGATGATGAAAATTGAGGTGACTTGAGTGGATTCAAACTCAAGAGAAATCACCAAAGTTTCTAAGGATTTGAAGTAGTTTTGATGAATCAAAACTAAACTAGGGTTTATGTATAGATATTGCACTTGATTTCTTGGATGGAACTTGAAGTAAATGAGCTAAGGATGAGATGATGGTGTGTTTTTATGTGTGTGGGTCGTTGGAATGGCCAAGGAGGGGAAGGAGAGGCATTTATATGCAAATGAGGAGGTTACATTGTTGACTAGTCAACACTTGGAGACCAAGTTGAACACATGTTCACATCTTAAGGCTCCTAGCATGAGATTAAGACACACAAGGCTGAATCCCCCCCCCCCCTAGGTCGGTTCCTAAACTTGGGGGACAAGGTGTGGACTTTGCTTGGTATTATCCTAAGTATTAGGAAGAGTTTTGACTCCGGGAAATGACAACCGTAAATGATTAGGCCTCAAAACGTAAAACCGGGTGTCGAAAAATTATGGAACTTTAAAGTATTGTTAGACATGTCCATATGTCCCATAATAAAATATAAAATGAGTGGTAGGTTCCATTTGGGTGGTAAAACCCTGCTAAAAACTGGAAACACGGGTCTAAAACGCGTAATACGTAAAACGTACGAATATTGCGTAAAATTGAGAAAAGTAAAATGTTACTTTTCAAATGTGATAAATATGATTTAAAATGACTTATAATGTCTAGACTGGGCTCAGTCTAGTGTCGGTTGGTATTAAATGTCTTTTAGACATCAAACCGTAAGCCTAAAAATCAAGGAATGACTTATAACATCAAGGGATGATTTTTGGTCAATGGAGGAGGGAAAAATATGTTGACTTTTTCTAATAAGTTGAAAACTCAATTCTTTTTAGAAACACGTTTTGTGGTGGAACGGTTAATCGGCCATACGGTTAAGCGTGCTCATGCGAGAGTAGTACAGGCTTGGGTGACCTGCCGGGAAGTCTTTGGTCATGTTTTTCTCAGTCACGATTAATTCTCAAATAAATCATGAGTGTGTCAAACATTTTTCTGATGCGGGGTCACTTAACGCGGTCGAGTTTCGTTGTACGTAGAATTTCTGAATGACGTTTTACCCTAAAACGTGTAATTCCCTGTAATTCCTTAATAACTTTCACGAAAATGAGCTTATGAATGTCAAACTTTTAATTTGCCACGGAAATGATTTATCACTTGAGCCCAAGAAATAAAAATCAAATTTCGGGAAAATTTTTGGGAAAAATGAATAGTAAAAGTGAATAGTGAAATTTTCCGGGAATAGTAATTATCCTGAAAAATGTGAATTGTTACACATCACTTTTTATCAATATCAATCAAGTCCGCTGTTGTGAAATGAGTGAAATAAACAAAAAAAAATGGAGAGTGATGGTGGGTGAGATTGGACCGTGGAGATTAATTAAAGTTTATGGATGGGATTGCCAGCGTGGCAAACATATAAGGAAATACATCATTTATTTCTTTGTAAGTTTAATGTTTGCATAATAAAACAAGTTTAAGAATTGAATGAAGCACAAGAAAGAGAACGTACCATCGGTTTTCGTGTGAAATGACACAATGAAAGGAGCGAAACAAACAACAATTAAAATGGAGAGTGATGGTTTTGGTGAATGGTGGTGCGGATTGGAAACGCTGGACATTGATTCTAAAGGGGTGGGAGGATCGGAAGGTGGAGATTAATTGCATGTAAATGTTTTTGTTTGGAACAATGTTTTAAAAATCGAGTTTTTAATTGACTCAATTGAGCCACCGCGTCACGGTTCAACCGGGTTTTTCGCTCAAAACCGTCTTCCGGTTACTCGACCAGTTCACGGTTCTACCGACCAGGCCAACCCGGGTTTTAAAACACTGGTTTGGAAAGGTTGTGTGTGTGATGGAGATTGCCAACGTGGCACCCTCATTGTTGTGACACATTAATTTGTTGCAAATATGAACATAGCTTCTTAAAAAAAATAAACCACCAAATAACAAAAAATAGTGTATAAAGACCGTTTGATAAAAATTCAAAACACGCATGTTTTTTGTAAATAGGTACTCATTTACTTTATAATCCAATCAATATGATAAGTCTTTTTGATATGATAATGCATCACGAAACTTGGATCACTAATAAGATGATAAAAAAGAGTTGCAACAAATCTTTGTAGAACATAACTTTTTGAGCATTCAGTGGCTTATAAAGTAAATGAAAACCTATTTATAATTAAAAACCTATGTGTTTTGAATTTTTGTCAAGAATCTTTATAGAATATAAGTTTTTGAGCATTCAGTGGCTTATTTTCTTGCTGACTAATAATTATTTTTAGTCTATGAGGTGATGTTGCTAGTGGCGGACTCAGCCATAAAACAAAGGTAGTTCCTAGTTTTGTCAAGGTGAAAATTTTTAACCAGTTACTAAGTTAACTAGTTTTAGCACAGCCAATTACACAAGAAAAGGAAGTGGTCGTTTCACCCCAAATCCTTATTACCACATATAGCCAAACACAATTTTGCAAGTAAACTAGTAACAAAACAAGTTTAGAATTAAATGAAGCACAAGAATAAGAACGTACCATTGGGTTTGGTGTGAAATGAAATGAGTGGAACAAACAAAAAATGGAGTGTGATGGTTTGGTGAATGGTGGAGAGAAGGAGGATTGGACGGTGGAGATTAATTAAAGTCATTGGATGGGATTGCTAGCGTAGCAAATACAAAATGGAATACATCAACTATTTGTTTGTAAGTTCAATTTTTTATTTTTATTTATTTTAAATATTGTTTGTAAGTTTTGCTTTTTTTTTTTTTTTTTTTTTTTTTTTGCAAAAATGAACATATATAGTTGCTTAAAAAGTTGATCAACTAGACTTAGAGGTGCTTCTTTTTTCTTTTTTTCATTTAATGAGTGAGCACAAATCTTTGATTCATCTTATTAAGGAGGTTCACAAAAACTCATCTCTCTCAATTATGTGGCTAAATTAGAGTATTGTATGGATACGGTAATTAGTGCTCTTTGAGTAATCTGGATCATGTATTAGTATTGTTGTCTTATGATTTATATGATTATCACACATTTTATACGAATATACATGCAGTATAACAAATTGTTTGTGTCAAGGTTAGTGTTAACAGTATAATACTACATCTCTACATCTTTTATATTTATATAATAAAGAGTAAATTGCATTTTTGGTCCTTGTAGTTTGGCCAAATTGCATGTTTGGTCCACATCCTTTCGAAAGTGCAGTGATAGTTCCTATTTTGAAGTTTGGATTGCATTTTTGGTCCATAATCGATGTGAAATGACCAAATTACCCTTGTCTTCTTCTGAAGAAGACAAAAGGTATTTTAGTCATTTAACTTTGTCCATAGATCAAATATGCCATCCAAAACTAAAAATGAGGACTATCGCTGCACTTTCAAAAGATTGGAGACCTGTAATTAGGCCAAACCACAAAGACCAAAAATGTAATTTACTCTATAATAAAAGAATCACATCATTTTAGAATGCATTCGGCAAAGCAATATTATTAAAAAAAATAAAAAAATAAAATAAAAAACCAATCTGCTTATTCGATTCTGACACGTGGCAAAATCAAACAATGTAATTAGTTAATAAAAAGTCAAAATTGATTTGATTTTGGTGATTGTTTGTTAAATTTCCTTTATAGAAAAGAATCCACAACAAAATATGGTTGTGTTTGACAACGGGCTTTTTAGAGCTTATAGGGCTTGATCTTTTAAAATAAATTTGTTTGTCACTCGAGGTTATAGAAGCTTTATAAGTTATAAGTCTCCATAAGCATAAAATCATAGGAAAAGACTTATAATAATTTATTATGTAAAAGATGAAAATATATATGAATTTAATTTGATATATTTTTGTACAATTTTATATTAATAAGCTTCAGCTCTAAACTAATTTACCAAATAATTTTATAAAAATATAAAATTCATCTTTCAGCTTATCATATAAGCTACGGCTCCGGTCCCACGTCACCTCATTGCGCCAACACAACCTATGTATCAAAAATATGAAAAAACCAAATTTACAAAAAAGCCCCCGTTGTTTTATAAAACATCAAGAATCAAAAACCAATCTCCTTTTTATCCACACAACAACCATATTTGCAAAAAGAATTTTGCTAGAACCACTAAAAAAACCCCACTCATAAAACCCACTCGCTGACATGGCACTCGCTGATTGGTTTAGCAAGAGAGAGGAGAGAGAAGTTGACAAAAAATGCACAAATCAGTGCGCGCCATGTCATTGTGTGGCTTATTTTTTGTAAATTGTAGGTGAGTGTAGCAATACTCTTGCAAAAAAGTCAAATTAGGTGTAATTGTTTAAAGATATGAAATTAGATGAAGAAGAATGATATGAAGTTGTTTGCTGTTGTTTTACATTTCAGTAGAATCAAATACCCCTTTATTCTAATAAGGTACAGTAAATAAAATTTTATAAATAATTAGGATTTTACTATTTATATAATCGATATGGGTTTGTTTTAAAATTCTGATTGTTCATATGGGTTTTTGATTTTGTTAGTTTAGTTGATGAATTAAGGTGTTCATTAGTGGTTTATATATGTATGCACATCAACTGTTTGTTTTTATGCCTCAATGAAATAGATTGTTTGGTTAGTGCCCAAACTTTTTTTTGTCTGCAATTCTATTACGCACTTAAGGACAAAACCAAGGTGTAGAGACCAAAACCAACGGTAAAGAAAGTAAACAATGACCAACACCTAATGTAGTAGCCATTGAAATTCTTGTGTATCAATTTAGCCCAACTGGAAACCTTTATGGTGAAATCTCCCATTGGTGTTGTTTGTTTGTTGTAGAATAGATAAATGTGTTATACAGATTATTTCATTTCTTCTATAGAAGTAGGCTCCAAGTGTTAGGTATTTATTAACTTTAAAGATAGATTAAATAGGCTATAAGGATAGTCGGTAAGTTAACTGCAATTCCTCTCATTGGTTTCGGCCAGCCTTATGGACCTGTAAGAATCCCTTCGATTATATAAATGGCCATTGAATATTTAAAATCGTTATGCAACACAGTCTGTTTTATGTTTGCTACTTATCATTAGTTTACGTTACAAGCTTAAGCTTTGAGTTTCCTAATTACTTTTTGAATGTATATAAGCATGTTAAGACATGGTCCTTATTTCTGAATGATATCCGTAAGTTATGAAATCATCCAGTGTCCTGTAATATTTGCATATATTTATTTATGTATGTCAGGTGGCAGTGACCACTGACCACCCCTTTCAATTTCCCTCTGCTCCAATTGATGGGAGCTCTTTATATGGGAAACAAGCATGTCCTTAAGGTTGATAGCAAGGTGCGTTTTAGACATGTAATATGATACATTTTAACACTTTTGTAGGTATGTATTGTTAACCTAATCTGCTTGCCTTATCTTCTCTTTGGGTCCAATACTCCAATGTATCAAAATTCGACAAAAGTTTTAGAAGCTTTCAGAATTGGGACAAAAGTCTATATCTATTAATACTTGAACATTTGTTTTATTTTACCCAAAGAAAAAGTATCTCTATTAATATATATAAACATAACCCCAAATTGACCCATTCGTTTGAAATTCGTCCAAATGTTTCTGAAGATGGGTCATGGGAATTGAAATATTAAGTGCACCCTATATACATGAGGATACTTCCTTTGTATGCTGAAAAGAGTGGCCTCTTGCATTTTGGCATACTTAGTCACATCTAACATGTTAGTAGGCTGAAACATTCACAAGGGAAAGGCTATTTCATCTTTCAACCCTCCCATAAACATGCTAACAGACTGAGTTTCATTTAATTCCACCTTATTAAACAACTCCTCAGACTGAGCTTGAACAGATCGATCCAGTGTGTTTCAAGTTTTTCAATTCCACTAAGGGTCTTCATAAACCTTACCAAACCTGTTCAAAAGCTCATATTCATACAAGGCCCAAGGTGCATTCTCTGTGTATTTTTTTATGAATTGCCAATGCCAGTTAAGAGCTTGGTCAAACAAGTGCATAGAAACTAATCTCAGCTTTTGCTCTTCCCTGACCTGGTCAATGATAAAAAAAAAAAACTGTTTAACCCTGCATAACCAGCCTTTCACATCAGTTCCACTAAATTTTGGGGAACTCCAGCTTTGTAAGCCTCCCATACTGAGTATGTTGCTGGTTGTGACCAGAGAGAAAAAAGAGAATTATCACAAGCTAAAATGAAAAGTGAGAAGGTACAAGTATTTATAGACATGTAAAAAGGAGGGAGAAATGGTGATGAGGTGTTCTGGCCAATAGGAGATTGACAACTGGCACTGATGATGGTTTGTGCTGAGCAGCTGACGACCAATAAAAGACTTTAAACTTTCTTTGACTTTTTTGAGTTGACCACCCATCTTTGACTTCTGATTTCAACTCGTATCATATTCTAATAAGGTAAATAAAAGTTTGTAAAAAACTACTGTTTTACAATTTATATAATCGATATGGGTTTGTTTTAAAATTGCGATTGTTCATATGGGCGTTTTGATTTTCTTATTTTAGTTGATGAATTAAGGTGTTCGTTACTGGTTTATATATGTATGCACATCAACTGTTTGTTTTTATGCCTCATTGAAATAGATTGTTTGGTTAGTGCCCAAACCCATTTTTTGGTCTAATTCTTTTACAAGCGTAAGGACAAAGTCAAGTACAATAGAATCAACGGTGAAATATCCTTATCATTTTAGCACAACCGGAAATCTTTATGGTGAAATATCCCATTGCTATTGTTTGTTTGTTGTAGAATAGATAAATGTGTTATACAGATTATTTCATTACTTCTATAGAAGTATGCTGCAAGTGTTAGGTATTTTATTTTATTTTATAAATAGATTAAATAGGCTATAAGGATAGTCATTAAGTTGACTGCAATTGCCCTCATTGGTTTCTGCTGGCCTTATGGACCTGTAAGAATCCCTTCGATTATATAAATGGCCATTGAATATTTAAAATCGTTACGCAACCCAGTCTTTTTTTGTGTAGCTTATCATTAGTTTACATTAGAAGCTTAAGTTTTGAGTTTCCTAATTACTTTTTGAATGTATATGAGCATGTTAAGACAGGGTCCTTATTTATGAATGATACCCGTAAGTTATGAAATCATCCAGTGTCCTGTAATATTGCATATATTTATTTATGTATTTCAAGTGGCAGTGACCGCCCATTTCAATAGCAAGGTGCGTTTTAGACATATAATGTTGATATACTTCAGAAGGCAAGTTATTCTGAATTTCATAAACTTTGAATGTATTTAGACAATATTGCATTTGTACTAAATCGCATCAGTTATATAAATCGCTATTGAATATTTAAAACCAGATCTTCCAAACTTGCTCTCAGAAAATTTATTATCTTTGGGATTATTTACATGAAACGGGTCACTTTTGGTTAGTTTTTATATATAATAGGTCAAACGGGAAATAAATAAAATGAAAAGCAATAGATTACAAGAAGTCCAGTTGGTGGTTTGTGACTGGTGAACAGGGCATTTGGATACAGTAAAACTTTCAGTTCTGTGACAATGAGTAACATAGGTGTTTGGATTCTGGTATAGTTTACTATGGTTTTACTTCTGCGAGAAATCATTCTATGAATACTTTATACATGTGTGGAATGCAATAAGGATGAAACCACAAGGGCGAAAGAAATTGTTGAATATAAAAGGTGCCAAGAAATTTGCTTTAAAGGCGCAGAATTTGTTTCCTGGTCTTGACGGTATTTCCCAACTATTAGCAGTTCTGGATGTGCTTGTTGCTGCCGAAAATGAAGTAAGCGGTGAATCAGATTATTATGGGATACTTGGTGTGAACCTATTAGCAGATGATGATACTGTGAAGAAACATTATAGGAAACTAGCTTTATCACTTCATCCCAATAAGAACAAGTCTCTAGGTGCAGAAGGGGCGTTCCATATCGTTTCTCAAGCATGGAATCTGTTATCTGATAAAGACATAAGATTGGTATATGATCACAAAAGGCATGCTCAATTTTTAAAGCTGAGGGTTAATACTCAGAACCTCTTTACACGAGTACAAATACCTCCAACTCAGAACGGTTTTCACAATGTCACAAAGAGTACAGCTGGTGGAGATGCGCAGACAAAGGTTACAACTTCTCAAAAGAAGGATAAAACGACTACTCAGACAAAGAAAAAAACCAAGAGTCAAAAGGATGAGACTAATGGGGCTGCCAAGATGGTTCCCACTTCTGTTCCTTCATCCTCCAATGAAGAGATAGCTCCTGAGATGTTAAAGGTCAAAGCTTCTCGAAAAAAGAATGAAGTTAACGGGACTACCAAGACGGGTCCCACTTCTGCTCCTGCATCTTCCAGTGAACAGATAGCGCCTGAGACTAGGGTGAGCATCGGTCCCGGACCGAGACCGAGGACCGAATTAGCCAAAAATCAAAGACCGAGGACCGGGCCGAATGTGGTCGGTCCGGTCTCGGTCGGTCCGGTCCAACTAGGCAAAATAATCGGTTTGTGGTCCGGACTGGACCGGACCGGACCGAGGACCAAATTAGCCAAAAAACCAAGACCGAGGACCGAACCGAATGTGGTCGGTCCGGTCCAGTCTCGGTCGGTCCGGTCCGTTCGGTTCATTCGCTCAACCCTACCTGAGACCGATGCCTGGGCCTTGTTTAACAGAGGTTAAAACTTCTCAAGAAAAGGATAAAGTTAATGGGACGACCGAGACGGGTCCCACTTCTGTTCCTTTACTGGTTACTAAGATGTTTTGGACCGTATGCATGCATGAGATGCAAACTGCAGTATGAATTCTTGAGAAAGTATTTAAATCGAAATATGTTATACCCCGCTTGTTATGAATTCTTGAGAAAGTATTTAAATCGAAATTTCGAGAAAAAAATACATTGATAAAACTAGACAGAAAAATAAAATTAAACTAGTTGCGGGAAAATATAAGGCCATATTTCGTTTTTTTTTTTTTTTTTTTTTCGGCCTCGATGATAGCCGTGTGTTCCGGGTCCATATCCTTCATACTTATTTGCAAGAAATATACAAGTATAATTCATGGTCATCTTGATAATAATGATATACCTGAGACATATGTCAACTTTTACTTCATTAATACGTGGCATTTGCATTTACCACATATATCCTCCAAATGACTTTTTGTTGTCACCATTTATCACATATATCCAAACTGACTTTGCAACTTGTACTTCATAGTGTTCATACTTATTTTGTTGTCACCATATATCCAAATGACTTTTGGGTCGTCTTCTTCCTTGAGATACCTGCAAAACACATACACACACGCACAAAAAAAAGGAATATCACAGTATCATCACACAAACACAAAAAATACTATAGAAGTACATCTTCCTTGCTTTCTTTCTCCATCAGTCCAAGGTAACCTGCAAACAAATTAAAAAAATAATAGCATTTTAAAAAAAAAGATACCACAAATACACGTTTGGCGTGAGCCACTCAACCAACTCAAACACATTTGGTGTGATGATGGCGTGTTGCTCGGTACCACCGATGGCGCATTATTGGTATTGATTGGAGCATTTGGCGTGTAAAAATACACAATACCGAGTGTTCTAAAAACAAAGAATGAGTAGTTTATTAAAAATTTAAATATTTTGGTCATTTTTGTAAAAGAAAGGTGTGATAAATAGTCATATACTTCATAGGTAAAAGTTCAATATAAATCTCATATTTGTCATAGATCAAATTAAGTAATCATAAGCATTCATTTTTTTGATTAAAAAAAAAAAAATATATATATATAATTCATATTAAAAAATAAAAATAAATATCACACAAACCGTTAATCGTTACGCGAAAAAAATCATACCATCGCGACAAGAATTAAATTAACTATCTATAGATATGCACTTCTCTATACTTTCGAAGAACTTTTTTTTTTTTTTTTTTTTTTTTTCAAAATTTTTGTCCAGAAAAATCACACGTGATTTGTAAAAATCAAATGTGATTTGATTTTTCTGGACAAAAATTTGAAAAAAAAATGGGCGAAAGTACAGAGAAATGCATATCTATATATAGATAATTTAATTCTCGTCGTGATGGTATGATTTTTGTAGCTTGAAGATTCGTTTGAAAGATATGTTGTTTTAAAAAAAATGAAATTGAATTTTTATTAATTTAGATGAAAAATGAATGGTTAAAGTTAGTTTTTTGAATCAATGGCCAAATAATTATTTTAGGCTATCAAAGTCTTGATGGGATATTAGATTAGTTTCAAAACAAAATAATAGAAGGAAAGATCAACGCATGCGAATATTTTTACGACTTTTCAATGTTAATTGGTCAAAGTCGGCAAATCACCGGAATGTTATTTTCCAAATTGATAATTACGTGAAGTTGGGGATATATAGGGTCATAATGTTTCTATTCTACTTATAATAATAGTTCATTATTGTTTATTCTAGTAAGGTGGCTTAACTAACATTAATAAGAAAATTGTACTTTTTAAAAAAACTAACCCATACTAATTCTTAATATGGCAAATGAAGAAAAAAAAAGCATCAAATTTACATTTTTTATGATTGTGTGTAGCCAACTATTTTTTTTGTTATTGTGTGTACTGAACTTTCAAATTTCGATCATTGTGTGTATTTTGTGGCTATTCTGGCATGTAAAACGACCATTTTACCCTTTGAAATTTGAAAAAATTAAGGGTAAAATGGTCACAAAATACAAACAATGATCAAAATTTGAAAGTTCAATACACACAATTACAAAAAATGTTAATTCGATGCTTTTTTTTTGGTCATTTGCCATTCTTAATATTAGAATATCTGTTACATTTTTTTATTAATCACCTAAAAAGAAAATTAGTTGTACTTTGCCACAAAAAAAAAAAAAAAAAAAAAAAAATCTAACTATTGGAAAAATGATTTTTGCACATCTTTTGTGAATACAAATTTGTAAAATTTTAATTGACATAGCATTACCCAAATAACAAACTACGCCTCATTTTGTATTAATTTAATTGTCACTTTTATAGTAAAATGTAAAATTTTAATTGACATAGCATTCTTGTGTAAATAACAAACTATACCTTATTTTGTATTTATCTGATTATCATTTTTATAGTAAACTCTTTCTCTCTCTATTTTAACTATAAAAAGGACGATGTTTTTCATTTCAGGTTGTTTGGAAAGGATGGACCAATTTGATTCATATGCTTGCAACCTCGCCTGTCTAATCACGGATCTTTTTCAATCCTTCCCTGGCCACCCTTAAATGTATATTTTAGCGAGATTTGAATACTTGACTTCTTATAAGAAAACCAAAAAACTTACCAGTATTTGATGGTCCAGTGTCTATTATCTTAGTTTAATAGCATAATATTTTTTTAATCATACACTATTCAACTTTATAACTTTATGACTTTTCTTTTCTTGCATTTTGTTATTTGTCATTTTTGTTTTGATTTAGTTTTAAATTTAAGCCCTTTTTTCCAGTAAAAATGAATATGACATCAAGATTAGATCATATTTAGATTGCAATATGTGTGTGTTTTTGTAGGCAAAACAAGTCGTTTGAGGTCTTGCCTTGGCATGTGTCATATATGCTTTACAGCTTGGGCGTGGTTTAGTTTTCTTGATAACACCATACCAACGACATAGAATATTAACGTTTTCCTTTTTTTTAACCTTTAACGTTTTTAGGGTTAGCAATTGATTTTAGTTATGTTAATTTGAAGAGATAGAGTGTGAGTGTGTATAGTTTAGGTTAGTGTAAAATATGGGTAAAGAATAAATTATAATAACTGAAAGGCTTGTGATTGGTTAGTGGTTTTAGTCTTAAAGTTGAATTAGACTCGCAACTTAAATATTTTGTCATGTGGTATAAAGAGGTGAGAAAAGTTTTACGTGCATGACAAATTCTCTAAAGATATTCTATCAGGGAAACCCTTAAAAAATATATATATATATATATATATAGACAAATCACGACTATTCATTTTTTTATCAAATAAAAAAAAATTCACTTTCATCATTTTTTTAAAATTAAATATCTCACAAACCGTTAATCGTTACATGAAATGAATCATATTATAGCTAAGGGAATTAAATTATCTTTCTATAGAGGGACACTTCTATATACTTTCGACGAACATTTTTTTTTAGTTGAAAATTCTGTCACGAAAAATCACATGTGATTTTTGAAATCAAGTCGATTTGTTATTTTAAAAATCACATGTGATTTAAGAAATTACTTGTGATTTTTAAATAACAAATCACAAATGATTTTACTAATCAACATGTGATTTTTCAAGGCAATAATTTCAACACCAGACTAAATTCACAAATCACATGGTATTAGTGATTTAAGAGACAACGGTTGAATTTTAGCTATTTTATTTCAGATGCCAAACATGTGTCATTTCTTAAAATATAGAGTAACACAATATTGACAGAGGCTTTACTAATTTTCTTCTACATATTACGGATGGGTGACTTTTTTTGAAAAACAAGGACAAGGAAAATTTAAAGAACGTTTCATGCTTAGGATAATAGCATTGTATTTTTTTCCCCTTCTTTGGCAACGAAGAGGAAGAAAGCAATGAAGCACAATATTAGAGCTTCATTTGACAGCAACTTTGACACCGGTTAATGAAGCCCAACATGAGAAGCAAAAGATAACACCGAAGTCACTAAAGCACGGTCAAAAGTAGGAGAAATCTATGATTCTTAGATATCCCTTTGCATTTTTTCTAAAAGTGATTGTTGTAAAATTCATTTCAATTCAATTCAATATTAAATTCAATTCAGTACATACACGTTTACGATTTACATAGCTAATACGGCCTTAATTGTTAATAACGACATAAATGTATCATAGAGAAATTATCATATGACATGGATTTATCATGGAAAAATGGATGAAACAGACCGGATATATAGAAACCATGAAGATGCAAAGCCATCAACATAAGTATTTCGAACATGTAGTTCACAATTACGTTTTATTCTCAAAGTCGCATCTTGTTTCAACTAGATGAATCACGCTGGACTCAAACACAACTTACTTTTGATTAGTGTGACAAAATCTATAGATTCACCATAATTTATTGACGAGGTCTAAGTTTGTAATCTCTTGTAGTGACAAAGGCTGCGCTTCGAAAACTTTCTAAAGGAACTTACAGTTTAACATCTGAGATAAGTTTTTTAGGAACAGACTTTGAGTTTGGTTAACACTGACTACAAATTTTTCGGTAAAACAAGGATAATGAAATCATAATACTTCGCAATTCAATCAGAAATATTATCATAGCGCAACGGCTGATATGTCGTATTTGTATGTCATGTGTATCGAATTCACATTGGGTTCGTATGATAATCTTTTAATTATGGTCTACATATGTAGGAGAACAACGATTATACACGTTGCGTATGTTTGACCTTGCTATCATGTCTCCATAAAATAGTCACCGTATGATTAGAGGAGTAAATAAATTTTATTTCTTAAAAAAACAATATTCACATACTTGGTTCTCTTTTAAACAAGAACATGTTTGGATAGTTGTGTACGTATCTTTTCTATAAGTATGAGGATTGTTTTAGGTTGAAGCAACACTTTTCTATAAAATATGAGCTTTTTAACTTGTAACAACTTGCTTAAATTTAATTAGTTTTTCCAATCAACAACTAGCCATGTGTCAACAAATTAAGTAATGATGCACAAAGATTAACATTTATATCCAAAGCATACGTTTATACTCCATTGTATTTTGCGAAAATGACAATACACAACAATTGTGAGCGAATGATATATCTAGAGTAAACAAAATGAATTTTAGTTTACCAAACACATATGTAAGTTTTAAGACTTGTTTAACTTTTTTCTTTTCTTTTTTCTATCTCTTATATATGTACCTTCTGTTGTAATTAAGTACACATTAGATTTTATATAGTTCGTTTATGGTTTTTTTTTTTTTGTTTTGTTTTTTTTTTTTTTTTCATCTTCATAATGTTGTACTGCCAGTAGTTGTGCCATAAAGATCGGGACAAAACAGAGTAACTAAACAATGGAATGGTTCGTGAAGATTTTGTTGAAGGCCATGATGGATTGGTGCTGTAATTTGTTTGTGTTTAAGTTGAAGTTAGATTGTTTTTTGAATGTTGTTGAGAGTAAGAATTTGACAAATCTAACGAGTGAAATTTGGATTAGAAACTTTGGTCAATGACCACTAAACCCCTTTTTTCCTGTCCCTCACATTACTCTTAAAAACCAAAAGGGGTAAAATTCAATTAAAAAAGACCTGCTTTTATTTTCTCTGCTACTTCTAAACAAGTTAAATAATTGCTTCTAGTATAGAAGTTCTGTACCAAAATGCATGATTGAATGTTTACAAGTTGCATCCATAAAGTAGTGAGGTACAGCCAAAAGGAAGGCATCAAGTTGCTTACATCTTGTCCCTTCAATTATAGATGATGCTAGTCATGCTACATGGATGGCATGATTAAAGTTATAATGCAATATAAGTCTAGTCTTCCACTCCCAAGTCTTCTGTGATTATAAATATAAAATAGTTATCATTTGTCAAGGAATTAGTGGATGTTAGAATATAGGTGTTGCTAGTAAAATTGTAGTAAAATGGTTCATCCCCAACTGTAATACATGTAAAACTCAAATAAATAAATAAACAGTGATGATACTTTATTATGTCTCTGAAATACTTCCTTATTTCTGAGTTCTGAAACAAAATTTTAATTTTGAAAATTCCAAGTAACCGTAAGAGTGTAAGACAACGGTAAAATAAATATGACTAATGACATACCTGTGCAAGATCTCAAGTTCACGAAACTTATAATCTCAAGCACATCATACTCTGCTAACAACTAACTTTAATAACAACTAGCGTTTCCTCCTAAGACCTAACAACCCAGTTTGACCAAAAATCTATCAAACATGAACCTACATAGATAGGATAGGACTCAACAAAGCGAGTAAGTGACAACAAAGGGCTTTACCTTTCCAAAACCCAAGGTATTAGCAGTTCATAGATGAAACGTGTATGTGATCACAAATATCAAACATTAGTTATCTATACCTGATTAATTGGTTTCAGCCAGTGGTTTCATCAATATATATAGGCTCAAAAGTGGGATGTTCCGCCTGTAATTGTGATCAGAATATGTAAGCCAAAGATCAAGGAGCATTTTAACATTACATAAAGCACATTTATACATAACCATGAGCTATTTGGAGAAAGAAAAAAAAAATTGGCACTAGGGTTAAGTACTTTTATACCTGTGGGGTATTTGTAGAATTACCCTTTTTATATATCGGGAGATGCGTAAAGCAAGGTAAGTGTTTCTTTGCACATGTCAAAATTATATGGGTAGAGATGGTGAAATTACAAGCCATATGTTGGGTTTCACAAACATAACCCAAATCGAACTACTCGTAAGTAAGTGGGTCAGAATGTCTCCCCTCTACTCATTATAAAGTTTTTGATCAGTTTGTACCATTGTGTTTGCTTTAAAAGTATATGATTTGGAAAACGGACCATGCTTCCTATTGATTTTTAATTTGGTTTGAATATATCATCATGTGAAAAAGAAAGACAATATTAAAAAGTGGACGGATATATTCATCGGTGACCATTTAATCCATAGGTTTCAAGTCAATAGGGCCCGTTAATTATGTCATGGGTAAACAGGAAAATGAGAAAAATGTTATGATCTGACACCCATTTCACATCTATCATATTTTGCGGATTTTTCAATGAACCTAAAATGTTTTCCATAATGATTTCACTTAATCTACTTAATATTTAAAATTACACCTCACTCAAATACAAATATACCCCACAAAAATCATATAAGAAAAAGACCCACACACAAACATATCACACGACTCGGTCGATTATACGACCAAGTCCTAGCAAAATACCATACAAGACGCGTCCTACCATGGTCTCCATAATACCACCAACACGTCAAAATAGTGCCAAATCAAATGCAGATGCTTCCAAACTACTGCCATTACAGTCTAATGCATCAAGACATAACTATCCTTGTTGGACTTTTCAAGGATAGTGTTATTGCCAAAAAACCTTTCTATAATAAATTCTCGCAAAAACTTCTAAGTATAGTAATATTGCTATCAATCTATAGCATTTAACCTTATAATAAAAAATTTATTAAAAAATTAAATGGCAAATTTACTAATTCACCAATAATAATTATATGAAATGAATTAAAATGAAAAACAATACTCATAAATGTCAAATTTTTATCTATTTATTGAATTTATCGTCACAAAAATCTTACTCTCGAAAGGTTTTAAACTAAAAAAATCAACTTAACAAATTTTTTGACGCCATCACATCACATGAGTAGTCGAGTACCACGGTATTCTTAAAGTAATTGTCAGTTTTTTTCAAGGTTGCAAAAATCGTGAATCAGTAGTCAGACGGTTGTCCCCCCTTTAGCTTGTATTCGGTTTAGGCGGGATTAATTGGTGATTAATCGGATTAACATTTTCGACAAGTTTTCTGTATTTTCGGTAAATTTTAGGTATTTCCGGCAAATTTTAGGTATTACTGGCAATATTTTTCTTAAAAATAACATCTTGAAATAGATATAAACAACAAGTATAACTTATTAAACAATTTTACAGCGAGTTTTGGGTATTTATAGCAAGGTGAAGGTTTCAGATAAGCTTGACTACCGTTGACCATCATTAGTTTATTAGCCAAAGATTAAGCAACACTGTTGAACTCCTAGCAACACTCTTTTTGTGGCTTTTAGTGACTCTTATCCAAGCGTGCTAAGTAAAATAAGTGTCACTAAAATTGCACATAACTGAAAAAAAAAACAAAAATTAAACAAACAGGGTTGCTATAGAAAAAAAAACTTCACACAAAATAATAGAAAAGCTCTCCCGAAACCTTAATCACTCGCACCAAAATATTAAAAACTCACAAAATACTAAAATAAGGTCAAAAACAAAGAATGAGTGGTTTATTAAAAATTTAAATATTTTGGTCATTTTTGTAAAAGAAAGGAATATCGAATGACCAAATAATTATGTTAGGCAATCAAAGTCTTGATGGGATATTTGATTAGTTTCAAAACAAAACAATAGAAGGAAAGATCAACGGTTGCGAATATTTTTACAACTTTTTATGTTTAATTGGGCAAAGTAGACGGCAAGTCACTGGAACATTATTTTCCAAATTGATAATTACGTGAAGTTGGGTAGAGTATAGCGTCATAATGTTTCTATTCTATTTATAATACTTTATTATTGTTTATTCCAGTAAGGTGGCTTAAAGAAATATTTACTTTGTAAAAAAACTAACCATACTAATTCTTAATAGGGCAAATGACAAAATAATGCATCGAACTGACATTTTTGTGATTGTGTGTAACCAATTATTTTTTTTCTTATTGTGTGTGCTAAACTTTCAAATTTCTTCTACATCTTACGGATGGGTGACTTTTTTTTCAAAAACAAGGACAAGGAAACTTTAAAGAACGTTTGAGGATAATAGCATTGACTTTGCTCTCTTCTGTGGCTACGAAGAGGAAGAAAGCAATGAAGCACAACATTATAACTTCATTTTACAGCAACTTTGACACTCGTGAATGAAGCCCAACATGTGAAATGAAAGATAACACCGAAGTCACTAAAGCAAGGCCAAAGTAGGCGAAATCTATGATTCTTAGATATTCCGTTGCATTTTTTCTAAAAGTGATTGTTGTAAAATTCAATTCAATTCATTCAACATTAAATTCAATTCAGTACGTACACGTTACGATTTACATAGCTAATACGGCCTTAAATGTAAATAACGACATAAATGTATCATAAGGAAATTGTCATATGACATAGATTTATCATGGAAAAATGGATGAAACAGACCGGATATATAGAACCCATGAAGATGCAAAGCCATCCACATAAGTATATCGAACATGTAGTTCACAGTTACTTTTTATTCACAAAGTTGCATCTTGTTTCAACTAGATGAATCACGCTGGACTCAAACACAACTTACTTTTGATTAGTGCGACAAAATCTATAGATTCACCATAATTTATTGATAAGGTCTAAGTTTGTAATCTCTTGTAGTGACAAAGTCTGGGCTTCGAAAACTTTCTAAAAGAACTCACAGTTTAACATTTGAGATGAGTTTTTTAGGAACAGACTTTGAGTTGGGTTAACACGGACTACTGATATTTCGGCAACTATAAACATGGATAATGAAATAATAATACTTCGCAATTCGATCAGAAATATTATCACAGCACAATGACTGATATGTCATATTTGTATGTCATGTGTATCGAATTCACATTGGGTTCGTAATATAATCGCATTTTATCACATTCATTGTTTTTGCTTTGAAATGATATTTGAGATGAAAAAAGTTAGATTTAGTAACTTATGGGTAGTTGCAAACGCTACAAATGTAGCTGCAGTTAGGTGTCACATACTGAACATATCAAAACATATGTATTAAATATATTAAAGTACACAATCATTGGGTTAATCTTGAATATTTAAAAAAAAAAAAAAAAAAAAAAAAAAAAGTTTAGCAATATATCACAAAGTTGAGTCTGGAAATAAGTGTCAACTCCAGTGTCATAAATGCAAATTTCACTATAGATATAGGTATACATATTTAAGAATTAACATAAAAGGCAAGTAACAACATAGGAATAAAAATAAGTGTTTTATATGTAGTATACACTTGGTATGTTCACGGCCATGTTTAAGCACGGCCGACCGACGTATGATAATCTTTTAATTATGGTCTACATATGTAGGAGAACAACGATTATACACGTTGCTTATGTTTGACCTTGCTATCATGTCTCCATAAAATAGTCACTGTATGATTAGAGGAGTATATAAATTTTCTTTCTTAAAAAACAATGTTCACATACTTGGTTCTCTTTTAAACAAAAACATGTTTGGATAGTTGTGCACGTATCTTTTCTATAAGTATGAGGATTGTTTTAGCTCAGGGGTGTTAACGAGTCGAGCTTTTATCGAGCTATGCGAGTTCAAGCTCATTTAACTCGATTCGAGCTTTCAAATAATCAATCTCGATTCGAGCTTGAACAAAAAATATTTACTCAATTAGTTAAACGAGCTGAGCTTTGAATAACAAATATTCGACTCGGCTCGTTCGATAACTCGTTTAGTTTCTCGAGTCGAACAAGCAAAACAAGCTATGCGAGTTTAACGAGCTAAACGAGCCTAACAAGCAAAACAATAAAAGTTTTAAATATTATGCTTTTAGGTTTTCTCGACTGTTAATACAATTGATTTGAACTCAAACCATGTAATAAACCTTGTATAATTAAAATATTACAAGCATGCAAATTTTAACTCCCATCACATGCATGTTTGCCTTTTCTTTTTATAACTCCCTTGTTTCCTTTTTTTTTTGTTTCTTCCGTCGATGTGGGTTTAAAAGACTTTTCACTTTTGCATTTGTAATGAGCCATACAAATTCTACAATGATCATCTCTTAGATATAATTATTAAGTAGTAAGCTATTACTAAATCAAATCCAATATTAAATATATGTGTGACAACTAAATAAATCATATAATCAATTTAATGTTAACTAAATGTAACCATCAACTAAATACTAATCTATACTATATATAAAGGAAAAACCATATTCTAGAAATTGAAAAATTAAGAAAACTATACATGAACACCATAAACTTTTATTATAATTTTCGTTTATAACCCATAACCCATATTATTTTCATTCAGTTTAAATCATGTTTAATCCCAAATCCTTACACTTCTATTATTTTTCGTTTATAACTCATAGTCTTTTTTTTATCACTACAACTATCTGCCGCTATAACCCATAACCCATATATTGTTGTTCCCTTTTAGAGTGATATAAAATTAATAACTAAGTTAAATCACTATCTATGTTTATCAAAGTTGAAAGACAAAGTTTAGTGTTCTCCTCATTTTCTTATACACAAATAAAAATTATTTGTTTAAGTAAAAACTATGCTAACACATTAATCGTAGAAGATAACATTATTCCTTTACAACATTCCTTTATATAGGCAACTCGAGGTATAATACGTCCAACCTTACTTTAGGGTATAATATGTGAAATGTAAATTTATTTGATATTCGATGAAACAAAACATTACATTTATGTATTACGACTTTTCTCATCTTTGTCTCTTACGAGCTTGGCCAAGAGATGAGTCACATGCTAAAATATGTGATTTCAAATCAAATTCGAGTTGCAACACATAAACACACACAAAAAAACGACACACTGGTAACATGTGTCTATTCACACCTACATACCACACATGACCTTCTTTAGACTATCCCTTCAATACTTAGTTTTAGAAGACATACACTTCGAATCTATCTCACTATTCCACCAAAGAACGATAAATCCCATGGACTTACCAATACTACACTACAACTGTTAAGTACACTGTATAGGAGGATTGTAAACTTAGTGTGTTGCAACCCGACGCGTCAAAACTTGTCCTTTTTTAGAATGTGTCGTTGATCGAGTTAAATCATTAGAATGAATAGCTGAAAGTAATCATTCAACTATACATGTTAAACATTTATAGTTTGCACTTACCAATTTGTGTGATTACGTTTCTCTAAAAGGTTTAAATCAATGGAGAAACTTTGATAGTGAATGTGATAAACAAGAAGAGTAACATGAGTTCATAGTTATTTAGTTAAACAAAACAACATATATAGTGAATGTGATAAACAAGAAGAGTAACATGAATACGCCGAATATCAAACCGATTTATTTATTTATTTGATAGTTCAACTAGTCCAATCGATTAAACTAGTCTTAACAACCATTGGGTTTTACACCATTTGCTTGTTTAGGTCAAAACTCGACTCGACTCGGATCGTTAACACCCCTAGGAGTGACATGACTAGTAAGTTTATCTGTGACAACTGGCAAATTAGGGAGTTATTTTGAAAACCCGTATTACATTAAAGTTCGTTTATAAATTATATTTGGAATTTTATTCGTAACGAACTTGAAAAACCAATATTTTGGTTGATTATATCTAAAACTTTAATGGAATCGAATTTGGTTTACCGATATGATGAGAATTTATTTCGAGATTTTATGGGCACTACGTTGACTCCGGCATTAGAAGAACCTAACTAAAATTTTATGTCTTGAGTTTACGAACTCGACTATATATTTATTTATGGAACGTCTCGTGAGATATTAAATGTTTTGAAACGAGTTTCGGGTTTTGGTCCGTGTATTCTACACCTAGCCACCTTACCCTTAATATTACTAATACCATTATTATTAGTATCATTATTATTATTGTTAGTTATATAGAAAGAAAGAAGAAAATACTTTTTTTTAAGAGTATAACTACAAACGTCCTTGTGGTTTGCCTGGTTCCACCACACACAAAACAAACACAAACTAAAATATTACTCATCTCATCTCCCTCACCTCTCTCTTACAAACCCTAGCCACCACAGCAGCCGCCGCCCTGCTGCTGCTCCACCACAACCACTACAACCACACTGCCACCACCACAGTTACCACCCCACGCTCCTCTTTAATTTGATACCATTCACGCGCCTCCAAACCCACAAAAACATCCTGAAACCATTCCAATTCGAAGCATATTCTTCTTGTTTCTTGTAGATCCGTGAGTTTTGAAGTATATAAAGGTGAGTAGCATCGATTGGACTCATGTGTGCCTCGGTGTGGGTTTAGATCCGTGGAAACATGTATTGATTTAAATGGGTTTTGTAAAATACCAATGGGAAATGATATTTTGATGAAGAAAACTTGTTTGGTATCCGGGTTGTATATTGTGGGTTGTTGTTGACCTGTTGACCACGAGCCGTGGCTCACGGCTCATCATGGTTCGAGCCTATGGCTTGGTTTTGATGATTTATTGTCGACCTAGTACTCTTGTTATCAAGAGATTGATATTGGAGTTTGATTGGTTATTTGGTTTGGACTAAATGTGACCCTTGTTATTGTTGTTGGTATGCCGCGACCATAATGGTCCTTTTGGCAGCTTGGTGCTCGTGTGAGCCTTAGCCTTGACCCAAGTTGGGTTCGGCCAGATTTGAGGATCTTGTGTTGTTATTATTGTTTGACATTATTCATGTTGTTATTGTATATTGCTGCTATTGTTGTTGTTCTTTTTAATGTTGTTGTTGCTCTTGTTGATGGCCGAGAGGAGAAGAGGCCGAGACCTTCGTGGTCTCAGAAATGGACTTATATTATTGTTGATGTTGTGTTGACGAATTTGATTGGGGACCGATTGTGAGATGGTCACTTAGATTGACGGAGATAGGTTAGTCGGGTGCCGTAGTCGGACCCTATTGTTGTAGCACGTGATATGGGTATTGTTAGACGGAGATTGATTACTTGGTTTGACTTGATTATTATTTCTATTTTGGACTTGGACAATGAGCCGAGAGTGATGACTCGGACATGTGACCATTTCGTATGACTCGGTAAATATTTATAATCAAACGCAAATAATAAAACTCGTAATAATATTATTGGTAATATAAACGTTTATATAAATATATAGACGTGAATAACGTATATATAAATATATAAATGCGTATATTAAAAATAAAAAGATCACGAGTGATATTATAAAAATAACGTGACGATACATATTATGCTATGAAAGTAGTGTAATAATATTGGGAGCGTTATTATAATTAAACACTATAAATAACGATGAGATCTTGACGTTGAATAAATATTAAATAAAATAATATCTTTTAATAAACGAGAAAAACTATCGAGTTATACGGGGTCGTGGTCACTTGAGTCCAAGTGGTTTATTTATTGTGATATTTGTGTTGTCACGGATATATGACAATTAATACACTCACTTTCGATAACTACATAACTTATTTAATCGCCGGGTAAAATAAGAGCTATTTAGTTATTTAAATTGAGAGTATTAATGGGCATCGTATCCTACGATGCCTATAGGTTGTGGTATGTGTACGAGAATAATAAATTTCCAAGTATCTCGTGAGGTTGCCAAATTGACGAATTTGGTAAGCTTAACGGCATAATTAGAGAATTTATCAAACTTTGATATATACCATATAGTACTTTATGTGCAATGTGTGACCTAGGATTCGGGTATAATCTTAGAATGGTATATTAAGTAAATAAATATGGGGGATTACCAAATCGATGGATTTGATAAACTTCGATGATTTATTTAAATGATATATTGGACTAATATTAGACCTATAGATTGTTTTATCCTTTTTGTTGTGATTTCTTGGTTTGAGTTGTGTCGACCCACCACCCATATGGATACCAAACGCCAAACTCCAAACTAATACGAGATTTATTCGAGAAATGGATTTTCGGAAGTAAAATGGAATACGTTCGGGTTTGGGAATATTCGATTTTGAGGAAATGATTTATGAACGAGTTGATATTGTTAGGTTGTGCCGAGTCCGTAGTTGTCGTCTTTTGAGTTACTATACATCTTACCTCTACCGATTTCTTATTGCTGATTTCTGGACTTGAGGTGAGTCATAGCCCCACTTTTTACTCTTGAACTATGTTTTCAATACTTGGGGTGAGAAACGTGCAAATTATTTTATGTGGACTATTATCCCTTCTATATTCTTTCTAAAACTTGCTATGCGTATGGACTAGGATGTATTGTCAACTTTAGTCACATATTTTTGTGTGTACTATTCAAGGTTGGCTTATTTGGTTATTGGTGGATTGTCAGCTTTAGTCACATATATGTTGTGTGTACTATTCAAGGTTGGCTTATTTGGTTATTGGTGGATTTTCAGCTTTAGTCACATATATGTTGTGTGTACTATTCAAGGTTGGCTTATTTGGTTATTGGTGGATTGTTAGCTTTAGTCACATATATGTTGTGTGTACTATTCAAGGTTGGCTTATTTGGTTATTTGGAATTGTCAGCTTTAGTCACACTGTTTCGTGTGTACTATTCAAGGTTGGCTTATTTAGATACTATAGTGTGCACCTATAGGTTATTAATACTTCGAAGGTTATCCGAGTATTTATGATATTGCGGGGGTTACCCGAATATCTATGTTGGAGCGGAGGGTATCCGCAGGTTTTAGTGAATCCTTAGTCTAGCTAGCAAGCGTTTTGCGTATATGTCCACTATATTGTTAGATGAATTTAAACCTATGATCTCACCAGCGAAAGCTGACTTTTAGCACGTTTTCTCAGGAAATTAAGTGATGCTCTATGGATGCTTGGATTGGAGGCTTGGCAATGGCACCTGGTTTATGGATCTATTTTTCTAAACTCTGATATTAAATTGTGGACCTACGTTTATTTCTTTTGGGCCTGACTCTGAATGATGTTGGGATAAATGTAAACTTTAAAACCCCGTTTTGGTTGTCTTTTTATTATGTTTACTTTATCGCGTTCTATTATGTCTTGTGTTGGATACTAATCCCCGTAGCACCCCGAAAGCTTGTTGAGTCTTCTGCTGTACCAAATTTTGGGGGTGTTACAGATTGGTATCAGTGCCAAGGTTATAGAGAACTAGGTAAATAGACACTTAAACTATAACCGATTTTTATAGAAAACGATCCTCGACCATTGCATGCCAGCCCGCCAAGCCGAAGCATCATTGTTTATTATTGAGGTATTATGAGATTATTGAGATGATTATTAGATTTGGGATTTCTTGAGATGATTTGAGGTTTTGAGGTTTATTGATTTAGTGATATGATGGCGTTTTGAGGAATTATATGCGTTTTTGAGGAATTATATGGCTTAATTGTTTTACGAATGGTTTTAGTAATGCGGTATTTTAAATCTTTCTTGATTATATATGATTTGGGATTATATGATGATTTTGATATGGCATTTTGAGTTCGTGGTTTAGTTGTTTTGAAACACTTACACCTACCCTACGCCGTTGTCACAAATCATAGCCTCCTTTGCACGTGTTGTTATTAAGAATTGTTATTGCTAGTACGCTACGCCCCTCGTAAATCACTATGGCCCCTGATGACCCATACGTGTTGGTCATGCGTTCGGCCACTACTTTATCGTCCCGTTGTCGCCCTAAGTCACCGATTTTATTGCCTCGTGGTTCACCTGCTCAGAGATGACGATTGATGGAGTACCCCTTCGACGAGGAGTACGAGAGTGAGCAGGAGAATGATGACCCTCAGGATGATGAGGAGGATGATGATCCTCAGGAGGAGGAGATGCCTGATGATGATTTTTTTGTGCCGCCAGCTCAGGCTGAGGAGCCTGATTCATCTATAAATCCGATAGAGCCTTTTCCCCTGATCATCCATTTTTGTTTGAGTTGCCACCTGGTAGTCCCGTTGAGTTGGATGCACCTTCTGAGGTTTCTGCTGAGCATGCAGATTTGGGTGAAATTGGTAGGATGTAGGCTCGGATTACTGCACAGGGCTAGTGGATCTCGCGGATGTCTGACCGACTTGAGATGGTCATTGCTGAGTTTATTGCTGAGTTTGTTGCTGAGTTGAGGAGTCTACGCCAGCGTCATGGCTAGACCAATTTGGATTTGTGTTGTCGTTATGTGTCTTCCTAAGCCAGGGAGTACTTGGTTAGGAGAGATGGTTATTCTATCCCTTAAGTCATGTTATTCGGATTGTATGTTCGTTTCGTATGGAACGATTAGTATTTATTATGTCTTTTGGTATTTTGGAGCGAAGTATCGACCGCGACTTGTATGGACGATGGTGATTTCGTATGATATTCTACGGTTTTTGGCATACATGGAGAATTGTGTTCCTTTTTGCGTGGTTGATATTGTGTTGGTATTATGTTCGTATTTCGACTTTCACCAATCGGATTCTTGTTAGACGATATGGTACGTGTTAGTGGAGACTTACGAACCTTGTATTGTGACTTATATTATTTGCCCCACGACGAAACTCTGTTAGAGCTACCAGAACTGGTCCTGCAACGACTACCCCTAGTAGCCGACGACGCCGTCCTACTCGAAATGTTGAGACTCCTACTCCTGACAACCTGGACACTACCAACCGCAACAACAGGAATCAGAATGTTGATGTTCAGGGAGACAATGATCATGTTCCACTTGATGCACCTACTGTGGATCAAGCTATGATCAATCAACTTGTGGAGCAACGAGTTGCTGAGCTGCTAGCTGAGTCAAATCATTCCAACAATTCTGCTGGAACATTTCCACCTGTTCGTGCTAATGGATGTAACTATAAGGAGTTTAAAATTTGTGGACCCATTGAGCTTGGTGGAACTGAAGGAGTGGTATACTTGGTCAGGTGGATAGAGGAGGCTGAGTTAGTGTTTAATGTCAGTGGTTGTGCGGAGAATGCGAAGGTAAAGTTTGCTTCTTTTACTTTCAAAGATGAAGCTTTAACTTGGTGGAACAATTACCGTAATTCGGTTGGGAGTGATGTGGCTTATGCTATGACTTGGGAGCAATTTAAGTCTTTGCTGATTCAGACTTACTGCCCAAGAAATGAGGTTAAGAAGCTGGAGATTGAGTTCTGGAACCACAAAGTGAAGGGTACTGATATGGCGACTTACAATCGTCTTTACCAGGAGTTGGCCTTGCGATGTACCGATGGGTTGCCTGTGGCTACAAGGAATGATGTGATTGCTGCTAGACCTGCAAATATCCATGAGGCCATCACAATCGCTCAACAATTAATGGATTCATTGGAATCGGAAGGAGCTGATAAGGATAAGAATGGAAAGAGAAAGAGAGACCATCACCCTAAGGGTAATGATCACCAAAACAAGCGACAAGCTGTTGCTAAGGCTTATGCTATTGGGAATGGAGATAAAAGGAACCAAAATGGTGATGCACCCAAGTGTGGTCGTTACTACAAGAATCGTACAGGACAATGTATTGTGATTTGTCAGAGTTGCTCAAGGAGAGGACATGTAGCTAGGGATTGTAGGGCACGACCCCTTGCTATGGTTCAAGCTACTCCTGAAACTATGAGTAAGGCAAATGTTACTTGTTATGGATGTGGAAAGAAGGGACATTATAGGAATGAGTGTAGGGAATCGTGGAACCAAGGAAATCAAGGATCGGGTGGTAATGGGTACAATCATGGAAACTGTGGAGCTGGAGGAAACCGTGGACGACAAGATAATGGGGACCAACGTGTGGAAACTGGAGCTGCTCATGGAAGAGTGTATGCACTTGGAAACGAGAGAGGAGAAGATCCGAACGTCGTTACTGGTACGTTCCTTCTCAATAATCGTTATGCTTCCATACTATTTGATACTGGTGCCGATAGAAGTTTGTGTCCACTACGTTTGCACCATTACTAGAGAAACCCCCGATGGCCTTAGGAATTGGTTATGATGTAGAGTTAGCTAACGGAAACATAGAAAGAATTAAGACTATTATTCGCGGTTGTACATTAAATTTCTTGAATAACCCTTTCAACAATGATCTTCTACCCGTCACGTTAGGAAGTTTTGATGTCACTATTGGTATGGATTAGTTGTCGAAGTATCGTGCTCATATACTTTGCGATGAGAAGATCGTGTGTGTACCTTACGGCAAGGAGATTCTGAAAATGCCAGGAAATAGAAAGGATTTGAGAGGCCCATCTAGATTAGCGGTCATATCTTGCATTAAATTGCCGAAGCTAATGGAAAAAGGATGTTATCTTCTCTTAGCTCAAATATCTGAGAAAGGAGGGAAGGAGAAGAAGGAAAGTTGCATTGGAGATGTACCTATAGTTCGTGATTTTTCGGATGTGTTTCCCGATGAATTGCCGGTAATTCCGCCTACTAAACAAGTAGAATTTCAGATTGAGTTGATACCTGGTGCTGCACCCGTGGCACGAGCGCCTTATCGACTTGCACCAATTGAACTGGAAGAGTTGTCGAAACAATTAGCGGAGTTAGCCAAAAAAGGATTTATAAGACCAAGTTCTTCACCTTGGGGAGCCCCGGTCTTATTTGTGAAGAAGAAGGATGGATCGTTTCGCATGTGTATTGATTATCGAGAGCTGAACAAGTTAACGGTGAAGAATAGATACCCGTTACTGAGGATTGACGATTTGTTCGATCCACTTCAAGGATCGAGTGTGTATTCAAAGATCAATTTGAGATCAGGATATCATCAGCTTCGAGTTCACGAGGAAGATATTCCGAAAATGGCTTTCAGAACCAGTTACGGGCATTACGAGTTTCAGGTGATGCCGTTTGGGTTGACCAACGCACCGGCGGTATTCATGGACCTCATGAATCGGGTGTGTAAGCCTTACTTAGATAAGTTTGTGATTGTGTTCATCGATGACATTCTGATTTATTCGAAGAGTGAGAAGGAGCATGAGGAGCATCTAAGACTTATCTTAGAATTGCTTAGGAAGGAGAAACTGTATGCCAAGTTTTCGAAATGTGAATTTTGGATTCCGACAGTACAATTTCTGGGTCATGTGATTGATAGACAAGGAGTCCATGTGGATCCTGCTAAGATTGAGGCAATAAAAGATTGGGCTGCACCTACGACCCCAACAGAAGTTCGTCAATTTTTAGGTTTAGCCGGTTATTACCGAAGATTCATCGAGGGATTTTCGAAGATAGCTAAACCAATAACTAAATTGACTCAAAAGAGTGTTACGTATGAATAGGGAGATAAAGAAGAGGAAGCATTTCAATTACTTAAGAAGATGTTGTGTAATGCTCCTATCTTAGCGTTACCTGAAGGTAATGAGGACTTCGTCGTCTATTGTGACGCTTCTCATAAAGGTTTGGGAGCCGTGTTAATGCAACGAGAGAAAGTGATAGCTTATGCTTCCCGACAGCTCAAGAAGCACGAGAAGAACTACACCACCCATGATTTGGAGTTAGGTGCTGTGGTTTTTACCTTAAGGATATGGAGACATTACTTGCATGGAACCAAGTGTGTAGTGTTTACTGACCACAAAAGTCTACAACACATTTTGAATAAAAAAGAGCTTAACATGAGACAGCGACGTTGGATTGAGTTGCTAAGCGATTACGATTGTGAAATTCGCTACCATCCTGGTAAAGCAAACGTCGTTGCTGATGCTCTTAGTCGAAAGGAGAGAACTCCACCGTTACGAGTTAGGTCATTAGGAATGACTATCGTATCGCCATTACTGTCTCAAATATTAGAAGCTCAAACGGAAGCGTTGAAACCAGAAAATCGACCTGCTGAGAAAATATTTGGGATGGCAGAAAATGAGAAGGGATTTGTTAAGCGTTCTGATGGAGTATTATGTTTTAGAGAGCGGAATTGGGTACCTTTGTATGGAGGAATTCGAGAGTTGATTATGCACGAGTCGCATAAGTCAAGATACTCTATTCATCCTGGGTCTCACAAGATGTGCCAGGATTTGAAAAAGTTATATTGGTGGCCAAACATGAAGGCAGATATAGCGTTGTATGTTAGTAAGTGCTTGACATGTTCTAAGGTTAAAGCCGAACATCAAAGACCGTCAGGATTATTGACGCAACCAGAACTTCCAGTCTGGAAATGGGAGCGGAATACAATGGACTTCATTACCAAATTACCGAGGACAGCTAGCGGTTGTTACGCTATCTGGGTAATTGTGGATCGTCTGACTAAGTCTGCTCATTTCCTAGCAATTAGTGAAGATGATAGTGTGGATAAACTTGCGAAGTTGTATGTAAAGGAAATTATTTCTCGTCATGGAGTCCCGATATCGATTATTTCTGATCGTGATGGCCGCTTTACGTCAGCTTTGTGGCGATCATTTCAAACGGCTTTGGGAACGAGACTTGATATGAGTACTGCATATCATCCCCAAACCGATGGTCAAAGTGAGAGGACCATTCAGACTTTAGAGGATATGCTTCATGCATGTATCATAGACTTTGGTAAAGGCTGGGAGAAGTACCTACCCCCTTGCGGAATTCTCCTATAATAATAGCTACCACACAAGTCTTAAAGCGGCACCATTTGAAGCTTTGTATGGCCGAAAATGTCGTTCGCCTATTGGTTAGGCGGAAGTTGGAGATAGCCAACTCACAGGCCCTGAACTTATCTTGGAGACTACGGAGAAAGTAACTCAGTTTCGTGATCGGTTGCAAGCTGCCAGAGATAGGCAGAAAAGTTACGCCGATCAGAGACGTAAACCCTTAGAGTTCCAGGTTGGAGACAAAGTGATGCTGAAAGTCTCGCCTTGGAAGGGTGTGATACGTTTCAGGAAACGTGGAAAACTCAACCCACGCTACGTTGGACCATTTCTTATTTTGGAAAGAATTGGGCCCGTGACTTATCGGTTGGAATTACCACAGGAACTGAGTAAAGTTCACGATGTGTTTCATGTTAGTAATTTGAAGAAGTGTCTTTCTGATGAGACGCCGGTTATACCGATGAAAGATATTCATGTGGATGAGAAATTAAACTTTGTGGAAGAGCCGATTGAGATTTTGGATCGTGAGATTTAAGCGACTCAAGCGAAGTCGCATACCACTCGTCAAGGTTCGTTGGAATTTCCGACATGGACCGGAATTTACGTGGGAACGTGAGGACGAGTTCCGAAAAAGATATCCGAAGCTTTTCACTTCGTAGATGGATTGTTCCGAGAGAAACTCGGGACGGGTTTCTTCTGAGGCTGGGAGGATGTGACAACTAGCAAATCAGGGAGTTATTTTGAAAACCCGCATTACATTAAAGTTCGTTTATAAATTATATTTGGAATTTTATTCATAACGAACTTGAAAAACCAATATTTTGGTTGATTATATCTAAAACTTTAATGGAATCGAATTTGGTTTATCGATATGATGAGAATTTATTTCGAGATTTTATGGGCACTACGTTGACTCCGGCACTAGAAGAACCTAACTAAAATTCTATGTCTTGAATTTACGGACTCGACTATATATTTATTTATGGAACGTCTCGTGAGATATTAAATGTTTTGAAAAGAGTTTCGGGTTTTGGTCCGTGTATTCTACACCTAGCCACCTTACCCTTAATATTACTAATACCATTATTATTAGTATCATTATTATTATTGTTAGTTATATAGAAAGAAAGAAGAAAATACTTTTTTTAAGAGTATAACTACAAACGTCCTTGTGGTTTGCCTGGTTCCACCACACACAAAACAAACACAATCTAAAATATTACTCATCTCATCTCCCTCACCTCTTTCTCTTACAAACCCTAGCCACCACAGCAGCCGCCGCCCTGCTGCTGCTCCACCGCCACCACTACAACCACACCGCCACCACCACAGTTACCACCCCACGCTCCTCTTTAATTTGATACCATTCACGCGCCTCCAAACCCACAAAAACATCCTGAAACCATTCCAATTCGAAGCATATTCTTCTTGTTTCTTGTAGATCCGTGAGTTTTGAAGTATATAAAGGTGAGTAGCATCGATTGGCCTCATGTGTGCCTCGATGTGGGTTTAGATCCGTGGAAACATGTATTGATTTAAATGGGTTTTGTAAAATACCGATGGGAAATGATATTTTGATGAAGAAAACTTGTTTGGTATCCGGGTTGTATATTGTGGGTTGTTGTCGACCTGTTGACCACGAGCTGTGGCTCACGGCTCATCATGGTTCGAGCCTATGGCTTGGTTTTGATGATTTATTGTTGACCTAGTACTCTTGTTATCAAGAGATTGATATTGGAGTTTGATTGGTTATTTGGTTTGGACTAAATGTGACCCTTGTTATTGTTGTTGGTATGCCGCGACCATAATGGTCCTTTTGGCAGCTTGGTGCTCGTGTGAGCCTTAGCCTTGACCCAAGTTGGGTTCGGCCAGATTTGAGGATCTTGTGTTGTTATTATTGTTTGACATTATTCATGTTGTTATTGTATATTGCTGCTATTGTTGTTGTTGTTTTTAATGTTGTTGTTGCTCTTGTTGATGGCCGAGAGGAGAAGAGGCCGAGACCTTTGTGGTCTCGGAAATGGACTTATATTATTGTTGATGTTGTGTTGACGAATTTGATTGGGGATCGATTGTGAGACGGTCACTTAGATTGACGGAGATAGGTTAGTCGGGCGCCGTAGTCGGACCCTATTGTTGTAGCACGTGATATGGGTATTGTTGGACGGAGATTGATTACTTGGTTTGACTTGATTATTATTTCTATTTTGGACTTGGACATTGAGCCGAGAGTGATGACTCGGACATGTGACCATTTCGTATGACTCGGTAAATATTTATAATCAAACACAAATAATAAAACTCGTAATAATATTATTGGTAATATAAATGTTTATATAAATATATAGACGTGAATAACGTATATATAAATATATAAATGCGTATATTAAAAATAAAAAGATCACGAGTGATATTATAAAAATAACGTGACGATAAATATTATGCTATGAAAGTAGTGTAATAATATTGGGAGCGTTATTATAATTAAACACTATAAATAACGATGAGATCTTGACGTTGAATAAATATTAAATAAAATAATATCTTTTAATAAACGAGGAAAACTATCGAGTTATACAGGGTCGTGGTCACTTGAGTCCAAGTGGTTTATTTATTGTGATATTTGTGTTGTCACAGATATATGACAATTAATACACTCACTTTCGATAACTACATAACGTATTTAATCGACGGGTTAAATAAGAGCTATTTAGTTATTTAAATTGAGAGTATTAATGGGCATCGTATCCTATGATGCCCATAGGTTGTTGTATGTGTACGAGAATAATAAATTTCTAAGTATCTCGTGAGGTTGCCAAATTGACGAATTTGGTAAGCTTAACGGCATAATTAGAGAATTTATCAAACTTTGATATATACCATATAGTACTTTATGTGCAATGTGTGACCTAGGATTCGGGTATAATCTTAGAATGGTATATTAAGTAAATAAATATGGGGGATTAACAAATCGACGGATTTGATAAACTTCGATGATTTATTTAAATGATATATTGGACTAATATTAGACCTATAGATTGTTTTATCCTTTTTGTTGTGATTTCTTGGTTTGAGTTGTGTCGACCCACCACCCATATGGATACCAAACGCCAAACTCCAAACTAATACGAGATTTATTCGGGAAATGGATTTTCGGAAGTAAAATGGAATACGTTCGGGTTTGGGAATATTCGATTTTGAGGAAATGATTTCTGAACGAGTTGATATTGTTAGGTTGTGCCGAGTCCGTAGTTGCCGTCTTTTGAGTTACTATACATCTTACCTCTACCGATTTCTTATTGCTGATTTCTGGACTTGAGGTGAGTCATAGCCCCACTTTTTACTCTTGAACTATGTTTTCAATACTTGGGGTGAGAAACGTGCAAATTATTTTATGTGGACTATTATCGCTTCTATATTCTTTCTAAAACTTGCTATGCGTATGGACTAGGATGTATTGTCAACTTTAGTCACATATTTTTGTGTGTATTATTCAAGGTTGGCTTATTTGGTTATTGGTGGATTGTCAGCTTTAGTCACATATATGTTGTGTGTACTATTCAAGGTTGGCTTATTTGGTTATTGGTGGATTTTCAGCTTTAGTCACATATATGTTGTGTGTACTATTCAAGGTTGACTTATTTGGTTACTGGTGGATTGTCAGCTTTAGTCACATATATGTTGTGTGTACTATTCAAGGTTGGCTTATTTGGTTATTTGGAATTGTCAGCTTTAGTCACACTGTTTCGTGTGTACTATTCAAGGTTGGCTTATTTAGATACTATAGTGTGCACCTATAGGTTATTAATACTTCGAAGGTTATCCGAGTATTTATGATATTGCGGGGGTTACCCGAATATCTATGTTGGAGCGGAGGGTATCCGCAGGTTTTTAGTGAATCCTTAGTCTAGCTAGCAAGCGTTTTGCGTATATGTCCACTATATTGTTAGATGAATTTAAACCTATGATCTCACCAGCGAAAGCTGACTTTTAGCACGTTTTCTCAGGAAATTAAGTGATGCTCTATGGATGCTTGGATTGGAGGCTTGGCAATGGCACCTGGTTTATGGATCTATTTTTCTAAACTCTGATATTAAATTGTGGACCTACGTTTATTTCTTTTGGGCCTGACTCTGAATGATGTTGGGATAAATGTAAACTTTAAAACCCCGTTTTGGTTGTCTTTTTATTATGTTTACTTTATCTCGTTCTATTATGTCTTGTGTTGGATACTAATCCCCGTAGCACCCCGAAAGCTTGTTGAGTCTTCCGCTGTACCAAATTTTGGGGGTGTTACAGATTGGTATCAGAGCCAAGGTTATAGAGAACTAGGTAAATAGACACCTAAACTATAACCGATTTTTATAGAAAACGATCCTCGACCATTGCCCGCCAGCCCGCCAAGCCGAAGCATCATTGTTTATTATTGAGGTATTATGAGATTATTGAGATGATTATTAGATTTGGGATTTCTTGAGATGATTTGAGGTTTTGAGGTTTATTGATTTAGTGATATGATGGCGTTTTGAGGAATTATATGCGTTTTTGAGGAATTATATGGCTTAATTGTTTTACGAATGGTTTTAGTAATGCGGTATTTTAAATCTTTCTTGATTATATATGATTTGGGATTATATGATGATTTTGATATGGCATTTTGAGTTCGTGGTTTAGTTGTTTTGAAACACTTACACCTACCCTACGCCGTTGTCACAAATCATAGCCTCCTTTGCACGTGTTGTTATTAAGAATTGTTATTGCTAGTACGCTACGCCCCTCGTAAATCACTATGGCCCCAGATGACCCATACGTGTTGGTCATGCGTTCGGCCACTACTTTATCGTCCCGTTGTCGCCCTAAGTCACCGATTTTATTGCCTCGTGGTTCACCTGCTCAGAGATGACGATTGATGGAGTACCCCTTCGACGAGGAGTACGAGAGTGAGCAGGAGAATGATGACCCTCAGGATGATGAGGAGGATGACGATCCTCAGGAGGAGGAGATGCCTGATGATGATTTTTTTTGTGCCGCCAGCTCAGGCTGAGGAGCCTGATTCATCTATAAATCCAATAGAGCCTGTTTCCCCTGATCATCCATTTTTGTTTGAGTTGCCACCTGGTAGTCCCGTTGAGTTGGATGCACCTTCTGAGGTTTCTGCTGAGCATGCAGATTTGGGTGAAATTGGTAGGATGTAGGCTCGGATTACTGCACAGGGCTAGTGGATCTCGCGGATGTCTGACCGACTTGAGATGGTCATTGCTGAGTTTATTGCTGAGTTTGTTGCTGAGTTGAGGAGTCTACGCCAGCGTCATGGCTAGATCGATTTGGATTTGTGTTGTCGTTATGTGTCTTCCTAAGCCAGGGAGTACTTGGTTAGGAGAGATGGTTATTCTATCCCTTAAGTCATGTTATTCGGATTGTATGTTCGTTTCGTATGGAACGATTAGTATTTATTATGTCTTTTGGTATTTTGGAGCGAAGTATCGACTGCGACTTGTATGGACGATGGTGATTTCGTATGATATTCTACGGTTTTTGGCATACATGGAGAATTGTGTTCCTTTTTGCGTGGTTGATATTGTGTTGGTATTATGTTCGTATTTCGACTTTCACCAATCGGATTCTTGTTAGACGATATGGTACATGTTAGTGGAGACTTACGAACCTTGTATTGTGACTTATATTAATTGCCCCACGACGAAACTCTGTTAGAGCTACCAGAACTGGTCCTGCAACGACTACCCCTAGTAGCCGACGACGCCGTCCTACTCGAAATGTTGAGACTCCTACTCCTGACAACCTGGACACTACCAACCGCAACAACAGGAATCAGAATGTTGATGTTCAGGGAGACAATGATCATGTTCCACTTGATGCACCTACTGTGGATCAAGCTATGATCAATCAACTTGTGGAGCAACGAGTTGCTGAGCTGCTAGCTGAGTCAAATCATTCCAACAATTCTGCTGGAACATTTCCACCTGTTCGTGCTAATGGATGTAACTACAAGGAGTTTAAAATTTGTGGACCCATTGAGCTTGGTGGAACTGAAGGAGTGGTATACTTGGTCAGGTGGATAGAGGAGACTGAGTTAGTGTTTAATGTCAGTGGTTGTGCGGAGAATGCGAAGGTAAAGTTTGCTTCTTTTACTTTCAAAGATGAAGCTTTAACTTGGTGGAACAATTACCGTAATTCGGTTGGGAGTGATGTGGCTTATGCTATGACTTGGGAGCAATTTAAGTCTTTGCTGATTCAGACTTACTGCCCAAGAAATGAGGTTAAGAAGCTGGAGATTGAGTTCTGGAACCACAAAGTGAAGGGTACTGATATGGCGACTTACAATCGTCTTTACCAGGAGTTGGCCTTGCGATGTACCGATGGGTTGCCTGTGGCTACAAGGAATGATGTGATTGCTGCTAGACCTGAAAATATCCATGAGGCCATCACAATCGCTCAACAATTAATGGATTCATTGGAATCGGAAGGAGCTGATAAGGATAAGAATGGAAAGAGAAAGAGAGACCATCACCCTAAGGGTAATGATCACCAAAACAAGCGACAAGCTGTTGCTAAGGCTTATGCTATTGGGAATGGAGATAAAAGGAACCAAAATGGTGATGCACCCAAGTGTGGTCATTACTACAAGAATCGTACAGGACAATGTACTGTGATTTGTCAGAGTTGCTCAAGGAGAGGACATGTAGCTAGGGATTGTAGGGCACGACCCCTTGCTATGGTTCAAGCTACTCCTGAAACTATGAGTAAGGCAAATGTTACTTGTTATGGATGTGGAAAGAAGGGACATTATAGGAATGAGTGTAGGGAATCGTGGAACCGAGGAAATCAAGGATCGGGTGGTAATGGGTACAATCATGGAAACCGTGGAGCTGGAGGAAACCGTGGACGACAAGATAATGGGGACCAACGTGTGGAAATTGGAGCTGCTCATGGAAGAGTGTATGCACTTGGAAATGAGAGAGGAGAAGATCCGAACGTCGTTACTGGTACGTTCCTTCTCAATAATCGTTATGCTTCCATACTATTTGATACTGGTGCCGATAGAAGTTTGTGTCCACTACGTTTGCACCATTACTAGAGAAACCCCCGATGGCCTTAGGAATTGGTTATGATGTAGAGTTTGCTAACGGAAACATAGAAAGAATTAAGACTATTATTCGCGGTTGTACATTAAATTTCTTGAATAACCCTTTCAACAATGATCTTCTACCCGTCACGTTAGGAAGTTTTGATGTCACTATTGGTATGGATTAGTTGCCGAAGTATCGTGCTCATATACTTTGCGATGAGAAGATCGTGCGTGTACCTTACAGCAAGGAGATTCTGAAAATGCCAGGAAATAGAAAGGATTTGAGAGGCCCATCTAGATTAGCGGTCATATCTTGCATTAAATTGCCGAAGCTAATGGAAAAAGGATGTTATCTTCTCTTAGCTCAAATATCTGAGAAAGGAGGGAAGGAGAAGAAGGAAAGGTGCATTGGAGATGTACCTATAGTTCGTGATTTTTTGGATGTGTTTCCCGATGAATTGCCGGTAATTCCGCCTACTAAACAAGTAGAATTTCAGATTGAGTTGATACCTGGTGCTGCACCCGTGGCACGAGCGCCTTATCGACTTGAACCAATTGAACTGGAAGAGTTGTCAAAACAATTAGCGGAGTTAGCCGAAAAAGGATTTATAAGACCAAGTTCTTCACCTTGGGGAGCCCCGGTCTTATTTGTGAAGAAGAAGGATGGATCGTTTCGTATGTGTATTGATTATCGAGAGCTGAACAAGTTAACGGTGAAGAATAGATACCCGTTACCGAGGATTGACGATTTGTTCGATCCACTTCAAGGATCGAGTGTGTATTCGAAGATCGATTTGAGATCAGGATATCATCAGCTTCGAGTTCGCGAGGAAGATATTCCGAAAATGGCTTTCAGAACCCGTTACGGGCATTACGAGTTTCAGGTGATGCCGTTTGGGTTGACCAACGCACCGGCGGTATTCATGGACCTCATGAATCGGGTGTGTAAGCCTTACTTAGATAAGTTTGTGATTGTGTTCATCGATGACATTCTGATTTATTCGAAGAGTGAGAAGGAGCATGAGGAGCATCTAAGACTTATCTTAGAATTGCTTAGGAAGGAGAAACTGTATGCCAAGTTTTCGAAATGTGAATTTTGGATTCCGACAGTACAATTTCTGGGTCATGTGATTGATAGACAAGGAGTCCATGTGGATCCTGCTAAGATTGAGGCAATAAAAGATTGGGCTGCACCTACGACCCCAACAGAAGTTCGTCAATTTTTAGGTTTAGCCGGTTATTACCGAAGATTCATCGAGGGATTTTCGAAGATAGCTAAACCAATAACCAAATTGACTCAAAAGAGTGTTACGTATGAATAGGGAGATAAAGAAGAGGAAGCATTTCAATTACTTAAGAAGATGTTGTGTAATGCTCCTATCTTAGCGTTACCTGAAGGTAACGAGGACTTCGTCGTCTATTGTGACGCTTCTCATAAAGGTTTGGGAGCCGTGTTAATGCAACGAGAGAAAGTGATAGCTTATGCTTCCCGACAGCTCAAGAAGCACGAGAAGAACTACACCACCCATGATTTGGAGTCAGGTGCTGTGGTTTTTACCTTAAGGATATGGAGACATTACTTGTATGGAACCAAGTGTGTAGTGTTTACTGACCACAAAAGTCTACAACACATTTTGAATAAAAAAGAGCTTAACATGAGACAGCGACGTTGGATTTAGTTGCTAAGCGATTACGATTGTGAAATTCGCTACCATCCTGGTAAAGCAAACGTCGTTGCTGATGCTCTTAGTCGAAAGGAGAGAACTCCACCATTACGAGTTAGGTCATTAGGAATGACTATCGTATTGCCATTACTGTCTCAAATATTAGAAGCTCAAACGGAAGCGTTGAAAGCAGAAAATCGACCTGCTGAGAAAATATTTGGGATGGCAGAAAATGAGAAGGGATTTGTTAAGCGTTCTGATGGAGTATTATGTTTTAGAGAGCGAAATTGGGTACCTTTGTATGGAGGAATTCGAGAGTTGATTATGCACGAGTCGCATAAGTCAAGATACTCTATTCATCCTGGGTCTGACAAGATGTACCAGGATTTGAAAAAGTTATATTGGTGGCCAAACATGAAGGCAGATATAGCGTTGTATGTTAGTAAGTGCTTGACATGTTCTATGGTTAAAGCCGAACATCAAAGACCGTCAGGATTATTGACGCAACCAGAACTTCCAGTCTGGAAATGGGAGCGGATTACAATGGACTTCATTACCAAATTACCGAGGACAGCTAGCGGTTGTGACGCTATCTGGGAAATTGTGGATCGTCTGACTAAGTCTGCTCATTTCCTAGCAATTAGTGAAGATGATAGTGTGGATAAACTTGCGAAGTTGTATGTAAAGGAAATTATTTCTCGTCATGGAGTCCCGATATCGATTATTTCTGATCGTGATGGCCGCTTTACGTCAGCTTTGTGGCGATCATTTCAAACGGATTTGGGAACGAGACTTGATATGAGTACTGCATATCATCCCCAAACCGATGGTCAAAGTGAGAAGACCATTCGGACTTTAGAGGATATGCTTCGTGCATGTATCATAGACTTTGGTAAAGGCTGGGAGAAGTACCTACCCCCTTGCGGAATTCTCCTATAATAATAGCTACCACACAAGTCTTAAAGCTGCACCATTTGAAGCTTTGTATGGCCGAAAATGTCGTTCGCCTATTGGTTGGGCGGAAGTTGGAGATAGCCAACTTACAGGCCCTGAACTTATCTTGGAGACTACGGAGAAAGTAACTCAGTTTCGTGATCGGTTGCAAGCTGCCAGAGATTGGCAGAAAAGTTACGCCGATCAGAGACGTAAACCCTTAGAGTTCCAGGTTGGAGACAAAGTGATGCTGAAAGTCTCGCCTTGGAAGGGTGTGATACGTTTCAGGAAACGTGGAAAACTCAACCCACGCTACGTTGGACCATTTCTTATTTTGGAAAGAATTGGGCCCGTGACTTATCGGTTGGAATTACCACAGGAACTGAGTAAAGTTCACGATGTGTTTCATGTTAGTAATTTGAAGAAGTGTCTTTCTGATGAGACGCCGGTTATACCGATGAAAGATATTCGTGTGGATGAGAAATTAAACTTTGTGGAAGAGCCGATTGAGATTTTGGATCGTGAGATTTAAGCGACTCAAGCGAAGTCGCATACCACTCGTCAAGGTTCGTTGGAATTTCCGACATGGACCGGAATTTACGTGGGAACGTGAGGACGAGTTCCGAAAAAGATATCCGAAGCTTTTCACTTCGTAGATGGATTGTTCCGAGAGAAACCCGGGACGGGTTTCTTCTGAGGCTGGGAGGATGTGACAACTGGCAAATTAGGGAGTTATTTTGAAAACCCGCATTACATTAAAGTTCATTTATAAATTATATTTGGAATTTTATTCGTAACGAACTTGAAAAACCAATATTTTGGTTGATTATATCTAAAACTTTAATGGAATCGAATTTGGTTTATCGATATGATGAGAATTTATTTCGAGATTTTATGGGCACTACGTTGACTCCGGCACTAGAAGAACCTAACTAAAATTTTATGTCTTGAGTTTACGGACTCGACTATATATTTATTTATGGAACGTCTCGTGAGATATTAAAGGTTTTGAAACGAGTTTCGGGTTTTGGTCCGTGTATTCTACACCTAGCCACCTTACCCTTAATATTACTAATACCATTATTATTAGTATCATTATTATTATTGTTAGTTATATAGAAAGAAAGAAGAAAATACTTTTTTTTAAGAGTATAACTACAAACGTCCTTGTGGTTTGCCTGGTTCCACCACACACAAAACAAACACAAAATAAAATATTACTCATCTCATCTCCCTCACCTCTTTCTCTTACAAACCCTAGCCACCACTACAACCACACCGCCACCACCACAGTTACCACCCCACGCTCCTCTTTAATTTGATACCATTCACGCGCCTCCAAACCCACAAAAACATCCTGAAACCATTCCAATTCGAAGCATATTCTTCTTGTTTCTTGTAGATCCGTGAGTTTTGAAGTATATAAAGGTGAGTAGCATCGATTGGCCTCATGTGTGCCTCGATGTGGGTTTAGATCCGTGGAAACATGTATTGATTTAAATGGGTTTTGTAAAATACCGATGGGAAATGATATTTTGATGAAGAAAACTTGTTTGGTATCCGGGTTGTATATTGTGGGTTGTTGTCGACCTGTTGACCACGAGCCGTGGCTCACGGCTCATCATGGTTCGAGCCTATGGCTTGGTTTTGATGATTTATTGTCGACCTAGTACTCTTGTTATCAAGAGATTGATATTGGAGTTTGATTGGTTATTTGGTTTGGACTAAATGTGACCCTTGTTATTGTTGTTGGTATGCCGCGACCATAATGGTCCTTTTGGCAGCTTGGTGCTCGTGTGAGCCTTAGCCTTGACCCAAGTTGGGTTCAGCCAGATTTGAGGATCTTGTGTTGTTATTATTGTTTGACATTATTCATGTTGTTATTGTATATTGCTGCTATTGTTGTTGTTGTTTTTAATGTTGTTGTTGCTCTTGTTGATGGCCGAGAGGAGAAGAGGCCGAGACCTTCGTGGTCTCGGAAATGGACTTATATTATTGTTGATGTTGTGTTGACTAATTTGATTGGGGACCGATTGTGAGACGGTCACTTAGATTGACGGAGATAGGTTAGTCGGGTGCCGTAGTCAGACCCTATTGTTGTAGCACGTGATATGGGTATTGTTGGATGGAGATTGATTACTTGGTTTGACTTGATTATTATTTCTATTTTGGACTTGGACAATGAGCCGAGAGTGATGACTCGGACATGTGACCATTTCGTATGACTCGGTAAATGTCACACCCCCAATTTACCTGACTTGCAGCGGAATGGAATACCTGGGGGTGTCTGTCATAGCACCACAGTTACAGTTACATTGAACGACCTAAAGTGTCGTTTAGAAAATACTGCATTTGATCATTGAAATAATCCAGAGTTTACAAAATGAGGTCCCCAAAATGTGTTGCCAGTTTATGAAAACAAGTCCTACTAGATCAAATGTTTACATAAGTGCATGAAATAATGATGAGACGCGTCGACTCCGCGACTCCATGAAGGTCCAAATGCATGTCACATGAGCTACCTTAATAACCTGAAATACATTGCTAAAACGTCAACACGAATGTTGGTGAATTCCATAGGTTTGTAAAATGTAATGATGTACGGCCACCACAAGTAAAAGTGCAAGATAAAAATCTCATGAAAAATTGTACAATAGACCTTAAGCTCATGACCCCGAAGCTATGACTGATGAAACTATGCCCCTCCTGAATGTTCTGCCAAAACACTCAAATGTAAAAGACATGAAATGCATCCGCTTACGGTTGGTAATCACTACCACGGATGGAGGCGTCACCCTCGATAGATCTATCCACTCACTCTCGCTTACCGGCAAATTAACGGTTCATGATGTTACAGGGGACTTATCACATGGCAAGGTAACTTAAGCAATGTACATATGTTTGAATACTTGGGCTCGTACTAAAATGATTGATGCAATGTATTCCCCCCGTGGGTTTTGAAAACAATCAAAAATGTTGAATTGAAAACGGGGCTATGAAAACTCACCTCAACCGATGAAACTGTGATGATGTGAAATGAACAACAATGAACAATTAGCTGCCGTAACCCAAAATGATGGTACCATGAACATGTAATGAGCTGAAAACAAGGCGCGCACACTAGCTGCAACCTAATGTGAATGATGAACGATCTACTTTAGATCACCAAATGATGTTATGAATGTCCATGCACATGTTTTCTATACCACTCTACTCTTTGAAAAACACTTGTTGTTATCAAAAGTATATATTCCAAGACTTAGGAAAAATATGGCTATTAGAAAAACAAACTAGTTGTAATATATATACTTATATATATATATCGTATGTACCAATGTTTGTGTTGAAATCCTCGGTTTGAAATCCTTGAAATAACGCCTTGTGGTGGTGAAGATATACTTGTGTTCACTAATACGTCATTAGTTATGAATTTAGGTACTTCGTTAATATTTCTAGAAAATCTAGAATTTAGTACGTAGTGTTATTATTATTTCTAAAAGCTGCCAATTATAGAGGATTTTTGCCGATATTGAAACGTGAATATCTTTGTCGTTATAAGTCCATTTTACTTGTTCTTTATATCCACGGTTACGTCTTAACATGTAGTAATATATTTTGGAAAGCTTGACCCCTCCGGGTTACGTATAAAGTCTCTTTTTGTCCAACGAAAAACGTCCATCAGCATGTATTTTTCCGGAAAATAGTTTTCGTCAATAAACTTGCAAAAATCATAACTTCTTCGTTATAAACTCTTTTTAATCCGTTCTTTCGCCTGCGGATTCGTTTTTGAAAATATTTTCTAAAAAATTTGCCAAAGTTTCCTTTATGTTTACTGATTTTCCAGAATTTACCAAAATGGGACAGAATGTAAATATACTTGTTACAAATCCATTTTTCATGTCCAAAACTAGTTTCTACTTCAACCAAATCTCTTGTAAACTTCACAAAACTATACTAATCCTACCATACACCTTCTTAGGGTGCCATGGGTTCCTAATGACTAGTAAACAAGTTAATTTAACAAAAGAACACCTAAAACCAATTCTAGGGTTTGTATGATCAAAAAGTCTTCAAAAATAAAGTGGTATAACTAGTATGAGCATGAAATTAAGCATGAATACCATGACTAATAAGTGTTAATTAGATGAAAACATGAAAATAAATTTGAATACTCACTTTGAGATAATAGGTGATTAAAGGATGAGAAATCTTGGATTACTTGTGTTTTTGTGTTATGATTCTTGATTAGAATGATGAAATGAACAACTTTGATGCTTTGTACTTTGAAAAACCTTCACTTGATCATGGATTTTAGTTATGGGTCGTGGATATGGTGAAGAGAAAGAGATGAGATAGTTTTTCTTCTTATCTAAAAGTGTATGAATGATTCTTGGTTTAAGTTTAAGTATAAATTTTTGAGGTTTATTATTATAGTAATAGAAAGTTAATGCATGAGGTTAAGGGGTGTTCATGTGGCCGGTTAGGGTGAGCAAGGAGGGGGGGTAGGGGTACATGTGATTTAATTAGAAATCTTATGAAGTTTAGATGTTAGTTTGTGTTATTTGTTAAAATCGGGTACCGGGTTTAATAGAAATAAATATTAACGAAGTTATTCGGGATAAAATAAAGTTGTAAGAATGTTAAAAATATGTTGGGTACAATTACTGAGTGTTCGGGTGATTATTGTTTAGTTTTCACGAAAACCGTCGTAATATTCATAAGCTCACGTTATAAATAAAATAAATTTCCAAAATACTGGGTAACTGAATGTTATAACTTTTATGATAATAAAATGGATATAAAAATATGTCAGGACCATTGTGGGAATATTTAGATATATTCGTCGTGTATAAACCGGGTGTTAACGTTTATTTATAAATAATTATAAGGAAAGCGTTAAATGTATCAAATATAGAAATTTGAAAATCCTAAGAGTGGTATAACATGTAAATGACCTACTGATGATATGCAGACTATCTCCAGTCCGTATGAAATGTCATTACTGATAATGCATGAATTCGCACCTGAACCAATACGGTTACGCGAATTTGAATACCCGTAAACTAAATTTACGATGAAATGTGTAATGCACGTGAATGATGAAATCTTTTCACGCAATGAATAGTGTTCAGTGAATAGTAAAATTTCTAAATGCTTCTCGGAATGTCAAACTGACACCAAAAATGATGAATAGTAAACTGATGAATAGTGTTTTGATGAATAGTGTTTGATGAATAGTGTTTTTCCAAAGTTCGGGAAATGACCTGAAATGGTGAGTTGTGACAGTAAATATTTATACTCAAACGCAAATAATAAAACTCGTAATAATATTATTGGTAATATAAACGTTTATATAAATATATAGACGTGAATAACGTATATATAAATATATAAATGCGTATATTAAAAATAAAAAGATCACGAGTGATATTATAAAAATAACGTGACGATAAATATTATGCTATGAAAGTAGTGTAATAATATTGGGAGCGTTATTATAATTAAACACTATAAATAACGATGAGATCTTGACGTTGAATAAATATTAAATAAAATAATATCTTTTAATAAACGAGGAAAACTATCGAGTTATACAGGGTCGTGGTCACTTGAGTCCAAGTGGTTTATTTATTGTGATATTTGTGTTGTCACGGATATATGACAATTAATACACTCACTTTTGATAACTACATAACTTATTTAATCGACGGGTTAAATAAGAGCTATTTAGTTATTTAAATTGAGAGTATTAATGGGCATCGTATCCTACGATGCCCATAGGTTGTGGTATGTATACGAGAATAATAAATTTCTAAGTATCTCGTGAGGTTGCCAAGTTGACGAATTTGGTAAGCTTAACGGCATAATTAGAGAATTTATCAAACTTTGATATATACCATATAGTACTTTATGTGCAATGTGTGACCTAGGATTCGGGTATAATCTTATAATGGTATATTAAGTAAATAAATATGGGGGATTACCAAATCGACGGATTTGATAAACTTCGATGATTTATTTAAATGATATATTGGACTAATATTAGACCTATAGATTGTTTTATCCTTTTTGTTGTGATTTCTTGGTTTGAGTTGTGTCGACCCACCACCCATATGGATACCAAACGCCAAACTCCAAACTAATACGAGATTTATTCAAGAAATGGATTTTCGGAAGTAAAATGGAATACGTTCGGGTTTGGGAATATTCGATTTTGAGGAAATGATTTCTGAACGAGTTGATATTGTTAGGTTGTGCCGAGTTCGTATTTGCCGTCTTTTGAGTTACTATACATCTTACCTCTACCGATTTCTTATTGCTGATTTCTGGACTTGAGGTGAGTCATAGCCCCACTTTTTACTCTTGAACTATATTTTCAATACTTGGGGTGAAAAACGTGCAAATTATTTTATGTGGACTATTATCGCTTCTATATTCTTTCTAAAACTTGCTATGCGTATGGACTAGGATGTATTGTCAACTTTAGTCACATATTTTTGTGTGTACTATTCAAGGTTGGCTTATTTGGTTATTGGTGGATTGTTAGCTTTAGTCATATATATGTTGTGTGTACAATTCAAGGTTGGCTTATTTGGTTATTGGTGGATTGTCAGCTTTAGTCACATATATGTTGTGTGTACTATTCAAGGTTGGCTTATTTGGTTATTGGTGGATTGTCAGCTTTAGTCACATATATGTTGTGTGTACTATTCAAGGTTGGCTTATTTGGTTATTTGGAATTGTCAGCTTTAGTCACATTGTTTCGTGTGTACTATTCAAGGTTGGCTTATTTAGATACTATAGTGTGCACCTATAGGTTATTAATACTTCGGAGGTTATCCGAGTATTTATGATATTGCGGGGGTTACCCGAATATCTATGTTGGAGCGAAGGGTATCCGTAGGTTTTTAGTGAATCCTTAGTCTAGCTAGCAAGTGTTTTGCGTATATGTCCACTATATTGTTAGATGAATTTAAACCTATGATCTCACCAGCGAAAGCTGACTTTTAGCACGTTTTCTCAGAAAATTAAGTGATGCTCTATGGATGCTTGGATTGGAGGCTTGGCAATGGCACCTGGTTTATGGATCTATTTTTCTAAACTCTGATATTAAATTGTGGACCTACGTTTATTTCTTTTGGGCCTGACTCTGAATGATTTTGGGATAAATGTAAACTTTAAAACCCCGTTTTGGTTGTCTTTTTATTATGTTTACTTTATCTCGTTCTATTATGTCTTGTGTTGGATACTAATCCCCGTAGCACCCCGAAAGCTTGTTGAGTCTTCCGCTGTACCAAATTTTGGGGGTGTTACATTATCCCACATCGCTTGAGGAGAAAAACTTTTTCTTAAAAAAAACTCTATATAAGCAAATCCCCCACATTATTTTGAAACTTAGTTAAGCTTTAGATGTTAATTGTGTGATCGTAAAAAAGTTTTTTGTGCTTATAAGTTACATAAACTTTAGTTTGAACATTAGAGCAATTTTTATAATTGCAAACGAGCTTTCGAGCTCTAGTTAATAAACAAGCTTGTTGAGTTGGATCATTTAATTATAAGAGTAAAAAAAAGTTATAAATCTTAAATGAGCTTCGAGCTCGAGCTCGAGTTCGAACAACAAAAAATATATTCGAGTTCGAGCTCGAGCCAATTTACAAAAGTTTATTCGAACTCGAGCCGAGTAGTTAATAAACAAGCCAAGCTCATTTAGGTCAAAACTCGACTCGGCTCGGCTCGTTAACACCCCTAGGAGTGATATGACTAGTAAGCTTATCCCACATCGCTTGAGAATAAAAACTTTTTCTAAAAAAAACTTTATATAAGCAAATCCCCCCCATTATTTTGAAACTTAGTTAAGCTTTAGATGTTAATTGTGTGTTCGTAAACAAGATTTTTTGAGCTTATAAGTTACATAAACTTTAGTTCGAAGAGGTATTTTTATTCATCATAATTGCTGCCCAGTTTATGAGACAGTGATTGAAGATTTTTCCCACCTGTTTTTCCTTTGTGAAGTTGCACGGGATGTTAGTCTTCTTATTTGTCGGTGGTGGAATATTTCTTGGATGCAAGTTGGTTCTTATGCGGAATGGCTAGCTTGGTTTAATTCGATTCGATTGGAATCTAAACTTAAAAGTCTCCTTGAAGGTATTTTCTTGGTCGCCTGGTTGAGTATATGGAATTTTTGTAATCAACTTATTTTTTCGACTCAGAAGCCTCGAAGGAATGTCCTTTTTGATGACATAGTTACTCGTTCATTTATTTGGATTCAAGCTAGATGTAAAAGTAATTTTAGTTGGGATAGTTGGCTTCAACACCCTTACTCGCTTTCTTTGTAACTTTTCTAACTCCTTGCTAGTTTTTCATTTATAAAAGTTGCCGTTCAAGAAAAAAGAGTAATTTTTATTATTGTAAAGGAGCTTTCGAGCTCTAGCTAATAAACGAGCTTATTGAGTTCGATCATTTAATTGTAAGAGTAAAAAAGAAGTTATAAATCTTAAACGAGCTTTGAGTTCGAGCTCGAACAACAACAAAAAAATATTCGAGTTTGAGCTCGATCCAATTTACAAAAGATTATTCGAACTCGAGCCGAGTAATTAATAAATAAGCCAAGCTCGTTTAGGTCAAAACTCAACTCGGCTCGAATCGTTAACACCCCTAGGTTGAAGCAACTCTTTTTGCATATTCAAAGAAATGAAAGCTTTTTAACTTGTATTAAATTTGTTAACAACTTGCATAAATTTAATTAGTTTTTCCAATAAAAAATAAGCCATGTGTTAACAAATTAAGTGATGATGCACGAAGATTATCATTTATATCCAAAGCATATGTTTATACTCCATTGTATTTTCCGAAAATGACAATACGCAACAATTGTGAGCAATGATATATCTAGAGTACTTATCCACAAAATGAATTTTAGTTTACCAAAGATGTAATTCACATATGTAAGTTTCAAGACTTGTTCAACTTTTTTTTTTTTTTTTTTTTTCTTTTTTCATCTTCATAATGTTGTACTGCCAGTAGTTGTGCCATAAAGATCTAGACAAAAAAAGTATCTAAACAATGGAATGGTTCGTGAAGATTTTGTTGAAGGCCGTGATGGATTGGTGCTGTAATACTCGAAGGATTTTTTCATTCTCATTCTAATTCGTTTGTGTTTAAGTTGAAGTTAGATTGTCTTTTGAATGTTGTTGAGAGTAAGAATTAGACAAATCTAACGATTGAAATTTGGATTAGAAACTTTTGGTCAATGCTGTGGTAACTAAAAAGTTGTTACTATTGTATTTATACATTTTATATAAAAACATGAACACAAACACCTTTTTTCCTGTCCCTCACATTACTCTTAGAATCCAAAAAGGGTAAAATTCAATTAAAAAAGACCTTCTTTTATTTTACTCAGGCGTTTTATCCAACACGGACAAAAAACAAAACATCTTTTATTTTCTCCATTGTTAAGTTTCTTCCATTGTTTAATAAGCGAGAGTTAATTCATAGATTGAAAGTGTTGCTTTTATTTTCTCTACTACTTCTACACAAGTAAAATAATTGCTTCTAGTATAGAAGTTCTATACCAACATGCATGATTGAATGTTTACAAGTTGCATCCAAAAAGTAGTGAGGTACAGCCAAAAGGAAGGCATCAAGTTGCTTACATCTTGTCCCTTCAATTATAGATGATGCTAGTCATGCTACATGGATGGCATGATTAAAGTTATAATGCAATATAAGTCTAGTCTTCCACTCCCAAGTCTTCTGTGATTATACATATAAAATAGTTATCATTTGTCAAGGAATTAGTGGATGTTAGAATATAGGTGTTGCTAGTAAAATTGTAGTAAAATGGTTCATCCCCAACTGTAATACATGTAAAACTCAAATAAATAAATAAACAGTGATGATACTTTATTATGTCTCTGAAATACTTCCTTATTTCTGAGTTCTGAAACAAAATTTTAATTTTGAAAATTCCAAGTAACCGTAAGAGTGTAAGACAACGGTAAAATAAATATGACTAATGACATACCTGTGCAAGATCTCAAGTTCACGAAACTTATAATCTCAAGCACATCATACTCTGCTAACAACTAACTTTAATAACAACTAGCGTTTCCTCCTAAGACCTAACAACCCAGTTTGACCAAAAATCTTTCAAACATGAACCTACATAGATAGGATAGGACTCAACAAAGCGAGTAAGTGACAACAAAGGGCTTTACCTTTCCAAAACCCAAGGTATTAGCAGTTCATAGATGCAACGTGTATGTGATCACAAATATCAAACATTAGTCATCTATACCTGGTTAATTGGTTTCAGCCGGTGGTTTCATCAATATATATAGGCTCAAAAGTGGGATGTTCCGCCTGTAATTGTGATCAGAATATGTAAGCCAAAGATCTAGGAGCATTTTAACATTACATAAAGCACATTTATACATAACATTCTCATATGAGATAATGAGAATAACCATCTCAAAGAATTTGTAAAAACATATATACTTGCACTTGTATATATTGCACGATTATGTTAATTCCTTGTCGATTACAAACTCATTTTTCTGAATATTTACATACTTTCGAGGGAAAAGCTAAAACGTACAACCACATGGTCAAAACAACGCTCCAAATCATATGTAGCAACGTTACCTTTGCCCAAATCATTGTATATATTGCACGATTATGTTAGACATTTCATCAAACACCTTAGGTGCAGCCAATTTAACATTGAGAAGTGTAACAAAACCTAAGGCTATTCGTTATCACATAAGAAAATTGAAATTAGTTATCTCAATTAAAGCTTATATTAAAGTTATAATGCAATATAAACTTAGTCTTCCCACTCCTAAGAAATTAGTGGAGGATAGAAAATTGGTGTAGTCTTCCCTACCCCAACTCTTCTTTATACGTAGAAATTGTCTGTCTTGCTCAACCCAACTATAAAAAGCCAATACTTGTTCTTATGAAATCAAGTAAATTTCCAAAAATGAAGTCACCACAAGCAATAATTCACTTATCATCTTCCTCTCTTATTTCTTTTCTTTTTTACGGTCTCGGGATAACATGTCTTACTTCCGCCACCGTCTCTGCTTCGTATGGCGGTAATGAGACTGATCATCTCGCGCTGTTGTCATTCAAGTCAAAGATCACCCATGATCCACACCAAGTTCTAACCTCGTGGAACCATTCCTTTCATTTATGTGACTGGAGTGGTATTTCATGTGGAAAGCGGCACAAACGAGTGACTGTTTTATGGCTGCAATCGCAAGGCTTAGAAGGCTCGTTGTCTCCTTATGTAGGAAACCTTAGCTTCCTACGTGTGCTTTCTCTCTCTAATAACAGCTTTCAAGGAACCATTCCTCATGAACTTGGTCGTCTATCTAGGCTACGCTATCTTTATCTTAGTAAAAACAAATTCGGTGGAGTCATTCCAACGAACTTGTCTCGTTGTTCTAACCTCGAAGACCTTTGGCTCAATCTAAATGAGCTAACCGGAAGCATACCCAGGGAGATGGGTTTACTCTCGAAACTTGCTAGTCTTGTACTTAGCAAAAATAAGTTAACAGGTGGAATCCCACCTTTCTTGGGGAATACTACATCAATGGAAGTATTCTCTGCTGTCGGGAACCCATTTGGTGGGAACATTCCAGATACCTTGGGTCGTTGGAAAAGCTTGACGGAATTTGACGTTGGTGGCTGCAACTTATATGGAAGCATCCCTCAGTCCCTTTTCAACCTCTCACTCCTAGTTACTTTTTCATTATCTACTAATCACCTCACAGGTAGTCTTCCTTTAGAAATTGATAATCAGCTCCCAAATCTTGAGTGGCTTCAGTTATGGGGTAACGAACTGACCGGAATTCTTCCACCTTCTATTTCTAATTGTTCTAAATTAAGAAAGTTTGAAATGAGTCACAACAATTTTAGTGGGAAGTTGAAAATCGATTTTTCACAATTAAAAGATATTAATATAATTGGATTACAGTATAACAACTTCCATGGACGCGGAGAAGCTGATGACATGAGGTTTGTTGATTCTTTAACAAACTGCACCAGATTAGTAGATTTGGAACTTTTTAATTGCAACCTTATAGGAGTGCTTCCAATATCAATAGGTAATCTTTCTGATCAACTCAGTTTTCTAAGTTTAGGAGACAATCACTTATTTGGAAGCCTCCCTTCAAGTATAGGTAGTCTAGTTGGTTTGACCGATTTACATTTAGGATCAAATCGATTCAAAGGAAAGATCCCCGGTACCATTGGTAAACTACAAAAGGTACAATTTCTTAGTCTATCTAGAAATCAATTTGCAGGGCTCATCCCTGATGCCATTGGGAACCTATCATTGTTGAATAAACTTTTTTTATATTCCAACAAATTAGAAGGCCATATTCCACCAAGTCTTGGGAAGTGTAAAGAACTTAATTTTTTAAACCTTTCAGACAATAGACTTAGTGGAAAAATACCCAAACAAATTCTTCAACTTCGATCACTAACTATTAGTTTAGATCTTTCTCAAAACAGCCTATCTGGTTCAATTCCATCAGAGATTAAAGATCTCAAGATGTTGACCGAGCTCGATTTCTCTTATAATAAATTATCAGGTACCATTACTAGTAGCCTTGGTGAGTGTATTAGCCTTGTAAACTTGTACCTTAGTGGCAACGTATTTGAAGGCATAATACCACCTTCATTCAGTTCCTTGAGAGGATTGAAGGTACTCGACATTTCTCAAAATAATTTATCAGGTAAAATTCCTCAATTCTTAGGCAAAGGGAATTCTTTAGAATCTTTGAACCTATCCTTTAATGATTTTGAGGGTGAAGTACCGGTTGTAGGAGTGTTTGCCAATGGAAGTGCATTTTCGGTTTTGGGGAACAATAGACTTTGTGGTGGTTTGGTTACACTTGAGTTACCCAAATGCAAGGAGACGGGTAGTAAGAAAAAAAGGTTTCCTTTCTTCATATTAGTCATTGTGATTGCACCGACATTGCTCATCGTATTATGTTGTGTGTATCTTTTGTGTAAGAAGAAACGCAATAGTCAACCGTCTCAATCTTCAGGGAATGAAAGGTTCTTGAAAGTTTCATACAATCAGCTTCTCAAGGCTACTGATGGGTTCTCTACAACAAATTTGATTGGCGAGGGTGGGCACAGCTCTGTTTATAAGGGAATCCTCGATTCTAATGATGATAAATCTGTAGCAGTTAAAGTTCTACATCTTCAAAGTCGAGGAGCGCACAAAAGCTTTATAGCAGAATGTGAAGCATGGCGTAATATTAGACACCGTAATCTGTTGAAGATAATAACTTCATGTTCGAGTACTGATTTCCATGGCAATGATTTTAAAGCGTTGGTTTACGAGTTTATGCCCAATGGAAGTGTACACGACTGGCTTCATTCAAGTGCACATACATCGAAACTCAACCTTCTTCAAAGAATAAATATTCTTAGAGATGTTGCCACTGCACTTGATTATCTTCACAATCGCTGCCAAACAACGATTGTCTACGGTGACTTGAAGCCAAGTAACATTCTACTTGATAATGATATGGTGGCTCATGTTGGAGACTTTGGTTTAGCTCGAGTACTTGATACAGACTTAAACCAAAACAGCTCATCCGGGGTTAAAGGAACAATTGGTTATGCACCTCCAGGTAATTCCACTTTTATTCCACGATGCTTATATTTATTTACAGGTTAAAGTTTATATATTAATTAATTGTTTTTAATTACTAGAGTATGGTATCGGAAGTGAGATGACAAGTTGTGGGGATGTCTATAGTTTTGGAATATTATTACTAGAGGTGATGACTGGGAAAAAGCCAACAAACGGCATGTTTAACGATGGTCTTAGCCTTCATAAATTTGCTTACATGGCATTACCAGATCAAGTAATCGATGTTATTGATAATGATGCAATTGTGTTGCAAAGTACGGAAGCGAATGCAAAGAAAGTGGAAGAATGTTTGGCTGCAACTATCAAGATTGGAGTTTCGTGCTCTGTGGATTCCCCACCACAACGGATGAAAATAGAAGTTGTTGTCAATGAGTTGCAGTGTATTCTGGATGTGCTTCAAAATATATAAGGTACACTATTCTCCCTATTTGTAAAATCTGATTTTACATGAGTTTGTTAACAAATCATCACTTAGTTTTATTTTTGAACAATTTCAGGTCAAATACCAAGCTTTCTTAGTGAGATTTGAAAGTAACTGCAGCAAGGAGTAGTGCATGTCGTAGTTATAAAAACGTTAGTTTGTCAAATATGTGTTTTAATTTTCTTGTTGCATAAGTACTGTAAGAGAGACGTAAGAGTGTATTTACATTGCTGATGACTTTTCTTGAATATTTGAATGAGAAAGGTTAGCGCTTTCCCCTCTTTTGATTGGAAGCAATAAGTTTTTCGAGGAGAGTATGGTTCAATTTCATAAAAAGTTTAAGTTTTCATGTTTGGACCCAAAATTGAGAAATTGGGGGCAAAGTTTGTTGGTTAAAATCTTGTATCATTTCATGGCTCTATATGTTTGTTCTATTACTGCAAGTTCACTTTGTTTTTTATTTTATTGGAATTTTTTTAAGTCATCTGTCAAACATGTACTTGGAGATTATGGGTGTTTCACTGTTTCGTTAGGCGTATCTGCATAGTGAATATTGTTGAAAGTTGTAGTCAGATTACTATTAGGTATTTGTAGTTTGTTTACTATTAGGCCCGGTACCTGTTACCATCCTTTTACAGAAAACGCGTACAAAAAAGAAATGCTTTGATAACCCCTCCTAGAAATCCAGAGGGCAAATCTTTTACTTGATTTCGAGTTCATGGATCTGCCATCTAAACTTAACATTCTTAACCACATGTCTACCTGTATCAACTATGGATATTGGGAGCATTGAACAACACAGAGAGTCTAACTGATATTGGGCTAAAAAGGACTGAGTTTCTATTGGACCCACTGCTCGCTAAACTGCTTTTAACATGTGAAGAATTTAGTTGTGTAAACAAAGTTTTAACGATTGTATTTATGATCTCAGTCCCGTCTATATTCTTTAGTTCGTAAGCCCAGACAACATTATTTATAAAAAAAAAAAAAAAAAAAAAAAAATACAAACAAACAAACAATGATGGACATGGAGAAAGCTAACAAATACTGTGGAGACTGGTGTAGCACTCATTACTTACAAGTGAAAGCTCTACAAAAGGTTCGGGAAATGAGTTCCCAGTTACTCGACATCTTGAAAAAGCTAACGCTCCGGCTGACATCATGTGGGTTGAATTGGGACGTCATCAGAAAAGCGATATGCTCAGTTTACTTACATAAGTATTAGGAACCGGATGCCGTGCCATTTGCACCCGACCTCAGCTTTATGTTGCAACATCTTGGATGGGTATGGCTTAATGGCTGATCTTTGAGTAAATATTCGTATGGGTGGGAAAATGGGCCGGATTTGCGCTTGTGTAACGGGTCAAAACGAGAACATTTTTTGTAAGGATCAGGTTGGCCCGGAATGTTTTTTGCCCAGTATTGATATAATCCCTTATAGATGTTATTGTGCTAAATATGATTGCAAAAGTAATGTTTTGGTTTTATTCATTTTTACCACATAGGACCCACTAAGATATTATTATACCTTTTAACTTTATTAATCTGATATTCATGTTAATTAGCTTCATACTTCATAAGCTGAGAGCAATTCATATGTTGAATCTGGACTGTCCTATAGTTTGAAATATTGCTTCATTTGGCCCAAATGTGTACAAAAGAGAAGAAAGATTCAATTTTTTTGTGCAATAACTTAATGGTTTGTATAAAAATGTAACTCGAGTTCATGCAAATTATGACATATGAGAAAGATACTGATATTTGTACAACATAATGAATGGAAACATGGACGGGTTGGGAAAAGGGTCAAAACAGGATCAGGCTGAAATGTATCACTTTTAATAGTGGTTGAAACAAGACACTCAAGAATATGGTGCATATGGATTTCTTACTGTAGGTTCATCATTATGAGTAATGAAATCAGTTTGTTTTAGTTTCTTACTATACATATTTCTACTGTCCATTTTTCCACTTCACTTTTTTGTTGTTATAGTGGAAAATGTTGCAAATAAAGGAAATGATTCATTCGTATACAACCAAATACATGCTAAAACCGTTGCATATAAGAAAAGTTATACCACACCCGGTCAGGGTTCGTTCATGTGTTTTGGGTGTATAGGACTGTAATCCATTTAAAAACAAAGACCATGCCATGAATTTACCACAAACTTTAGACTACTCGTCAAAGACTCGTGTATGGCCTAAATGAGCATGGTTCACTCGACTATACCAAAACTATACGCACACTGAACCAAATGGATTTACCAGTTTTGCACTCTCATAGTATCAGCATTAGTCGATAAATAGCAAAAAGAAAGTCGCCTACTTGGGAGTGAGTACTCCAATCTATTTTAAAAGACTGCCAAGTAAAAAAGTAGAAACCATAAATGGGGACTGGTGATGAATTCAAGACTAGTCAATTGCTGCAGGATCTCATCCTGGTCCAACAAGCACACACAAACAAACGACACCTATTTAAGATAGGCAATTGACTTCAAATCATATTAATACAATCCTATTTGTTTTCTTCTTCTGTAGGGGAATTCTGGGATTCTAATGATTTGTCTGGCACCGCAGTTATGTCGGTTACATTTGGTCCTAAAAGGATAGTTTATGTTGTTACATTTGTCACACTTCCAGCTCCCTTCTGGCATATCCGCTTCTGAAACAAAATAAGAAACATATATATGATTCAGACTCGAACGTCACTAACAGGCAACCAAATATATACATGAAGTACTTACTGGAACTCTTGGCTGGCTTTGCAACATGCATATTAGCGTCACAAAAATAAATTAGAATGAGACGTTATATAAAACATAGCTAAAAGCTTCAATGTGTCAAAAATAAAGCTGGCATAAAGATGGCACCTGAGATCCTGGTTTAGGTGTGTTGCATTTCCTCATGTTTCAGACTGTTCAGAAGGAGGAATTGACATTTCCACATTTTGGGCATTCCCAGCCATTTTTTCGTGTTCCATCTGTAAGAAGCAAGTGAAACAATGAAAAACGGATCCTAAATTACAATCACCTGCTAGTCTGTGTAGTAGTATATGAATAAGTTAGATATAACATACCTTTCTTTTGAGATGGCTCTTCTGGAAAGGATCCAGGCCGTGGTCCCTATAAAATTTAAAAACCAAATGATCCATCAATATAGCATCACATGTTTATATACATGTTAACACAGGGAGTAGGTGAACGAATAATCAAATTTACTCGTTGGCTCGTTGCAATTAGTTGATTGATATAACAAAATTCAGACATACCATGGCAGCCTAAGCAATGGGCCGCAAACCGAATTGTTCCATCAGCTGAGGCAAACCATACAATGCACCTGCAAAAAAGATGTAATTCCAGTTTCAGCAAGATGTCACATAGTAGCAGGTAGCGGTGTTAATCGGGTCGGGTTTGGGTCGGGCTAAAATATCATACTCAAACCCAACCCTATTTGAACTCGGGTTCGAATATGAGTAAAATGGTCATAAAATTGCCTATTTGTTCTAATTTAGATAGATATTTTATAATAAACCATATTAAAAAAAAAAAAAAAAAAAAAAAAAAAAAAAAAAAAAAAAAAAAAGAGACACCGTATTCAATTCAAACGGGTCGACCCGAACCCGAGTTATCCAAAATTATCTAACCCGATACCCAACCCTATTCAGCATCCGGGTTGACCCAAACAAACCGAATAAGATTATTGAACAAAATAAGTATCAGAACACCATAACTTCTAAACAACACACGCTAAACAATAAAATTGCCAAAATCAACCAAAAAACACATATCAGTTCCTATCATGGGCCCACCTGAATAAGCATGTATGGCAGAGAGTTGCGGAGGCCGATAAGGGTTCCCTCCAGGCAGACAGCTGTTGTAGTTGTAATGATAAGCAGAACCATCATAAGGAGGCATAGATGTTCCATTGAAGGGAGAAGCAGCATAAGGTGTTACACCCATATACATTGAAGAGGGTGCACCGGAACCCGCATAAGAAGAAGACGAGGAGTAGCCTTGTGGGGTCGGCATTTGCCTTGGAGCAGATTTCTGTAAAACAAACATTTGGTTGAAAGACTAATTAATAAAGATAACTATAGGACAAAATACACATCAGCAAAAGAATATATGATAACCAAATAACTTAAACTTAATTTTACTCATCTTAGAACTAAAATCTAGTATAAATGCAATTGTTCGTTACCAAAATTACCAAGAGCAATCAGTTTCTGAAATCTGTTGGAACACAACTAGAGGAACAAGAGTGAGAGACTGGTCCTGTAAACGCCTATTTTCTTAAAGCCATTACTGACAGCTAATGCGATATGTGTAATAAATGGATAGTGTAACTTACTGAGTTATGATCAGCTGGTCTTGGCTGTGTACAGTTGCGCATATTGCAAGTTGTCCGAAAAGAAAAGTTGAAATTCCCACAGCTAGGATAGGTCCAGTCGTCTTCTCTACAACCACCTAAATCATAATCACCGCAAATTAACTTGTCATCTCATACAAAGTAAATATGACTAAGGAGTAAGTGTTATCTCATACAAAATAAAATTATGGGTCCTGTCTATTCTCACAAGAGAACAAATTTTATGCACAAGTATGTAAAGTCTTTAAAAAAACTAAAGCTTTAGGGTGTATTTTCGAGCTGAAACAAATAGAAACTAAACTGGGGCTAAATAAGGGGGTGTTGGTTTAAGCTTACTTTTGGGCTTATGAGCTTATATAACTCTACTTATATCACATACACCCATATTTTCCGGCTTATTTTCAGACTTGTGAGATTATTATGACATAAAGATGGAAGATAAGCTCATAAGCTAAACTATAAGACTGGAAAAAAAATGAGCTTATGAGATATAAGCTGAAAGCCCAAACATAAGTTTAAACAAATCCATTATAAGCACATAAGCTAAACTATCACAACCAATTATAACGGGATGTTTGTTTAAGCTTTTACTTGAAGACCCGTGCTATTTATATCCATAGCCTCAATCTTTTGGACACACTCTTTAAATGACAACCAATTAGACCCTAATTAAACATTAAATTAAATCATTTCAACCTCTAAAACCTCTCTAATCAAATTACACAAGAAAAGGAAGTGGTCGATTCATGTACCGTCGGTTCTGGCAATGAGAGTGAAACGAAACAAAAAAATGGAGAGTGATGGTTTTGACGAATGGTGGAGATTTGACTTAACTCTTGAGTGTGTTTGGATGGGATTGCCAGCGTGGCAACTACATATATAGAAACTAAAACTAGGACTAAATAAGGAGGTGTTAGTTTAAGCTTATTTTTAAACTTCTCATATTTTCAGACTTGTGAGCTTATTATGAGTTAGGGGGTGTTTGTATCGGCTTATATAGTGGGCTTAAGACTTATTTGGTTTTCGGCTTAAGTTTCATAAGCTCACTGTTTTTGGCTTATTTTGAAACTTTTCGGATTATATAAGCTATTATGACATGACAAGCTTATATAAGCTGAAAAGTTTCAAAAGAAGCCACAAAAAGTGAGCTTACGAAACATAAACCAAAATCAAATAAGTTATAAGTCCACAAACACCCCCTTAAAGATGGAAGATAAGTTCAACATTTCACCTGAGTAACCTCCAATGTAATCACCAAATAAGATCATAAGCCCAAAATAAGCTTAAAACACTAATATGAGTAAATTATGACAACCAATTAGAGCCTAAACGTTAAATTAAATCATTTCAACCAATCAGACTTGTGAGGTTATTATGACTTAAAGATGGAAGATAAGCTCATAAGTTAGAAAAAAGCCGGATAAAGAAGAACTTATGAGATATAAGCCGAACCAAATAAGATCATAAGCCCAAATTAAGCTTAAAACGACCCCTAAATTCAACGTTTCACCTGAGTAACTCTAATAAAAAACCCATTCACTTGTCTTTCATAGGGATACCACAATCACCAAATCAATTTCTCTTCGTTCATAGGGATCTATAGTATCTGATATATCGTTATTTGTACATCAATATATCAATGAATCCAAAATCCTTTTATTTTTCTAGTATTTATAAGACTAGTTTCAGACCATATATTTGCTATAGAGGCAATTTATGCTTACACTTTTAGCCCTAATTTCTAAATTTATAATTTCTGAATTCTCGGGCTCTTATGCTTCTAAAACACTAAAAGATTAGCCCCTTGTATCCCTGACCAAGAATTTACAGGTACCACAACACTAGCATCAACTGTAAACATGTAGCTAATTTGAAACAGTAAACCATAACTTTAAAAATACAGAGCAATTTCTATAAATTAAAAGTGATACGAGAGGGAGAGATGTTAACAACTTAACGCATACAAACAAACACATACATTAGATTAATTTGTATAAACACGCATACAAACATGCATCCTTATACAAACACGCGCACATAGATATCATTCTCTTCTAGAGACATTACTAATGTTTAAAGTTGTAGCTGTAACATCTAAAAAACCAAAATTCACATCATTTGAGCAGAAAAAATGGGTATTAAACCAGGGTAGTTACACCTTCACTTATTGTCAAATACTAACAAGCCACAAACACCAAAAGCAATCTCAAATCAATATCCTAACAACTGACCAACAAAATCTCAGAAACCTGAATCCAAACTCTAAATCTTGAAAACCGAAAACCTAAACATCTTAACTCAACAATCCAAGCTAAACCCGGTTCATATCCTATATTCATACCACATTTTCTCAAAACACGAAAATTCACCCCTTTACACACACAACATACGCATCCAATGAGGGTAGTTACACCGCCACTTATCGTCAAATACTAACAAGCAGTAAACATCAAAAGCAATCTTAAATCCATATAAAAACAACTCAAATCATATAAAACATTCATATGCTTAGCAAAATCTCGAAAACCAAAACCCGAAAAATCAATCAGTTAACAATTAACGCTAATAAATCTAAGCTCACAAGAACATCAACAAATCTGACCATTACCTGAACATAAATTCTAGCTTTTTCTTGTACAAACAATCATAAGAACCTTTTCATCAAACATCTTGTGAACACTGAGTCTAAAATGAGTTAATCTATGGGTTTTCAAGTATGTATACCTGTCAAGAACAACACACATATTTGAAAAACCATCGATTGGCTGATTTTACACATAATTTCGGCCAAACTTCAAAAAGGTTGAAAATTTATGTGAATTTGAGGTGGGGTATGGATGAAAGTTTGAACCAACAACATATAAGCATTCTGTGATAGTTGCTGCGAAATTATACAAAGAAATGAGTGATGGTTTTGGTGGATAGGGTGTTGTGCTTGGTGTGAGAAGTGGTGGTCAGGATTGGAAATGTAGGACATTGATTCTCAAGGGGTGGGATTGGACGGAGGAGATTAGAGTTTAAAATTTTGTGTTTTGGATTGCCAGCGTGGCAATTGCTAGTAGATCAAACAAATTGTTAAGAAATTAAAAAAAAAAAAAAAAACACACCCTAAAGTCTACTTTTCTATCAATTAGAAGACACGGTACAGTGTACAACACCATAGTTATCCCAACAGTTGTGTTATAGCATTCTTGTAAAAAATTGCTGAGTGTATTTGCGTGTATGCCTTTTCTTGGTTGTGTTTTAGTAGGTCTGCTTTTAGTATTAATAGGGCGGGTAAAATGTGGGCCGGCCGCCGGTGTTACCACACCTAATAGGCTGGTACAACAACAATACCCAATCCCTCCACGGGGTATGGGCGAGGTAGGATGTAGATAGTCACACCCCTACCCGAGGGTGGGGGGACTGCTTCCGTGTGTGTGTGAGCAAAATATGTAGCATAAATATGTGTGTTCCTTATCTGCGATACGAATAGAAACATATACAGTAAATAACGAACATAAAACCCACACAAGCATCATCGAAATACGAATACCACACATCAGCAATAGAGAAACTAAAACTAGGGCTATGTAAGGGGGTGTAAGTTGAAGCTAATTTTTAGGCTTATGAGCTTATATAACTCTACTTATATCTCATGAGCCCATATTTTCCTGCTTACTTACAGACTTTTGAGCTTATTATGACTTTCAGATGAAAGATAAGCTCATAAACTAAACCATAAGATGGTAAAGAAATGAGCATATGAGATATAAGCTAAAAGCCCAAACATAAGCATAAACAAATCCAATTATAAGCACATAAGCTAAACTATCACAACCAATTATAAGGGGATGTTTGTTTAAGCTAATTTTTAGGCTTATGAGCTTAATTGACTATGCTTAAATCTCATACGCCCATATTTTCCAGCTTATTTTCAGACTTGTGAACTTATTATGACATAAAGATGGAAGATAAGCTCATAAGGTAGAAAAAAGACGGATAAAGATGAGCTTATGAGATATAAGCCGAACAAAATAAGATCATAAGCTCAAAATAAGATGAAACAAATGCCCCTGAGTTTTTACATTTCACCTGAGTAACCTCCAATAGACCGATTGATGTAAGACTAATAATATGAGTACAGATTAATAAATTATGACAACCAATTAATTAGAGCCTAATTAATTAAAGGTTAAATTAAGTCCTGTCAACCTCTAAAACCTCTATCTAATCTAATCATTTTCATTTTCATATAATCAAATCACACAAGAAAAGTCCTTATTACCATCATAAAAGTAATTTAAGAAATAAAAGAAAGAGAAGGTACCTTCATTTTCTGTTTACTCGACCATCGCTTTGATCGATATCAGTACGTCAAGTCCGCTGCTAAAACTGGAGAGGAGGTGATGGTGCGGATTGGAAATGTCAGTCGTTGATTTTGAAAGAGTGTGATTGGACTGTGGGTATTAAAGTCAACTGTTTGACTGATAACTAAAAGAGTAGAGTAATTTTTTGTTGGTTTGTTTGGTGTCAGCGTAACTTTATCCGCATCTCAATAGACACCACCAACTAAACTACTTTTTTTTTGTGGGCCTCCTTTTTTTTCTTTTGTTTAAAACAAACACATTTTATTAAACTTAAATTAAAATTACAACACATAAAATAAAATTGCTAATATAATATGTAAAATAAAATACGACAATTAAAAAATTACTTCAAGAAAATACAAACACAATTGTTTTATTTGTTTCCTTTATGCATTTAACGAATCATTATAAATCTTGTAATTTTTCCAAGATTATTTTCTAGAAAAGTCTTAATCAAGGGTAGCTTTTCAGGTGGAATGTCTTTGCATTACGTATGCTTTCCTCACATCATCTTTAGCTGAGTGTTCGTTGTTAAACTACTCAGCTAAATCGATTATCGGTTCTTGACAAATAGTATCCCTTCAATTTGTTTTTTAACACCATCTTTAATTTTTTTGGCGGTGTGTGAATGCGAACAAGCCATAAGAGTGGATGAAAACATATGTGAAATATGGAAGAGTGGATGAAAATGTTTGTGAAAGTGTATTTAAATTGTGATTTGGTTGGAACATTCGAAGAATAGATGTTTAAAAGTGAGTATTTATACTGAAAACCGGGCGGGGGGGGGGGGGGGGGGGGGGTTATTTTTTTTAGCCGTTGTAACGTTAACTTTTTCCAAAAGAAAGTACAAACAACGCTAATGATCGCACCGGCTAATTGCCGAACAACAGATGAGTGGCGGGACGAACGGTGCAATACAACGCGCCCTTCATTCGTTTTTGGTACCAACGGCGGACGAATCACGTCCCACACCGAGCTCTTTTATTGTTGTTGTTGATACAACAAAAACAACAACAAAATTAAAAATTTTAATTAAAAAATTAAAAAATTAAAAATAAATAATAAAATAATATAAAAAATAAATAAGAATTAAAATAAATAAATAATAATAATCATCCCTAGCGATTAACTTAGATGACAGAAATACCCTCACGTGATATGCACGAGGGGTATTTAACGGGTAAAAATAGCGACATTAGTGATGAGGGGTGTATTCCAGCGAATGTTTCACTAGTCAGGGATGATTAGTGCCAATAGCATCGGCTAGGGATGAATTAGTGCCAAAAACAACAAACCACATGGATGATTTTTGCAGTTTACTCTTAAATGTAAGTTACTAGTTTAAGTTTTTTTTAAGAGGTATAGCTAAATGGTGAAAAGCCAACAATACGAACAAAAATCATTCTTGCAACAAAAGTATTACTTCTATAAAATAAAATATATTTAAGTAAACCGTGCGGTTCTTCTCGCTTTTTTTTGAGGCAAAGTCTTCAATTATGCAATTATGCAAAAAAAAATTAAAATTGATAACTAGGCAAAATTGATAACTAAAAATTGATAACTAAAAAAAATTAAAATTGATAACTAATTGAGAGTTCTAAGTTGTAACCTTAGTCATGATTTGAAGATGGAGATGGATTATTGAAAGCAAAGCTTCAGTGCTTCACGCCTTCAGCCCTTCACCTTTTTGTCCATTCACAATCGTTTTTGACTTTTTGTATTAAATGATTAATAGGGTTTATTTTTAGTGCTCCTTAGTGGGTTGATGCCCCCGTGATCAGATATTTTGGCTCCGCCATTGATTGGTAGTTATTAAATTTCTTGTATAGAAAAACATCCAAAAAAGAGCATTAGTGTCAAAAATCTGAAAAACAAAACTACAAAAAAGCGCTCGTTGTTTTTATAAACTTCAAGGGTCAAAAAGCAATCGGGCCCCCTTTTATCCACACAACCACCATATTACAACCAAAAACACTTCCCACATCAATTCCTTCCGAGAACCATAAAACCAAATAAAATAAAATTAGGTGTAATTGTTTTCAAGAGTTTGGATTGTTTAAAGATATGAAATTAGATGAAGAAGAATGCCATGAAGTTGTTGGCTATTGTTTTACATTTCAGCAGCATCAAATACCCCTTGATTCTATTCAGGTAAATAAAATTATATAAATAATTAGTGTTTTACAATTTATATAATCGATATGGGTTTGTTTTAAAATTGTGAATGTTCATATGGGGTGTTTGATTTTGTTAGTTTAGTTGATGAATTAAGGTGTTCATTATTGGTTTATATATGTATGCACATCAACTGTTTGTTTTTATGCCTCAATGAAAAATATTGTTTTTTTTTGTCTGCAATTCTATTACGCGCGTAAGGACAAAATCAAGTACAAAAGAAAATAAACAATGACCAACACCCGTATCTAAGAACCTATAAATGTAGTAGCCATTGAAATTCTTGTGTATCATTTTAGCCCAACTGGAAATCTTTATGGCAAAATCTCCCATTGCTATTGTTTGTTTGTTGAAGAATAGATAAATGTGTTATACAGATTATTTCATTACTTCTATAGAAGTATGCTCCAAGTGTTAGGTATTTTATTTTATTTTATAAATAGATTAAATAGGCTATAAGAGCGTTAGGTATCGTGGTGCCGTCCCGTTAGTGCCGTAGAGAAAAGTGCTGCCACATCAGCATTTTTTTTCCATAACACCATAATCCACCACAACACCAAAAACACCCCTCCCTCCCATCACACCACTTTCTGGTGCCATCATGCACCCTTAGACCCCACATTATTTATTTTTCTTTTTTCATTCATTTAAATAAAGTAATAAACCAACACACTCAACCAGAATTAAATTTCATTAATAAAATTACATTTAAAAAACAAAAAAAAACAAACGCATAACAGTAAAACTAGCTTGGTCCAAAATCTACAAAGTCCAAGCCCATTTTATTAGTAACCCTAATTCTATTATACTTGCTTCTCCCCTCTCCCTTCTTCAACTGCAGACTCAACCTCCATTTTACTTTCATCTCATTTCCTTCAACAAAGACAATGCACTCGCCCTCCATTTTACTTTCATCTCATTCCTTTAAAAAAAAATCGCGACTTCTTGCTGCCAAATCCTACCTTATTCCTCCCTAAAACACGAAGATCTAACATCAAAACTAAACTAAACGTTCCACTTTAAAAAAAATACGGGGAAACGTGAAAGAAATACGGGAAAACGCAAGCCACGGTACCCATCTTGCGCCGTCCGGTTGCGTTTTCCGGGACCATCTCGGCTGGTCGTGATGGCTTAGGACTCGAAAACGCGAGGGACGGTACCGTCCTCGCGCCGTCGGGTTACGTTTTTCGGGAAAACACTAGTGAAAACGCTGGGTACCCATCCCTCTAAGGATAGTCGGTAAGTTAACTGCAATTGCCCTCATTGGTTTCCATTGGCCTTATGGACCTGTAAGAATCCCTTCGATTATATAAATGGACATTGAATATTTAAAATCATTAAGCAACGCAGTCTATTTTATGTAGTTTTTTTTTTTTTTTTTTTTTTTTTTTTATTATTATTATTATTATTATTATTATTATTATTATTATTATTATTATTATTATTTTTAATGTTTGCCACTTATCATTAGTTTATGTTACAACTAAGTACTAAGTTATGAAATCATCTAGTGTAATATTGCATATGTTTATTTATGTATTTCAGGTGGCAGTGACCACCTCTTTCAATAGTAAGGTGCGTTTTAGACATATAATATGATATACTTCAGAATGTGCATTGTTGGCCACTATTTCTTCATATTTATTAACCTACTATAAATTTGAAAATTGAAATGATACATTTTAGCACTTTTGTAGGTATGTATTGTTAACCTGATCTGCTTGCCTTATCTTCTCTTTGGGTCAAATAAAGTCTATATCTATTAATATATAAACATAACCCCAAGTTGACCCATTCCTAATTAAATGGGTCAAAGTTGCTACATTAATTATGTATATAAAAGATGTGGTATTTAAAGCAATTAAATCATATAAGAATCATTGTTATGTAGGTATTCTGAAGTAAAACCGTTCATTTGAAATTCGTCCCGAGAATGTTTCTGAAGATGGGTCATGGGAATTGAAATATTAAGTGCACCCTATATACATGAGGATACTTTCTTTATATGCTGAAAAGAATGAATGATAATTTGTTGTCTTTGAAGGACTTATTGGAGTAGGAAGTATGAACGACCAACGACCCTCCAAGTTATTCACCAATTTTAGTTAGGATTCTACAGGGTAGCAAAGGTCGGGGTAGAATTTCACCCAAAAATTCCAAGGGATTTTGTGGTGATATTTTGGCAAGTTACTTCTCAGAACCTAATGAAAACCACATTTGACACGTATGGTTTACTGGCTTGGTTAATTATTTGTGGTTTTGTAAAGGGTTTTGGACTTTTTTAGGTTGAATGAATGACATTCGAATGACAGATAATGCAATTTAATAGTCAACCTCTAAGCGTGGATTTAACATCCAGCACTAATGTTATTTCCAGCGAATCAATAGCATCTTATTGACTATCAAACGAGTCATTGGTTTAACATCGAAGTCGTGAATATCTTTTGTCATTTTTCCTTGATTTTTATACTGCATGTAATTTTATGCCTATTCTAATCATCCAAACTGCTCCAGTTTCGAATGAATGTTTATTGTTTACCCATTTTACAGGCTAAAGGTTAAAGGTAAAAATAACCTGAATCGAACAACTTTCTTGATGGCATACCTTTAGTATATACTAACTCAGTTTTTGTTAGATGCTGCTGTTATATCTTGACTTTATTTAGAAATGTTTCTTTTGTACTTTTGGAATCCAAACATTGACAGTTACTAAGGAATGAATGTGGAGGAATGTTTTGGTACTTATTAATTTTGTTTTTTGTCTGCTTGTATTATAAACTTTTGCAGCATGTACTTTATATTATGAAGTGAATCAACTTGACTTAATAAATATTAGACCGTGTGTAATAGTCACATTTAGTCAAACATCTAAAAATCTCACTTTATACAAGCTCACAATTATACCTCACACACTAAAAATGGGTAGTGTACCACATTAGGTGGTCTGCACCATCGAACCAACCCCAAAAGGCACCTTGGCGCAACGGTGGATTGCAGGTCGTAGTGGCGGATGGTGCGTGATAGAGGCTCACAACGGGTGGTGGAGGCCTCTATTACATCCGGTCTTAAAATTTTTAAAATCTCACTTGAAGACTTCAACCCAATAAAAAAATGTGACATCTCCCGATTAAATAATTGGGGCATTTATTGCGGTTCTTGCTTAGTTGAAATGTCTCATTTTTTTTATAAAAAACTAATGAGTTGTTGAAATGTCTTGCATAATGGTGCATTTGCTTAAGCTTATTTTTGAGCTACTAAGCTTAAATGATTTTGTTTACGTTTAATAAGCTTACTTTTTTTGGCTTATTTTAAATTTTATTGGCTTATCAAACATAAGCTTAAACCACATGAACTCTTAAGCTTAAACAAAACCCATTAGTATGAACTATGAAGAACTTTGGTAATGGACATGTCCTCTTATGGCAAATTACGATGGATAACTTTAAGAAAACAATTATACTTAATCCGCTACTATTAAATATTAGGAATAAGTGGAGGCATGGCTTTGTTCCAAAACACAATGAACGAATATGAGCAATCTTGCCATCTTAGTGTAAAAAGTAAAGACATTCAATTACATTACTCATTTCGGGCCAGTTCTCTTCGAGTACAACGTGTCATGTTCTCTTGTGTATTTGCATTATGCAGGTGCAAACCGGATCATGCGTTGGCTTTGCAGTGTTGTTATTATATAATCTATATGATAATCACACATGTGATATAATATACATGTAGAATAGCAAATTGTCTGCGTCACGGTTGATGTTTACAGTATAGTACTACATCTCTACATTCTTCTTATATGAGATCACTAGTGTCATTTGATCAACAAATGAAAGCCGACTACCGTAACTATGTTAGTTATATGTAACACAAAATAAAGAATAAACCTTATATGTTTCCTGACAGAACAAATAGTTGAGCCATCCATCATCACTCAAAAAAAGGTTTTTGTTTAAGCCCAAAAGTGAACTTGATTGTATTTTTCTAAGAGTAAATGATATGCATATTAAATTTAAGTATAAGTTATACTTTGTGTAAATAAGCTTACTTTTTGCATTTACATACTGAGAATGTAAAGTATTGTTCATATGTTATGGCGAACACGGTTGTGCTGTAGTCATCACACCATAAGTATTTTTTTTTTCTCCTTAACCTTCTAAAATATATATAATAAAGTTAAGCAAATTAAGCAACTGTCATTTATACTTTCTTACAAAATATGAAAATTTTCCATACTCTTCATTTAAGAAATATATTAATTCTTCTTCATAAAATGTTTAAGAGTTTAACTGTTATCTTATGATGTTATACATTGTATTTCACTTACAATTACTTGTCTACAATATATGCAATATAAGTGTACGTAGTCTTCATATCCCAAGTCTTCTTAAAAGTCTTCTCTAAGTACACGTAGAAAATATATATTTATCAGTCAAATTGTCTTGGTCAAGTTGAGAAGGAATGTGTGGATGATAGACCATAGGTGATGCTAGCCGTGTTGCTTGGGTTGCATGATTGATATGTTACAATGAAATCTTAATGTCATCTTCCCAATCCCAAGTCTTTTCTTAAAAGTCTTCTCTTACATAGAAAATAGTTATTATCAATCAAATTTTGTTTTGCTCAAGCTGATAAGGAGTTTGTGGATGGCATTAATATTTGAAATATTATAATCTCTTAAAAGTGGCAATTTCTTTACTGTCTTTTAAACTGTCACTTTTATATGAGGTAAAAAAGCTCATATCTATGAGGTAAAGCACATTAGACAAACTGATTAAATACAGGAGATATAAGTCCTTAATGCATATATAAAAAGGGGACAAAAGTGTTTAGTTGGACAAAAGTGTTCAGTTTTGACATGAGTTTTTACTGTTTTTTCAATATATGAAATGAAAGGCTGTTTTTTTAGACAGTCAAAAGAGAGCTACTATTAGTTGACCTAGCTATAAAACTTGCAGGCCTAATTATGAAAACAGAACCTATTTTGTTCATCGCCTACAAGATGTAAAAGAGATCGCTCAACATGTGATCGCTCAACATGTAAAAGATGTAAAAGAGATCGCTCAACATGTCGCCTAGACTATTCTATTTTGCTCATCGCCTACAAGATCACCCAAGGAGGCCGCCCACATGTCGCCTAGCAAACCATATCGCTTACAAGTTAAAAGTTCATTTTGGTAATAAAGAGATTTTCGTAAACTGATGGTATAAATGGTTCATTTAAAAAGGTAAAGTACAAATGGTAGTATAACTAGTAGTATAAATGGTTCATTTTCGTAAACTGGTATTATAAATGTTACTCTTTGCATTTACATATTGAAAAAGGTAAAGTATTGTTCGTATTGTTATGGCGAACACGGTTTTGCTGTCATCATCACATGTTCTACGATCTATTTTACGCAACGAAGTGTGGCTACGAATTGAAAGACACACGTTAGTACTTGTCTACCATATCTTCAAAATATAAGTTTAGTCTTCCATATCCCTAAGTCTTCTTAAAAGTCCCGTGTGATTATAGATGGAAAATAGTTATTTTATACGTCAAATATAATTGTCTTGGTGATGCTAGTCGTGCTACTTGGTTCCATATCCCAAGTCTTCTTAACAATCTTCTCTGAGTATACATAGAAAATAGATCAATCAAATATTGTTTTGCTCAAGCCGATAAGGAATTTGTGGATGACATTCTATTCATAATTTACGTGTCGCAAACGTTAAACATTAATATTTGAAGATATCATAATCTCGTCTTGTTCAAGATGATAAGGAATTTGTGGAAGCAATTCATTTCACCATTTGCATGTGGATCACAAACTGTTAACATTCAAAACTAAATATAGAAAGCCAATACTTATTCTTATTATTTTAATTAAATTTCAAAAAATGAAGTCACCACTAGCATTAAGTTACTTATCATCTTCCTCTCATATTTCAATTCACTTACTATTACTTGTCTACGATAGACTATTTGCATGTCGATCCCAAGTCTTTTTAAAAGTCCCATATATGTGATTATACATGGAAAATAATTATTAATGTGATAAGCTTCCCTATCCCAAGTCTTGGTCAAGCTGAGAAGGAATGTGTGGATGATAGACATAGGTTGAATAATTAATGTGATAAGCTTCCATATCCCAAGTCTTCTTAAAAGCCTTGGTCTAGATGATAAGAAATTTGTGAAAGCCATTCATTTCACCATTTGCATGCACGAACGTTAGCATGCAAAAGCTAAGTATAAAAAGCCAATGCTTGTTCTTATAATTTTAAGTAAACTTTCAAATATGAATTCACAACAAGCAATAATTCACTTATCATCTTCCTCTCTTATTTCCTTTCTCTTTTGCGGTCTCGCGATAACATGTCTTACTTCCGCCACCGTCTCTGCTTCCTATGGCGGTAATGAGACTGATTATAACGCATTGCTGTCATTTAAGTCAAAGATCACCCATGATCCACACCAAGTTCTAACCTCGTGGAACCATTCCATTCATTTCTGTGACTGGAGTGGTATTTCATGTGGAAAGCGGCACAAACGAGTGACTGCTTTACGGCTGGGTTCGCAAGGCTTAGAAGGCTCGTTGTCTCCTCATGTAGGAAACCTCAGCTTCCTCCGTGAGCTTTATCTCAGGAACAACAGCTTTCAAGGAACCATTCCTCATGAACTTGGTCGTTTAGCTAGGCTACGTCATCTTAATCTTAATATAAACGAATTCAGTGGAGTTATTCCAACAAATTTGTCTGGTTGTTCTAACCTCGAAGAGCTTCAGCTCGGTGGAAATAAGCTAGCTGGAAACATACCCAAGGAAATGAGTTTACTCTCGAAACTTATTCATCTTGTAATTAGCAAAAATAACATAACAGGTGGAATCCCAACTTTCTTGGGGAATATTACATCAATGGAATGGTTCTATACTGCCGGGAACCCGTTGGGTGGGAGAATTCCAGATACCTTGGGTCATTGGAAAAGCTTGACGACATTTGCATCTGGTGAGTGCAACTTATATGGAAGCATCCCTCATTCCATTTTCAAGCTCTCACTCCTAGTTAATCTTTCTTTGTCAACTAATCACCTCACTGGTAGTCTTCCTTCAGAAATTGGTAATCAGCTCCCAAATCTTGAGTGGCTTCAGTTATGGGATAACGAACTGACTGGAGTTCTTCCACCTTCTCTTTCTAATTGTTCAAAATTAAGAAAACTTGAAATGAGTGACAACAATTTTAGTGGGAAGTTGACTATCGATTTTACAAAACTAAGAGATATTAATATAATTAGATTAAGGTTTAACAACTTCCATGGACGTGAAGAAGCTGATGACATGAGCTTTATCGATTCTCTGAAAAACTGCACCAGATTAGTAACTTTGAATCTTCATGCTTGCAACCTTATAGGTATGCTTCCAATGTATATAGGTAATTTCTCTCATCAACTCAGCTCTCTATATTTAGGAAACAATCACTTATTTGGAAGCCTACCATCAAGTATAGGTAGTCTAGTTGGTTTGACCACTTTATATTTACAAAATAATAGATTCAAAGGAAACATCCCCACAAGCGTTGGTAAACTTCAAAAGCTACAAGTTCTTGGTCTATATAACAATCAGTTTTCAGGGCCTATCCCTGATGCCATAGGGAACCTATCTTTGTTGAATGAACTTTATTTATATTCCAACAAATTAGAAGGCCATATTCCATCAAGCCTTGGGAATTGTAAAAAACTTAACCGGTTAGATATTTCAAACAATAGACTCACTGGTAACATACCCAAGCAACTTCTTCAACTTCCATCACTAACTATTTTATTAAATCTTTCACACAACAACCTATCTGGTTCCATTCCATCAGATATTGAAGACCTCAAGATGTTGAGCGGTCTTGATTTATCTTATAATAAATTATCAGGTACCATTACTAGTAGCCTTGGTGAGTGTATTAGCCTTGTAGAGTTGTACCTTAGTGGCAACATATTTGAAGGCATAATACCACCTTCATTCAGTTCCTTGAGAGGATTGAAGGTACTCGACATTTCTCAAAATAAGTTAACAGGTAAAATTACTCAATTCTTAGCCAAATGGAATTCCTTAGAATTTTTGAACCTATCCTTTAATAATTTTGAGGGTGAAGTACCGGTTGTAGGAGTGTTTGCCAATGCAAGTGCATTTTCAGTTTTGGGGAACAATAGGCTTTGTGGTGGTTTGGTTACACTTGAGTTACCCAAATGCAAGGACACGGGTAGTAAGAAAAAAAGGTTTCCTTTCTTCAAATTAGTCATTGTGATTGCACCGACGTTGCTCATCGTATTATGTTGTGTGTATCTTTTGTGTAAGAAGAAACGCAATAGTCAACCATCTCAATCTTCAGGGAGTGAACGGTTCATGAAAGTTTCATACGGTCAACTTCTCAAGGCTACTGATGGCTTCTCTCGAGCAAATTTAATTGGAGAGGGTGGGTTCAGCTCTGTCTATAGAGGGATCCTCGATTCCGATTATGACAAATCTGTTGCAATCAAAGTTCTACATCTTCAAACTCGAGGAGCTCACAAAAGTTTTCTAGCCGAATGTGAAGTTTGGCGGAATATTCGACACCGTAATCTGTTGAAGATTTTAACTTCATGTTCAAGCGTTGATTTTCGAGGCAATGATTTTAAAGCTTTGGTTTACGAGTTTATGCCAAATGGAAGTGTATACGATTGGCTTCATTCAAGTGCAAATACATCGAAACTGAACCTTCTTCAAAGAATAAGCATTCTTAGAGATGTTGCAACCGCACTTGATTATCTTCACAACCAATGCCAAACAACGATTGTTCACGGTGATTTGAAGCCTAGCAACATTCTACTTGACGCTGATATGGTGGCTCATGTTGGAGACTTTGGTTTATCTCGGCTACTTGGTACAGAGTTAAACCAAAATAGCTCAACTGGGGTTAAAGGAACAATTGGTTATGCACCTCCAGGTAGTATTCCATGATACTTATATTTACTTAAAAATTACAGTTTGTAGATTAACTAATTGTTTTTAATTCGCAGAGTATGGTCTCAGGAGCGAGATGACAATTACTGGGGATGTCTACAGTTTTGGGATATTATTACTAGAGGTGATGACCGGGAAAAAGCCGACAGATGACATGTTCAACGATGGTCTTAGCCTTCATAAATTTTCTTACATGGCATTACCGGATCATGTAATCGATGTTATTGATGATGATGCAATTGTGTTGCAAAGTACGGAAGCGAATGCAAAGAAAGTGGAAGAATGTTTGGTTGCCATTATCAAGTTTGGAGTTTTGTGCTCTGTGGATTCCCCACCAGAATGGATGAAAATTGAAATTGTTGTCAACGAGTTGCAACGCATTCTCGATGTGCTTCAAAATATATAAGGTACTCTGTTGTCCCATTTTGTAGAATCTGATTTTACATGAGTTGTTAATAAATCATCACTAACTTCATTTTATTTTTGAACGCTTTCAGGTCTAATACCACGCTTTCTTGGTGAAATTTGAAATAACTGCAGCAAGGAGCGGTGCATGTCGTAGTTATATAAATGTCACTTTGTCAAATATGTTTGTAAGTGTGTTTTAGTTTTCTTGTTGCATAAGTACCATAAGAGATGTAAGAGTGCATTTACACTCCTTATGACTTATCATATGTATCAAACATGTTTATGATTAAGTGTTTCGAGGAGAGTTTGATTCAATTTCATAAAAAGTTATATCATTGGATGAAAACTAAGCAAAAGAGTTGGGATAACCATTAGCAGGACGTACTATATAATCTTGTATCCTTTCATGGCTCTATATGTTAATTTCCATTGTAATTGATATTTAATGGAAATTATTTAAAAAAAATATTATTGCAAGTACACTTCATTTTTTGATTTTATTGATATTTTTGTAAGTCATTTGTCAAACATGTACTTGGAGATCATGCGTGTTTCGTTACGCGTTCATGTTTAAACTATTTTTAAAAACAAAGTTCAATTAGAACTGACCCTTGACATCTTAGTACAACACCATGGTGTATCTGCATAATGAATTTTGTTGAAAGTTGTAATCAGATTACACTAACTTAGGAAAATCGACAATTTACTTGATTTCGAGTTCATGGACCCGCCACCTAAACTTAACATTCTTAACTACATGTATTGGGCTAAAGTTGACTGAGTTCCTGTTGGACCCACAGCTCGCTAAACTGCTTTTAACATGTGAAGAATTTAGTTGTGTAAACAAAGTTTTAACGATTGTATCTATGCTCTCAGTCCTGTCTGTATTCTTTAGTCCATAAGCCCAGATAGAAAAAAGCGATGATGCACATGGAAAGTTAACAAATACTGTGGAGACTTGTGTAGCACTCATCATTTACAAATGAAAGCTGTACAAAAGGCTCAGGAAGTGAGTTTTCAGTTACACAGCATCTTGAAAAATCTCATGATCTGGCTAACATTATGTGGGTCGAATTGGGACGTCATTATATGCTCAGTTTACTTATATAACGCTGCAAAACCTAAAGGGATCAGGAATACATAAGTATTAGGAACCGGATGCCGTGCCATTTGCACCCGGCCTCAGCTTTAATTTGCAACATCTTGGATGGGTATGGCTGCTCTTTGAGTAAATATTCGTATGGGTGGGATTTGCGCTTGTGTAACGGGTAAAAACGAGAACATTTTTTGTAAGGATCAGGTTGGCCTGGAATGTTTTTTTCCCAGTATTGTTATACTAATACCTTTAACTTTATTAATATGATATTCATGTTAATTAGCTTCATACACCATAAGCTGAGAGCAATTCATATGTTGAATCTCAACTGTCCTATAGTTTGAAATATTGCTTCATTTGGCCCGAATGGGCGCAAAAGAGTCAGAAGATTAAATTTCTTTGTGCAATAACTTAATGGTTTGTATAAAAAGGTAACTCATAGTTCATGCAAATTATGACATATGAGAAAGATACATATTTGTACAACATAATGTATGGAAACATGGACGGGTTGGGAAATGGGTCAAAACAGGATCAGGCTAAAATGTATCACTTTTAATAGTGGTTGAAACGAGGCACTCAAGAATATGTTGCATATGGATTTCTTACTGTAGGTTCATCATTGTGAGTAATGAAATCAGCTTGTTTTGGTTTCTTACTATACGTATTTCTACAGTCCATTTTTCCACTTCATTTTTTTGTTGTTATAGCGGAAAATGTTGCAAACATAGGAAAGGATTCATTCGTATACAACCAAATACATGCTAAAACCAGTTGCATATAAGAAAAGTTATACCACACCCGGTGAGGGTTCGTTCATGTGTTTTTGGTGTATAGGACTGTAATCCATTCAAAAGCAAGACAATGTCAAAGACTCATGTATGGCCTAAATGAGCATGGTTCACTGGACTATACCAAAACACATACGCACTGAACCAAATGGATTTACCAGTTTTGCACTCTCATAGTATCAGCATTAGTCGATAAATAGCAAAAAGAAAGTCGCCTACTTGGGAGTGAGTACTCCAATCTATTTTAAAAAAGTAGAAACCATAAATGGGGACTGCTGATGAATTCAAGACTAGTCAATTGTTGCAGGATCTCATCCTGGTCCAACAAGCACACTGTCACAACTCACCATTTCAGGTCATTTCAGTTCATTTCCCGAACTTTGGAAAAACACTATTCATCAAACACTATTCATCAAAACACTATTCATCAGTTTACTATTTATCATTTTTGGTGTCAGTTTGACATTCCGAGAAGCATTCAGAAATTTTACTATTCACTAAACACTATTCATTGCGGGAAAAGTTTTCACTATTCATTTGCATTACACATTTCATCGTAAATTTAGTTTACGGGTATTCAAATTCGCATAACCGGATTGGTTTAGGTGCGAATTCATTTCATTAGTGTTAAGGACACTGCATACGGACTGGAGATAGTCTGCATATCATCATAACAGCATTTTCATGTTATACCACTCTCAGGATTTTCAAATTTATATATTTGATACATTTAACGTTTTCCTTATAAGTATTTATAAATAAACGTTAACATCCGGTTTATACACGACGAATATATCTAAATATTCTCACAATGGTCCCGACACATTTTTATATCCATTTTACCATCATAAAAGTTATAACATTCATTAACCCAGTATTTTGGAAATTTATTTTATTTATAACGTGAGCTTATGAAGATTACGACGGTTTTCGTGGAAACTAAACAATAATCACCCGATCACTCAGTACTTGTACCCAACACAATTTTAACATTTTTATGACTTTATTAAGTCCCGGTCAACTTCGTTAATATTTATTTCTAGCAAACCCGGTACCCGATTATAACTAATACTTACACTAAACTACAACTAATAATACACTACATTTTCTAAGTGATCAAAACCGACTTTGCTACCCTTTTTCACATTGAAAATCAGCCATGAGCACACCCCTAGACCATATGACTTTCATTTTTACCACATGCATACATGTGCTCTTATAATACAATAAACACTTATAACATAAACTTAACATTTTCCCAAAATCATAACCTCACTTTTTCATAAGCCAAAAAGTTTCATCTTTCTCTTCTCCACACCATAAACCACGACCAAAACCCAATATCCATGATCCATCCATCATTTTTCAAAGTACAAAGCATCAAAGTTATTCATTTTATGGTTCTAATCAAGAATATTGCATCAAACACACAAGTAATCCAAGATTTCTCATCATCTAATCACCTATTATTTCAAAGTGAGTATTCAAATTTATTTTTATGTTTTCATCTAATTAACACATGTATCTTATAGTATTCATGCTTAATTTCATGCACAAACTAGTTATACCACTTTATTTTTGTATACTTTTTGAACATACAAACCCTAGATTTTGATTTAGGTGTTCCTTTGTAAAATTAACTTGATTACTAGTCATTAGGAACCCATGGCACCCTAAGAAGGTGTATGGTAGGATTAGTATAGATTTGTGGTGTTTGCAAGAGATTTGGTAGAAGTAAAAACTAGTTTTGAACCTTGGAAATGGATTTCTAATAAGTTTATAAACATGCTGTCCCATTTTGTTAAGTTCTGGAAAATCAGTAAATACAAAGTAAACTTTGGCAAAAATTTTAGAAAATACTTTCAAAAACGAATCCGTAGGCGAAAGAACGGATTAAAAAGAGTTTATAACGAAGAAGTTATGATTTTTGCAAGTTTATTGACGAAAACTATTTTCCGGAAAAATACATGCTGATGGACGTTTTTCATCGGACAAAAAGAGGCTTTAGACGTAACCCGGAGGAGCCGAGCTTTCCAAAATATATTACTACATACTAAGACGTAACCGTGGATATAAAGAACAAGTAAAACGGACTTATAACGACAAAGATATTCACGTTTGAATATCGGCAAAACTCATTTTAGTTTGACAGCTTTTATAAATATTAACGCCAAAACTACGTAGCAACTCTAGATTCTAAAAATAATACCAAGTACCCAATTTTATAACTAATGAAGTATTAGTTATTACAAGTATATTTTATCACTACGAGGCGTTATTTCAAGGATTTCAACCCGAGGATTTCAACACTAACATGGAAACATACGATATATATATAAGTATATATATTGCAACTAGCTTTATTTTTCTAATAGCCATATTTTTCCTAAGTCTTGGAAATGTATATTTTTGATAACAACAAGTATTTTTCAAAGAGTAGAGTGGTATAGGAACATGTGCATGGAGATTCATAACATCATTTCATGATCTAAAGTAGATCGTACATCATTCATATTAGGTTGCGGCTAGTGTGCGCGCCTTGTTTTTCAGCTCATTACATGTTCACGGTACCATCATATCAGGTGAGTCATAGCCCCTACTCTTTTAAATTGTTTTGCAAACTCTTTGGGGGAGAATACATGTTCGTTTTACTTAAATGCATTACTTGCTTTACATGGTTGATTACTCAAACATTTTCAGCTTTATCTAAATACTTGTTTGATTATCCCAGTACAAAACAATTCACTTGCTACATACTTGCTATTTACTCATGGACATGAGTGCATAAAGTTAAACTATTTACCGATTTCCTAAGATTGCCTAAGTTAAGGACCGGTAGCTACAATTCATGGGTATGTTTGATTACCTACAATTTCATGGGTATGTTTGATTACCTACAATTACATGGGTATGTTTGATTACCTACAATTACTTTGCCTAAGTTAAGGACCGGTAGCTACAATTCATGGGTATGTTTGATTACCTACAATTTCATGGGTATGTTTGATTACCTACAATTTCATGGGTATGTTTGATTACCTACGATTTCATGGGTATGTTTGATTACCTACAATTACATGGGTATGTTTGATTACCTACAATTACTTGGGAGCGTAACCTCCTACATATAGCTAGAAAACCTTTTCGGTGCCTTGAACTTAGTGCAATCAATATTCATTTTATGCGTTTTGCTTATGGTCAGATTCATTTTGTGGCGACATCGCCATGGCTATTGTACATACGAAAATTTCTTATGGAATTACGATACTTTTCCACCACTATTACTACGGAATTACGATGCCTTTGCAACAACCTTATGACTGATTTATTACAAACATATTACATTTGGCAGTGGGTTGTAAACACACAGGTTACAAGTCTCTTATGGCGGGACTTGGAACTGAGTGGATTTACGATGCCTTTGCTGGGAAATCTTCATTTCAATGCATTACATTCTTTTTCACAAGACTCTATGAACTCACCAACCATTGTGTTGACACTTTAGCATGTATTTTCAGGTATTTAGCAATGGCACGCTACAAGAGGTTTTGGCAGGGCAGGGCATGGTCATAGAAGACTCTGATTTAATCATTTGGGGACCGTTTTAAACTATTTTAAAGGCCTACTTCCGCGCTACTTTTAGCAATGTAAATTCAACATTTTTTATTAAACTATTTTATTCTAAATGATTGAAGTGAAAACATTTTTGTACTTGTGTTGTGATATCAATTGAGTTACACCCCAGCTACATGTATGCTTCCGCTGGACCCGATTTTGGGGGTGTGACACACACACAAACAAACGACACCTATATAGGCAATTGACTTCAAATCATATTAATACAATCCTATTTGTCTTCTTCTTCTGTAGGGGTGTAGGGGAATTCTGGGATTCTAATGGTTTGTCTACACCGCAGTTCTGTCGGTTACATTTGGTCCTAAAAGGATAGTTTATGACATTTGTCACACTTCTAGCTCCCTTCTGGCATATCCGCTTCTCAAACAAAATAAGACACATATATATGATTTAGACTCGAATGTCACTAACAGGTAACCAAATATATACATTTAGTACTTACTGGAACTCTTGGCTGGCTTTGCAACCTGCATATTAGCGTCATAAAAATAAATTAGAATGACATTTTATATTAAACATAGCTAAAAAGCTTCAATGTGTCGAAAATAGACCTGAGATCCAGGTTTAGGTGTGTTGCATTTCCTCATGTTAGACTGTTCTGAAGGAGAAATTGACATTTCCATATTCTGGGCATTCCTAGTCATTTTCTCGTGTTCCATCTGTAAGAAGCAAGTGAAACAATGGAAAACGGATCATAAATTACAATCACCTGCTAGTCTGAGTAGCAGTATATGAATAAGTTAGATATAACATACCTTTCTTTTGAGATGGCTCATCTGGAAAGAATCCAGGTCGTGGTCCCTATAAAAATTTAAAAACCAAATGATCCATCAATATAGCATCACATGTTTATATTCATGTTAACATAGGGAGTAGGTGAACGAATAATCAAATTTACTGGTTGCAATTAGTTGATTGATTCAACAAAATTCAGACATACCATGGCAGCCTAAGCAATGGGCAACCGCAAACCGAATTGTTCCATCAGCTGAGGCAAACCATACAATGCACCTGCAAAAAAATGTAATTCCAGTTTCAGAAAGATGTCACATAGTAGCAGGTAGCGGTGTTAATCGGGTCGGGTCGAGGCTAAAAATATCATACCCGAACCCAACCCCATTTGAACTCGGGTTCGAATATGATTAAAATGGTCATAAAATTGGCTATTTGTTCTAATTTAGATGGATAATTTATAATAAATCATATTAAAATAAATAAATAAAACCGTATTCAGGTCAAACGGGTCAACCCGAACCGAGTTAGCCAAAAATATCTAACCCGATACCCAACCCTATTTAGCATCCGGGTTGACCCAAACAAACCGAATAAGATTATTGAACAAAATAAGTATCAGAACACCATAACTTCTAAACAACACCATAACTTCTAAACAACACATACCCAACCCTATTTGAGCTAAATTTTAGGCTTATGAGCTTATTTGACTATGCTTAAATCTCATACGCTCATATTTTCCGGCTTATTTTCAGACTTGTGTGCTTATTATGACTTAAAGATGGAAGATAAGCTCACAAGCTAGAAAAAAGACGGATTCAGATGGGCTTATGAGATATAAGCCGAACCAAATGAGATCATTAAGCCCAAAATAGGCATAAACAAATGCCCCTAAGTTCAAAGTTTCACTGAGTAACGGTAACCTCTAGTAAAATTGCCAAGCCCGAAAACCCATACTTCTAGTTCTAATCCATATAGCCTGCTTATGGCTTATTTGGTTTTAGGCTTATATTTCATAAGCTCACTTTTTGTGGATTATTTTGAAACTTTTCAGCTTATATAAGTGAGCTTATGAAACATAAGCCTAAAACCAAATAAGCCATACGCCAGCTATATAAGCCAAAACAAACACCCCCTAGTTGATTGATATAACAAAATTCAGACATACCATTGCAGCCTGAGCAATGGGCAACCGCAAACCGAATTGTTCCATCAGCTGAGGTAAACCATACAACGCACCTGCAAAAAAGATATAATTCCGGTTTCAGCAAGATGTCACATAGTAGCAGGTAGCGGTGTTAATCAGGTCGGGTTTGGGTCGGGTCAAACCGGTTCGAGGCTGAAAATAACATACCCGAACCTGACCCTATTTGAACTCGGGTTAGTTGGGTTCGGGTCCACTCGGGTCGGTGCTATTCGGGTTTGGGCCAACCCGAATATGAGTAAAATGGTCATAAAATTGCCTATTTGTTAGATAGATAACTTATAGAAAACCATATTTAAAAAAAAAAAAAAATGTCAAACGGGAACTGAGTTAGCCAAAAATATCTAACCAGATCCCCAACCTTATTTAGCATCCAGGTTGACCCAAACAACCCGAATAAGATTATTGAACAAAATAAGTATCAGAATACCATAACTTCTAAACAACACACGGTAAACGATAAGAAGGCCAAAATCAACCCAAAAAAAACACATCATAAGCAAGTGTTGCAGAGAGTTGCAAAGGAGAGGATGATAAGGGTTCCCTCCAGGCAGACGGCTGTTGTAGTTTAATCATAAGGAGGCATAGATGTTCCATTAAACGGAGATGCAGCATAAGGTGTTACGCCCATATACATTGAAGAGAGTGCACCAGAACCTGCATAAGAAGAAGACGAGGAGTAGCCTTGTGGGGTCGGCATTTGCCTTGGAGCAGATTTCTGTAAAAAAACATTTCGTTGAAAGACAAATTAATAAAGATAACTATAGGAAAAAATACACATCAGCAAAAGAATATATGATAGCCAAATAACTTAAACTTAATTTTACTCATCGTAGAACTAAAATCTTGTATAAATACAATTGTTCGTTACCAAAACTACCAAGAGCAATCAGTTTCTGAAATCTGTAGGAACTCAACTAGAGAAACAAGAGTGAGAGACTCGTCCTGTAAACGCCTATTTTCTTATAGCCATTACCGACAGCTAATGCAATCTGCCTAATAAACGGATAGTGTAACTTACTGAGTTATGATCAGCTGGTTTTGGCTGTGTACAGTTGTGCATATTGCAAGTTGTCCAAAAAGAAAAGCTGAAATTCCCACAGCTAGGACAGGTCCAGTCGTCTTCTCTACGACCACCTAAATCATAATCACCACAAATTAATACCGTACAGAATAAAATTATGGGTCCCTGTCTAAACTCACAAGAGAACAAATTTTATGCACATGTATCTAAAGTCTTTAATAAGAAACGTAAAGCTTTAGGGTGTATTTTGGAGTTCAAAAAAATAGAAACTAAACTTGGCTAAATAAGGGGGTGTAAGTTTAAGCTTATTTTTAGGCTTATGAGCTTATATGACTCTACTTATATCTCATGAGTCCATTTTTTCCAGCTTATTTTCAGACTTGTGAACTTATTATGACTTAAAGATGAAAGATAAGCTCATAAGCTAAACTATCACAACCAATTACAAGGGGATGTTTGCTTAAGCTTACTTTTAGGCTTATGGGCTTAATTGACTATGCTTATATCTCAAACGCCCATATTATCTGGCTTATTTACAGACTTGCGAGCTTATTATTATTTAAAGATGAAAGATAAGCTCATAAGCTAAACTATTAAGACTGGAAAAAAAATGAGCTTATGAGATATAAGCTGAAAGCCCAAACATAAGCTTGAACAAATCCAATTATAAGCACATAAGCAAAACTATCACAACCAATTATAAGGGGATGTTTGTTTAAGCTTAACTTTAGGCTTATGAGCTTATTTGACTATGCTTATATCACATACGCCCATATTTTCCTGCTTATTTACAGACTTGTGAGCTTATTATGACTTAAAGATGAAAGATAAGCTCATAAGCTAAACTATAAGAGGGAAAAAAATGAGCTTATGAGCTATAAGCTGAAAGCCCAAACATAAGCATAAACAAATCCAATTATATGCTCATATGCTAAACTATCACAAACAATTATAAGGGGATGTTTGTTTAAGCTAATTTTTAGGCTTATGAGCTTAATTGACTATGCTTAAATCTTATATGCCCATATTTTCCAGCTTAATTTCAGACTTGTGAGGTTATTATGACTTAAAGATGGAAGACAAGCTCATAAGGTAGAAAAAAGACGGATAAAGATGAGCTTAGGAGATATAAGCCGAACCAAAAAAAGATCATAAGCCCAAAATAAGCTTTAAAAACAACCATCCCGATTTTCAATATAAGTTGAATGTTTTCACCAATTAGTCCAATAAGTCCATACTTCTAATTACCATCCCGATTGATGTATGACTAATAATAATATGAGTAAAGATTAATAAATAATGACAAGCAATTAGAGCCCACCTCTAAAACCTCTATCTAATCTACCAGTAAGGCCGTATAAAACTAATTTAAGGATTAAATGAAGCACAAGAAAGAGAACGTACCAGCATTTAGACCATCGCTGCTAAATTATACAGTAGTTACTGTGAAACAAACAAAAAATGAGAGTGATGATGGTTTAGCAAAATAAACGGCTGTTCAGAATGAACGGCTATTGGTCAAAGGCCGTTTAATTTGACGGAAAAAAGAAGAAAATTACCAACCAGCCCCCCCCCCCCCCCCCCCAAAGTATGTAACACGTTGTGAAAACTTCCCTTGAACTTTTTTGTTATTTACAATTCTTTTTATATATAATGTATATATTTTAATAAAAAGGTTCCACCTAATCGAAGATGACTTAAGCAAAAGGAAAATAATTCGCATACTCTAACAATTTATTGGGACACTCCACTGTGTGTAACAAACACTTGTATATTAAATATAAATTGCTTTAGCTACTTGTACAATATTGTGTCCCGATAAAATTTGGGAGTGTGTCAATCATCTCCCTAAGCAAAAACATTGTTTTAAGACCATGGGGTATCATCACATCCACCCACGCCAAATCCAATGTGGCCACCAAAATGGTGCCGCCACCATGGTGCCACCATACCCCAACCATCTGTCGCCACTTTCCAAGCCATTTGAGTGGCGTGTGTGACTTTCGGAAAAGGACAAAAAGAAAACTACTATTGCATACCTAAATTCGATAGAATATGAAGCAAATAAATTAATAAAAGAAAATGAATAATGTGCATAGTTCTTGAGACCAGAATTTAAAGGTTATGTGTTTTCATATCTTAAAGAAGGAGTAGGTGAGATTTAGAAGAAGGGTTTTTATTATTTATCTCTTATATTTTAATAAGAAGAGGCCCACTTAATTGTAAATTTAGGGGAGTAAACTCAATTTCCTTAGGCCCATTTATCTTTTCAAACTTAATCATCCAACTTAAGTCAAGTTGTACTTCTCAAAGTGATGTTCATAAAGTTTTGTTCTTATTTAGGACTTTTCAAATATGAAGCTATTTGCTATTTTACTACCTCAGTATTTTTAATTGAGTTATGTATACTAGATTTAGTATCTCAAAAAGTTAGTTATTGTACCTTTTTTTAAAGTTTCAGATTGTTTTTAAAAAGAAATTTCGTATTTTTTTTTTAAAGTTTCGTATTTTATTTTTATTTAAATTAATCAAAGTTTAACTTGTTTGAAAAAATATAGAAAGAAAATAAAATTGAAGGTAGGTGGGGCTCAAATGACATGTTATGAGTGAAGGGGTGTTTTGGTGTGTGAGTGTTAAAAGTGAGAATGTTGAGGTGGCGCTGAGTTGGCAGTGAAAAAAAGGAAATTGGCATGCCATGGTACCCCATGCTCTAATAGTATACACATAAGATTTGATATAAACCGCAACAAGAACAAAAACACCCACTCCATAAAAAACATGAACACAAACCCCTTGTTCAATACAAAAAGGGGTATGAAACATAACAACCCAAATAACAACCTAAATGTGTAAAATTTATTAATAAATGACCTAATCGGTTGAGGTTTTTCAATTCAGTCACGCATGCATTTAATCAAACCAAAACAAAACAACTTAATTGGCGAAGTATTGTTTCTTTGGTAAGTTTCTTCGATTTTCTAATAAGCGAGAGTTAGTTCGTACATTGAAAGAGTTGCTCGTAATTATAAAATGCATGTTTGATTGTTTACAAGTTGCTTACATTTTGGACCATTATCCCTTACATTATAGGTGATGCTATTGGTGCTATCATTGGCATGATTAAAGTTATAATGCAACTATAAGTCTAGTCTTCCCACTCCCAAGTCTTCTTAAAGTCATTCATGATATGATTATATGTAGAAATTAGTTATTACAAATCACATTATCTTGCTCAACCCAACTATACACTTCATTCCATATAACTCTGCTAACAACTAGCGTTTCCTCCTAAGACCTAACAACCCAGTTTGACCAAAAAATCTTTCAAACAATATGAACCTACATAGATAGGACTCAACAAAGTGAGTAAGTGACAACAAAGGGCTTAATCTGCTATGAGCACAAGTCAACAAGTCAACAAAAGTCAAGATAGAAGTCAAAAATGGAAAAGTCAACAACAACCACATAACTACCTTTCTCTTACTTTACATTCAATTTGTATAAATAGCAGTCATTGTCATTTTACACAATCCATCTATCATTTGTGCAATACTATTCTTATCTCTGTAACAATTCATCTTTCTAATAACAATCATATTCTTCACATTCGAGCTTCTATTCATATTTGCTTGAACTCCTGTGTGTTGAACATGCTATCTTCGATTCTTCTAGAATCCTGGATTAGTCATATCCATTTGGTACATAACAATTGGTATCAGAGCCACTTTTCTGGCCAAATACATAATCAAGATTCTGTTAGAAATTCGTCCACCACTATAAATACCACCATAATCCGCCATTCTTTCACTTGTTTCTTTCCCATTCATACCACATCATAATGTTCTTTCTTTCCACCTTCCAATTCTTAAGTAGTTTTTGTTAGTTACGAGTTTGTTATAGTTGTTAAAGTTGTTGGAAGTGAGTTACTCTGTTCTTGATCATTTCTTGGTGTTCTTGCTTCATTTTCTTCCCAAAAATGCCTACACAAACGCGAGCTAGTACCAGTACTGAGGAACCTTCTATGAGGGAGTTGTTGAGTCAGTTAAGGGAGGAATTAAAGCGTGAATTGTTGGCAGAATTGAGAAATAGTGCTGGTAATGGCGATCAGAATATGATGATGATGCCTCAAGGTGTAAATCAGGGACAAAACAACCAGTTTCACAGAGTTACCAAGCTTGAGTTCCAAGGTTTGCGGGATATAATGTGAGAGATTGGATGTTTAGGTGTGAGCAATTTTTCAAAGTAGACAATGTTCCTGATGAAAGTAGGTAAACTTGATCTCTATTCACCTTTATGATGTTGCTTTAATGTGGCATAGGAATACAATCAGATTGATAGGAGGAAATGTGACTGGGCCAGTGTATAGAGAGGCAATTTTGGCTAGATTTGATAGAATTTATGAAGATCCACTTGCTGAAATTAAGAAGTTGAAACAAACTGGTTCTGTGCAACAGTATATTGATAAGTATGATAAATTGTTGTGTAGAGTTCAGTTAAGTGATGATCAGGCAATGAGTTTCTTTAGTGCAGGATTGTATAGTGAAATTGAACTTGCTGTTAGAATGTTTAAGCCAAGGTCTTTGGCTGAGTTGTATGGTTTGTGTAGATTGCAAGAATCACAATTGAATGTGGCTAAGAAAAGAAATAGAATGCCTGTGTTACCTACACCTAGATACAATTCTTAGAGCACAAGTGTAGTTAATAGTCCTAAACCAATGTCTTTACCTGCACCTAATGCTAGTTGGAGGACTAAGCCATCAACCTCTACTAGTACTCCCTATAGGAAGCAGTTGACTCAAAAGGAAATGGAGGAGAAAAGGATGAAATGATTATGTTTTTATTGTGATCAAAAGTACTTTCCTAGCCATAAGTGTAGTAGCCAAGTGTTTTTGTTAAAAGTTTTGGTGGATCAGGAGGGTGAAGAAGAAACAGTTAATGAGCCAGAGGAATGCTTGGAAGAAGAGATTGTGTGGACTCAACAACTTGAACAGGGGAATGAAATAAGTCCACAAATTTCCCTAAATGCACTCACTTGTGTGTACAATTACCAAACTATGAGAGTAACCGGATTAGTTGGTAAGTATGAGTTGCATATCCTAATTGATTCAGGAAGTACTAATAATTTCTTGGATAGTAATACGGCTAAGAAAATAGCCTGCAATTCCAAACAAACCTATCCACTTTCTAAACAACACACGCTAAACAATAAAATGGCCAAAATCAACAAAAAAACACATACTAGTTCCTATCATGGGCCCACCTGAATAAGCAGGTGTGGCAGAGAGTTGCAGAGGACGATAAGGGTTCCCTCCAGGCAGACGGCTGTTGTAGTTGTAACGATAAGCATAACCATCATAAGGAAGCATAGATGTTCCATTGAAGGGAGAAGCAGCATAAGGTGTTACACCCATATACATTGAAGAGGTGGCACCGGAACCCGCATAAAAGAAGCACAAAAAAGAGAAGGAAGTGGTCGGTTTGCCTAAAACCTCTCTCTAATTTACCAATTTCATATAATCAAATTACACATATATATAGCCAAACACAATTTTGCATAATATAACAAGTTTACAAATTAAAAGAAGCATAAGAAAGAGAAGGTACCATCGATTCTGGCACGTTTGACGGCATCAGAGTTTCTGTTATCACAAAAACAAAATGGTGCGATCAAACAAACAAGTCAAGTGTGTTTGGTGAATGTGGGGCATTGTGTTTAGACGGTGGAGAACGATGGAGAGGTGGTGGGGTGGGATTGGAAATGTGGGGCATTGTGTTTAGACAGTGGAGATTAATTAATAGACTCAACTGTTTTTGTTTTAATGGGATTGCCACCGTGGCAACTACAAAATGTCATCAACTGCTGTATTTTGAGAGGAAAAACAATGGATGATTTTTTTTAAAAGAGTAAAAAATCGTCCTTTGGTTTGTATTTTGAGGGGAAAAACAAAAATTACTATCTTATGCCCTCATGCTATGCATCTATATCATGTTACTCCTTTTTTAACGACTGTTTAAACGCCATTGGTAAATTGGGCATGACCCGTAATTTTTGCATACCACACGGACATGACCCGTCGAAAAAAAAAACACCGGGACAATATATGAGAAACCCAGTAAACGTTAAGGACCAATTAAGTAATTCACTGAGTTAGTTATTTACACTTTTACTCTTACACATAAATGGTTGAAACATTTAATAATAGTATTTTATACCTTTGAATCCAAATTCTATGAAACAAATTTTTTATGTTATTTTCATTGTGTTCACTTTTGATATATTGTAGCTTCAAAATCGAGTTATTGATCTAGTGCTAAGTTAGTTTTACTTTACTTTTTTCATGGTAATAGTTTTCAAAAAAAATTCATGCTTTTCTAGTGGCAAGATATTGATAAAAGTCATCGTTAGATAGATATTTATGTTCAATTTGATCATAACGATTAAAGGTCAATAATTTAGCATTTTACCTTTGATTTTATTGGATTAACACAAAAACCAAAACAGTTTAATTAATATACTCTGATCAAAATAACTAATTGAAACCTCTAATAACCCAATTTGATAAACCAAGTAAGTGAACGGTGAATGGAGATATGGCCTCTTTGAGTCTCTAGTGAAACTACAAGTCAATTTTGTGTCCCTTATTGTTCATACACACTAATGGCTTCAAAGCATCATAAGTATCTTACCTCTTAAGGATACTTAGGGTCCGTTTGGTATACTCTTTTTATCATTATCAGTATAAGAATGATAAGAGTGCAACGAAAGTAATAGTATCATATCTAATATTGTTGTTTGGTTTGGTATTTATATTTTGGTATCAAATTTTATAAGATGGGATCATTCTCATACTAAGTTAGTTTACTTTAGTTTTTTCAGTAACAAAGAGTGTGTGAGAATAAGTGAAATTTTTGGAGGTTATATATTAAGAAGAAGAAATGAATGAACGGTTGAGATTTAATGTGATGAAATAAGTGGGACTGATCCGTGTAGTGGTCTGTGATTGGTGGCATTTATGTCACTTCGGATCAAGAATGAGATGGATCTCAGCCGTTGGATGGAGAGGTGAGGATTCTGATCGTGGAATAGACATTGTGGGAAGTTTTGTGTTTTCTTTGTGAGTTTGTTGACTTGGTTTTGTTTTTATGGTTTTCGATTATGTTGATGTTGTAATTTGGAAACGTATTTGAAAGTAAATGTGAAATGTTTGGTATAATAAACAATGTAATAGTTTTGCAACAATTATACAAATGTGTGTATGTGTATAAAAGATAATCAATTTGGGATGTAGAGAAATACGAAAGTGTGATAATGTAAAACTCAAATGCGTCCAGTTTTCAAACATTCAGTCTCCAATAAACTAGTGTAGTTGGTTATAGATAGTGTGTGGGCTGTAGTATTTTGTTATTTGTTTTGGGCCAACACATAACCAAAAGTTTTGATTGAGATATCTAGAGCCGAGTTTGGTTTAGTATAAATTTTCGTTGGTCAATATTTTTGGCTTCAATTGGTTTTGGACCACGAATAAGTTTTTGAGTTAAATTTTTGGGTTCGTTGAATAAGTTACCGAGCATGGCAGTCCATGAATTTTTGAAAATTTTGAAAGCCAGGACGAAATTACATAATGAGGCATTTCGAGAATGAATGTTATATATAAAGTGTCACCCTTTTTAAGATACTAGACGAGTACCCATACATAGCAATGGATTTTCTAACGGGAAATAGTTATAGGTGTCGTATTGTGTTTTACTGATATTGGTTTCGAGATTTAGAATGAATCGGTAGTATAAGATATGTTTAGATTGGTGAGTTTTTGAATCGGAAGAAGTATTAGAACATCTTTCACCTATTTCTATTAATAATAACAAAGAAAATGTGTCTAGAAATGATGATGTTCCACGAACCACATATCCACAAATCATTTTTGAAACCAAAGTCACAAATTTTAAAACTCATTTGGAACATTAATCATCTTAAGAACAAAAAGAATATTTGATTGAAGCTAAATGAGTTTGAAATAACGACATCGTTTCAAAAGCTGTGAAAAATAAAAAATAAAAAAAATAAAAAATAAATGTTTGAAATTTTAAAAGATATCGTTTCAAAAGTTGTGAAAAGTTTCTTCATCTACATTAACCATACTTCTTTAGAAAAGAGTTGACAAGAGATTCATGGGCAGAAGAGGCTTTAATCGTGAATTTGATCATTTTCACGACATGTACATTGTGAGGCTTCTTAAAAGATATTTGGGTAAAAGCGATTTTTTAATTTTTAGTAGGGGTGTTCATCGGTTCACTTATCGGGTTGTTCACCGAACCAAATAATTAAAAACCGAATAGAATAATCGAAAAACAAACTGAATAACCCGAATTACATAATTTTAATTATTTATTTATTTAACTATATAGATTTTTTGCACTATAAAAGATTGAAGTTTAAAAATGTTATATTTATACTATGAATGAGTTTTAATGTTTTTTTAATATAAATATATAAAAAAAATATATGTATATTTTCGTGAATTCGGTTTCCATTTCGGTTCGATTTTCATTTTGCCAAAATCATCACCGAACCGAAAACTGAATATTTAATTTTGTTGGGTTTGGTTTTGGTAAATTCGATTAGGTTACAAATTCGGTTCCATTTTTTCGGTTCGGTTCGTTTTGGTTTTATGGGTGAAACTTGAATTCTACACACACCTAATTTTTAGAATACAATCCCTCATGGGCTAATTGATGTTGTAGGGTTGTGTACATTGCATAAACTTTAGAACTTTAGTTTAGCGGACATATGTGTCGGTTGACACAAAAATGCTTTTATATATTCGTACAGATGTATACACAATATATCTTTTCTTGTCATTTTATTTTCTAAGTGTAATCATTATAAACAATTAATTTTATATTTAGTCTTCTAATATTTAGTACACTAATTCATGGGACTATCCCACCCATCGAGTGAGTCTTCAAGCTAGTTTATTACTTTATTATATACGAAATTAGGCAACAAAAAAGAGAGTAGCCTTATCCTTTTGAACATCATATCTCACAACACTAAACCAAAAAAACAAAATAGAAAAACTAAACATCAATCATGTTCAAACCATTTTCAAACCTCGTTGTAATGTGGATTGGACAACGTTTCACTTATAGGAAATTCCACGAAGAAATCTATAATCAGCTAACGAATCCAGATGCAATTTTCTTTTGTAGATAACAATATAACGTATTTACAAATTAGCGTTTCTGTAGATACTCACCCTGCTACACTTCTAGCCAGATCTATACATCATTGCTTTTGGAATCGCTAACCTTTGTATATATCAGATGAGTGATGCTGGGTTATTAGATGTAACTGGCTTACGATATTCAAGCTCTTATGAACACTTAGCTACAAAAGAATTTGGTGTACTAAACGCAAATTTATTATACGAGTAGGGCCGGGGACATTAAGTGTCCAAATACTAAAATGTCATATTAGCCCATTAGCTTCTTAACCTATTAGATTTTGCTTACAAACCACAGGGACCATACTAGTAAAGGGTATTTATGTCATTTTAGCCCTTTAAACTTCCACTTAACGGTCAAAGTAACAAAAAAGGTGGTCAAGGGACCAAATCCGTAACGTGTCAAAACCACTGGGACGATATCCGCAAAAAAAGTTTAGGGACCAAATCCGTAATATCTGACAAACCACAGGGACCATTTATGTAATTAACTCTTAAGTTTACTTAACCACCAAACTATCTCCTAAACTTATAATGTTTTATATTTAACATCTTATTAAGTTTAGTAATATAACAAATTAACATTGTCACCTGGTAAACTCTATATTTCTTTACACCATTTTCTTTATTTGTGTTACATTTTTTCTTGGAAAAATAAATATATCATTGTTATACCCATATTTTTTACGGTTATCTTATGTGTTTATCTTATTTTTTATACCTATGCACTAGAAACATAGTATACGAATCTGTTGTGATTAATTTTGATCATGTCCTCCTTTCATGAATACATAACATCAAACGCAGCAAGAACAAGAATACCCAATCCATCATAATTAAACATGATCACAGAACCCAGCTGGTTCATTTCTTGATTGAAAATCCTAAAAGTGTATGAATCATAACAACCCACCTTCAATTTTTTTTTTGTCTTTTAACAAAAATCATTTCTTGATTGGTTGTGTTTTTTAAGTCATGTATTTGTCATGTATTTTATAACAAACATATGCATGGTGGACAAAAAAACAAAACAACTTTATGTTATTAGTCAAGAAGGTACTACTAGCTGCTTTGTGTCCTTATTGGCAGACTAATGAGTCTTTGGTAAGTTTATTCCATTGTTATATTGTTTAATGTTATCTAATAGACATCTTAGACCATTATCCTTTAAATTAAAGTTATAATGCAAAATAAGTCTAGTTTTCCCACTCTCAATTTCTTCAAAGTCTTTTATAGATAGAAAATGGTTATTATTAGTCAAGGAATTAGTGAATGTTAGACAAAAGGTGTTACTAATCGTGCTATTTGGATGGCATGATTAAAGGTATAATGCAATATAAGTCTAGTGTTCACACTCCCAAGTTTTCTTCAACAAAGACACGCAATGCATTGAGTAAATAAATTGAGTTATCTTGTAAAGTATTTCATGCAAAAATGATAGTTAAGAAATTGAGTTATCTTGTAAAGTATTTCATTGAGACATTTTATCTAACGGTTTATGTGCATATTACAACCGACTTGTTTGAACATACGCAAATGAACTCGAATGAAGTCAAACCCTGACAGAAAGAAAGAAAGAAAACTTATCATGTAATTCTTCCCAACGAAGCAACGTACAAACTTAAATCATTTACCATTCAAATATACTTAGTGACATAATTATTTAATATTTTTTCATGGAACAAGCAAATAGAAAATTGACAAGAAAAACCAACCGGTTAAAATGTTGATATAAGCAATAACCTTTTTTAATGGTAATAATGAAATTTCACATACAACCTTTGTAAATAATTTAATGGAATCATGATTAGTGAACAATTCAATTAAACGCTTACCAAAAGCCAAAAACAACTAAACGTAAATATGTATCATATTATTGTTTCAAGGCTATACCTTGCAATATCTAAAGAGCAACAAATAGTTACTATTTAAAACACTCATATACATATTTTAGCAAAACCTTCTCATTTTCACCCATCATGCATGTTTACACCACTGAAATTAAAGTGTCCATGTAAAACAGTGTAATCATTTTAGAAAGTCCAACTTAGTATGTGTTGTTTGAACCTCCATTAGCATAAGATTTGTCGCTCAAGGTCTAACCTGGAAGTTAATTGTTTAGCTTTCTAAGGTCAAATAATGTTGAAATCTCCGTTTCATTGTTATTTTGAATCTAATCAAGCAGGCAAAAAACTGTTTTTTTTTTTTTTTTTTTTTTTTTTTTTTTTTCCAGAAACTCTCTTTAATGTAAAAGTTAAACCTTCGAATAAGTTCTCCTATCTTATAAGTTCGTATTTCTTCAAGCGCCACCAGCATTTATAATAAAATGATAGTTAACAAATTGAGTTATTGTGTAAAGTATTTCATTCAGAGACATTTTATCAAACGGTTTATGTGCATATTACAACGACTTGTTTAAACAAGAGAAAATAAGACTCGCATAGATAGTATTAATAGATAAACCAAATAACATAACCCACCATCCAGTTTAACAAAAAGACCAACTTAAATGTGTTAAATTCATTAAAACATGACCTGATTGGTTTTTCAGTCATGTATTTAATCAAACACAAAACAAAACAGCTTGGACCATTATATCTTAAATTATATTATTTGTTGATGGAATGAATAAAGTTATAATGCACCGTAAGTCTAGTCTTCCATTCAAAGTCTCCCCTACTAAAAATATTCTTGCTCAACCCGACTATAAAAAGCCATTTATTTCACCAGTTGCATGTCACAAACAATAATTCACTTCTCATAATTTTAAGTAAATTTCCAAAAATGAAGTCACCACAAGCAATAATTCACTTGTCTTCTTCCTCTCTTATTTCTTTTCTCTTTTACGCTCTCGCGATAACATGTCTTGCTTCCGCCACCGTCTCTCCTTCGTATGGCGGTAATGAGACTGATTATCATGCATTGTTGTCATTTAAGTCAAAGATCACCCATGATCCATACAATGTTCTAACCTCGTGGAACCATTCCTTTCATTTCTGTGACTGGAGTGGTATTTCATGTGGAAAGCGGCACAAACGAGTGACTGTTTTACGACTCGATTCCCAAGGCTTAGAAGGCTTGTTGTCTCCTCATGTAGGAAACCTCAGCTTCCTCCGTAAGCTTGGTCTCTGGAACAATAGCTTTCAAGGAACAATTCCTCATGAACTTGGTCGTCTATCTAGGCTACGTGTTCTTACTCTTCATGAAAACAATTTCAGTGGAGTCATTCCAACAAACTTGTCTCGTTGTTCTAACCTCAAAGCACTTTCGCTCTTTGCAAATAAGCTAGTTGGAAGCATACCCAAGGAGATGAGGTTACTCTCGAAACTTGTTGAACTTTGGATTAACGACAATAAGTTAACAGGTGGAATCCCACCTTTCTTGGGCAATATTACATCAATAGAAGTGTTCTCTGCTGCTGGGAACCCATTTGGTGGGAGAATTCCAGATACCTTGGGTCATTGGAAAAGCTTGAGGGCTTTTGGATGTGCTTCGTGCAACTTATATGGAAATATCCCTTATTCCATTTTCAACCTCTCACTCCTTGTTAACTTATCCTTATCTGAGAATTACCTCACTGGCAGTCTTCCTTCAGAAATAGGTAATCAGCTCCCAAATCTTGAGTTCCTTCAGTTATGGGGTAACGAACTGACCGGTGTTCTTCCACCTTCTATTTCAAATTGTTCTAAATTAGGATACTTTGAAGTGGGTCGCAACAATTTTAGTGGGAAGTTGAAAATCGATTTTTCACAACTAAGAGATATTTATATAATTAGATTAGGTGAGAGCAACTTCCATGGACCCGGAGAAGCTGATGACATGAGGTTTACCGATTCTCTGAAAAACTGCACCAAATTAGTAGTGTTGGGACTTTATAATTGCAACCTTATAGGAGTGCTTCCGATATCTATAGGTAATCTCTCTAATCAACTCCGCATTCTAGATGTAGGAGACAATCAATTATTTGGAAGCCTACCTTCAAGTATAGGTAGTCTAGTTGGTTTGACTATTTTATCTTTAAAAAATAATAGATTAAAAGGAAACATTCCCACTAGCGTTGGTAAACATCAAAAGCTACATGTTCTTAGTCTAGATGGGAATCAATTTTCAGGGCCTATCCCTGATGCCATGGGGAACCTATCATTGTTGAATATACTTTATTTATATTCCAACAAATTAGAAGGCCATATTCCAGCAAGCCTTGGGAATTGTAAAGAACTTAATGTTTTACGCCTTGGAGACAATAGACTTAGTGGCAAAATACCCAAGCAACTTTTTCAACTTCCATCACTAACTATTGGCTTAGATCTTTCTCAAAACAACCTGTATGGTTCAATTCCATCAGAGATTAAAGACCTCAAGATGATGAACATTCTTGATTTATCTCACAATAATTTATTAGGCAACATTACTAGTAGCCTTGGTGAGTGCATTAGCCTTACAGAGTTATACCTAGGAGGCAACAGATTTCAAGGCGTAATACCACCTTCATTCAGTTCCTTGGGAGGATTGGGGGTACTCGATATTTCTCAAAATAACTTATCAGGCAGAATTCCACAATTTTTAGACAAATGGAAATCCTTAGAGTATTTGAACCTATCCTTTAATGATTTTGAGGGTGAAGTACCGGTTGAAGGAGTGTTTGCCAATGCAAGTTTATTTTCGGTTTTGGGGAACAATAAGCTTTGTGGTGGTTTGGTTACACTTGAGTTACCCAAATGCAAGGAGACGGGTAATAAGAAAAAAAGGTTTCCTTTCTTCATATTAGTCATTGTGATTGCATCGACGTTGCTCATCGTATTATGCTGTGTGTATCTTTTGTGTAAAAAGAAACGCAATAGTCAATCGTCTCAATCTTCAGGGAATGAAAGGTTCTTGAAAGTTTCATACAACCAGCTTCTCAAGGCTACTGATGGGTTCTCTACAGCAAATTTGATTGGTGAGGGTGGGCACAGCTCTGTTTATAAGGGAGTCCTCGATTCTAATGATGATAAATTTGTTGCAGTTAAAGTTCTACATCTTCAAAGTCGAGGAGCGCACAAAAGCTTTATATCAGAATGTGAAGCATGGCGTAATATTAGACACCGTAATCTGTTGAAGATAATAACTTCATGTTCGAGTACTGATTTCCATGGCAATGATTTTAAAGCGCTAGTTTACGAGTTTATGCCCAATGGAAGTGTACATGATTGGCTTCATTCAAGTGCATATACATCGAAACTGAACCTTTTACAAAGAATAAGTATTCTTAGAGATGTTGCCACTGCACTCGATTATCTTCACAATCGCTGCCAAACAACGATTGTTCACGGTGACTTGAAGCCAAGTAACATTCTACTTGATGATGATATGGTGGCTCATGTTGGAGACTTTGGTTTAGCTCGAGTACTTGATACAGACTTAAACCAAAACAGCTCATCCGGGGTTAAAGGAACAATTGGTTATGCACCTCCAGGTAATTCCACTTTTATTCCATGATGCTTTTATTTATTTCCAGGTTAAAGTTTGTAAATTAATTAATTGTTATTGGTATGTAGAGTATGGTATCGGGAGCGAGATGACAAGTTGTGGGGACGTCTACAGTTTTGGAATATTATTACTAGAGGTGATGACTGGGAAAAAGCCGACAGAAGGCATGTTTAACGATGGTCTTAGCCTTCATAAATTTGCTTACGTGGCATTACCAGATCAAGTAATCAATGTTATTGATAATGATGCAATTGTGTTGCAAAGTTCGGAAGCGAATGCAAAGAAAGTGGAAGAATGTTTGGTTGCAATTATCAAGATTGGAGTATCGTGCTCTGTTGATTCCCCACCACAACGGATGAAAATTGAAATTGTTCTCAACGAGTTGCAGCGCATTCTTGATGTGCTTCAAAATATATAAGGTACTATGTTGTCCCATTTTGTAGAATCTGATTTTACATGAGTTGTTAATAAATCATCACTAACTTGGTTTTATTTTTGAACGCTTTCAGGTCTAACACCAAGCTTTCTTGGTGAAATTTGAAATAACTGCAGCAAGGAGCAGTGCATGTCGTAGTTATATAAATGTCACTTTGTCAAATATGTTTGTAAGTGTGCTTTAGTTTTCTTGTTGCATAAGTACCGTAAGAGATGTAAGAGTGCATTTACACTCCTTATGACTTATCATATGTATCAAACATGTTTATGATTAAGTGTGCTTATTTTTCCTCAATCCAATTTCTGTAAAATTGAAAAATTGGGGACAAAGTATGCTGGTTACATCTGTCAAACATGTAATTGGAGATTATGGGTGTTTCACTGTTTCGTTAGGCATAATGAATTTTGTTGAAAGTTATAGTCAGATTACTATTAGGTATTTGTAGTTTGTTTACTATTAGGCCCGGTACCTGTTAACGTCCTTTTACAGAAAACGTGTACAAAAAAGAAATGCTTTGACAACCCCATCGTAGAAATCCAGAGGGCGAATCTGGGGAATGTACTTTTGCTTCTGAAGTCGTAAAAATAGACAATTTACTTGATTTCGAGTTCATGGATCCGCCACCTTAACTTAACATTCTTAACTACTGTCTACCTGTATCAACTATGGATACTGGGAGCATTGAACAACACAGAGAGTCTGACTGATATTGGGCTAAAAATGACTGAGTTTTATCGATTGTATTTATGATCTCAGTCCCATCTGTATTCTTTGGTTCGTAAGCCAAAAAAATGAATAAAAAAAAAATTAAAAAAAAAAAAAAAAAGCAATGATGCACATGGGAAGTTAACAAATATTGTGGAGACTTGTGTAGCACTCATCACTTACAAGTGAAAGCTCTACGAAAGGCTCGGAAAGTGAATTCTCAGTTACTCGACATCTTGAAAAAGCTCATGATCCGGCTGATATCATGTGGGTCGAATTGGGACGTCATCGGAAAAGCAATATTCTCATGACATTTTACTTCCATAATCCTGAAAAACCAAACGGGAACAAGGATACATAATTATTAGGAGCCAGATGTTGTGCCATTTGCACCCGACCTCAGCTTTATGTTGCAACATCTTGGATGGGTATGGTTGCTGTTTGAATAAATATTCGTAAGGGTGGGAAAATGGGCATGTCTGACGGCTTGTGTAACGGGTCAAAAAGAGAACATTTTTTGTAAGGATCAGGTTGGCCCGGAATGTTTTTTGCCCAGTTTTATAATAATCCCCTATAGATGTTATCATGCTAAATATGATTACAAAAGTAATGTTTTGGTTTTTGGAATAAAACAATTTAGGTGCTTATATCCATTACGTATTCATTTTTACCACATAGGACTCATTAAGATAGTTATTTTGCCATTAACTTTATTAATCTGATATTCATGTTAGCTTCATACTTCATAAGCTGAGAACAATTCATATGTTGAATCTGGACTGTCCTATAGTTTGAAATATTGCTTCATTTGGCCCAAATGGGCACAAAAGAGAAGGAAGATTAAATTTCATGCAAATTATATGACATATGAGAAAGATAATGATATCGTACATCGAAATGGTTTGTAAGACATAATGTATGGAAACATGGACGGGTTGGTAAATGAGTCAAAACAGGATCAGGCTGAAATGTATCACTTTTAATAGTGGTTGAAACAAGACACTCAAGAATATGGTGCATATGGATTTCTTACTGTAGGTTCATCATTATGAGTAATGAAATCAGTTTGTTTTAGTTTCTTACTATACATATTTCTACCCGTCCATTTTTCCACTTCATTTTTTTGTTGTTATAGTGGAAAATGTTGCAAACATAGGAAAAGATTCATTCGTATACAACCAAATACATGCTAAAACCAGTTGCATATAAGAAAAGTTATACCACACCTTGTCAGGGTTCGTTCATGTTTTTTGGGTGTATAGGACTGTAATCCATTCAAAAACAAGACCACGCCATGAATTTACCACAAACTTTAGACTACTCGTCAAAGACTCGTGTATGGCCTAAATGAGCATGGTTCACTCGACTAAACCAAAACACATACGCACTGAACCAAATGGATTTACATGTTTCGCACTCTCATAGTATTAGCATTAGTCAATAAATAGCAAAAAGAAAGTCGCCTACTTCGGAGTGAGTACTCCAATCTATTTTAAAAGACTGTCAAGTAAAAACGTAGAAACCATAAATGGGGAATGCTGATAAATTCAAGACTAGTCAATTGTTGCAGGATCTCATCCTGGTTAAACAAGCACACACAAACAAACGACATCTATTTAAGATAGGCAATTGACTTCAAATCATATTAATACAATCCTATTTGTTTTCTTCTTCTGTAAGGGAATTCTGGGATTCTAATGGTTTGTCTGCACCGCAGTTCTGTTGGTTACATTTGGGCCTAAAAGGATAGTTTATGTTGTTACATTTGTCACACTTCCAGCTCCCTTCTGATATATCCGCTTCTGAAACAAAATAAGATACATATATATGATTCAGACTCGAACGTCACTAACAGGTAACCAAATAGACATGAAGTACTTAATGGAACTCTTGGCTGGCTTTGCAACCTGCATATTAGCGTCATAAAAATAAATTAGAATGACACGTTATATAAAACATAGCTAAAAGCTTCAATCTGTCAAAAATAAACCTGGTATAAAGATGGCATCTCACCTGAGATCCTGGTTTAGGTGTGTTGCATTTTTCCTCATGTTACAGACTCTTATGAAGGAGAAATTGACATTTCCACATTTTGGGCATTCTTAGTCATTTTCTCATGTTCCATCTCTAAGAAGCAAATAAAGCAATGAAAAACAGATCGTAAATTACAATCATCTGCTAGTCTGTGTAACAGTATATGAATAACTTAGATATAACATACCTTTCTTTTGAGATGGCTCTTCTGAGAAAAATCCAGGTCGAGGTCCCTACGAAATTTCAAAAACCGAATGATCGATCAATATAGCATGACATGTAAATATTTTAGGAACCCAAGAGATAATACACATGTTATTAACATAGGCAGTAGGTGAACGAATAAACAAATTCACTCGTTGCAATTAGTTGATTGATATAACAAAATTCAGACATGCCATGGCAGCCTGAGCAATGGGCAATCGCAAACCAAATTGTTCCATCAGCTGAGGTAAACCATACAACGCACCTGCAAAAAAGATGTAATCCCGGTTTCAGCAAGATGTCATAAAGTAGCAGGCAATGCAAATCATCATAATGAGATATAAAAACCGATAGTGCATTTTCTTTTACATTGAAGGTGAACAAAATAAGTCCCAGAATACCATAACTTCTGAGCAACACACAGTAAACTAGGGGTGAGCAAAACCGCCCGAGTCCTGACAACCGACCCGATCCCGACATAAACCGATAGTCCCGAAACCGAATAATAGCTTCTCAGGTCGGGAGTCGGGATGGATTTTTAGCACTTTCGGGATTCAGGACGGGTCGGGACGGGCCAAAAAACCGACTACTTTCGGGTCGGTATTCGGTTTACGATTTAGGTGACTTTCAGGAACGGGATTAGTCGGGACGGGTCGGGATCCGGCCCGATGCTCAGCCCTACAGTAAACAATAAAATGGACAAAATCAACCAAAATACACATACCAGTTCCTATCATAGGCCCACCTGAATAAGCAGTGTGGCAGAGAGTTGCAGAGGACGATAAGGGTTCCCTCATAAGGAGTAAAGGAGGCATAGATGTTCCATTAAAGGGAGAAGCAGCATAAGGTGTTACACCCATATACATTGAAGAAGGTGCACCGGAACCAGCATCACGAGACGACGAGGAGCAGCCTTGTGGGGTCGGCATTTGCCTTGGAACAGATTTCTGTAGAACAAACATTTCGTTGAAAGAGTCATTAATAAAGATAACTATAGGACAAAGAACACATCAGCAAACTGATGCAGCATAACCAAATATTTTAAATTTGAGTACACTCATCGTAGGACTAAAATCCTGTATACATTCAACTATTAGTTATCAAAACTATCAATATGCTTTGATGAGCAATCAGTTTCGTTACTGATCCTGTTAAATGTCTATTCTCTTACGGCCAAAAAATGATGACTACTACAATATGTGTAATAAATGGATTGTGTAACTTTAATCTCATATAGAGAAACTAAAACTAGGGCTAAGTAAGGGGGTGTAAGTTTAAGCTTATTTTTAGGCTTTTGAGCTTATTTGACTTTGCTTAAATCTCATACGCCCATATTTTCCTGATTATTTTCAGACTTGTGAGCTTATTATGACTTAAAGATGGAAGATAAGCTCATAAGCTAGAAAAAAGACAGATAAAGATGAGGTTATGAGATATAAGCCGAGCCAAATAAGATCATAAGCCCAAAATAAGCTTAAAACACGACCCCCTAAGTTGAACGTTTCACCTAAGTAACCTCCAATTAATATAATTGGCAAACCCCAAAGTCCATAGTTCTAATCACCATCCATATTCATGTAACACTAATATGAGTAAAGATTAATAAATTATCACATCCAATTAGAGCCTAAAACCTGTCAACTTCTAAAACCTCTCTTAAAGCCAAAAAACGATAGCTACTGCGATATGTGTAATAAACGGATTGTGTAACTTACTGAGTTATGAGCAGCTGGTCTTGGCTGTGTACAGTTGCGCATATTGCAAGTTTTCCGAAAAGAAAAGTTGACATTCCCACAGCTAGGACAGGTCCAGCCATCTTCTCTACGACCACCTAAATCATAATCAAGACAAATTAATACCATAGAATAAACTTATGGTTTCCTGTCTAAACTCACAAGACAAATTTTATGCATAAGTATTTATAGGCTTTAGAAAAAAACGTAAAGCTTTATGGTGTATTTTGGAGCTGAAACAAAAAGAAACTAAATTGGGGCTAAATAAGGGGATGTTTGTTTAAGCTAATTTTTAGGCTTATGAGCTTATTTGACTATGCTTATATCTCATATGTCCATATTTTCCAGCTTATATTCAGACTTGTGAGCTTATTATGACTTAAAGATGGAAGATAAGCTCATAAGGTAGAAAAAAGGCGGATAAAGAAGAGCTTATGAGATATAAGCCGATCCAAATAAGATGATAAGCCCAAAATAAGATTAAACAAATCCCCCAATTAGTCCATATAGCCAAACACATCTAATCACCATCCCGATTGATGTAAGAGTAATAATAATATGAGTAAAGATTAATAAATTATGACAAGCAATTAGAGCCTAATTAAACGATAAATTAAATCATGTCAACCTCTAAAAGTTATTTTAAAATTAGTTTAAGAATTATATATAAGCACATAAGCTAAACTATCACAACCAATTACAAGGGGATGTTTGTTTAAGCTTACTTTTGGGCTTATGAGCTTATTTAACTATGCTTAAATCTCATACGCCCATATTTTCTGGCTTATTTACAGACTTGTGAGGTTATTATGACATAAAGATGGAAGATAAGCTCATAAAGAAGAGCTTATGAGATATAAGCCGATCCAAATAAGATGATAAGCCCAAAATAAAATTAAACAAATCCCCCCAATTAGTCCATATAGCCAAACACATCTAATCACCATCCCGATTGATGTAAGACTAATAATAATATGAGTAAAGAGATCAATAAATTATGACAAGCAATTAGAGCCTAATTAATTAAACGATAAATTAAAGCATGCCAACCTCTAAAACCTCTACCTAATCTAGCATTTTGATATAATCAAATTACACATATATATAGCCAAACACAATTTAAAAAATGAATAAATGAATTGAAGCATAAGAAGAAAGAGAAGGCACCACCGGTTTTATCAATATCATATATAAAAGCACTTGATAGTTCTCTTTACTAACGCATAGAAACAACTCGACCATCTGCTGAATGATACAGTGAACGGCTGTTCAAAATGAACGGCAATTGGTCAAAGGCCGTTTAATATGACGGTAAAAAAGAAAAAAAATTACAAACCAGCCCCCACCCCCAAAGTATGTAACAAGTTGTGAAAACTACCCCTGAATCTTTTGCTATTTACAATTTTTTTTATAACTTTATTTAGCAAATATTTGCCGATTTTGTTAATAAAAAATAGACTGTTAAAAGGTCCTCTCGATTACAAATAAAACAAGCCTAATATTGATATGTTTTTGGCATACATATGATTTTATAAAAGCTGTTGAAGTTTAATAGTATGTATATATTTTTTTTAAAAGAAATTTTCAAAATGCACCATTAGCGTATCAAATAACTTTCAAAACAACCTTAAAGTTTATTTAAAAAGAATTTTAATTAAAGAAAATAGGATAATTACCCTGTAATTTTATCTATTTATGTTTTCTTATAAGAAATTTTATTTATCAAATATTTGATAAATATTTAGCAATTTGCTTATAAAAAACATACCATTGAAAGGTATTAACATTGCGGGAAAAAATGAGCCCAGTATAAGCTTTGTGATTACGCATGTTTGTAAATTGTAATTAACATAATATATTTCATAGTGCCTCACGGCAATTGTGTCACACCCCCAAAATCGGGTCCAAAGGAAGCTCACATGTAGCTGGGGTGTAACTCAATTGGTATCTCGACACAAGTACAAAATAGTTTTCATTTCAATCATTTAGAATAAAATCGTTTAATCAAAAGTATTGAATTTACATTGTTAAAAGTAATGCGGAAGTAGGCCCTTAAAATAGTTTAAAACGGTCCCAAAATGCATAATCAGAGTCTTCTATGACCATGTCATGCCCTGCCAAAACCTCCAGTAGCGTACCATTGCTTAATACCTGAAAATACATGCTAAAGTGTCAACACGAGGTTGGTGAGTTCATAGAGTCTTGTGAAAAAGAATGTTATGCATATGAATGAAGATTTCCCAGCAAAGGCATCGTAAATCCACTCAGTTCCAAGTCCCGTCATAAGAGACTTGTAACCTGTGTATTTACGACCCACTGCCAAATATGATTTGGTTATGTGAACAAAAGTAATACTTGTATCTAGATTCAAAGATAATTGTAGCAATACCGCTATATAAACAATTTTTGACAATGAGGCCATATAATAAATCAGTCAATTGGAGAAACTTGCAATATTACGTTTGACATCACAGTCAAGTGGGGAAACCACAATATTACGTTTGACATCACAGCCAAGTGGGGAAACCACAATACGTTTGACATCACAGCCAAGTGGGGAAACCACAATATTACAATGAGGTCATATGATAAATCAGTCAAGTGGAGAAACCTGCAATATTACGTTTGACATCACAGCCAAGTGGGGAAACCACAATAAGTTTGACATCACAGCCAAGTGGGGAAACCACAATACTACATTTGACATATATGAACAATTGGTGACCATGAGGTCATATAAACAAGGATGACAAATCTCATGAAATGCAGGTAATCAAACATACCAATGAAATACAGGTAATCAAACATACCAATGAAATACAGGTAATCAACCATGTAAAGCGAGTAATGCGTTTAAGTAAAACGGGCATGTATTTTCCCCCAAAGAGTTTACAAAACAATTAAAATAGTAGGGGCTATGACTCACCTGGTGCGATAGCTACGATGACAAAAGTGGCTACACTGAAATGAGGCACGATCTCTAACCGCAACCTAATATGAATGATATGGTCTAATGTAAGAAATGAAATGATGCTACACATGCAAATACGTATGTTATCGATACCACTCGTGAAATTTGAAAATAATGTTTATCGTCAAAAAATACATTTTTGATGTCTCGTTAAGTTAATAACCACTTTCCATGTAAATACGTTGAAACGGTACTCCACGATCCTCGTTTGGTGTTTTATCGGTAAATATAGTATTTTCGTCGTAAAATAACATTCATTACTTGAAAATATGCCCAAATAGGCCTCGCAAAACTAGTAGCAAAATGGTGAATATTAAGAGTTAGGAAAGAAGCTCAGTAGTTTTGAGAATATTTTCACCTTATCTAAAAAGTCATAGAACTCAAGTTTGTCCATACGGGTCTCGATCATAAAGAAAAAGTGAGTTTTTTGGGCTGTTTTGACAGATTATGGGCAGTTTTCGGGAAAGTTTGGAAGGCCATAAGTTATTCGTTATAAATCCTTTTGACAAACGGTTGGATGTTTTAAAACTAGGCTGGGTGAACTAACTTTTTGTCAATGATGTAAATTTTCCATAAATGAGTTTATCAATGAGAAAAATGGCTCTCAACCTGGTCACTTGGCAAAATGGTTAATACTTAAAAAATTTTCTAAGTGTTGGGCTGAAGGAAAATATTAAAATCATCTAAAATTCAAACGCTTGTATCTTTTTTTTTGGGTAAAAGGTCAAAAGACCCGGTAAATATATTACTCCAAAAAACATTTAAGAACAACGGATATGAGTGAATCCCATATCTCAGCCCGTTACATAGGCGAAAAGCTTACATAACAAGATACTTCCTATTTTCTAGACAAGAAAACAAACCACTACCACATCATAAAGAAAAAAACTCGGACAAAAATAACTACTTCCTATGACCTTGGAGATTAAAGCCATAAATGGCATTAAGAGCATCCAATTCCCCTGGAAGATCATGAATTTGCTTCGAGTAATCATCATAGTCATCAAACTCATCTTCACGCTCTTGACTTCTACCAAAAAGATTCGCAGATTCGTCGAACGTGTTAAGAACCTCCTCCTCCTCACTATCAGAAACCACAACCTCACCCACCTTGGAAAATGGGTTAGCCCTCTTAGTGACAGAGGCAGACGGAACAGGATGACCATCATCATCCACAAGAGTACCTTTCCCATCAATAAGAAGCTCTTCAAACTTACTAATTTTATCAACTAAAGGAGTAGAACCAACTTCCTTAGTTCCCATTGAATCACTCACAAGTGGATCTTGAGATGTAGCACCAGTCTTAACCGACTTATCCACATTAACTTCCATTGTACTGCCAGTATCCACATCCATGCTGGTGTCATAAGTAGGAATACCAAACGTATCCGTATCATCCATATTAAGCGCATCAAATTGGTTAGATGTAGAGATCGTTGTTCCACTCGTACTAGCCACCTCAGAAGTCTTCTTCTTACTATCATTAACTTTCTTGGGCACAGTAGGAGTCTTCTTTGGCTGATATTCAAAATGCTTACCCACAACAGGTTTAGTAAAACCTCCGCGACCCGTATTCGAGGCAGCTTGCTTACCCTTCTTCTTATTGTTAACAGTCTGAAAACCATCATTAACATTCTTAGAAGGTTGAGCAGTCGGTATCACACCCTTAGGACAATCCACCAAAACATGTCCAAACACCTTGCATTTATCACAGTGAGGCGGTTTCCACTCATATTCCACACGGATCTTCTCAATAGTCGAACCCGAACCGTCAAGTAAAGGAATCTCAACAGTAAGGCTGTCCCTAAGTACCTCATCCGACTTCACTTCAATCATACATCTAGCAAAACTACTCCTACCCCAAGATTCTTTGCACATCTGACTAGTAAAGGCATCCAATCTCTTGGGAGTCCCAATCAAAGTAGCAAGCAAACTAAGCCCATCATCAGAAAACATCGCTAAAGGAACATCATGAAATTTAACCCACACCAGAATATGAGTTAAATCCTCTTTCAACAAATTGGTATTCAAAGTCCAAGGTTTAAGAATAATAGGAACATTACGGATCAACCATGGACCATTATCAAGCACATCATCAACACCTTTCTTCGAAGTAAACTTGAAGAAGAAGAACCCCTTAGCGTTCATCATTACCTTTTGTAACCCATACTTAGCCCACGCATTGCGAACATAATAATCCACAACAGGAAAAGCAAGACGCTGACCAAGAAAATATCCATAGAGTGTATGCTCAAACCTCATGTTCACCTCTTCCACTACTTTCATTGGGACTGAGAGGTCAACATTTTCCTTCTTTTTGCTGCATTCTAATCTCCGAAAATTAGACACGTTCTTATGAGATTCGTTAGAAGCAACACCTGCATAAGAAATCGACTTCACTCCATTACCACTAGTAGAATCAACCTTGGGTGCATTAGGAGGAGGCCCACTACCACTCGAATTGTTCAACTCAGAAGATGAAGCCATATTGGCAATATCACTATCAATTTTAGACATTGCTTCATCAAACTTCTTATTCGCATTAGCAATTAATAGCTCCACATTAGGTTGTATTGAACCATGAGAGGACTCATCCAAAACAACCTTATCGTTACCCTTGTTCACATTATCATCCACCACATCAACATCAACCATTGGAACACTAGCATCCTTCTGACCAAGCTTAGGACTCAAAAAACCCCTCTCCATCACCCACCACCACGTACACAACGCAACAAATAATCAACCAGCAACAATCATGCAATACGAAAAAATAAAAGAAAACCCTAATCTTAGCGATTAGGGTTTATACACGAAGCACCAATAGAACCTAACCTCCGGCCATAGATCGATGAATGATAGAATCAGTTAAATTGAAAATCGATATATATTCCAACGAATACAATCTAATATTAATAATAATAGGATAATAAGAAGTGTAGCATGTAAACTTAGTCAAACGCTTGTATCTTGGTCGTTATAAGCTCGGTTTCTACGTTTTTTATATCCCCGGAATCGTATTAATATATACTAATATATTTTCAGTAGTTCGGCTCCTATAGATTACGTCTAACGCCTCTTTTTGTCCGTCGAAATTCGTCCAACAGCAAGTACATTTTCAGAAAATAGTTTTCGTCGTTAAACTTGCAAAAATCATATCTCCTTCGTTATAAACTCGTTTTAATCTGTTCTTTCACCCATAGCTTCATTTTTTAAATTATTTTCTAAATATTTAAGCCAAAATATCCCCTGAGTTAATCAAATTTCGTGATTAAGGACAGAACCTTTTCTATTGTTGTTAAAACTCATTTTTCTAGTTCAAGACTTGTTCAAAACTTAATCAAACCACTTCAATTCAACTCCACAAGTACTCTAATCCTACCATACACCTTCTTAGGGTGTCATGGGGTCCTAAACATCACCAATCTTGGTGGATCTCTTGAAGTTATAAGATCTAAGATTAAAGAGTATTATTGTATAAGGTGGTATATATAACATATATATATTTGCATGATCTACTATTATGACTTGAAAATACATCAAATGGAAGTATGAAAATATTAAAAAGTTTACTTGAAGCTTACTTGAAGATTTGAGGTGATTTGAAGATGATTATGTTAAGAAACCTAGGGTTTTTACCACAAAACCTTAACTAGGAAAGTAAATGGAGCTTGATTATGACTTGATCTTCACAAAATAATGGTTTATCTCTTGGTTCTTCCTTGTGGCCGTGAGTCTTGAGCAAGAGAGAAGGAGAATGAGACTTTTGTTACTAATGAAAATTTACTTGAAGTATAGAACTAATAATGGAAGTATTGTTTTTCAAAGACATAAAGTACTACTCATAAATGGAGTAGGTATAAGATTTTCAAAGTTTGCAAGAATAGAATGGGGGGAGGGGGCGGCATAGATATGGTGGATGGAGAAAATGGTGTGATTTTGTAAGATTTTGTTAATATTGTGTAGATATTTTGTGTTATAAATGATACCGGGTACCGAGTTTGCTAGAAATAAAGTTTAACAGTACCAAATAAAATGTGACAACGTTGTAAAAATTATAAATTTAAATTCTTGATGAGAATTGGGTGTTAAAATATTTATCGGGTTGAAATATCCCAAACCGACGGAGGTATAAGCTCCTAACAAAAAATGTAGCAATTAATTTGAAAACACCGGGTAAATTAATAATATAATTTTTACATCATTATAATGAGTGTGAAAATATGTTAGGATCATAGTCGGGAGTATTGGGTATACGTTAGTAGTAAAAACTGAGTGGTAACGTTAATTACAAATTAAGCATACGTAAATTGGAATAATGCGTATCCGTGCATTATCTAAAGAGCTGATGACGTTACAGATGATATGTAGACTATTCTAGTCTATATGATGTGTCCCTAATGATGATGCATGAATTCGCAGCTAAACCAATCCGGTTACGCGAATTTAAATACCCGTAAATTAACTGTACGATGAAATGACTAATGCACATGAATAGTGTTTTCCCCGGAAATGAATAGTGTCATGTGAATAATGAAATTTTTGAATGCTTCTCGGAATATAAAACTGACCTAAAAAATGATGAATAGTAAAATGATGAATAGTTATCGGTGAATAGTAACTGATGAATAGTAACTTCCCGAAATGAATAATGAAATTTCGACGTTTGAAAAAGGACCTGAAATTACGAGTTGTGACAGTCTTCCCCTCTAACAGGAACTTCGTCCCGAAGTTCAGTTTGTGTTGGTCTCTGGAGTGGTGTTGGTGAAAATATGATGATATTCATCGTGCAAGCTACTGAGCTCTAATGGGAGCTCAAGTGTCTAGGCCACTAGGCTCATTCTGTCTGAAATATTGAATGGTCCAATGTATATCGAGTTTAACTTCCCGAATTTTTTTATGGTATCCTGCCTTTCCTTGGCAGAACTTTCAACATGACCCTGCCACCAACTTGGAATTCTAAGGGTTTACAACTTATAAAACTTGTAACTGATTCTTGATTTGTAGGAAAGACCCAAGGTATCTGGAATTCTCCCACCAAAGCTTGAAGGCATTTGGCTCTGGTGCCTGCAACTTATATGGAAGCATCCCTCATTCCATTTTCAACCTCTCACTCCTTGTTAGTTTTTCCTTATCTGTTAATCACCTCACAGGTAGTCTTCCTTCAGAAATTGGTAATCAGCTCCCAAATCTTGAGTACATTCAGTTAAGGGATAATGAACTCACCGGAGTTCTTCCACCTTCTCTTTCTAGTTGTTCTAAATTAGGAAATCTTGAAATGAGTCGCAACAATTTTAGTGGGAAGTTGACTATCGACTTTTCAAAACTAAGAGATATTATTAATATTAGCTTAACTGATAACAACTTCCATGGCCGCGGAGAAGCTGATGACGCAAGGTTTATTGATTCTTTGAAAAACTGCACCAGATTAGTAGATTTGGGACTTTATAATTGCAACCTTAGAGGAGTGCTTCCGATATCAATAGGTAATCTATCTGATCAACTCAGCTTTCTAAGTTTAGAAGACAATCAATTATTTGGAAGCCTGCCTTCAAGTATAGGTAGTCTAGTTGGCTTGACCTCTTTGTATTTAGGAGAGAATCGATTCAAAGGAAAGATCCCCACTACCATTGGTAAACTACAAAAGCTAAAACGTCTTAGTCTATCTAGAAATCACTTTTCAGGGCCTATCCCTGATGCTATTGGGAACTTATCATTGTTGATAGAACTTTACTTAGGTTATAACAAATTAGAAGGTCATATTCCATCAAGCCTTGGGAATTGTAAAGAACTTAATGGGTTAAACCTTTCATACAATAGACTCACTGGTAAAATACCCAACCAAATTCTTCAAATTCCATCACTAACAATTTTTTTAGATCTTTCATACAACAACTTGTCTAGTTCAATTCCATCAGAGATTAAAGACCTCAAGATGTTGAGCAGTCTTGATTTATCTTATAATAAATTATCAGGTACCATTACTAGTAGCCTTGGTGAGTGTATTAGCCTTGTAGAGTCGTGCCTTAGTGGCAACATATTTGAAGGCATAATACCACCTTCATTCAATTCCTTGAGAGGATTGAAGGTACTCGACATTTCTCAAAATAATTTATCAGGTAAAATTCCTCAATTCTTAGACAAATGGAATTTCTTAGAATTTTTGAACCTATCCTTTAATGATTTTGAGGGTGAAGTGCCGGTTGTTGGAATGCTTGCCAATGCAAGTGCATTTTCGATTTCAGGGAACAATAGGCTTTGTGGTGGTTTGGTTACACTTGAGTTACCCAAATGCAAGGAGACGGGTAGTAAGAAAAAAAGGTTTCCTTTCTTCATATTTGTCATCGTGAGTGCACCAACGTTGCTCATCATATTATGTTCTGTGTATCTTTTGTGTAAGAAGAAACATAATAGTCAACAATCTCAGTCATCAGGGAGTGAACGGTTCATGAAGGTTTCATACGGTCAACTTCTCAAGGCTACTAATGGCTTCTCTGGAGCAAATTTGATTGGACATGGTGGGTTCAGCTCGTTCTATAGAGGGATCCTCAATTCCGATGATGACAAATCTGTTGCAATCAAAGTTCTTCATCTTCAAAATCGAGGAGCTCAGAAAAGTTTTGTAGCAGAATGTGAAGCTTGGGGGAATATTCGACACCGTAATCTGTTGAAGATAATAACTTCATGTTCGAGTACTGATTTCCAAGGAAATGATTTTAAAGCGCTGGTTTACGAGTTTATGCCCAATGGAAGTGTACACGATTGGCTTCACTCAAGTGCATATACATCGAAACTCAACCTTATTCAAAGAATACATATTCTTAGAGATGTTTCACTGCACTTGATTATCTTCACAATCACTGCCAAACAACGATTGTTCACGGTGACTTGAAGCCAAGTAACATTCTACTTGATGATGATATGGTGGCTCATGTTGGAGACTTTGGCTTAGCTCGACTACTTGGTACAGACTTAAACCAAAACAACTCATCTGGGGTTAAACGAACAATTGGTTATGCACCTCCAGGTAACTACATGATGCTTATGTTTATTTACAAGTTAAAGTTTGTAAATCAGTTAATTGTTTTTAATTACTAGAGTATGGTATCGGGAGTGAGATGACAAGTTGTGGGGACGTCTACAGTTTTGGAATATTATTACTAGAGGTGATGACTGGGAAAAATCCGACAAACAGCATGTTTATCGAAGGTCTTAGCCTTCATAAATTTGCTTACATGGCATTACCAGATCATGTAATCGATGTTATTGATAATGATGCAATTGTGTTGCAAAGTACCGAAGCGAATGCAAGGAAAGTGGAAGAATGTTTGGTTGCAACTATCAAGATTGGAGTATCGTGCTCAATGGATTCACCACCACAACGAATGAAAATAGAAATTGTTGTCAACGAGTTGCAGCGTATTGTCCATATGCTTCAAAATATATAAGGTACTATGTTCTCCCTTTTTTGTAAAATCTGATTTTACATAAGTTTGTGAAAAATCATCACTAAAATGGTTTTATTTTTCAACTCTTTCAGGTCTATTATCAAGCTTGTGTGGTGAAGTTGTAGGAAACTGCAACAAGGAGCAGTGCATGTCGTAGTTAAATAAATGTTAAGTTGTTTAAGATGTTTGTAATTGTGGTTTAATTTTCTTGTTGCATAAATGTACGAGACATAAGAGTACGTTTACTTTCCTGGTGACGTATCATATGTATCAAGCTTGTTTGTAAGTGTGATTTAATTTCCATGAATCCAATTTGTGGTATAGAATTCTACTTAAGCTCTAGTTGGTGTTCGATTCCTTAATGAACAGCCAAATGTTATTCGTGTTTTTGACTTTCAATTTCATAAATTTGACTTTTTCTTGAATATCTGAATGAGAAAGCTCAAGGCTTCCCGCTCTTCTGGTTTCGAGCAGTGTATGGGTCAATTTTAAAGCAAGTTAACCTCATGTTTGGTTATATACTTGTACCATGCATTCGGCTAGTACAAAATCATTATTATTACTCCAAGTATACTGTATTCAAAATGGGTCAATAATGACCAAAGTGTATTTCTGATACATAAATCAGCTCGAAGATTTTGATACTTTTGGTATTCCATATAAAGTTGTACAACTCTATTTTCTTCATCGGATAAGCGTTTGGATAAGCAATCCCAAATAGCCCATTAGCAGTTAATGTGTAGCTTTATGGTCATCATTGTTTAAAACTACCCGAACTGGCCCCTTTTAAGCTATTTTTAATTTTTATATCTTTTTTACAAAGCCTGAACCGACATGTAGGACCTAAATTTTAAGCTATGAAACACCAAATCCGACATGTTGGACCTATTTTTAAGCTATGTTTATATCTTTTTAACATAACCTGAACTGAACCATTTTATACGGGTCTTGAATTTGGTATCATTAAAATTATTTGATTTTGGGAGGTTCTATGTACTGGGCACCTTTTTTTTCTCCAAGTTACCTTTTCATTTACCATTCAAAAGTAAAATGGGTTAGTTAGTTGCTGTACTGATTGGTTTTGGAATTTGTTAACACTAACAGATGGCTGTGTTTACAAAACGAGCATAACCCATAATGCTTTTAAAGGATGAATCGTCTGATATGGCTAAGAGTTCAAGAAAGGTTCCAACCTTGTTCGTGAAGTTCAGGACACCACCAAGAATCACCAGTTAGTTACTTTTTTTACAAATCTAACATTAATTCAGACTAATAATTACTAATTGCTTAAATTACATCAGGAATCCATAAAGATCCGTAAAAATACTAAATCATTTATTATGCCAATGAACATACAAATTCAGAAAATTAAATTGGTCCAACACATGTACATTCACATTAGAGACTTGAAACTTGAGAGTTGAGAGTGTTGTCAAAGTTATAATGGATAGTAAAACACTGGAGTTTCAATGTTGCTACTTAATGGAAGTTTAATTAGCGGAAAAGGTGTAGTTATGGATTGTCCTAAAAATATAGATAAAACTGAACTGGGTCAAACAATTAAATTACAAAAAAAACGTCTTGTATCTACTTACTAATGTAATGTGGAAACATGTAACTTACAGTGATATGAAATGGGTTAAACATGAAACTGTACACCCACTCTTGTGAAACAACCAAAGAACAGCGAAAACTAAAATGGGTCAAATGGGTACTCAAAAAATATCTTTAACTGAACGTGTCAAAAAATATCCTCAAGATGTTGAACCATCTCGATTTATCTTATAATAATTTATCAGGTACCATTACTAGTAGCCTTGTTGAGTGCATTAGCCTTACAATGTTAAACCTAAAAGGCAACCAATTTCAAGGCATAATACCATCTTCATTAAGTTCCTTGGGAGGATTGGAGGTACTCGACATTTCCCAAAATAATTTATCTGGTAAAATTCCTCAATTCTTAAGAAAATGGAATTCTTTAGAATTTTTGAACCTATCCTTACACTGATTTTGAGGGTGAAGTACCAACGGTATGAGTGTTTGCCAATGCAAGTGCATTTTCGGTTTTTGGGAACATTAGGCTTTGTGGTGGTTTGGTTACACTTGAGAGTTACCCAAATGCAAGAAGAAACGCAATAATCAACCATTTAAGTCATAGTGATTGCACCCACATTGCTCATAGTATTACGTTGTGTGTATCTTTTATGTAAGAAGAAACGCAATAGTCAACCATTTAAGTCATCACGGAGTGAACGGTTCATGAAAGTTTAATACAATCATCTAAAAATGAGTTGATACATTGAGCTTGCCTGCTGTATGACTACTCTTGCAAACAATACATCTAAAAAGACCCAAGCCAACCTTATTAACTACTTAAGCAAAAATGAAAATAAAACATACGCCATAGACGTCACTATAAGTATCGTTATCAGCACTGCCTTTGAATAACTCGAGAAAAACAGATGGGGTTTTTTGAAGTTGATGTCGTCTCCAATCTGGCTTTAGAATTGAGAATCAGGTCATTTGACGAATACATAATAAATCTTGACTTTACCGATCCAAGTACAAGCTCCAAATAATCTCTGCTTCTTTTATCATCATAATCTCTGTAGTCTTTCCCATGACGAGGTGACGGTTCTGAACTGCCTCGATAATCCCTATCATTATCATATCACCTTAAGACCACCCTACCTTCTGGTGAATAACGCCTAGAACGCCGATGGTCACCACTTCTGGAACTTCTAGATGAAGGAGTAACATGCTGCAACATCCGAGTAAAAACTCAGTATTAGGTATGAGCTCAAACCTGATTTAACATTCATACGCAAAATACAACTTTGATTGCCAGTTGCAGATACAAAAGCTTCATCATGTTAACAAGATCAGAAACATTATCTCAAACAGCCAAGTTACCTCTGAATGTGAGGTAGAAGCATATCTAGCAGATCGTTCTTCTTCAGTGATACTTTCTGCAACATAAAAAAAACATCTCACAATTAGATCAAACTGTACATGTTACATTACATTAAAACGATGACTAAAAGTAACTAACTCGTACCTGAATCAAATGTTTTGCTTCCACTTAAATCACGATACTTTCTGTTTCGATTTTGCACACTGCTGGACCACTTCGAACGCCATTTTGATCAGCGAGTGAGGATTTTTCCACATCTTAGATGCCATCATAGAAGAAACTTTTGGTCTGGGAATTTTAAATGATCCTTCAACTTGTTTTTCACTTGCAAGAACATCTAATCCTGAAACATAGTAAACATTGTGTTATTAAAGAACCTGAAAATGAATGACTCCTCAAAACATTAACACTCAAACAAGATATACATGAGCCTAATTACAAATGAGGTGTGGAACTTAAGATAGGATATAACCAAACTTCAGAAAGATAAAGTCTTTAGATATGTGGTTCTTATCTTGATGCAGAACAAGGCAACGCACAACATGCCTAAAAGATACTAAGATGTACTGTATATGGATAACCACATGCTTAACTTATCCAGTTATTCATTATCGAAAAACCCCTTATTCCCCAAATAACTAATAAGCACTTTGGCATAAGCTTACCCAGCCTGTAAGTTCTTTATACAAGCTTTACCCAAAAACCCCCTAAATCCCATATTCCCATGACAGGTATCCCTCTCACAAACGCACGCTGCTTTACACATGATAATTAGGGAAAAAAGAAATACATTCCAATGTATAACGCACTTTGACATAAGCTTACCCAAACACCTTCAATAAGCTTACACATAGCTTCAAAACTTATATATAAAAATTCCTATCTAAGACTATGAGTACTCCCCGCCTAGGCCGATAACTCACTACAAGCAAAACAACATACAGTATTTGCATTCAATCATGCCCACAATATACTAGGGGGACATTTAGGTAAGGTAAGAGTTAATAAAACTTATGCAAACTCGAAATACCCCAAACTAATGGAATCAGCTTATTAGCTTAATCCTCCCCTCATAAACACATAAACCCTTTAAAATACGCAAAAAATCAATAAGCTTGTTAGCTTTATTAAAATACAATACACTATTAAGCTCTTTAAATAAGCTCACCGAAACACCCCCTAAATCCCAATGATTCCCGTGGCAGTTGTCTCTGACACAAAATCAAATTGCTCTAAATAATTATGATTTGATAACAAGGCTACATACATTATATTGGCTTCAATCATGCCCAAAGGATACTAAGATGATGTAATGTATCAGGATAACCTTATGCTTAACTTATGCATTTATTCATTATCGACAAAACCCCTGTTCCGCAAATAACTAATAAGCACTTTGGCATAAGCTTGCCCAGCCTACAAGTACTTTATATAAGCTTAACCAAACACCTCCCGTATTCCCATGACAGTTATCTCTCTCACAAACTCACGCTACTCTACACATAATAATTAGAAAAAATACAAATACATCTCAATGTATAAAGCACTTTGACATGAGCTTACCCAAATACCTTCAATAAGCTTTTTAACTTTTTTAAAACCAATAACTTATTAACCTTTTAAAATAAGCCTACACAGAGTATTAAAACTCGGATCACAAAATGATCCACGATTACTAGCTACAAGGCCAGTGACCAAGGCGAGTTGAGTAGAATCGGCCAAAAGATTCAATTTGGTCACAAGTTGGTCAGCTCGGTGCTGACTCGTAAAAAAAACCCGGCTTGATGTATTTTAACAAGTGTGTTAAAGTTTCTAAACATATACTTTTAGGGTCCATGAACGTTTATATAGTCTTACACATAGCTTCGAAACTTATATATATAAAAATTCCTATTTAAAACTATGAGTACTCCCCGCCTAGGCCGATAACTCACTACAAGCAAAACATCATACAGTATTTGCCTTCAATCATGCCCACAATATACTAGGGGGATGTTTAGGTAAGGTAAGAGTTAATAAAACTTAATCATTCTCGAAAAACCCCAAACTAATGGAATCAGCTTATTAGCTTAATCCTCCCCTCAAAAACATATAAGCCCTTTAAAATAAGCAAAAATTCAATAAGCTTTATAGCTTTATTAAAAAACAATAAACTATGAAGCTCTTTAAATAAGCTCACCAAGACACCCCCAAAATCCCAATGATTCCCATGGCAGCTATCTCTCACACAAAATCAAATTGCTCTAAATAATTATGATTCAATAACAAGGCTACATACATTATATTGGCTTCAATCATGCCTAAAGGATACTAAGATGATGTAATGTATCAGGATAACCTTATGCTTAACTTATGCATTTATTCATTATCGATAAAAACCCCTTATTCCCCCAAATAACTAATAACCAGTTTGGCATAAGCTTGCCCAGCCTATATAAGTTCTTTATATAAGCTTAACCAAACACCCCCTAAATCTCATAAACTCATGAACTCACGCTGCTCTACACATTGATAATTCGGAAAAATACAAATACATCCCAATGTATAAAGCACCTTGACATGAGCTTACACACATTCAATAAGCTCTGTACCTTTTTTTTAATACCCAATAGCTTGTTAACCGCTAAAAATAAGCCTAGCGACTAGCGAGTCTTGTAAAGCTCGGGCTACAAAGTAATCTGCGATTACAAGCCACAATGCCAGTAACAAGGGAGAGTTGAGCAGAATTGGCCAAAAGATTCAATATGGCGAAAACATGGTCAGCTCGGTGCTAATTCGTACAAATCTCAGTTTGAAGTGTTTAAACAATTGTGTTAATGTCACCAAACATACTTTGTGGTTCTATGAACAATACTATGGTCCTATAACCTTAGACTCATGCTAATGGGAGTTGCCTCCCAACCACAACCCCATAAAAGCAACGCGTTGCCCCATTAGCTCACCCCAAAGCGACGCGTCACCAAGCAACCATTTCAAAGTTGTGGTTGCTCACCCAACCGAAACATTTGCAAGATTTGTGTGTGTAGTTTGTTTTATTTGTTTTATGGAGTATGTTTTTTGTTGTAGTTTTCGGGGTCGCTTTTATGGTCACCACTAGCCAGTTATGGTTGGGGTGAAGTTGTGGAGAGAGAAAGCTGAGATGGCGCTGACGTGGCGGGGTTGCTTTTATGAAAATAGTGTTGCCATTAGCATTAGTCTTAATTTCAGCTTTTTTAGAACCGAATAATGTATTAAGGTAGTTAAATAAGCTTACCCAAACACCCCCTTAATTCGTACAAATACTATGGTCCCATATGATCAGACTACTGTAAGACATAATATTCCAAAAAAAAGTCATCCCAATGTACTAGTAATAAAGAAAAGTGGTCCTGACCTAATAACGAATTCCAACATGACACACACTCATTTAATCATCTTCTTCAACTCCACCAATCTCTCATTTCTTCAAATTATTAAAGGGTTTGGGTTTTTAATTTTTATAAAAAAAATTGGGGATTTTGTTTAAATTCGAGGGAATTTATTTATTAAAGGGTTACTGTTTCGTTACATTACATTAAAAAACAACTCACAATTAAAACAAACATTTTGCTTCCACTTGAATCACGGTACTTTCTGATTCGATCACAAGGCTACATACATTATATTGGCTTCAACTCCACCAATCTCTCATTTCTTCAAATTATAGGGTTTGGGATTTTGTTTAAATTAGAGGGAAATTATTTTCGTTGGCGTTAGAGCAGCAGGGTGGTGGCTGGCGGAGATGGTGATAATGAGGAAAGAGGTTGGAAGGGTTGGGTGAATTAGTTAGTTACCGTATTTGTTTCGTGGACCTTTTATTTTGTTAGTATAATATATGAAGAGACCAAAATACCCTCTTAATTAACGCTGCTTCTTTTGTGGGAAAATATTTTTTATGTGATTTATGAAGGGAGTGTTTTTGTTTTTAAAAGGAAAGTTGAAGTGGTAAAAGTGTAAATTTAAATAAGACGAATATGATAAAAAAAAATAAAAAGTAATGGTATTTTCTAATGTGACTTAAAGTGTGTTTTTACGTGATTCAAAAGTAGAGGTGCCAATTCACGACACGATACGAATCCGACACGAAATTAAACAGGTTTTTGGTTGAGGATAAACAAGTGTGGTTCAAAAACACGTTAACCCATCTTACCAATTTAATAAACGGGTTGTGTTTTGGTTGAGCAAATATTAAACTAACAACCCGTGAACCCGTTTAAGTATGTAAGTCTTAAAGAAATAAAATATATAACTTGATTTTTATGTGGAATTTGAATTTAAATGTAGTCAACTAGGGATTAGGCTTTCACGCGTTGCGGCGGCGCATTTGGAGTTACGTAATGTTCATAGTGCTTCTCGGACGCCTTAATTCGTTGCAAATCCGCTTTCTTATGAAAATTCAGTTATATATGCATAAATTTATTTATAAATTTAGACAAAGTAAGGTTTGGTACTTGTTATCCAAATGTTACGTAATTGAACAAAAACTATTCACATCATTTACAATCTTGGGCGTATCAACTTGAGTAAAATAGCCACCCTATAAAATGAAAAGCTAATGAAAATGAACACAGTTACACCTTTATAACTGGGTAAGGAATTAAATTAATGATACATATCTAAAATACATATAACAATATTCCAATTTTTTCTATTTCGGTGGTACCATACCACATCTTAATGCGTTTTCTGGGATGCCATATTTCGTCCAGAGACTATGTTCATCGTCTTGAAGGTACAACTCATGTCCCATGTATCGCCATGGCCAGAATTTAGACCTCAGATTCCACATGCTATTTACACTCCATGATTTAGGATGATAGTTTCTTTGATCCCACTCGGTGTTCCTTTTCCATTTACTTCCAACAAGGAGTAGATTACCCAAAAAAAACCCTAGAATATTGAATATATATATATATATATATATATATATATATATATATATATATATATATATATATATCACCACTCCATATAAAGGAGGGTTTGTTCAAATCACATCTACCTCAAATTAATTAGAATAAAACACGTGTCCCCTTCGTCTCCCAAAAATCACTCCACCGTCGGATCATTCTATAATCCCGCCCAAATAATTCACCTTAGAAAAAACCCCCCTAAACCGGACCATAATTAAATTTTCTCCCAAAATTTTCTCCAAATAATTGAAACCTATTCATTGAAATCGCTACCTCAATCAATTAATCATATCACAAATTTTTCACACAATTTTTATCCCCAATTTTTATCTCCAATTTTTATCTCCAAATAATAATAATCCGTTTACCCTAAATTAAAATATCAATCAATCATCATACCAGATTCATTTATTCCCGCAAACCAAATCAACCATGTGAATGAAATTCGATACTTGATCGTGGTAAGATTTATTATCTATTGATTTACCTTCGTTTTTTATGTTTTTAATTTCATTAATCTTGGACTTCTTTAATAAATCTTATATTTCCTTGAATATAGGATTAAATTCGTGTATGAAGGAATCATCTAATGGAGGTAATTTTTCATTTTAGGTTTTAATTGAATTTAAAACAAGTGTTAGATAAGAGTTTGTATTGATTGAATTAGGTTCTCAATTCATACGATTTTAATTTTGAATTTGTTGAAAAAAATATTAGGTACCAAGTGTTTGATGAAATTTCTCTTAGAGGGAAGTTTGTAGAATGTTAGTAAGCAATGGATTAATTACTGGATAAGAAAGTTTGTAATGATAGTTTAATCAAGTTTTGTGTTTAAATGGGTTAACAATAATTATTCTGTTTTTTGGAATAAAGGGAAACAATCGAGTTATGGCAGCCGATTTATGGGGCATACAGTAGAAGGACTGCTAAATGTGTATGCTCTTGGTGATTTTGCTACGATATATCAATGCAGAGTAATGGTATGTTTATATTGAAGAAACTTATTTTAATTTAATTATTGCTAATTAGACTAGGGCTACTTTTATGTCAATTTATTACTTGAATGCTTTAGATAATATTCTAAATTGAGTTGGGTAATGCTCGAGAACACTCTTTAGGTATGCTCATTTCTATCATGAAAATTAGGGATAAAGTAGTTTAGAAGTAACTAATTTAATGACATTTAGTATCATTTTCTGTGTTATCTATAAAATAAGTCAAACACTAAGTCAAGTTACTAGAAAGAGATTTGTATGCAATAACATATTTGGGACATCATAATGATTTTATTATTTTGTTATTGGTCAACTACATAGAGTATGTAAGGTTAAAGCCGGTTTCACATGATTCATAGTATAAATTTTGTTGTTATATATTCTTCTCTCATAGAACAAAACATACATATGTCAGTTGTAGGGCGAAGGTTTTTGACACCATAGAAACTGCGGCTTTCACGACTGTTATTTTCTGTTTTTGTTCTTCACTAAAGTGGTAGAAAATAATTGAACATGAGAAGCAAGGTTCTAAGATGGCATTTTTAGATGGTAGCCCACCGGAGAGAATTTGCAAGCGAATCGTTGAGCATATTGAGTCGTTAGGTGTCCAAGTCAGGCTTACTTCACGAATTCAAAAGATTCAGTTAAAGAAAGATGGACATGTCAAGAACTTTCTATCGAATGATGGGAATATTATCAAAGGTGATGCCTATGTATTCAGGTAATTCCACTCTTCGACGTTGTTGCGAATACAAACATCTCTTCCTGGGCTTAACAAGTACTTTTGATTGTTTTGTATCATGCAGTTGACATTCTGAAGCTTCTTTTGCCGGAAGAATGAAAACCAATTCCATACTTCAAGAAGCTGAATAAATTAGTTGGTGTTCCAGTTATTAACGTTCATATATGGTTAGTTGGATCTTTTATTATAGTGCTACACACAATACTATAGTACTTCAGCTTATATGAGCTTCAGAATCTGGCTTTGGAGCCCCTTCCAAAACTTTGGGGCCCCATTATTTTATTTAAAATATTTAGATTACTGCTGCAATGTAATTATAAATAGCACAATTATTATCTGTAAACAATAATCAGTCAATAAAATATGTTTACGTGTCGTCACAACCAGGCCTTACTAACAGTTTTAACCCGTTACTTAATCTACTTACTCCACCTATAGTGCCACCTCTATATCTAATATATCATTGTTCATTGTTAGGCTTTGTTTGGATGTTATGATTTTCAAATTCATATAATTCACAGTTATTATTAGTGTGCTTCATGTCTATAGGATTTGAATTTAGTGATAAGGCTATGAATATCATGTTGCTACTTTAGAGATAGTTATCTTGGTGCACTGCCATTGCTATATAAGAGATCATTATGAATTTGCATGGTCAATGCAACCTGAAACATATTTCAAAAGAGCTGTAATTATATGTTGATTTGCGCTATTCCATAAAACAAAAAATAACCATGCATAATTTAGCTCCTAATGTAAGTGTAACTATTTATAGGGGTGTTTGGCACTTTCTTTGTAAGTGATTTATCTCATTTATGATGTTATGGTATTTTGGAAATTATATTTATTATATGATTTGCTTCACTACAAAATACTTGAGATCGTACTACAGAAGTTGAATCCGTAAACATGTGTGATCTTATTAATAGCCACCGATTATATGATATGTTAAAAGAATCCTTAAACATGTGTGATCTTTTAACAACTCACGACCTTTAATTAAGTATTGTTCCAGATGGCTAACATTTAAATTGATGCAGCTGCTGGAGCGGGACTTACTATGGCTAGAAGGACATGATATTATCGATCAGCTTTTGCCTGGCCAAACAACTTTGCTTTGCTTAACGGATATCATTGACAACAAAAACATCACGACTGATATTAAGGTGGACACAGACTCAAAGGTAAATTGGGCATAATTTTTGTTCAGTCTCTCGAAGTAACTATAAATTAAAATATATATTCGCATGAAAGTGATTGATGTCAAAGTCAACACATCATATTTTATGTCAATGTTAGCTGACAATTTTTTTATGCATGGTTAAGATATAAGTATATGATAATAACCAATTATGTATCACAAACATGTAGATATCCACGACTATCACAGTCAATGAAGCTGCACATAGAATGGAGGCCATTAGCAACTTTGTTGCACCTAATCGGAGATCTGGCAAGGTATCTGTTAAACACCGCTGTCAATATGTATTTTCACTAATAGGGGTTTTAAGATGGTGAGCTTTATTAGTGTGTGGTAAATTAGGTTATTTTCTCATCTAACAAGAGTTTAATGGATCATATTGATGTTATATAGGGGTTTTAACAAGAGTTTAATGGATCAAGTGATTTTGTACTTATTTTCTTTTATAACACATGTAAGCAATCCTAACCTAAGCAATCTAAAACACTCCATTGATTACTGTTTATCTTTATATTTTAGAAGGAAAATGCGCTCAACTTAAGCAAGTTGTAAATTGAAGCAGATAAGCAATCCTTTCTAATAGCCAAGGTACTAATTTTACTGTGAATATTGTTTTCATGTTGTGTTTGGTGTATGATAAAAACAAAACCCATATCCATTCTGCATTTGCATGTTAGCACAATAGGTGCCATGAAGAATATATTACCTGCTCTTTTTTATAGGGCTAATGGATCTTTGAAGAGATATACCGTTGGGTTAGATTAATAATTTGTTTAGAGTAGACCTTCATCCCCTGGTGACCTAATGGTACAAACATGGTAATACCCATATAAAGGTATATTTGCGACGATGATATGACTTTAAAGGAATGAGGAGAAAGCGTACCAGCGCCCAAACCAACCTTTCATTTATGCCAACCTTTCATTTCTATATGTCTGCAAAGGACTAGAGGGCGAATTGGACTTTTTTCTAATGTGGTTGTACTCGCGTTCTATCCGGACGAGTCTACCATCTCCCCGGTTACTCTTGCTAAGGTACATTGAGCATTATCTAAATGAATTTTCACTTTATAGTTTTTAAGTGTATTATAATACTTCATCTGATATGTCAAAACATGCTCTTCTCATTTTAATAGTGATTTGGTTTTTTGTTGTTGCAGGGTTGTCATGGGCTAATGATAATACGAGATTGCGATATGATTTGAGCGTGTACAAGAAAGTAATTAAAGGTGTGGATATTTATGTAGAATAGAATAAGATTTGTGCGGATTTTTCTATAAGAATATGATATAATGATCTCCTAATGATATAAAGTTCTCTGAAAATGGTCTACATGTATGACTCACCATACTTATAATGGGTTGACTTATTATTGATAATTCTAATGGTAAGAAGTTCTTAATTAGTTCATATTTCTTCTCGATCCATAGATATTTTTCTTATGCTAAAGAAACCAAGACGATATAATATAGTCTGTATTAAAACATGCTCTTCTCATTTTAATATAATATATATTAAGAACTTCTTACCATATCAAACGAAATAAACACTTACGATTAACGGTCCCTAAACACACTTAAATAACCACCTGAAAATAAGTAAGTTGGTACATGCATATTATTTATGGAGTTAAGGTGTTTGGGATTGCAGGTTGTTACTTGCATATTATTTATGAGTGTTTTGTCTACATATTAATTTGAGTATATAAGCATGTTTTAGTGTTTACATGAAAGAAAATATTTCATGGCAACATGAATGTTGGGAATTTGGTTTATATTCTATAAAGTAGATAAACAATCCCATATACTTGAAAATTGTTTCTCTCTTATTTTAATATGTTTGTGCAACATTGATCAAAGAGGTGGTTTGTGTAATGGAACCAGGTTGCAAATTTTGAGAATGGGGGTCACTAACTAACATCGAGGCAAAAATTATATCAAGAGGTAAATTGGAGAAGTTTGTGCTATTCCTCGGATGATAATATCCCCGTTAGATAAGAAAATGCCTTTTCAACTAAAAAGAAAACAGTAATCCATTTATGTTTCATTTGCCATGACAATAAACAAAAGTGAAGGACAAACTTTGGCAAAGGTTGGACTCTATTTGGAATGCCCGGTTTTCTCACATGGCCAGCTTATGGCCGTTTCAAGAGTGAAGAGCAAAAAATGTCTTAAAGTGTTGTGTTGTGATAAAGATGGTAATTACATCAATACCACCACACATGTTGTGTATCAAGAGGTGCTTCATTGATTATAAATTTTAGTTTAAATGTATGGTTTCAATTATTTCAATCATTTCCTTTATTTTCAATACTTAATGTTACAATTATTGTATACATTTGTTTTTTGTTATTTGTAGCAATAGCTTATAAAAAACTACTACTAATATGTTTCTTGAAGATTTATAAAAGGTAGCCGCCCAACGGGCGGGCCTGTAACTAGTATATATATATATCGGCAACCAAAACTTAACCACGGTTGCTAATCAACAATAATGAATTTTCTATAAATGATACGAAAAGATTGTTACCTGCACAGCGTGTCTTGTGATAGTATCGTTGAGATTGTAAAATCTCTTCCTGAGTGTCGGGTCCTATACACCCGATTCGAAGCTATAAATTTAAGAAAAATAAAGAGGCTTGCCCAACAGTCTAGAAATCTGTAGATAAGGAAGGTATCTCAGCAGATCATTATCTGCAGCTTATGACCACAACTTATACACAATTTATAGCACTTATGGTCGCATATACACTTATAACCACATGTTATACACAACTTATGACCATAGCTTATACACATCTTTTAAAATCAACACTTATGACGATAGCTTATAGCAAAAATCATTATTTAACGCCATTAGAAGTATGGATCATATCCTTAAAAGATCAATACCACGAGGATATGACCTGATGAAAAAAAATGCATGGACTATATCTGAGAAACCCATCAAACCACAAGGATAATTTATGTGGTTAGATTCATTTCTCTCTACATGTTTATGTGTATGTTAATACTAATAACCAGTGTTGCAAAAAAATGTTTACAAGGGCGATTATTCATCGCTTAGGCGTTACTGGGCCACCAACCTTTTCGATTTGTGTAAATTGGTCAACAATGGTCAACAGCGGTCAACAACTGTCAACGGTTATTAAACTTGCCGGAAATACCCAAAACTCACCGTAAACTAGTTTTAGTTGCTTCTAGTCACTTTTTATATCTATTACAAGCTATTTTTTTTAAGGAAAATATTGCATAGAAAACTCAAAAGTCAAAAATTTCTGGAAAATACCCAAAACTTGCCAAAAATGTCAATCCGATTAATCCCGCCTAAATCAATTACAAGCTACAAGAGGGTCGACCGCCCGACTACCGGTTCACGATTTTGAAACCTTGCTAATAACCAAAATTTAATGGAAATACCATCAACTCTTAACCTTCTATCAAAATCAGATTAACACAACAATATTAAAAAACAATTATTAATCCCAAAATACGTAAACTGGCACTTCACATCCAAAAACGTTTCAGTATGCTTAAAAAGATAAATAACCTAATTGCTAATCATCCAATAACAACTATTCATATTTTTTTAAAAAGAATAAAATACACCGTTAGTTCCCATGGTATTGCTAGATTTCATGTTCACTCTAAATCTAAAAAAGTTTCACCGTTGCTCCATATCATGGCCAAAATTGCTCGCTGATTGTCCAATTTCCTAACGACGTTAGTGTTAGGTCGTTATCTTCAGTCACATGCTTGGCACACAAGGGTATCACTACTACAAAATAGTAACATACTCACACTTGTTAAGTATGTTTACACACTTTAAAGTGAGAAGAATAAAAAAGTTCACACTATTATGTGGGTGAACCAATTAGATGTAGCAAATATTTTCACACTTTTATGTCAAATCTCTATATTTGACGTGGCTCTCAAAGGTCCATTTTGGTAAACCAATAAAATTTGGCCCATTCTAGCATATTCATTTTGGTAACTTATTCTAAAATCTACATGTTATTTTCTAAACACCAATCAACCCTTATATAAAGGGAAGTGATTTGCACACTCCTGATTGTTATTAGGATACTCTTTTTTGTGCTTCAATTAGTTTTACAAAACTCGCACTGTGCTTTATCTACTTGTACTGCAAGTGTCCCAATCAATAAAGTCAACCTGGACTTAAATTTTGGGACGGAGGTAGTATCTCACTAGCTCAATACCTCTATAATACACGGGTTATATAATTAATTACTGAAAAAGTAGTTGTAATATATAAGCAGATGCAATTCCTTATCACTTCCATTTCAAATTAATAAAATTCAAGAGCATCTCTAATGAATAGTTATTACTTTGGGTTACTCATGACGGTAAGGTGTGTAAACGAGTAGAGTCGAAGACGAGTACTGCCAAGTTCGAACTCGACTCGGTTACTAAACTCAAGCTCGGTCGAGCTTTGGAGTTCAAGCTCGAGCTGGCTCGTCATCTCAAACTCGAGCTCGGAACTCGACTCGAGCTCGATTATTTCCACATTTAAAGCTCTTAACTCAATAAAAATTCAACATATCAAGCTCAACTCGACTCGATTTTTTGATAATTATGTAACTACATGTATATAAAAGGGTAAAATGTGATATCATTGAAGCTCGATAAGGGCTCACAAGCCTTACGAGCCAAGTATTTTCGAGCTCGAACTCGGCTCGAAATTGTACTCGAGTAGGCCGAGCTCAACTCGTTTATATCTAGTTGATTTTGAGTAATTTATGAGTCGATCCTGAATAGCTCGCGACTTCACAAGTTGTCTCGTCTCGTTTACACTCCTAATAGTTATAAATGACTTGAAATTAACTCGAAAATGAATTAATGCATTGGAGCTATATTGAGAAAAGGTTATTTGAACAATAGGTTGAAAAAGATCAACCTTCTGAAAATGATTATATGTCACACACTCACATATTATATGTGAGTGTTTAAATTTTATGAACAAGTTGAGAATCACTTTTTAGCATTGGAGTTAACGGGCTAAAAAAGAGTTTAAATGTTCCAATACGCTAATAACTACTCAAAAGCCCAACAGCTCATTTTCTTTGGATTATAAATGATAGTAACAAACTAAATATACAATTCTGATAATATGAACCTTGAGATTTGATCAAAGCAAAGCTTAAAATTTGAATCTAAGCATGACCATGCACTCGGTCAGAAAGACCGTAAAAATTGAACTCCTCTATTTACAAATTACAACTACACCCCCATAATTAAGTAAAGAATATTACAACAAAACCATAAAAATGAGGATAGCATATAACGTATGCAAAAGCTTGTATTTTAAAGAACTCCCTCAAGTTGTACTTGAATATATTCATTACAGCTTAAATGCTCAATAGTCATTACCACCAGCTAAGTACAAATAGAAAACCAGTCACAAGTGTTCTATCAATCCTTGGTTATGACCATATACCCATACGATAGATACTGAACATTCGCGACTTGAAAATGAAATAGTTAAATAATCGCTTTGAAAACGCAATGCAAACAACCACTTATAACTTTCTTACTTGTTCACCTTTTGTGAATTGCGGACATGAATATCAATTCCTTTGCTATCTTTTGGAATTAAAAGGACACCATCACCTCGTGTTCCAATAAACATAGCTCTTCTAAAGGAATAGAGGAGTTCTTACGCATGCACCTCCTGCCAATTCAAATCTTAGAATCAAAGAGATACCATAGACATCAATACTGAACCACCAAGACGAGTGGAGGGTGCTTTCCACTTCAATATTTGTATCAACTACTTCTACCGCCGCAACAACTCTCACGCACTCAAATTCTCAAGAAAAAAACAAGGGAGGTACCTCGCATATTCTCGATCAGCTACCCCACCTTCACAAAATTGCATTTTAAACGATAATTGTTTTTGGTTGTAAATTGTAATAGTAGTGTGTTCTTTGTCTTCACGTTTATTGCGTCATGCAATCAAAATCATATCAAGTTATCAACAACAAACTAAAAGAAAAAGTACTATTACTAAAGTCACCAAGTTTTATTAGATTTGTTTTGATATTTTGACCACCCACTTCTAAATCACTGATATAGTTCCTCTTCATATGAATTCATTTACGATAGAGATAGTTGCATTGAGGTGGCAATTTTGTTGAACCAAATGAATGATAAATTTCAAAATTCCTTCATAGATTGCATGGCACATGATTTCCTAAATTTCAAAGAAAATGTTATATTGTGTCTTAAGCAGATACGAGTACTTAATGGATGAACACACTATCTAGTTACAACATAGCTTAGTGATCAAACAACTAAACTACTAATAAAAAAATTCAGGTTTTCAGTCACGTGTTTTCACAAATACATGGCGTGAAAAAAAAAAAAAAAATACATAAAAACTTGGAACAATCAGACAGAAACTTGACTGGTCGTGATTAAAAGAAAAATCATTCAAAAAGCCATGCTTTTATAATAAAAATCTTGCATTATCAGTTTCAGTATCAGGAGTATATGAATTCATGTTCATTTGATTATGCCTAATTCTATGTTTTATAAGTATGCGATCGATGAAATGTCTTTTTGTCATGATTTTGTATTTAGAGGGTGTTCGGGATTGCTTAAAATTTCCTGCTTATCAATTTATTTTTTACTAACATATATGCAGTTTGAACTTTTTGAATAATAATTTCAGGAACTTATGATTTCAAGCTGCTACGGTGTAGCAGTGGCACCTCTAGTGGAAGTACACGTGTGAAGTTATTATTTGAAAGTTAATGATATCGCTTGTAACATTTTTCAATTTGAAAGTTGGCAGGAGTTATTATTGGGACCGTTTGGTTTGTTGCTAGGAATGACAATATGTATCGGATTTAGTATAGATTAGAATGACAATGGATATGAAAAAGTGTATGATTACGATTGTTTATATTTGGATGAGAAAATATAGTATAAAAAAGTGTATAGATATTTGAGTTTTGTAGTAAAAAAAGAGGGACCCACTTCATTACTGAGCCCATAAAACAAACAGCAATGACTTTTAAAGTTATAGTTTCATTCCCATATTATCCAACCAAACGGGCCCATTGTTTCCTTGTGTGTACAGACTCAAGTACAAGCTAGCATTAACTCTTTGTTTCCCATAAAAGATTGCAAAATTTCAAGAAGTTGGATCTCGTGAAGTATATAAGAGGCTCCATTCCTACAATTATATGACACTTAAACTTGTGGTGGAGATTAAATAAGTTAATTATTATTGATCATGAGAGAAGGTATTTCACCCGGTTAGAAGCTTGTCCTATTTTTGATCCTGACAGAAGTTGTTTTGATTTTTATGAAGGTATTTCGTCTAATTAGACTATGTTTATCAACAATCTATAATAACTCAATCTCTTATTAACATATTATTTTCTCTTTTATTCACTTATACAACCAATCTATAATTTTTTACCATTTATCAATAACCCAACCCAACCAATCTATTCTTTTATAAAATAATAAATACTAAAAAAAAAAAAGAAAAGGAAAACAAATAGTCATTCACTTGATGCCATGTGGCAGATTGGAGGTTGTGACTTTGAGTCGACCTACGAACGGGTTGGATGGTATGTTTGTATGATTTTATTAAAAAAAACACTATTTGTGTACTATATACAAAGGAGATTGGGTTGTCAACCTATGAATAAACATAGTCTTAGAAGCTACTTTAGGCTATTGCTCATAAATTTAAAGTTTACTTCTTTTATGTTAGCCTCTTTGTTATTGCAGATTCTGCAGTCATTTTACCATTTGAGTTAGTGTAAAGGGTTTGGCCTAGGAAAACTTTCGGGAACAAAGTCTCCCCTTTCGGGAAAAAAAAATCACCTCACCCACCATGGCGGGAAACATACAATGAAAGGAATCTTTTTGGCACTGCGGGACCCTAGTGCCAAAACGTTTTAGAAGACATGTAGGAGAGAGAGTGAGTTATGTATAAGAAAGAAATATTTTTTTATTATGCTGTGAGTGGATATTTATATTTTGTGGGTATTTTTAAATGATAAAAAATAGAAAAAAATTAATGAAAGAGAGAGAATGTGCTGCAATGGTTGAGGAAAAGTTGAAGAAAAATGTTTTGAAGAGAGAAAAATGTGGCGAGGGAAAAGACATGACCACACCCACCACCCATATAAGACAAGAAGTTGGCGATCCAAGACTCATCTAAGGTAAATAATGGTTTGACTAAAAAAGTGTCATAAAAATGAATTTGGTATTTTCTATTTATGGGTAGAATAATTGGGTTCAAATGACTATTTCCTTGCTCGAGCATGTTAACTTATCATGTTGCTGATTTCCAAATGGTGGTATAATGGTCGGGTTGAATTACGTGCCAAGTAGGGTTTGTGTTGGCATGAGTATTATGATATTTAATCTAAACACCCTCTTCATGTTTTGATGATGACAAAGATGTAAGTTACAACATATAACGTAAAGTGCTTAAGTTACTTGTGATCACAATTCTTCTATGCATTCTTACGTCAACAAGCCTCGACATCTCAACGTCTCAAGTATGCTTCAACAATCACTTAAGGTATGGATAAACAAGTGTTTAATACATCTCATGATCATAGGGGTATTTAATTAACTAATACAAAGTTTATTTAATTATATAAACATATTATATATTTTTGAAAAACACTTTTGGTAATAAAGAAAAATGTTTTAATCATACTAAATATATGATTTCAAACTTTTAACCAAAATTAGTTAGTTTTTCACCAAATAAACTTTCCTCACTAAAAGACAGAAAATCTGGCCGTTTCAGTAGGGCGGCCCCCTTAATTATAAGGGGCGGTCCCCTTAATTTTAAGGGGACCGACACACAATTAAGGGGACCGGCCACGCTCCCCTGTCAGATTTGGTCAGAAATTTTTCCTTATAAATACCACCTCAAACCTGGAATTTTTCTCACCTCCAAAAATTTTCAGATCCAATTCTCTCCAAACATCCTTCTAAAACCCTTTGATCATAAGATTATTAATCTTTGTTTCAAGTGATCCAATTTCTCATCACTCAAAGTGCAAGAGAAGAATTCTCCCTATCATAAAGCCAAAGATGTATTAGGATCTAGTTAGTGCTTATGTGAAGTTGTGAGTTATGTATATGTAATAAGTAGATCAAGATGATCTTACTTAGTAGTGATTCAATGAGTGAGTAAGAAGTAGTGGGAGGAAGTAGTAGTGTGGAGAAAACATGTAGTTGTGAAGATGTAGGTGTGTGATTAAGTAGTGGAGTTTAGAAAAAGTTGTGATGAAGCTGTGAAGTCGTGAAGATGTGAAGAAGTTGTGAAGCCGTGAAGAAGTTTAGAAGAAGTTGTGATGAAGTTATAAATTCGTGAAGACGTGAAGAAGTTGTGAAGCCGTGAAGAAGTTTAGAAGAAGTTGTGATGAAGTCGTGAAGTCGTGAAGTTGTATAGAAGTTGTGTAGTGATCGAAGTTGTGTTGTGAGATTCGTTCTAGCTACTATTAGAACTCGACATTTAGTTCCCCGTATGGGGTAGAGACTGTAACAATTCGCAATTTCAGGTTAATTACTATTCCCGGAAAATTTCACTATTCACTTTTACTATTCATTTTTCCCGAAACTTTCCCGAAAGTTGATTTTTATTTGATTTTCTCGTGTGATAAATCATTTCCATGACAAATTAAATTTTTGACATTCGTCAGATCATTTTCGTGAAAGTTATTAAGGAATTACACGTTTTAGGGTAAAACGTCATTCAGAAATTCTACGCACAACGAAATTCGACCCCGTCAGGTGACCCCACATCAGAAAAATGTTTGACACACTCATGATTTATTTGAGAATAAATCATGACTGAGAAAAACATGAACAAAATAAGCCTCGGCCGTGAAAAACTGGAATTTTCAGTTTTTAAGCGTTTTTACTCAGCCGTAACCTTAGCCTATACCTGCACCGCATTTCTAAGACTATTTGAGTTTTCAACTTATTAGAAAAAATCAACATATTTTTCCCTCCTCCATTGACCAAAAATCATTCCTTGATTTTATAAGTCATTCCTTGATTTTTAGGCTTACGGTTTGATGTCTAAAAGACATTTAATACCAACCGACACTAGACTGAGCCCAGTCTAGACATTATAAGTCATTTTAAATCATTTATAACCTATTAGAAAAGTAATATTTTACTTTTCTCAATTTTACGCAATATTCGTACATTTTACGTATTACGCGTTTTAGACCCGTGTTTCCAGTTTTAGCAGGGTTTTACCACCCAAATGGAACCTACCACTCATTTTATATTTTATTATGGAACATATGGATATGTTTAACAATACTTTCAAATTCCATAATTTTACGACACCCGGTTTTACGTTTCGTGGCCTAAAAACTTACGGTTAGCAACTTACGGAGTCAAAAGTAGCTACATACTTAGGATATTATCATCCAAGACCAAGTCACCCTTTCTTATCCTCTTGAAACCGACTTAGGGGGGGGGGAGTCACCCTTTAGGTGTCTTGATCTCCTTCCTTGAGCCTTAGGATGTATACATGTGTATAAGCTTCCTAAATATCCTATAAGACTTCATCTAAGACTTGGCAACTCATAAGAACTCATCTCTTCCTTTTTCTCTCTATAGCAACGACCAAACACACCCTAAAACACCCCATTTGATCATTGATCTTGCTTATTCAATCCATCACAAGTTCAAGGCATAGTTCCTAGTTGATCCTTAACACCTTTCAACCATAAAATCACCATAAAACACCACAAAAACTCATCAAATTTCCAAGTGTTCTTAGTGAAGATTTTTACTAAGGCTTGTTTTTGTGATAGATTAGTGTTTATCAAGGGATTATAAGATAGGGTTTTTGATATGGAAGCTTGGCTATGGTTGGAAAATATTTGGAAGATTAAGTAGTAATTCTTGGTTTTGATCTTGGTTCTAGTTAGTTTCTTCACAAGTTGTAAGCAAACTCTAATACACTTCCTTGCTTAAATATCATGTTCATGTTATTTACATATTATTCATGCTATATTATGTCTTGTATTCATGTCCATGATGTATAAAAATTGAGTAAAACAAGTTGTTGTAATTGATTGACAAGATAAGTTACTAAAACAAGCAAACTAGTGACTTTCTTGGTAAGACCTGATCAAAATGGTAAAATTTTGATATTGGATTATTACATATTACAGTAGAGGACTTAACAAGGAAACCATAGCAACTTGAATCACCTAAAACGAGTATACGAGTCAAAAGTTACGCCCATTTGAAGTTACCAAAGATTTCCGGCAAAACTGCCTAAATAGCATTCTGATCAAATTTTGATTTTGAAAGTCCCACTTCTGGTCCGATTCATCAAAAAGTTAAAATATGAAAGTTGTCCGGAACGACGTTTTCGTTCAGGAACAAAGAAGCTCGAGCCCTGAAAATGCTTTCCGAGTGATAAAATTCTTCAAATTCTTAACAGCCCATTTTTAGACCAAAGTCATTACATATAGGTTATGGTTTGTGAAGACCAAAGGGGTCTTACGACCTATAATCAAGACCACAACCATGGCTAGAGCCAAGGTTGAGTCTCATGACCATTGAACAAGGACCAAAGGTCATGGCAAGGCCATGACGAAATGACCATGTAAGCTTACTTAGGCGTAAACATGAAACAAAGAGTTGACGATAACTTGAACAAACAATTTGGATCTACTTCACTTAAAAAGGAACCATGAGATATTACAAAGAGAAAATGGTCATACAAGACTTATGAAACTTCCCCTAATAACAATCTTCATGTACTAATAAACTTTCCTAAGTTTATTCAAATATCGGACATGTAACTGTTCGGATCAAAACTTATATCTATATACTTTATCAACTACTACAATAGTAGGGAGCCTCATGTGAGGAGTTCATTATGTAAGCCGTCGAGATGAGTTGTAGATTTACAAATTAAAGTGTCCTGGCTCCTCGAACGTTTACTAACATGACTTCTGAATTATGTCGGCCCGAGCGGTAGTAAACGATATACAAAACATACATGTTTCATGAATCTTTTCTTTCAAAGACTTACAATATACATCATACCACATCATGGACTAAATGCAAGATATATATATAGGCACTACTTCATATTCATTACTCAAATCCTAAGTCGCGACATTCTATTATAGGTTGCTCGTAGAAACCTTCACGATCCAACCGTTACATTCATTACTTGCTATCTTACTTAAGGTGAGTTCATAGCCCCACTTTACATTACTTCAATGTTTTACAAACCCTTGGGGGGAATACATGCTATTTTTAACCGAGCACAATGTTTTTAAATTGTATGCTTGCCTGATTGTTTTATTATCACTAAGTACCAGCCTTGCTAAACCGAGATCCCTTATTATGAACCATTTAATCACTAGCAATAGTGAGCGCAAATATTGTGAATAGGCCTATTGGGATTGACGAATCCCATTTGTATTGACTAAGTTCAAACAAATGCACTAATATTTGAGATTTAGGTATGTTAGCAAAGTACCTACCGGGATAAATCTGCCGATCGATATTGGTACACGTTAACGTTTTGGTGTCATAAGCTTAGTGTATAATACATTTTATGGGCGTATAATAACGTAGCCTACCTGTTTTGTTTTCCAAACATTGGTGTGAGCCTATAACTCACACTACCAACATATTGTGTTCAAACGATTTAACAAACTCTATGAATATCACTCAACCTTTGTGTTGACCTCTCAAGCATGTATTTCAGGTTCATGACGATCAAGGATGGCACGGAAGGACACGGATACTCAAGAGGGCTATAAATTTTATTATCATTCAAAAACTCATTTAATGTAAATTGTAAACATGGAACCATCTGGGACCTCATTTTTGTAATCTCTGATATTTATACAATTTGAATGATAAATCTTTTAAAACGACTCAATTGGAGTTCGTTTTCTATTATTGTGACTATTGTGCCGTCGAGTAACACCCAGTTTGAATTCCGCCGCATCCATGAATTGGGGGTGTTACAGATTGGTACCAGAGCCATGGTTATAGAGAAACGGGTCTAATTGAGACCTAAACTATAACTACACTCACAAACAAAAGCATTTTATAGCCTTCTGCTCTCCGTGTCTTCCATCCTCCAGACGATTATGGACTTAGTAAGCATGTTATGCTACACAAACATATTAGTATATTCATATATACCCATTTTGAGCATTTCCCCGTAGACATTTTTATGCTACACAAACATAATTGCATATTGATATATGTACCCTTAACATTATTGAGCATTTTCCCGTAGACATTTTTATGCTACACAAACATAATTGCATATTGATATATGTACCCTAAACATAATTGAGCATTTCCCCATAAGCATTTTATACTACATGAACATATTAGTATATTGATATATAAACTTGGTTTATTTTCAATCATTTATCTAAACAATGGACTAAACATATCTGTGTATGCCTATTCTAAGGCATTTCGGCACAGCCACACTCTCCCAATCATGTTCCTACTCCAACATTCATTTTCCAAGACATTGTGAGATACAATGGTCTCATTCATTTCCAAGACATTGTGAGATACAATGGTCTCATTCATTTTCCAAGACATTGTGAGATACAATGGTCTCATTCATTTTCCAAGACATTGTAAGATACAATGGTCTCATTCATTTTTCAAGACATTGTGAGATACAATGGTCTTATTCATTTTCCAAGACATTGTGAGATACAATGGTCTCATTCATTTTTCAAGACATTGTGAGATACAATGGTCTCATTCATTTCCAAGACATTGTGAGATACAATGGTCTCATTCATTTTCCAAGACATTGTGAGATACAATGGTCTCATTCATTTTCCAAGACATTGTGAGATACAATGGTCTCATTCATTTTTCAAGACATTGTGAGATACAATGGTCTCATTCATTTTCCAAAAACATTGTACGATACAATGGTCTTAATCATTTCTCAAATGTTTTGAGTCACACAATGGCCTAACCTACTTCCCAGACATTGTGAATTGCACAATGGTCTAACCTACTTCCGAGACATTATGTTTTGTGTAAATGGTCTCTAGAATTATTCCATCACATCATCAATATCATTTCTTATGATATCAAAAACCCGTCACAATCTATCGATTTCAAAACAAGAAATATGAGATTTCTAAAAGACAAACTAATCCATCATCGACAAAAGCTGAACTTTCTCTACATTCATCAAAGTTTTCTTATGAAACCTTCATTATTAAAAGTTCGTGATCCTGGCCAAGTATGTTCTATTTTAGAACTACTTAAAACTTCCTTTCCATACGTATCTACCCTTACTACCTTCTATGCAATGGAATATGAAAAACATACGTTACAAGTCTTGTATGGACGGGACTTGCAACTTAAGGGTTTGACATCGCCTTTGTTTAGTGGACAGTTTCCCGAAAGCAACGGACATATCAAAAGTATACCTAGTTTAGGTATTTGAAAATTTTATCGAACCTTGGCTAAATATAGACTAGTCACCTATATTTAACCTAGGGACAGTGGAATATAGTCTGACTAACTATATTCGACTTAGAATTTTCAAATACTGAGAATAGTTGTACTAGGGTTATGTTTAGATTGATTTCCTACATGAACACGATAAACCACCAGAATACATTAAAATAATCTAGAGACACGATAGTGCCTTACCACTCAGCAAAAATCTTAACACCTTATTTGTATTACCTAATTTCATTCTTGAAAATTTTCATTTATGAGATAATCCGAACTACTATCTTGGGATAGTTATCAATTATTCTCTTCATCCCGTAGAAGTATTATCCTGTTTAGGTCCTAAGGATACCATTCCATCATAAACTTTTAAAATCTCTTAAGATTTTTAAAGCAAACTCAACATCTATACCTAAGAGTATTAATGTTAAGCATACACTACACACTTTTGTTCATCAACATATCACATCATTATCTTCACAACCGTGGCAAACACAAGCTCATTAACAGATCTTGATGCACTTTTAAAGCTCAAATCATCCTTAGTTACACCACAAGCACCCTTATCAGCTTTACAAGATTGAATATTCATCTTGTACTTTTGGAACACCAGTATCATCTCGTAATACACTACCTTGTAACTCACCGGCTAAGTATGAATGTTGGGTTGGGAATTCTTAAGTAGGATGATTTGTAATTATTTGAATGGATTGGGATGCCTTTTCATTTAAATAAAGAAATTGTAAATCACCGAACCATAAGTTTATATTCCTCTATTTACATTGTTTGGGATGCCTCTCTATGTAAATAAAGAATTATAAACAAGTGGGCTTATTTGTATCCAAAATAACATAAGTATGAAGTCAACCTACATTACATTGCTCGGGTATGGCTTGATACCTACATTACATTGCTCGGGTATGGCATGATACCTACATTACATTGCTCGGGTATGGCATGATACCTACATTATATTCGCCACAAGAAATCCTATCTTTTCACCGACATCACTTCAAACCATGACATAAACACTAGGTACAATAACAGATTATCTACTAGGCTATGATTGCAACTACTACATCAATTCCTATTAATATTCGACTGCTATATCAATTTCTTTTGATATTCGACTATTACCATACCTTTCCTACATAAAAGTAAGCCTCATCCTACACCATACACTGAAATGACAAATCAAATTACATCACTGGTAATTCCAGACTCTAGTCCTCATAAGTAACCACACCTTTTCATCGACACCACTCCAACATATAACACACATAGAACTTCGGGACGAAGTTCCCCGTAAGGGTTAGAGACTGTAACAATTCGCAATTTCAGGTTAATTACTATTCCCGAAAAATTTCACTATTCACTTTTACTATTCATTTTTCCCGAAACTTTCCCGAAAGTTGATTTTTATTTGATTTTCTCGTGTGATAAATCATTTCCATGACAAATTAAATGTTTGATATTCGTCAGATCATTTTCGTGAAAGTTATTAAGGAATTACACGTTTTAGGGTAAAACGTCATTCAGAAATTCTACGCACAACGAAATTCGACCCCGTCAGGTGACCCCACATCAGAAAAATGTTTGACACACTCATGATTTATTTGAGAATAAATCATGACTGAGAAAAACATGACCAAAATAAGCCTCGGCCGTGAAAAACTGGAATTTTCAGTTTTTAAGCGTTTTTACTCAGCCGTAACCTTAGCCTATACCTGCACCGCATTTCTAAGACTATTTGAGTTTTCAACTTATTAGAAAAAATCAACATATTTTTCCCTCCTCCATTGACCAAAAATCATTCCTTGATTTTATAAGTCATTCCTTGATTTTTAGGCTTACGGTTTGATGTCTAAAAGATATTTAATACCAACCGACACTAGACTGAGCCCAGTCTAGACATTATAAGTCATTTTAAATCATTTATAACCTATTAGAAAAGTAATATTTTACTTTTCTCAATTTTACGCAATATTCGTACATTTTACGTATTACGCGTTTTAGACCCGTGTTTCCAGTTTTAGCAGGGTTTTACCACCCAAATGGAACCTACCACTCATTTTATATTTTATTATGGAACATATGGATATGTTTAACAATACTTTCAAATTCCATAATTTTACGACACCCGGTTTTACGTTTCGTGGCCTAAAAACTTACGGTTAGCAACTTACGGAGTCGAAACTAGCTACATACTTAGGATATTATCATCCAAGACCAAGTCACCCTTTCTTATCCTCTTGAAACCGACTTAGGGGGGGGGGGGAGTCACCCTTTAGGTGTCTTGATCTCCTTCCTTGAGCCTTAGGATGTATACATGTGTATAAGCTTCCTAAATATCCTATAAGACTTCATCTAAGACTTGGCAACTCATAAGAACTCATCTCTTCCTTTTTCTCTCTATAGCAACGACCAAACACACCCTAAAACACCCCATTTGATCATTGATCTTGCTTATTCAATCCATCACAAGTTCAAGGCATAGTTCCTAGTTGATCCTTAACACCTTTCAACCATAAAATCACCATAAAACACCACAAAAACTCATCAAATTTCCAAGTGTTCTTAGTGAAGATTTTTACTAAGGCTTGTTTTTGTGATAGATTAGTGTTTATCAAGGGATTATAAGATAGGGTTTTTGATATGGAAGCTTGGCTATGGTTGGAAAATATTTGGAAAATTAAGTAGTAATTCTTGGTTTTGATCTTGGTTCTAGTTAGTTTCTTCACAAGTTGTAAGCAAACTCTAATACACTTCCTTGCTTAAATATCATGTTCATGTTATTTACATATTATTCATGCTATATTATGTCTTGTATTCATGTACATGATGTATAAAAATTGAGTAAAACAAGTTGTTGTAATTGATTGACAAGATAAGTTACTAAAACAAGCAAACTACTGACTTTCTTGCTAAACCGAGATCCCTTATTATGAACCATTTAATCACTAGCAATAGTGAGCGCAAATATTGTGAATAGGCCTATTGGGATTGACGAATCCCATTTGTATTGACTAAGTTCAAACAAATGCACTAATATTTGAGATTTAAGTATGTTAGCAAAGTACCTACCGGGATAAATCTGCCGATCGATATTGGTACACGTTAACGTTTTGGTGTCATAAGCTTAGTGTATAATACATTTTATGGGCGTATAATAACGTAGCCTACCTGTTTTGTTTTCCAAACATTGGTGTGAGCCTATAACTCACACTACCAACATATTGTGTTCAAACGATTTAACAAACTCTATGAATATCACTCAACCTTTGTGTTGACCTCTCAAGCATGTATTTCAGGTTCATGACGATCAAGGATGGCACGGAAGGACACGGATACTCAAGAGGGCTATAAATTTTATTATCATTCAAAAACTCATTTAATGTAAATTGTAAACATGGAACCATCTGGGACCTCATTTTTGTAATCTCTGATATTTATACAATTTGAATGATAAATCTTTTAAAACGACTCAATTGGAGTTCGTTTTCTATTATTGTGACTATTGTGCCGTCGAGTAACACCCAGTTTGAATTCCGCCGCATCCATGAATTGGGGGTGTTACAGTGAAGTTGTGTAGTGATCGAAGTTGTGTTGTGAGATTGGTTCTAGCTACTATTAGAACTCGGCATTTAGCTTAGTGTTGTTAAATGGTGTAAGCAAAAGTTGTGTACGGTTTTCTCCGCCAAAAGGGAGCTTGTTGAGTAGTGAGGAAAACTCTCGAGTAGGTGACTCGGGGAGTGGAGTAGGAACAAGGAAGGTGTCCTTGTAGCCGAACCACTATAAATCATCATGTCCGGTTTGCATTTCCTTTCTCTTATCTCTTATCATTTGTTCTTGCATTTCTCGCTTTACTTCTATGCTTGCCTACATGTCTTAGTTGTTGCTTATATAGTTGTGATGATTGATTGTGTTGAACATAGTAGTTAATATTGTGATTGTGTGTGTAATTGCATGATATGGTCAAATAGATTATTATTCACACTTCTCATATTAAGTTTAACTTGATAGATAATTTAATACAAAACGTTTTAAGATTTTAAAAGGAAAACGTACTCACATAAAGATCGTCCAAAGCTCCATTCATAAAACTAAGTTTCTCCAAAAGCTTACATATATAATTGATCATATTGATTATATGTTGTTTTCATACTAAACTCTAATTGAAGTTTTCCAAACAAACAATTGAATAAATTTGAATCAACATTTTGAAACAAAGTTTTTATAAAATAAAAAAGAAGGGAAAACTATTCAACCCCCCTTCTAGTTTTCCACAATTGGTACCAGAGCCACGTCGCTCAAATTTTCAAAACAAATGGTTTTAAAAATTGAGTACGATCCATGTATCAAATTACCCATTAAGGAGGATTTAATATGAAAAGTGTTTTGTTGATTAACTTGTATTAGTTTTGATATTATATACACTAATTATACTAGCTCGAGATAAGAATTATGCTTAAAACAAGTGTTATATGTTCGTTCTTAAAATCAGAAAGTTACACACCTTTTCACAAAGTCAGAAAACAATTTTTAACATAAATTGCATTTTTGAGTATCAGATGGGCGGCCCCTTTAATTGTCTGGGCGGCCCCCTTAAATTTAAGGGGTCCGCCTGTCTGTTCGACAGTTTTTCAGAAACTTTGAAAAATCATATAAAATTAACCGTAACTCCGTAGAAGTCGTGCCACCCGGCGTTTTAAAGGTAATTGAGTCTACTTTCATTTAAAAATACTTACAAGTAACCATTACAAACTTAAATAAGTCAGAAAGTTAAAATACTACACGAAGGTCAAAAATTTAAGTCTTGTTTTAACGTAAAACTTGTATTTTATCTTTTCCTTCGAGTCGGGCATTCCTTGTCGATATATCTTTGAAAAATTAAGTATTTATGTTTTCAAAATATTGATCTTAATTAAATTTTAAAATGGATAGGAAACTATTTTATTTTCAAATAAAATCGAGCTAAGTAAACATTGGTATATATAATACACAAAACGACGACAAGTGTTTTATGTGCTATGTGAACTCATTTGTGATTTTACTTTGTTAATCGTTGCTATTTGTAATTTAGCTATTTGAATATCTTAGCATATGTGCCTTGTACTCTATTAGTTTATAGCTAGTTTTCTGGCTTATACTTAACTAGATCTTATGCTAGATTTCTTGCGTTAGGATTGCAATATTATGCTTGCATTGCATATAGGTATAGATGGCTTAATGTTACTCAAACATCTTGTAAATAAGTTAAATCTAATCACCTAAATATTTCAAACAATTTAATCTATTCTTAACAACACACTTAAATATTTTCAACAAATTACCTTGTTTTACCTTAAGTTGTTTAATAAGAGAAATTGAATCTTTGTAAAACATTAGTAGTAATACAAAAGAAAAAGTATTTTCAAAATCTAAAGTGTGTTCATTATAAGTAACAATGAAGAGTCTTTCACATAAACAAAACTTATAACAATCATGAAGTAATAAGTCAAATTTCAATCACTCACCAACCTCACTCATTAATAATCTTAGGATTAATGGAACACACTATCAAAATGTCTATTTATTTTAAATGAAGGGTCAAGAAAGATCTTGATATTATATCAATTCATTATTCAAATTATGGTTGATATATTCATCAAATCTAATTGACATGTTTTTTAGTATGGACAAGAAATTGGATTGTTATTTGTTTAGTTTCAAGATTACACCAAATTTAAACAAAGGATATAGTCTTGAATCTACATACTCAATCACACTAGATTGATATGAAAATATTTACATCCTTTGTAGATGAAAAGAATATGCATTGGATCATAACTCACACTTGTGTTGACAATGCCATATTGAATCTACTTGTCCAATAGTTGTGTTCCAAATATTAGAATAACATGTTTAACACATGCATAAAATATACAATGAAGTAGGACTGACGACTTGGATGTTTCATCCGAAATATTCAAGCAATTTACATTGCAAAACAATGGATAAATGTGTCATATCCGAAAAACCAAACATGAGCAAACTAACAACATATGTAAACTTTGCTCACACAACTTAAAATCATCACTTCAAGCTAAAATACATATTTAAGAACAATACACACTATATATTATATGTACTTCATTTTCTTTTTAGCATGAATGGTTGTGTTACAAGATAATGCACTACACTTTTCTTTTTGAAATAATTTAAGTTATTAGAATTGAAAAATAACTTGTCACAATGCATAAACAAGTAAAATTCATTTTGTTTCAAATACTAGTTAAAATTATGATATATATAACATTGGCAAAAATCATAGAAAATAATATTTGCTTTAGAATTTATAAATGTCTAGTTTTGATATCATTTGTGAATCACAATCTCATTTAAGATAAATAATCATAATGAGATTCATTTTTCAAGATATGCTAAGGAACATTCTTAAATCAAGCACATTTATTAAATCAAGTAATATGCCATCAAAACCAAATAACCGGTTAATCATGAACAAAAGATTAAAACTTTGCGTTTACTCTTATCTGAACATTTAACACATCTCTATTGGGATAGTGAGTAAAATATATCATGTAGACTTACCTTCATAAAAACATGATGTTTGAGTCACATTAAGCCAAGTATTAGTGAATCAAGCAAACTTCATATTTGGTACTCTTCGATAGGTAAATTTAGGAACTCAATTTCTTCTAAGAAGAGAATGACTACTGGATAATCTATTGACTAGAAATTCAATTTAACCTAATGGTTGAATTGCTTCTATATGAGAAGTTGGGTGTGTGTAACCCGTAAAAATGGTCGTGTTTAGCCTGAATTGAGCACCACTAGTAATAGTCTCATACTCATTCTCCAACTTGATTAAATTGCTCTTCCTAAATATACCTAATGCTAGTTTACTTTTATGAACTTTGCTCCTCATTAGATGCTTTCATTCCTAGATTTATGGCATATCGCATATATGTTATTTCTAGATGATTATTTGCTCCTATGTGATTTGATTGTATGCAGTATGCCTTTACATGGTTTACTCTATATGTATCATTCATCTAGGTATATTTTTCTTACCTTTAGATCCTACACCCTCATTTCATGAGAACCTTAGTATCATAATCCGATAGGTCATATTAGTCTCATAATATATCCGGATGAGCATGAATTTAATGGGAAGGGAAATCACACCCACTCACATATATCCTTCTATCTCACACCCAAAACCGAGTCATCCTTTATACTACCAATCTTGAGTCATCCACCGTTTCCATGTCCTCAAAGAAACCAAGAATCAATATCATACCTCCTAAATCACTCCTTATTAATACCTCCTAAACCAACACGTTTTGTCTAACCAATCCAACACCTACTATCCTTCCATAAACACATAAGCAAAATCATCATTCAACCCATCATGTCATCTCCCAACAAACCTAACATCATTGTTATCACCCCACATACAACATCCAAACTACCATCCACACATGAAGAATCACTTTCATCCATACCTTCATCATGCTTTCATGATCACCAAAATGAAACCATTCTTTTAGCTCAACAAGACAACCTAACTATCACCCTCACTAATAAACTTCCACATTCATCTCACTCAATTCTACCAAATGACCCTTTTGAGGATCATACTCAATATCAAAACAATAACCATCAATCTCATCCAAACATGAATCATAAGTTTCATGACCAAACCTCAATCCCTAATCACAATCCAACTCCACCATCATCACCTTCCTCCGAACATGAAAAGTTCGTTGAAGAGCTCAAAGAAGCTCATGAGCTTAATGCTCTTCTTGCGTTGCATCTTATTCAACGCAATTTGGATCAACAACCTACCTCCACCAACTCATCTCCATCAAACAATTTGATCCATCTTGAAAACCATATCATAAATTGCATTTGTTGCACCTACCTTGAAAAACAAACCTTTGTTCTCAATGAACATCTCAATTGGATTGAGTATCTACTTACTAGGACGACTCAAGATTACACCAACACTCCATCACCACCACTTCTATGTTCATCTCCTAGTGTTCCCAATGCACCATCCAAAACACCATCAACTCAAGGAACCTCTACCTCCTCCATACCATTCTCATCATTTCCTATCAATCCACCAACCTATAACCCCGTCCCATGGAGCTTTCTTGAAGCTCATGGAGACACTTGCCTTTGTTACATCCACAACCAAACAATTGTGTTCGGACTAAGAGATGAGATACAATACATGTTTTCTCACATTGAAAACTTGTTGCATCCTCTACCACCAACAACAAACACAACACCTCCACCACCATCAACAAAACACCTAAAAATCCCATGATTCACTATCATCCACCCTTGTCGAACGATATATTAATCTAAACCATAATTGTCAACCCTTTGTTATCACCTTCCCTTTACATTCACGATCATCCCTCCTCATTCTCCTACATTTTCCTAGGTTCTAATCTTTGCATTAGGTTCTAATTTTTATTTTTTGTTTTTTTATTATTATTATTTTTTTTAATTTAGGTTGTTGTTTTTAAAACAATAATTGCATGTGTCATACTTTTAGTGCATATACCTAATATGTCCATATATTGTTCCCCTATTAGTTTCATGGATATATCTATTATCATCATTATATATATGTGCACTTGTCTACTAACTTTGTTTCGAAGGATTACTTCACCGCTCGATTCTTTGGTAGCCAAAACAAGTTTTGAGCATACACCAAGGGGGAGCATACACCAAGGGGGAGCATTGAGGTTGATAGGATCAAGGCTTCACTTACGATGATGCAAGCTCGCCTTTTACATTCTATCTCAAGAGTTCAAGCGTAGTAGAAGTCTCGTCTTAGAGTCCACCTTTTTGCTTCGACAAAAGGGGGAGAAGAAGTGTAAACAAGTAACTTATACATTTTACTATAAGTTATAATTTACATAGTTTGTCATCATCAAAAAGGGGGAGATTGTTGGCATGAATATTACGATATTTAATCTAAACATCCTCTTCATGTTTTGATGATGACAAAGATGTAAGTTACAACATATAACGTAAAGTGCTTAAGTTACTTGTGATCACAATTCTTCTATGCATTCTTACGTCAACAAGCCTCGACATTTCAACGTCTCAAGTATGCTTCAACAATCACTTAAGGTATGGATAAACAAGTGTTTAATACATCTCATGATCATAGGGGTATTTAATTAACTAATACAAAGTTTATTTAATTATATAAACATATTATATATTTTTGAAAAACACTTTTGGTAATAAAGAAAAATGTTTTAATCATACTAAATATATGATTTCAAACTTTTAACCAAAATTAGTTAGTTTTTCACCAAATAAACTTTCCCCACTAAAAGACAGAAAATCTGGCCGTTTCAGTAGGGCGGCCCCCTTAATTATAAGGGGCGGTCCCCTTAATTTTAAGGGGACCGACACACAATTAAGGGGACCGGCCACGCTCCCTTGTCAGATTTGGTCAGAAATTTTTCCTTATAAATACCACCTCAAACCTGGAATTTTTCTCACCTTTTGCACAAAAATTTTCAGATCCAATTCTCTCCAAACATCCTTCTAAAACCCTTTGATCATAAGATTATTAATCTTTGTTTCAAGTGATCCAATTTCTCATCACTCAAAGTGCAAGAGAAGAATTCTCCCTATCATAAAGCCAAAGATGTATTAGGATCTAGTTAGTGCTTATGTGAAGTTGTGAGTTATGTATATGTAATAAGTAGATCAAGATGATCTTACTTAGTAGTGATTCAATGAGTGAGTAAGAAGTAGTGGGAGGAAGTAGTAGTGTGGAGAAAACATGTAGTTGTGAAGATGTAGGTGTGTGATTAAGTAGTGGAGTTTAGAAGAAGTTGTGATGAAGCTGTGAAGTCGTGAAGACGTGAAGAAGTTGTGAAGCCGTGAAGAAGTTTAGAAGAAGTTGTGATGAAGTTATAAATTCGTGAAGACGTGAAGAAGTTGTGAAGCCGTGAAGAAGTTTAGAAGAAGTTGTGATGAAGTCGTGAAGTCGTGAAGTTGTATAGAAGTTGTGTAGTGATCGAAGTTGTGTTGTGAGATTGGTTCTAGCTACTATTAGAACTCGACATTTAGCTTAGTGTCGTTAAATGGTGTAAGCAAAAGTTGTGTACGGTTTTCTCCGCCAAAAGGGAGCTTGTTGAGTAGTGAAGAAAACTCTCGAGTAGGTGACTCGGGGAGTGGAGTAGGAACAAGGAAGGTGTCCTTGTAGCTGAACCACTATAAATCATCGTGTCCGGTTTGCATTTCCTTTCTCTTATCTCTTATCATTTGTTCTTGCATTTCTCGCTTTACTTCTATGCTTGCCTACATGTCTTAGTTGTTGCTTATATAGTTGTGATGATTGATTGTGATGAACATAGTAGTTAATATTGTGATTGTGTGTATAATTGCATGATATGGTCAAATAGATTATTATTCACACTTCTCATATTAAGTTTAACTTGATAGATAATTTGATACAAAACGTTTTAAGATTTTAAAAGGAAAACGTATTCACATAAAGATCGACCAAAGCTCCATTCATAAAACTAAGTTTCTCCAAAAGCTTACATATATAATTGATCATATTGATTATATGCTGTTTTCATACTAAACTCTAATTGAAGTTTTCTAAACAAACAATTGAATAAATTTGAATCAACATTTTGAAACAAAGTTTTTATAAAATCAAAAAGAAGGGAAAACTATTCAACCCCCCTTCTAGTTTTCCACAGTTTGGGTTAGGGTACTCCGAAGCTTATTCTAATGAGAAAATTACCAAAAAGGTAGAAAAATTCAAGCTTGATCCACTATATAGTCATTTTCAGCACCTTTTCCCCAAAATGGTCATGTTCGACTCCTCAACTACTCGACTTCATTCAAATTTTGACATGTGTCATTCCTTTGGCGGCTAAACTGCTCGACTTTGACTGCTTAACTGCTCGACTCCACTCAATTTTTGACACGTGTCATTCTTTTGTACTTTTTCTGGTACAAAAGAATGACACGTGTCAAATTTTAGGTGGAGTCGAGCAGTCGAGCATAACCAAAATAGGAAAAGGATGCTAAAAATATGTACATAGTGGATCATGCTTGGATTTTTCTACCTTTTTGGTAATTTTCTCTATTCTAATTCACTTGTAACCAATGTGTTTTATATATTATTATAAAGGTTATATTATGAATATGTTATTAAAAGGCCCTAATAGAAGTGAGACAATGTCTTTTTATATAGGGATAAAATATAAATCTTAACCTACCCCAAAAGTGCAAGTCCTTCACCCCTATCACCCCAAAAAATTCTTTTTTGTCCAAATAATTTATAGGAGAGGGTCACCTAAATATCTTTGGCGGATATCCTATAATAGTGACATGTGTCCCCTACCATGTTCCTACCAAGTACTAACATGGTACCACTCCCAATTGGTACTTTCTTGAGCGACTTGTCGTTTTTGTCTTGTTGTAAAAAAGTATAGTTTTTTTATTATATAATAGTACATATTTTTGGTCCTTGTGATTTGATTGGTATTTCATTTTTGGCCCTTGTGGTTTGAATGGTATTTCATTTTTGAACTTTTTATAATATGTTAATACCTACTGTTAATACAAATATCGCCTAAAAACGTTATTTATATTTTACGATCTTTGCTAAGTTTTGTTAATGACAAAGTATGAACTTTAGCTAAGAGTAAATCATCACTTTAAGTGTTTAAGTCTTGTTTAAACTAAGGATTACATTTCCTTTTAAACAAAACATTATTTTTATTTCTTAAATTAGAAAGAGTCTTGTCACATCACATTTATTTCTTTAAATAGAAATGTCACATCACATTTATGGTAAGTTTGTCATTATACATTTATGGAAAGAAAGTGTGTTTGACTAACCATAAGTTTTCTTGTGCAAGTTTGTGTTTGACTAGTATTTATGTGATGTGACCTTGTTTGGTTTGGAAGATTTATTGCAAAACCAACTGCAGCCCTGACGGAACCCTGGGGGTACACGGGCGGAACCCATCTGAGGGTTCCGCCGTATCCGCCAGACCTGCAGAAGGTTTTGCTATAAATACCAAACCATTTGTTAGTTTTGAGTCATCACTTAGAGTCATATTTTACACATATTCTCTCATTATACTCAGTAGCTACTAACTTGTGTGATTCTCTCATGTAGCAAAGGAGTTCACATATTCATCTAAGAAGTTACAAGTTTCAACTCTAAGTTGCAAGACTTGTTAGCTTTGTTGTGTATAGACTTTGGTAGTTTATACTTCATATGTATCTTGTATAGAAGTGATCGGTTTGTATTTTAGGCCTCAAAATACATAGTGTGTCGGGAGTGGTTGTACCCTTGTAAAAGAACCAACGGGAGTGGTTGTACCCTTGTAAAAGAACCAACAGGAGTGGTTGTACCCTTGTAAAAGAACTCGACATCTAGCTTAGTGTCGGTAAAAGTATAAGTGACGACGGGAGTGGTTGTACCCTTGTAAAAGAACTCGACATCTAGCTTAGTGTCGGTAAAAGTGTAAGCGGTGTTGTAAAGGTTTCTCCACCGGGAAAGGAGCTTGTTGATTAGTGCTTATAACTATCGAGTTGGAAACTCGGGGCGTAGATGTAGGGCAAGGAAAAAGAGTCCTTGTAGCCGAACCACGATAAACAATCGTGTTGTGGTTTGATCATTTCTTTCTTTACCTTTGCTTATTACATATTGTCTTTAGTTAGAATTGCTAATCACACATAAAGCTTTTCGAAGAATTAAACAAGTAAAGTTGTGTTTATATCTTTAAACAAACGTAAAGCTTTTCAAAGAACTAAACAAGCAAAGTTAGGATTGTTAATCACACGTAAAGCTTTTCAAAGAATGAAACAAGTAAAGTTACAATTGTAATTCACATGTAAAGCTTTTCAAAGAATTAAACATGCAAAGTTGTACTTGCATCTTTGAACAAACGTAAAGTTTTAAAAAGATAATCAAGTTAAAAAGCGGTAAACTATTCAACCCCCCCTTCTAGTTTTCCACAATTGGCATCAGGAGCTACGTTACTCAAGATATTTAAAAAAGAATGTATTTTAAAACTTGGATCGATCCATGGATTTTGAAAATCTCAAAGAATGGCAACCTATTCAAAACCCACCGCGATTTGAAAAAGAAAACTTCCTTGAATGGAAAAGTATATTTGAAAACTATGTAAAATCAATTGATCAAGATCTTTGGCATATTATTTCTTTTGGTGATTTCAAACCAAAGAAAACAAGTTTTGAAAACCAAGATAACTATCTTAAACTTGATAAAAATACTAAAGCTAAAACAATGGTTTATAAAGCTTTAGTACCGAATATGAAAGAATGTATTTTAGTCAAACGGCCAATGATACTTGGAAAAATATGTTAAACTTTCATCAAGAAATATGTCAAGTCAAAGATGATCAATTTGATCTCACATATGAATTAGAAGTCTTATTAATAGATAGACATTTAGTTGAGATAAATACATGTGCTACTAGTTTAAATTTTTTAAATGAAGGTGTAAGTGAAGATGATTACTCATGTCGAGCTCTTAATGGACTTGCTTACGATTCATGGAATAACACGGATGAAGATGAAGCCAACCATCCGGTTTGTGATTCTCAACTAGATAAAACATCAAGCAAGGTACATTTTGAAACCAAACACTTTTGCTTTGACACATTTATCCTAGAGTTTTCTAAACTAGAAAATGAGTCTAAACTTTTATGCAACATGGACCTAAAAACTATCTTTAACTATGAACCTTCAAAATCTTTTGTGAATAATTTTGAAAATGAAATCATGTTAGAAGATAAAATATCTAGACTTGAGAGTCATGTTGAAATTGATTTAGAATGCAAATTATGTCTAGATTACAAAATGAAAAAGGAAAAATGCTTGCTAAATTTGAAGAAAGTTCAAATGCTCTTGAAAGTTGTTTGAAAAGTCAAAAGTCATTTAGAGATAGAACCGGATTAGGATTTAACTCTAATGAACCATCAACAAGTAAAACAAAACAAGTTGTATTTGTGAAATCTAGGAGAGAATGATAGGAGTAACTCTATCTCGAGTAGAAGCTCATGATAAAAAGGGTAAAGATATCATGTTCAATACTCTTATGTGTTTGTCTAACTTGCTTGGATTTATAAGTATTTGAGTTTAGCTCTTCTATGATTCAAGATTACTTGCTTAATGATTATCTTCTTGGTGGCTAATCTATGGAGCTTAAAAGGTACACGTCTCTTCAACTTACCTTTCAGTGTTTCATATTGATTAGCATTAAGATATATCATGGGTGATATTAGAAGTATTCTAAAGTGTTTACCTGCTATTAGTAATAACAAAAATTAGATTCTATGAGACAAAGGAATTTCGTCATTAGTACTAGTAGGAGATATAAGGTGTTTTGGTTCTTTAACCGTCAAGAGATAAACACGAGAAACTCTTGAGTGAGTCTCACTCAACTCTTGCTTACAAGTGAGCTAACTAAGAATTTCCTAAGTGTTAAAATGTCTGACACTTTTGTGATGCTTGCAAAACACACCTTTGTAAAACAACATTCTTAAACACCATACTTTGGATCTTAAATTTTGTTTTACTTCAACCACTCCTTTATGATAATTTCACATAAAAACACACAAGGTGAAATAAATCACATTAGCATACATTAGGATGTGTGGAATAAAATGAGTTTTCAACATCTAGGATTTACATATCAAATGTGACACTTAGTCTTATGATGTTGTACCTCTTGGACTTTTTCAAAACAAATTAAGTTCATAGTGTCTCAAGTAACAAAACCCAAAGAGTCGAGGAGTCGTTGAATATAACATTTAACGAGTGATCTCCTCCTTCTAAGATATCATCTTTGGTAGATGATGACTTAGTCGAAAGTCCAATGATGGCAAGACAAGTATGTTGTGTAAAACATTAAGGATAAAAGTACAAAATAGCATCTTCTCACCTTGATTCAAACATTGAATCAAGAAAAATTGACATATGTTATAAAACTTGATTTATAGGTCATAGTTGTGTCTAAATAAATTCAACAAAAACAGTTTTTGGAATTTAGAGTAAAACAACTAGTGAAACAAAATAGAATTTTCAAAAGTAATCAAGTGATTAAAGTGTCAATATTTGAAAGACTTTTTGATAATAAAGCAAGCCCCAAAAGCAAAGGATTTTAACTTAAAGATATTCCTAGTTACTCTCTTGTTCTCAATGGTTAAGTTATTGATGACTTATCAAGAATGAGATTAGCAAATCCGAAGGTAAAACTAAACGTAGAGAAATGTTCGGAAGACTACTTGTTCTCATAACAATTAGATCCAACATTATGTTTAGTGTTTGTCTATGTGCTCGTTTTTAGAGAAGATCCTAAAACAACTCTCTCGAAAGAGTTTGTTTGGATTCATCATAAGGTACTACACAACTAGGATTATGGTATCCCAAAAGAACGGGAATAGAAACCATAGTGTATGTCAAATGGAATTATGTCGGTAATAAGTTGAGAAGAAAAGCCCAAGTGGTACTTGCACTTTTATACTTATTTACCCAATGATTCTCCAAAACGCATAAGATTATCAAATTAGTATCGAATGGAGAAGCACATCAACAAGCTCCGCTTGAACAAGCAAATTCGTGTCAACAACGGAATTCTTTTATCAACATTGTTATCCCTTCAACAAAGGAATCATCGACTTCAGCGACAATTCAATCCATTATGTTCTTAATTGACATATTGTGATCCGTCATCATCGCCTTGGTAAAAAATTTTCATTGAGGAACGTCTTTACTAAGAAAGTCTTATACATTAACCATTCTATCAACGTTTACACAAAACCTCTTGAATGAGAAGCATTCATCATCCCTAGGCTTAGTCAAAGACTCATAAGACCTAAAACCTTAGTTTTGAACATTAGGATAAAACCACAAAAATCAAGACAATCCCTTTTGAATTTTTCCCTGCAGTTCCCACGGAACCCTCAGACCATACGGGAGGAACCCTCCCTTTGGTTCCGCCTGGTCCGCCAAAGCTGCAGGATGTTTTATTTTTATTTTCAAAACCAAACACCTCTTTACTCACAACTCCAACTTACCAACAGCCATTCCTCACTCACAAACACCTTACCACACGAAAATTAGGGCTCTCACTTACTGCAATCCAATCAACTTTGTAAGTATTCTTATCATAATTGCATTTTCAAACAAAATCTCATCACATTCACCTTGTGATATATCTCAGCCCATAAGATTCACAAAATGAGCAAAACTTCAAGCATCTTCCTCATAACCTTTCATCACTCAAACCTCAAACAACCAATGTGAAATGAGAAACCAAGTTATCCTTTGTCATATCAATATCGAGTCATCCACCATTTCCATGCCCTCAAAGAAACCAAGAGTTAATATCATCTTCACCAATAACTCCACCTAGTCATCTTCACAAAAAGATTCCACAATATAACCAAACAAGTATGTCATCCCCACTATAACCTAACCTATTAAGATTAAACCACCTTTCATGATACATAAACCTATGTTCACCCTTGTGTCGCTCTTTGAAACAAAGGGCAATTGTCATATCCATACTCTCATTAATATATTTGTCTATGTCGTTGATCGGCTCTGAACCGTCAGATAATATTGACCAAGGTCAATAAGTCAAAAACAGCTTAGACTAATGCTTCCGTGGAATACAGTGTTTCCCCGGGTCGTTTATCCCAAGGAGGCGTGAAATCTGTAATAAAACGAATTTGTGATCGAGTGGTTTTGAACAGGAAAAGGGTGTGAGAGTTTAAAACTAAGGTTTTATATAATAAAATGACTTAAATAAACTAATTTATCTAAAACGTAAACCTAAATTATTTAAAAACGTTTAAAACCTAAAAACGCGTACGTTTAAATTAAATTTTACGTTAACGTACGAAATAAAACGTGAATTCTGTCCAATATAAATCCCACGGATGTGAAAATTATATTTTTGGAATTCAAATAAATAAATAAAATTATTAGAAAAAGAAAATATTTTTTAAGACTTTTTATTTAATTTTTATTAATTAAAAACTATTTAAACTTAATTAAACTATTTAAACTAATTTAATTATAATAAATACTAAATGGAAAGTTAAAATTATAAAACTTTTTATATAACTACACTAATATAACAGAAACTTTATAAAAATATAAAATTTCCTAAATACTAATAAATAAGCTATTTTAATAATTAATTACTTATTATTTGTTTAATACCTAATTAAACTATTTTAATTATAATAAATACTAAACTAATTTCTAAAATTCTGAAACTTTTTGAGAAAATACTACAAGTTAATATTTACCTAGGAAAAATAAAAAAGGTTGTAGTACAGTAGTAAATAAGCAATTGAAAGCTGATTAAGCTAAATTAAGCAAATAGGAAAGAAAGGTGCTAAGTAATAAATTTTGCAAAGAATAAATGAAAAAGTCCCAAGGGCAGTTGGTGTTTGTGTGTATGGTTGTGTTCGTGTGCTTGCTAGGTCCCAGGTTCGATTCCAATAAACCCCCACTTTTTGCAATTATTTTATTTTTTATTTTTTCTTTTTGCAAAATACTTTAACCAACAAAAGGAACAAGTTTTGTGAAGAAGCTTTTGCTGAGAAGCTTGAAAGAAGCTTATACAAGCTTAAAACTCCCACAGTTGGGTGTTTAAGCTCAAATGAGCTTTGCATACGCCAAAAGCTAATCAAAATTGAGTACAAGCTATCCTTAGGCTAAACACAAGCTTGCATAGGTTCAATACCATCTAAATAAGCTTAAAACCACAAAAAAATAAGCCAAGCAAAGGCTGGAACATACATCAAAAAAGCTCAGTGAGCTGCTGATGCTTTAACAACAATCAGTGCCCATGGGGGTGAGTTGTGGAGCAAGAATAAATGAGCAAACAAGCAATGAAGGGCATATAAACTATTCATGCAACGAGGCAGCCTAGTGGTCTCCCCTAAGCACCAAAAATCAGGCCATAAGCTCAAGAAATGAGCTTGAAATGGCTGATGGAAAAACGGGGCAAAATGGTAAAGGGTGGGTGCAGGGCATCTACAAGGTCAACTGTCCAATTTTTGACTCAATTTCAAGTGACCAAATGGGTTCCAAGTTGCAATTTTCTTTTTTATGTTGATACACAAGCTACCAAAGTTTACAAAACAACAAATTTCATCTATTTCCAACTAGAATCAAACCTTACAGAAGCATTGGAAATCTGTCCCATTTTTTAGATTATGAAAACTTTGACTATTGGAGTTTTTGCAAAAGTTGACTAAAGTGAGATTCTACTGATCCTAGATGATTAGATAAGTTAAACTAAGCTATATGGAGACTAATGTGAGCAAGAAAAGCAAGTTTTTACCCTAAATGAAGATTATGCTAGTCTAAGGTTCAAACAGTTAAGCATATGAGGGAGATTAAAACTTGTCTTGACTTTTTATCATATGAGCATTGGTTTCTTAGCTTGACCTATCCTAAACTAACCTAATGTGATCTACTAATGCCAATTAAACATCAAAACAACAACATGATCACATAATACACCCCTGTACCAAACACCCCTTTATTGTATTTGCTGAATTCAAGTTTTGCAGCCCTAAAAATGGTGATTTAGCCTTGTAAAAAAAATCTAAAGATTAAAATAAAAATACCAGCAAGTAGATAAGTAATAAAATAAGCTACAAACCAAATTTCAGGTCTAACAGACTTATAACGAAGAAATGAAAAATCAAAAACTATTTCTGCAGTTTGGTAACTTTTTTGACTTTTTAGATTTCTTAAAAGCTTTGACTAATATGAACTTTGAATGGCTCTAACAAACTGAAAACATGTTATAAAGCTACAAGGATGTGATCTAAGGCTATGTTAACAACTATGGAACCAAAATGAATGATCATACTACTCAAAAGCCTAACAGTTAACAATTTGGAATGAAATGAGGAGCTAATTTGACTTTTTGTTGAAAGAAACTAAAGTTTTGTGACTAATAAGTCCTAATGAGACCCAAAGAAACATGAACCAACCATGAGTATCAACACAAACAACCTTAAAACTCCTTGAATCAGTTGTTCCAAACAGACCTTCAAAATTAAGTTTACACTAGAACTAGAGTTTTATAGCTATAACCTACTACTTTTATGTTAAAAACGTATTACTAGAACTAAATTAAGGCTAATCAAACAAGTTTTAAGTATGAAGAACCACTAGAACAAAGAAATGATATACTCACTACATTTAGGCAGTGAGGATGAAATTTTGAGCAACAAAATATTCTAATGAACAAGGGTCAGATTTGAAGCTAGATGGTGACTTAAGTACAATAAATAAACATAACAACACATGAAGATTAAGTGGACAAGCACTGCTACAGTAGATGACAGAAAAATGAAGAGTATGGCTTACAAGTCGATTCCAAGCTTAGAACATGAACCAAGATCTCAAAACATTCCTAACACCTCCCTTGAGGTTCTATTACCCAGATCCATCCATATCTAAACTTGCTCCAAGCATCTTCTTTATTAAACAATGATTTTTAATTTTACACTATTTTCCTTGAATTTTGAGTAATTTAAGTAAACTGAATAAAAAACTTGATTAAGTACTCTAGGAACTTATAAAAGCTTAATAACAACTTATATTGAGCTTAATGGAACTTTTTTAATACTTATAACAATATTTAAGTAAAAGTGTCAATTTCACTTAAATATACCAAATCTGAATTTTTAAAAGAAATGCTGAAATTAAGATGATACAAAGTTATTATTACATTAAAATAACTGATTACAAGCTTCTAAAACAAGGAAATACAATTGGAATTTAGTTATACTAAGAACTACTACCTACAATACACTACTCGTAAAATTAAACTAATTATTTTCCACTTCTGCTTCTTCCTCAATTTATAGCCTCCACACTTGTTCCACGTGTCATCAGAAGCAAATCCCACCAATTCATAGCTTTGATACGTGTTGAATTTCATCACACCTGTTTAAAGGATTTTGGCGCCAAAATCCAATTTGATTGCTTGTAGCCGTTTTTTAAGCATTGAATGCAATTGACAGGTTGTGATGGTGCAGGTGGACAAGTTGGAGTGTATATGTGAGCTAGGGGTGGTGGTGTAAAGTTTGGCAGGTTAGGGGTGTGGTGGAGATGGTGGGGACAGTACGTGGCCTCTCCTAGGGCAAACCTAGGAGGTGGGTTTTGATATGGGAGTGACAGAGAGGGTAGTGAGGTGGAAAGGTGTAAGGTGGAGGTGGAGTTGTGGGTAGTAGCAGGGTGAAGCAGGTGGTGATGGGAGGTAGGGGATGAAGTCAAACGGGTCAAACATCCAGGTTTTATTATAAAGGGAGTTGGGCTTGAGGGTTGGGCTTTTTGTTGATTGGGCTTGGGTAAAGGATGGACCAGGTTGTTTGTTTGTATTGGATTTGGAATTTGGATTTTTGGTTTTGTAAATAATTTAAAGCCCAAGGACCTATTATGTAAAATCTGATTTTCCAGGGACTAAACCTGTAATTATTCCAAAGATTTTCAAAAGGTACTATTTTTGTCATGTTGTAATAATATAGGGACCTTTTTGATATTTTCCAAAATAAAAACAACCAGGGACCATTTTTGCCAAATTTATAAAGTTGAGGGTAAAAAGTGTAATTTTCCTAAAAGTTATAAAAAATGACTTGTTTTATCAGAATAAATAGTACAAGGGCCTTAGATATAAGTTTTTCCAAATTAAAATGCCAGGGACTGTTTTTGCCATTTTTGAAACATCAGGGACCAAAACTGTAATTTCCTCAAACTTTTTATCCAAAGGTCAAATTTGATAACTTGTGAATTCCCAAGGACCATTTTTGACTTTTTCTTCCAAAATAACTTTCCAGGGACTAGAATTGTCAAGTTTGAAACTTGAGGGACCTGTTTTGCCATTTTGTGCAATTTTGAACTTTCAAGGGTAAAATTTGTTATTTCATGATTCCTGGGGGACTGTTGTTGATTTTCTTTAAAATAATTTTCCCAGGGACCATTTCTGACATTTCTTGAAAGTTCAGGGACTGATTCTGCCAATTGTGCAAACTTTGCACGTTTTTCATCTGTTTTCAATCCTTTTACACCTGAAACATATAAAAACACATTCCAAAGATATTTATAGTATTATGTGGTGTTTCTGTGTGTTTTTAACTGTTTTCGTATTCTAAATGGAACAGAAATGATGAGTTTTTATGAACTCATCAGTCGTCAAAAGTCAAGTGAATTTCATTATGAAATGCGTCTCTTCAACTTTCTAGCAAGTGAAGAACACAAAGAAGATATCCAAGCTTCAAGTGTTGTCAAGCAATCACCACCTCATTTCACATATCCACTCTCGGTCGTCAACCATACTTTACCACCATTCACCACATTGTTAAAACAAATGAAAAACGTCATTGAAACATCACTTGCATTATAAAACGTTTTTAAGCATCAAAATGAGTCAAGTTAACCGCACCTCCACATTGTTTTCATATTGGCACACACTAGAACATACACATTACAATAGTCGTTTACTTAGACTAAAATGTGAAATTTTGAGTTTCTAGGAATCATCATGCCTCTTCTAACTCACTACGACCACAAGGACACCATCAAGTACCTACCCAAACACCAGAAAACCAAAGGTCTTACTCAAACTCAAATCGTTGTTTTCAAAGCCTTAGAAAAACGATATGTCCATAAGGGTAGAACCATTGATCCATCCTTCTTAGAAGGTACAAACCTCTACAAGGAACTTGCCACAATCAACTTTGAGTGTCTCTTAGAAATCGACGAGCCTATTTGTTCTAGGTTCATTTTAGAATTCTATGCATCCGTTACCCTCTCGAAGGATGAGTATGGTCGCATGTCTATTAACTTTAGGGCTAGTAGTCATCAATACTCCTTCACTCTCGAGGAGTTTGCTCAAATCCTAGGTGTCCCAAACCATGGTACTTGCATCTACTTCGACTTGCACTCCCTCTCAACTCTTGACACACTCTTTGACCGCATCCATCCCTATGATACCCCTTTTGTGTCCAAATATTAACTTCGTGACCACCTCTTCATTAGGACCACCAACACTAGGAGAACTAGAACCGAAAATGAGGTCATCAAGGACCCATATGGAATGGAATTCAATGAACTCAAGCCCCAATTCAATAAATGGGAAGAACTCTTTAGAGCCAATGAAATTAGCACTATAGGAAACCAGGATCACATCAATGTTTGCCTTTGCTACATGCTCTACTCCTTGTCCGTTAGGCAACCCTTCAACCTTGCCTACTACATGACCAAAAGAATGGGCGACATTCCCGTGCAAAGCACAACGTCTATACCGTATGGAATGCTCTTGACTCGTCTCTTTAGGTTCATTCTCCCATTTCATCAACTCCTATAGGTCTTCACCTAGACTACTCTCTCATTCCACACGCTTTTGTCCCACTAAGTGATAGGAAAATCTACAAAGCCCAAGGTAAACATGTTCCAACTCTAGGCTTTGCCCAACTTTAGGCTCCCACCTCTAGAATACATTTTCCAACTTTCGGATATTCCAAATGAGTCGGTGGAGTTCAAGCAAACAAAAGGGATGTTCAAAAACATCGAGAGATTTCTTGGAAAGCTCAAGAAGAAGATTGACCGTCTATGAGAGCGGGTGTGTAGGAGTGTTTGGCACTAGGTGCTATTTGAAAATTTTTGTCGTTTAAACATTACGTGCTATGTATTTGTGTGTTGCTAAGATATTTGGTACTATTTGGAACTTGTAGGAACTAATAATGATGCAGGAAGACAACATTTGGCATGTTGTCAAATTTTCAAGTTTATGATAATTTCACTAAGTATAGTGAAATTCACTAGCCCCTGGTCAAAGTCCAATGGTATGCGTCTTTACAAGTCCAATTTTTGCATTTCCTAACCAGATATGAATTATATTTTTGTTTTTAGAAGTTTATGAAAAATTTGAAAATCGTCTCGCGGGTCAAAAATGCAGACTGCCAAGTTTTTCAAGTCTGGAGGATCTGGCGTACCCAAAAATGGGTTCCGTCAATGTATTTTCTGGGCAATCCAGAAATGGCCCAACGGACCAGCCGGAACCCTCAGGAGGGTTCCGCCTGTGTTGTCTCAGGGTTCCGCCAGTCACCTGCAGAAAATTTATGTCATTTTTCTTAAGTTCAAAACTTGTAAAGTGTCAAATCATTTTCTTTAGTGAGAAACATCTTCCCATACCTCCAATAAGCATACTATGACAACTCTCACTCACTAAAACAATTAGGAAGTCACTTCCCGCCAAAAATTCGAATTCAAACATAACTAACCCAAGGAACCCTTTTAAAGGATCCTTCAAACCATTGGACCATTTTTAAACCAAATCACTTCCCATGATCACAAAGCATTGAGTTCATATGTTGGTCTTTCACTCCACCCAATTCCATTGGATTGACATCAAATTATTTGAAACCTCAATCTTTATATGGAACACATCAAATCCAAACACTCCTTCCCACAATTCTTTTTTTAAGTTTGATCACTTTAGAATACCCCAAAACTCACACCAACACCACTACTTCTCTCAATCTCAAAACTCTTGCAAACCAAAGATTTAAGATGACTAAATCAAACACCTCATCCGAATCATCAAGCTAAAACCACTAGGATTAGTGTTAAACCTTGTTGCTTCAACAAAACCATCAAATCAAGCTCATCACTTGACATTTCTTCACCTATCCAAGACTTCCTTAACCTTACTACCTCAACACCATATTCAATACCTTGCAACATCAACATGACCACTATTCAAGATTTCCTCAATCTTGCTACTCCAACATCCTCTCCCAAACATGGCAATACAAACATATACACTTTTCAACCATCAAAAACTTTTTCAACCATCAATCACCAACATTTACACCAATGGAACTTTTCCATACACCACCAACATCACCACTACCCTATTTGGAAACTTTAGAAGACCTATCACCTAAATTATCAAGCCTTCCATCTTTGTCACTCTTTGACACCATTGCTCAAATGGAAACCCAACAACAACCAAGTGAGCAATTAGATGATCAACCCCATCAACCATCATTGGTAGAACGGTTGGCTTACCGTTATGCTAGATTCTCTATTTTTCAAAATGATCAAGGTTTTACACACCTACAATCATTTGTGTTTCACCCCATTTACAAAGAAACAAGCTTACACCATTTTGTTCAAACAACAACCACCACAACAACAATAACTACCACCACCACAAGAACCTTCCCAACACTTTGAATCTCTATTTTCTTCGTATAAGAAAATAGAAGCATCTCAATGATCCACCACCAAGACCAACAAAACCACCACCTTTCACAAATGAAAACCAAGGTTATTGTTTGACCAAAATGAGTCTTTTGACCACAACCAACCACCACAACAAGAGTATCACCATCCAAAACCATTGTTGTTTCACCCTATCGACAAAGACATCCATGGTTCTCTAACCAATGAAATGAGGTTTATCCTAAACCACATTTCGGATCGTCCCAAGTTTAGAGTCTCCAAAATGAAACAAAACCGTTTTTTTTGGAAAATGTTTCTCATTAAAACCAACAAACCAAGTTTAGAGAATCAACATCAAAACCAACAAACCAAAACCGTTTCACCTCCACAACATTCAAAACAAAACCTGCTACAGCATCCAACACACATTTTCCTCCTTAAACAACCTTTGCCTTGTTTTTCGAAAATGTTTCTCATTAAGGAAAATGATGGTTTCCTTTTATCGATGTAGGATTTTATGTTCTTAGTTTCTTTTTATTTTTCTTTTATTTTTAGAAGTAGGATGCTTTCTTCCTAATTTCTTGTCCTTGACTTTCTAAGAGTCAAAATTTTACATGAAATGAATTTCATTCTACTACAAGGTTTGCATTATTTGTTTACCATTTAGGTATGATGAGTGAACTATACCTTGATATGGTAGCATACATATATCTTGTGTTTTAGAAACTAACATTTCTTTTTGTAGGATCATTATCCATGTTTTCCTTCCTTGATACTCCATTTAGGGGAGTAATATTCAAGGGGGAGCATGAGTGTTGCATTATTCCACTTCACAACTCTTAGTTGTGTTCTACACATGAAATGCTTTCATGACTTGTCTTGTGTGGCAACTAACATTTTGTTTTGTAGGGTCAAAATCCATGTCTCCTCGCTTCGCTACTCTTCTTTTTGTTTCGACAAAAAGGGGGAGAATTTATATATAAACTTGTTTCAAAAAAATTTTTTTGCATATCACATCATCTTAGCAAAACCAAGTTTTTATACTAACTTTATAAGACTTAACACTAAAACTAGTGACTTACTTATAAATAAAGTTTATGTTTTGTCATCAACAAAAAGGGGGAGATTGTTAATACAAATATCAAATAAAAACGTTATTTATATTTTATGATCTTTGCTAAGTTTTGTTAATGACAAAGTATGAACTTTAGCTAAGAGTAAATCATCACTTTAAGTGTTTAAGTCTTGTTTAAACTAAGGATTACATTTCCTTTTAAACAAAACATTGTTTTTATTTCTTAAATTAGAAAGAGTCTTGTCACATCACATTTATTTCTTTAAATAGAAATATCACATCACATTTATGATAAGTTTGTCATTATACATTTATGGAAAGAAAGTGTGTTTGACTAACCATAAGTTTTCTTGTGCAAGTTTGTGTTTGACTAGTATTTATGTGATGTGACCTTGTTTGGTTTGGAAGATTTATTGCAAAACCAACTGCAGCCCTGACGGAACCCTGGGGGTACATGGGCGGAACCCATCTGAGGGTTCCGCCGTATCCGCCAGACCTGCAGAAGGTTTTGCTATAAATACCAAACCATTTGTTAGTTTTGAGTCATCACTTAGAGTCATATTTTACACATATTCTCTCATTATACTTAGTAGCTACTAACTTGTGTGATTCTCTCATATAGCAAAGGAGTTCACATATTCATCTAAGAAGTTACAAGTTTCAACTCTAAGTTGCAAGACTTGTTAGCTTTGTTGTGTATAGACTTTGGTAGTTTATACTTCATGTGTATCTTGTATAGAAGTGATCGGTTTGTATTTTAGGCCTCAAAATACATAGTGTGTCGGGAGTGGTTGTACCCTTGTAAAAGAACCAACGGGAGTGGTTGTACCCTTGTAAAAGAACCAACAGGAGTGGTTGTACCCTTGTAAAAGAACTCGACATCTAGCTTAGTGTCGGTAAAAGTATAAGCGACGACGGGAGTGGTTGTACCCTTGTAAAAGAACTCGACATCTAGCTTAGTGTCGGTAAAAGTGTAAGCGACGTTGTAAAGGTTTCCCCACCGGGAAAGGAGCTTGTTGATTAGTGCTTATAACTCTCGAGTTGGAAACTCGGGGCGTGGATGTAGGGCAAGGAAAAAGAGTCCTTGTAGCCGAACCTCGATAAACAATCGTGTTGTGGTTTGATCGTTTCTTTCTTTACCTTTGCTTATTACATATTGTCTTTAGTTAGAATTGCTAATCACACATAAAGCTTTTCGAAGAATTAAACAAGTAAAGTTGTGTTTATATCTTTAAACAAACGTAAAGCTTTTCAAAGAACTAAACAAGCAAAGTTAGGATTGTTAATCACACGTAAAGCTTTTCAAAGAATGAAACAAGTAAAGTTACAATTGTTATTCACATGTAAAGCTTTTCAAAGAATTAAACATGCAAAGTTGTACTTGCATCTTTGAACAAACGTAAAGTTTTAAAAAGATAATCAAGTTAAAAAGCGGTAAACTATTCAACCCCCCCTTCTAGTTTTCCACACCCACCACCATCGCTAATATATTTTAAGGATCCCTTTTTTTAACTTATGAAACATGCAATTTGCTTACAAAAGAAACTTATGAAATATGATCAAGGCAGTGTACATCAAGCATTCAAACTTGTACATCACTATTAATTTTGCACTAACTTCACTTTTTTTCTTATAACAAACAACTTAAACAAAAAAACACACCCATATAACAATTAATAAAGAAAGAATATAATTTTAAAAAAATAAGATATATAACATATTCATCAAGAATCAAATCAACATTCCCTTTCTTAACTTTATCTAACCAATGGCATTTTTTGTACATCTCATTTTAGAGATTCGCTACCTAAAATATCTAATTTTCAAACTGCATATAATTCGTGTAGGGATATTGAAGCTACTCTAGAACCTTGGACCATCACACTAAATTTATCATAATATCTTGCACTAAAATTATCTTCTCCATAGGTTGCTTTGATGACAAAATCTCTTGATTCCATCTTTTTCTTTTTCACTATGACTTGAATGTGACCCACTTACCATGATGACCAACCCCCACCGCCGCCAGATCCTCTATAATAGATCTATGTTTTAAGATGTAGATCTAAGTATTTTTTTTTTCATAGATCTATGTCTCTCTTTTTTTAAATAGATCTTTGTAGCCGCTGCCGGAATAATCTTACCAACCGATGCCGGAATCTGCTTAGTCACGGCAGAACCTACTTAACCCCGCCGGAATCTGCTTTGCTCCGCCAGAATCTACTTTGCCTCGTCGGAGTATTAAGCTTCTTGTGTAAATCTGTAAAGATTTGTGCATATGTTTGTGTTTGTGTTTGGAAAATGGATATGTATATGTTTGTGTTTTTATTTATAAAAGAGAAAGAAAGAGTGTGACCAAAAATAAAATACCAATCAAACAACAAGGACTAAAAATGTAATTAATTTTATTTTTAACTTTTTTACAAAAAGACAAGTCGCCCAAGAAATGTGGACCAGTTGCCCAAGAAAGTACCTTTTGGGGGTGGCACCATCTTAGTACTTAGTAGGGACATGGTAGAGGACACATGTCATTATTATAGGATATCCGCCCAAGATATTTGGGCGACTCTCTCCCATGAGCTATTTGGAGAGAAAATTTTTTTTTGCACTAGGGTTAAGTACTTTTATACCTGTGGGGTATTTGTAGAATTACCCTTTTTATATATCAGGAGATGCGTAAAGCAAGGTAAGTGTTTCTTTGCACATGCCAAAATTATATGGGGTAGAGATGGTGAAATTACAAGCCATATGTTGGGTTTCACAACATAACCCAAATTGAACTACTCGTAAGTAAGTGGGTCAAAATGTCTCCCCTCTACTCATAATAAAGTTTTTGATCAGTTTGCACCGTTGTGTTTGCTTTGAAAGTATGGTATTTGAAAAATCGACCATGCTTCCTATTGTTTTTTAATTTGGTTTGAATGTATAATCATGTCATACATGTTAAAAAGAAAGCCAATATTGAAAAGTAGACGATATATTAATGGGTGACCATTTAATCCATAGGTTCCAAGTCAATAGGGCCCGTTAATTATGTCATGGGTAAACGGGAAAATGATACAAATGTTATGATCTAACACCCATTTCACAACTATCATATTTTACAGACTTTTCAATGAACCTAAAACGTTTTCCATAATAATTTTACTTAATCCCCTTAATATTTAAAATTACAATCCACTTAAACATAAATATACCAAATAAAAATCATATTAAAAAAACACCCACACACAAACATATCACACGACTCGGTCGAGTACACAACCAAGTCCTTGCAAAATACCTTGCATGATGCGACCTACCATGGTCTCCATAACAACACCAACGCCTCAAAAATAGTGCCAAATAAAATGCAGACGTGTCCAAACTAGTGCCATTATGGACAGTCTAATACATCAAGACATAACTGTCCTTGTTGGACTTTTCAAGGATAGTGTTATTACCAAGAAGCACTTCTTTAATTAATTCTCGCAAAAACTTCTAAGTATAGTAATATTGTTATAAATCTATAGCATTTAACCTTATAATAAAATATTTAGTAAAAAATTAAATGGCAAATTTACCAATTTACCAATAATAATTATATGAAAGGAATTTAAAAGAAAAACAATACTCATAAATGTCAAATTTTTATCTATTTATTGAATTTATTGTCACAAAAATTTAACTCGATAAAGGTTTTAAACTAAAAAACTCAACTTAACAATTTTTGACGCCATCACATCACAAAAGTCGAGTACCATGGTATTTTTAAAGTAATTGTCAGTTTTTTAAACGAACCTGAAACGTTTTCCATAATAGTTTCACTTAATCCACTCTTAATATTTAAAACAAAATCTGTACATGCTTAAATATCAAAATCATTCACCAAACTTTTACGAGTAATATACCAAGCAATCAACTTTGTTAAACAATAACAAAGTGATTTTAATAGTATGGATCAAAACAAATGCCTGGGAAATGATGATGATAGATACATAATTAGAATCGTGAAATAAAAAAGAAAGCCAATATTGAAAAGTAGACGGATAATTGGTGACCATTTAATCCATAGGGTCCAAATCAATAGGGCCAGTCAATTAGGTCATGCGGAAACGTGAAAATGACAAAAATGTTATAATCTGGCACTTATTTCACAACTATCATATTTTGCGGACTTTTCAAAATACTCAATTCTCAATTTCTGACACCCCATATGATCAGGTTTTCAAAATTATATGTGACTTTAAGAGCCAAAGATTAAGCAACAATGTTGAACTCCTAGCGACACTCTTTTTGTGGCTTTTAGTGACTCTTATCCAAACGTGCTAATTGAAATAAGTGTCACCAAAATTGCACATAATTGAAAAAAGAAATTAAACAAATAGCGTTGCTATGGGTAAAAAGCTTCACACAATATAATAGAAAAACTCTCCCGCAACCTTAGTCACTCGCATAAAATATTAAAAACTCATAGATTACTCAAATAATGGGTGGTTTAATAAAAATTTAAATATTATGGTCATTTTTTAAAAGAAAGGTCTGATGGGATTTTAGATTAGTTTTGAATATTTTAAGTTTGATTGGTCAAAGTCGACGTCAAATCACTAGAATGTTATTTTCCAAATTGATAATTACGTGAAGTTGGGAATAGCGTCATAATGTTTTTATTCTACTTATAATACTTTATTATTGTTTATTCCCGTAAGGTGGCTTAACTAACATTAATAAGAAAATTTTACTTTGTGAAGAAAAAAAAAACTTATTCTTAGTATTATAATATCTATTACATTTTTTTATTGATCACCTAAAAAGAAAATAGTACTTTGTCAAATAGTAATAAATAAATAAATAAATAAATAACAAAAACATATCTATTGGTAAAATGATTTTAGCACATCATTTTGTGAAAACAAATTTGTAAAATTTTAATTGACATATCATTCTTGGGTAAATAAAAAACTATGCCTTATTTTGTATTAATTTAATGGTCACTTTTATAGTAGAATTAAAATTTTTAATTAACATAGCATTCTTGTGTGAATAACAAACTATACCTCATTTTGTATTAATGTGATTATCACTTTTATAGTAAACTCTTTCTCTCCCTCTCTCTCTCTCTCTCTCTCTCTCTCTCTCTCTCTCTCTCTCTCTCTCCCTCTTTTAACTATAAAACGGACGAGGTTTTTCAGTTCAAGTTGTCGGAAAGGATGGACCTATTTGATTTAGATGTTCGCGACATCGCCTATTTAATTCCGAATCATTTTTTACCCTTCCCTAGCCACCCCCAAATGTACATTTTAGCGAGATGTGAACACTTGACTTCTTATAAGAAAACCAAAAAAAAAAAAATTACCGCTAAGCCATTTGATGGTGGTTCCTTCAGTATCTCTTTTCTTAATTTAATAGAATAATATTTTTTTAATCATATACTATTGAAATTTATGACTTTTCCTTTCTTTTCATTTTTTTATTTGTATCATTTTTTATTTTTTGGTTTGTTTGATTTAGTTTTAAATTTAAGCACTTTTTCAAGTAAAAATGAATATGACATCAAGTTTAGAAAATATTTAGGTTGCAATATGTGTGTGTTTATTTAGGCAAAACAAATCGTTTGAGGTCTTGCCTTGGCATGTGTCATATATGCTTAGCAGCTTGGGCGTGGTTTAATTTTTTTATATAAAACCATACCAACGACATAGAATCTAAACGTTTTTTTTTTAACCTTTAACGTTTTTATGGTTAGCAACTGATTTTAGTTATGTTAATTTTAAGAGATAGAGTATGAGTGTGCATAGTTTAGGTTAGTGTAAAATATGAGTAAAGAATAAATTATAATAAATGAAAGACTTGTGATTGGTTAGTGGTTTTAATCTTAAAGTTGAATTAGACTTTCTAACTTAAATATTTTTTCATGTGGTATAAAGAGGTGTGAAAAGTTTTACATGCATAACAAATTCTCTAATGATATTTTACCGTAGAAACCCCTTACCCAAAAAAATTCTCTAATGATTAAATAGACAAATCTCGATGATTCATTTTTTATCAAAATAAAAACTATTCACTTTCATTATTTTTTTAAAATTAAATATGTCACAAACCGTTAATCACTACACGAAACGAATCACATCATCGCGACAGGAATTAAATTATTTTTCTATAAAGGACACTTCTATATATACTTTCGACAAACATTTTTTTCGAGTGAAAAATTCTGTCCCGAGAGGTTGAATTCTTAAGTAGCTTTTAGCTTTTTATTACCTGTGATACATGTAAGATTTTTGGTCATACTTTGGTTGAATGTCCAAAATCTGTTCAACCCCATGTTTAGCCTACCAAGAGTGTTAATGATGGTTTTCAAACTGTCAACAACAAAAAGAAGAGTAAGTAGGGTGGTTCAACTGCTCCGGGTCAAGGAGGGTTTACGAAACCTATTGTTGGTAAGAAGTTTCAATATCAACCCAAATGCCTCCTCCCGAACCTAAGAAAGTGGATGTTGCTAAGAATAAAGTTGCTGATGTGGCTAGTACGAGTGGATCAAAGGTTGCAACATCTAATCAGTTTGATGCCCTTAATATGGATGATACTGATGATTTTGGTATTCCTACTAAGGAAGTTGGTATTCCTGCTAAGTGTAACACCCCCAATTCATGGACGCAGCGGAATTCGAACTGGGTGTTACTTGACGGCACAATAGTCACAATAATAGAAAACGAACTCCAATTGAGTCGTTTTAAAAGATTTATCATTCAAATTGTATAAATATCAGAGATTTCAAAACGAGGTCCCAGATGGTTCCATGTTTACAAATTACATTAATTGAGTTTTGAATGATAATAAAATTTATAGCCCTCTTGAGAATCCGTGCGCTTCCGTGCCATCCTTGATCGTCATGAACCTGAAATACATGCTTGAGAGGTCAACACAAAGGTTGAGTGGAATTCGTAGAGTTTAGTTAAATCGTTTGAACACAATAATCGTAATGTGAGGTAATTAATCACACATTCATAGATAGAAAACAAAAAACGTTATTTATTGCACTAAGCTCATACAACCAAAGCATTAACATCGAACCACAAATTGGCATTATAGAAGCCCTATCCAGGTACTTTTGCCATTATACCTCTAAATCTCAAATATAGTGCATTTGTGTGAACTCGTAGATGTTCAACACAAATGGGATCCGTCAATCCCAATAGATCTATTCACAATATTCGCGCTCACTATAGGTAGTGACTAATGGTTTATGATATAGGGACTTCGAACATGGCAATCGTTACTTAGTGACAATAAAACATCGTCGGGTAGCATACAGTAGAAAGCATTGTGTTCGAGTAGAAAAATAGTAGCATGTATTCCCCCCATGGGTTTGTAAAATAGTTAAACAATAGAAAGTGGGGCTACGAACTCACCTTAAGTTATGTAGTGAGTAGTGAATGTGATGGTCGAATCTCGAAGGTTTCTACGAGCAACCTATAATAGAATGTTGCGACTTAGGTTCGGAGTAAAGAATATGAAGTAGTGCCTATATATATATCTTGCATTTAGTCCATGATGTGGTATGATGTATAATGTAAGTCTTTGAAAGAAATGATTCATGAAACATGTATGTTTATATATCGTTTACTACCGTTCGGGCCGACATAATTCAGAAGTCATGTTAGTAAGCGTTCGAGGAGCCAGGACACTTTAACTCGTAAATCCACAACTCAACTCGACGGCTTACATAATGAACTCCTCACATGAGGCTCCCTACTATTGTAGTAGTTGATAACATATATAGATATAAGTTTTGATTCGAAAAGTTACATGTCCGATATTTGAATAAACTTAGGAAAGTTTATTAGTACATGAAGATTGTTATTAGGGGTAGTTTCATAAGTCTTGAATGACCATTTTCTCTTGGTAAAATCTCATGGTTTCCTTTTAAGTGAAGTAGATCCAAATTGCTTGTTCAAGTTATCGCCTAATTCATTGTTTCATGTTTACGCCTAAGTAAGCTTGTATGGTCGTTTCGTCATGGCCTAGCCATGACCTTTGGTTCTTGTTCCAAGGTCTTGAGACTCAACCTTGGCTCTAGCCATGGTTGTGGTCTTGATTCTAGGTCATAAGACCCCTTTGGTCTTCATAAACCATAACCTAGATGTAATGACTTTGTCTAAAAATGGGCGGTTTAGAATTTGAAGAAATTTATTACTCGGAAAGCGTTTTCATGGCTCGAGCTTCTTTGTTCCTGAACGAAAACGTCGTTCCGGACAACTTTCATGTTTTAACTTTTTGATGAATCAGACCAGAAGTGGGACTTTCAAAACCCAAATTTGATCAGAATGGTATTTGGCAGTTTTGCCGGAAACTTTGGTAATTTCAAATGGGCGTAACTTTTGACTCGTATACTCGTTTTGGGTGGTTCAAATTGCTATGGTTTCCTTGTTAAGTCCTCTACTGTAATATGTAATGATCCAATATCATAATTTTACCATTTTGGTCGTGGTTTTCCAAGAAAGTCACTAGTTTACTTGTTTTAGTAACTTGTCTTAACAATCAATTACAATAACTTGTTTTGTTCATTTTTATACATCATGGACATGCATACAAGACATAATATAGCATGAATAATAGGTAAATAATATGAACATGATTATTTAACAAGAAGCAAGTTAGGGTTTGCTTACAACTTTTGGCTTTCTACAAGAAAGGAAGTCAAGTATGGAACTAGGACACTAAACCTAAGCTTGTAAACCCTTTACCACAACTCTTGTAACCCTTGCTAGCCTTGATCTAACCCTTGTGAAAATCATTTAACTTCAGCCCTAGTAACCTTGTGTAGCTCCTAAATCAACCATGGAATCACCAAACAAACTTAAGATTCATGTAGAGAATAACTAAGCCTTGAACTTTGATATGTAACTTGTAGCTTAAAGATCAAAGGATCATGGAGCTATGATTTGTGTTGGCTCGTTTTTGTGGATGAAAAGATGAAGAAGAAGGTGTTCTTGAGTGGCTATTTATAGTATGAGAAAGTTAGCTAACCATACATGGGTTAGATATTAACCATGGCTAAGTTTAGGTGAAACTTTGTGCCCAAGTTAAGATGAATGGTCAAGATTGAATCACATGGTGACTAATCCCCCCCCTAAGTCGGTTGGGGCTGTGTGGTGGCCAATTTGGTGACTTTTGGATAATATCTAAGAGTTTAAGCTAAGTTTTGACTCCGTAAAATGCTAACCGTAAGCTGTTAAGCCACGAAACTTAAAACCGGGTATCGTAAAAATACGAAACTTGGGAGAATGGTTAAACATGTCATAATACTCCATAATAAAATATGAAATGAGTGGTTGGTTCCATTTGGGTGCTCAAACCCTGCTAAAACTGGAAACACGGGTCTAAAACGCGTAATACGCAAAACGTACGAATATTGCGTAAAATTGAGAAAAGTTAAATGTAACTTTTCTAATGGAATGATAATGACTTAAAATGACTTATAATGTCTAGACTGGGCTCAGTCTAGTGTCGGTTAGTATTAAATGTCCTTTAGACATCAAACCGTAAGCCTAAAAATCACGAAATGACTTATAAAATCAAGGAATGATTTTTGGTCAATGGAGGAGGGAAAAATATGTTGACTTTTTCTAATAAGTTGAAAACTTAAATCGTCTTAGAAATGCGGTGCAGGTATAGGCTAAGGTTACGGCTGAGTAAAAACGCTTAAAACTGAAAATTCCAGTTTTTCACGGCCGAGGTTTATTTTGGTCATGTTTTTCTCAGTCATGATTTATTCTCAAATAAATCATGAGTGTGTCAAACATTTTTCTGATATGGGGAAAATTAACGCGACCGAATTTCGTTGTACGTAGAATTTCTGAATGATGTTTTACCCTAAAACGTGTAATTCCGTGTAATTCCTTAATAACTTTCACGAAAATGAGCTTATGAATGTCAAACTTTTAATTTGTCATGGAAATGATTTATCACTTCAGCCCAAGAAATAAAATCAAGTTTCGGGAAAATTTTCGGGAAAGTGAATAGTAAAAGTGAATAGTGAAATTTTCTGGGAATAAAAGTTAACCTGAAATTGCGAATTGTTACAGTCTCCACCCCTTACGGGGAACTTCGTCCCGAAGTTCTTTGTGTGTTATATGTTGGAGTGGTGTCGATGAAAAGGTGTGGTTACTTATGAGGACTAGAGTCTGGAATTACTAGTGATGTAGTTTGATTTTTTTTTTTCGTTTCAGCGTATGGTGTAGGATGAGGCTTACTTTCATGTAGAAAAGGTATGGTAATAGTCGAATATCAAAGGAAATTGATATAGCAGTCGAATATTAATAGGAATTGAGATAGTAATTGCAATCATAGCCTAGTTGGTAATCTGTTGTTGTACCTAGTGTTTGTTGACTTCATACTTATGTTATTTCGGATACAAACAAGCCCACTTGTTTATAAGTCTTTATTTACATAGAGAGGCATCCCAAACAATGTAAATAGAGAAATATAAACTTATGGTTTGGTGATTTACAATGTCTTTATTTAAATGAAAAGGCATCCCAATCCATTCAAATAATTACAAATCATCCTACACAACATTCATACTTAGTCGGTGAGTTACAAGGTAGGGTATTACGAGATGATACTGGTGTTCCAAAAGTACAAGATGAATATTCAAACTTGTAAAGCTGATTAGGGTACTTGTGGTGTAACTAAGGATGATTTGAGCTTTAAAAGTGCATCAAGATCTGTTAATGAGCTTGTGGTTTCAATGATTGTAAAGATAATGATGTGATATGTTGACGAACAAAAGTGTGTAGTGTATGCTTAACATTAATACTCTTAGGTATAGATGTTGAGTTTGCTTTAAAAATCTTAAGAGATTTTAAAGGTTTATGATGGAATGGTATCCTTAGGACCTAAACAGGATAGTACTTCTACAGGATGAAGAGAAGAATTGATAACTATCCCAAGATAGTAGTTCGGATTATCTCATAAATGAAAACTTTCAAGAATGAAATTAGGTAGTACAAATAAGGTGTTAAGATTTCGCTGAGTGGTAAAACACTATCGTGTCTCTAGATCGTTTTAAAGAATTCGGGTGGTTTATCGAGTTCAAGTAGAAAATCAACCTAAACATAACCCTAGTACAACTACTCTCAGTATTTGAAAATTTTAAGTCGAATATAGTTAGTCAGACTATATTCCACTGTCCCTAGGTTAAATATAGGTGACTAGTCTATATTTAGCCAAGGTTCGATAAAATTTTCAAATACCTAAATTAGGTATACTTGTGATACGTCCGTTGCTTTCGGGAAACTGTCCACTAAACAAAGGCGATGTCAAACCATTCAGTTGCAAGTCCCGCCATAAGAGACTTGTAACGTATGTTTTCACATTCCATTGCATAGAAGATAGTACGGGTAGATATGTGTGGAAAGGAAGTTGAAGTAATTCTAAAACAGTCTATACTGGGCTAGAATTACAAACTTTTAACAATGAAGGTTTCAGAAGAAAACTTTGATGGATGTAGAGAAAGTTAAGCTTTTGTCGATGATGGATTAGTTTGTCCTTTAGAAATTCATATTTCTTGTTTGGAAATCGATAGATTGTGATGGGTTTTTGATATCATATGAAATGATATTGATGAGGTGGTGGAATAATTCGAGAGACCATTGCACAAATCACAATGTCTCGGAAGTAGATTAGACCATTGTGTGACTCAAAACATTTGAGAAATGATTAAGACCATTGTGTCATACAATGTTCGGGAAATAGAAAAGACCATCGTAATTCGTTACAATATCTTGGATATAAAATGTTGGAGTAGGAACATGGTTGGGAGAATGTGGTTGTGTCGAAATGCCATAGAATAGGCATGTGTAGATATGTTTAGATAAAATGATTGAAAATAACTCGAATGTATATATAAATATACTAGTATTTGTTCGTGTAGTGGAAAATGCCTAGTGTGTATATATGAATATACTTATGTTCATGTAGCATAAAATGCTTAATAAGTCCATAATCATCTGGAGGATGGAAGACACGAAGATCGGAAGGCTATAAAATGTTTTTGCTTGTAGTGTGGTTATAGTTTAGGTCTCAATTAGACCCGTTTCTCTATAACCATGGCTCTGGTACCAATCTGTAACACCCCCAATTCATGGACGCAGCGGAATTCGAACTGGGTGTTACTTGACGGCACAATAGTCACAATAATAGAAAACGAACTCCAATTGAGTCGTTTTAAAAGATTTATCATTCAAATTGTATAAATATCAGAGATTTCAAAATGAGGTCCCAGATGGTTCCATGTTTACAAATTACATTAATTGAGTTTTGAATGATAATAAAATTTATAGCCCTCTTGAGAATCCGTGCGCTTCCGTGCCATCCTTGATCGTCATGAACCTGAAATACATGCTTGAGAGGTCAACACAAAGGTTGAGTGGAATTCGTAGAGTTTAGTTAAATCGTTTGAACACAATAATCGTAATGTGAGGTAATTAATCACACATTCATAGATAGAGAACAAAAATCGTTATTTATTGCACTAAGCTCATACAACCAAAGCATTAACATCGAACCACAAATTGGCATTATAGAAGCCCTATCCAGGTACTTTTGCCATTATACCTCTAAATCTCAAATATAGTGCATTTGTGTGAACTCGTAGATGTTCAACACAAATGGGATCCGTCAATCCCAATAGATCTATTCACAATATTCGCGCTCACTATAGGTAGTGACTAATGGTTTATGATATAGGGACTTCGAACATGGCAATCGTTACTTAGTGACAATAAAACATCGTCGGGTAGCATACAGTAGAAAGCATTGTGTTCGAGTAGAAAAATAGTAGCATGTATTCCCCCCATGGGTTTGTAAAATAGTTAAACAATAGAAAGTGGGGCTACGAACTCACCTTAAGTTATGTAGTGAGTAGTGAATGTGATGGTCGAATCGCGAAGGTTTCTACGAGCAACCTATAATAGAATGTTGCGACTTAGGTTCGGAGTAAAGAATATGAAGTAGTGCCTATATATATATCTTGTATTTAGTCCATGATGTGGTATGATGTATAATGTAAGTCTTTGAAAGAAATGATTCATGAAACATGTATGTTTATATATCGTTTACTACCGTTCGGGCCGACATAATTCAGAAGTCATGTTAGTAAGCGTTCGAGGAGCCAGGACACTTTAACTCGTAAATCCACAACTCAACTCGACGGCTTACATAATGAACTCCTCACATGAGGCTCCCTACTATTGTAGTAGTTGATAACATATATAGATATAAGTTTTGATTCGAAAAGTTACATGTCCGATATTTGAATAAACTTAGGAAAGTTTATTAGTACATGAAGATTGTTATTAGGGGTAGTTTCATAAGTCTTGAATGACCATTTTCTCTTGGTAAAATCTCATGGTTTCCTTTTAAGTGAAGTAGATCCAAATTGCTTGTTCAAGTTATCGCCTAATTCATTGTTTCATGTTTACGCCTAAGTAAGCTTGTATGGTCGTTTCGTCATGGCCTAGCCATGACCTTTGGTTCTTGTTCCAAGGTCTTGAGACTCAACCTTGGCTCTAGCCATGGTTGTGGTCTTGATTCTAGGTCATAAGACCCCTTTGGTCTTCATAAACCATAACCTAGATGTAATGACTTTGTCTAAAAATGGGCGGTTTAGAATTTGAAGAAATTTATTACTCGGAAAGCGTTTTCATGGCTCGAGCTTCTTTGTTCCTGAACGAAAACGTTGTTCCGGACAACTTTCGTGTTTTAACTTTTTGATGAATCGGACCAGAAGTGGGACTTTCAAAACCCAAATTTGATCAGAATGGTATTTGGCAGTTTTGCCGGAAACTTTGGTAATTTCAAATGGGCGTAACTTTTGACTCGTATACTCGTTTTGGGTGGTTCAAATTGCTATGGTTTCCTTGTTAAGTCCTCTACTGTAATATGTAATGATCCAATATCATAATTTTACCATTTTGGTCGTGGTTTTCCAAGAAAGTCACTAGTTTACTTGTTTTAGTAACTTGTCTTAACAATCAATTACAATAACTTGTTTTGTTCATTTTTATACATCATGGACATGCATACAAGACATAATATAGCATGAATAATAGGTAAATAATATGAACATGATTATTTAACAAGAAGCAAGTTAGGATTTGCTTACAACTTTTGGCTTTCTACAAGAAAGGAAGTCAAGTATGGAACTAGGACACTAAACCTAAGCTTGTAAACCCTTTACCACAACTCTTGTAACCCTTGCTAGCCTTGATCTAACCCTTGTGAAAGTCATTTAACTTCAGCCCTAGTAACCTTGTGTAGCTCCTAAATCAACCATGGAATCACCAAACAAACTTAAGATTCATGTAGAGAATAACTAAGCCTTGAACTTTGATATGTAACTTGTAGCTTAAAGATCAAAGGATCATGGAGCTATGATTTGTGTTGGCTCATTTTTGTGGATGAAAAGATGAAGAAGAAGGTGTTCTTGAGTGGCTATTTATAGTATGAGAAAGTTAGCTAACCATACATGGGTTAGATATTAACCATGGCTAAGTTTAGGTGAAACTTTGTGCCCAAGTTAAGATGAATGGTCAAGATTGAATCACATGGTGACTAATCCCCCCCCCCCTAAGTCGGTTGGGGCTGTGTGGTGGCCAAGTTGGTGACTTTTGGATAATATCTAAGAGTTTAAGCTAAGTTTTGACTCCGTAAAATGCTAACCGTAAGCTGTTAAGCCACGAAACTTAAAACCGGGTATCGTAAAAATACGAAACTTGGGAGAATGGTTAAACATGTCATAATACTCCATAATAAAATATGAAATGAGTGGTTGGTTCCATTTGGGTGCTCAAACCCTGCTAAAACTGGAAACACGGGTCTAAAACGCGTAATACGCAAAACGTACGAATATTGCGTAAAATTGAGAAAAGTTAAATGTAACTTTTCTAATGGAATGATAATGACTTAAAATGACTTATAATGTCTAGACTGGGCTCAGTCTAGTGTCGGTTAGTATTAAATGTCCTTTAGACATCAAACCGTAAGCCTAAAAATCACGAAATGACTTAAAAAATCAAGGAATGATTTTTGGTCAATGGAGGAGGGAAAAATATGTTGACTTTTTCTAATAAGTTGAAAACTTAAATCGTCTTAGAAATGCGGTGCAGGTATAGGCTAAGGTTACGGCTGAGTAAAAACGCTTAAAACTGAAAATTCCAGTTTTTCACGGCCGAGGTTTATTTTGGTCATGTTTTTCTCAGTCATGATTTATTCTCAAATAAATCATGAGTGTGTCAAACATTTTTCTGATATGGGGAAAATTAACGCGACCGAATTTCGTTGTACGTAGAATTTCTGAATGACGTTTTACCCTAAAACGTGTAATTCCGTGTAATTCCTTAATAACTTTCACGAAAATGAGCTTATGAATGTCAAACTTTTAATTTGTCATGGAAATGATTTATCACTTCAGCCCAAGAAATAAAATCAAGTTTCGGGAAAATTTTCGGGAAAGTGAATAGTAAAAGTGAATAGTGAAATTTTCTGGGAATAAAAGTTAACCTGAAATTGCGAATTGTTACACTAAGGAAGTGAATAAGGATGTGGAAGCTGGTAGTTCAATGGAAGAAAAGAAGAACGAGTCTCCAAAGACTAGTAATAGATTGCATGCACCGCTTGTGAGTGATTCAATGTAAGCTAACGAGATTGGTCCTACTCTTATTGTTGAGAAAATTGAGGAGCTTAAAAAGCTACTTATTGATGGGAAAACTACCCTTGTGGATGATGATGGTAATTCTATTAAAAATGTTGAGTATCCAGGTAATAAAAAGGATTCTCCGTCTACTACTAAGAGAGGTAACCCATTCTCTAAGGTGAGAGAGATTGTTGTTTCTGATAGTGATGAAGAGAAGGTTGTGAACACCTTTGATGAGTCAATGAACCTATTTGGTGGCGGTCATGATCGTGAAGATGATTATGATGACTATGATTATGATGACTATGCGGATCAGGTCTACGATCTTCTAAGGAATTTGGATGCTCTTTGTGACACGTATGGTATCAAGCTCCAACGCCTTGGTAGGAAGTAATTTGTTTTCATAGGAGTCTAATGTTATCATTTGAGTAGTGGTTTATTTTCTTGTCTAGAGAATAGGAAGTATCTTGTTATGTAAGCTTTTTCGCCTATGTAACGGGATGAGATATGGGAATCACCCATATCCTTTGCACTAAAACGTTTTTTGGGGTAATATATTTACCGGGTCTTTGACCTTTTACAAAAAAAATATATACTTTTGTCTTGCTTAAATTTTAAGTGTACTATATAAATATGGTGAAAAAAACTGAAACAAAGAAAGATCTTTATATAGAAATAGGAAGACAGAATGGAACAAAAGAAAAAAACCAAAACAATATAGACACATCTTAAGAATAAAAGATACAAAAGAATATACAAAGTTGTTAATAATAAAGTTGTTACCCATAGTCCCACACTACTCCCACATCCACACCGTTAGAGACGGAGTCAAGATTTGATATTTATATATTATTCAGTACAACTAAAGGACATAAATAAATGAAAAAAATATTAAAAAAAGAGTATTCGTTTGCCTGTTGAAACAAATAAAATAATAATGCATGTAATATAATAAAATAATTATTAGCAAAAATAAAAATTAAACAAGTTATAGTGGACACTCACTTTCTTTTTCTTCTCTCTTCCGTCATTTATCTTTCTTCTTCATAAACCCACTAACCACCACTGTGTCGAAGGCCGGCTCCAAGCAAGTGCAGCATGTGCATTGGCATAGGGCCACACCAAAGAAAGGGCCACCAAAAGTTGGAAACATTGTAATATATACTACTCAAACGAAAGTAGAGGTCAAAAGTTGCGGCAATACATTTTTTTTTAATAATCGATCCGTTGGCAATTGGCATTCTTTTATCCCAAATTTCGAAAGTTTCACCATTAATCGATCAGGTAATGTTTTAAACTATTGTCTTGACGCCAAAAAATCCGTGTAGAACTAATTTTTACCCTAGAACCAATCAAGCAATTTTAGCTACTAATTTTATTTATCAAAAAAAAAAAAAAAAAAAAAAAAAAAACAAAAAAAAAAGAAAAAAAACTTACACCATTTTAAAAAAAAATTAAATATCTCGTAAACCGTAAATCGTTACGCGAAAAAAAAAATACCATCGCGACGGAAATTAAATTGTCTTTCTATAGACATGCATTGTTATATACTTTCGACGAACTTTTTTTTTTCTCAAAATTTCTATGCAGAAAAATCATATATGATTTGTAAAAATCAAATGTGATTCGTTAAAATCAAATCATATGTGATCTTTACAAATCATATATGATGAATCATATATGATTTGTAAAAATCAAATCATATATGATTTTTACGAATCGTATATGATTTTTCTGTGCGGAAATTTAAAAAAAAAAAAAAAGTTCGTCGAAAAAAATAGTTTGTCGAAAGTATATAACAATGCATATCTATAGAAAGATGAGTTAATTCTCGTCGCGATGGTATTTTTTTTTTTTTTTTTTTTTTTTTTTTTTTTTTTTTTGTAGCTTGAAGATTTACCGTTTGCAAGATATGCTGTTTTTTAAAAAAGGTGAAAAATATAAATTGGTAGCTATTATTGGTTGATATGTTCTATGGCATGTATGAGTTCTTCATGGATCTCAACTCTTGTTTTGACTTTTGGGAAATTGGCAGGAAAAGGCATCATACTTGCCACTTTTTGTCATTGTATGTAGCGACATTTTTTTTTTGAATGTGACCCTAACTTTTCAAATCCGTGTCATTGTGCGTATCGGTGACTTGTTTGACCTGTTACAGCAGGTTGAGTTAACGATAGTTAGTTTTATTATTGCAGCATTAGTCCTTTATACTAACGACAGTTTATAAATAACTAAATAGAGCTTGTTAAGTTAACGATCGTTTATTTTATTATTGCAACGTTAGTCCTTTGCACGTTTTCGACCGTTTTTACACGTTTTCGTCCGATTTTACACGTTTTCGCACGTTTTCGTCCGTTTTTATCCGTATTTACACGTTTTCGTTCGTTTTCGTCCGTTTTTAGATGTTTTCGTGCGTTTTCGACCGTTTTCGTCCGTATTTACACATTTTAATTCATTTTCGACCGTTTTTACATGTTTTCGTCCGTTTTTACACGTTTTCGTCTGTTTTCGCACGTTTTTGTCCATATTTGCACGTTTTCATCCGTTTTTACACGTTTTAGTCCTTTTTCGCACGTTTTCGCACGTTTTTGTCCGTTTTTGTCCGTATTTACACGTTTTCGACCGTTTTTACACGTTTTCATCCTTTTTTACACGTTTTCGTTCGTTTTCGCACGTTTTTGTCCGTTTTTGTCCGTATTTACCCGTTTTCGTTCGTTTTCGACCGTTTTTACACGTTTTCGTCTGTTTTTACACGTTTTCGCATGTTTTCGTCCATTCTAATACGTTTTTGCCTGTTTATGTCCGTTTTTGCACATTTTCGTCTGTTTTTACATGTCCTAGAATATGTATAATTATTTCATGCACACTCCATCACCACAAAAAAAAAATCCAAAAAAAATATTTTCAAAAAAAAATATAGAAATTTAAAAAAAAAATAGAAAATAAAAAAATTCAATATTTTTTAAAAATATTTTTAAAAAATGTAAAAAATATTAAAAAAATAGAAAATAAAAAAATTTTGGAAAATAATTTTTTTTAAATAATTATCGAAAAATATTTTTTTTAAATAATTATCGAAAAGTAATTTATTTTTAAATTGTTTTTCAAATTTTTTATTTTCTTATTTTTGTTTTTCGAAAAAAAATTTTTGCATTTTTTTGATATTTTTGATTTTTGTTTTTCGAATTTTTTTTTTTGAATTTTTTTTATTTTCTTATTTTTGTTTTTCGAAAAAAAAAAAATTGAAAAAGAATTTTGAATTTTTTTTTATTTTCTTATTTTTTTAAAAAATTTTTTGGAAATTTTTTATTTTCTATTTTAATTTTTTTTTTATTTTCTAATTTTTTTTATAAGAAAAACGAAGGAAAACGTATAATAAAACAGACAAAAGTGGATGAAAACGGACAAAAACGTGCGAAAATGGATGAAAACATGTAAAAACGGACGAAAACGTGTAAAAACGAATGAAAACGTGTAAATACGGACAAAAACGTGCGAAAACGGACGAAAACGTGAAAAAATGGACGAAAACGTGTAAAAACGGACGAAAACGTATAAATACGGACAAAAACGAATAAAATGGACGAAAACGTGTAAAAACGGTCGAAAACGTGCAAAGGACTAACGTTGCAATAATAAATAAATGATCGTTAAGTTAACAGGCTCCATTTAGTTATTTATAAACTGTCGTTAGTATAAAGGACTAACGCTGCAATAATAAAACTAACTATCGTTAACTCAACCTGCTGTAACAAGTCAAACAAGTCATCGATACACACAATGACACGGATTTGAAAAGTTAGGGCCACATTCAAAAAAAAAAAAGGTCGCTACATACAATGACAAAAAATGGCAAGTATGATGCATTTTCCTGCCATTTTCCCTTGACTTTTCGTTAAAAGTTTTCTTTTAATGGTTTAACGTTTTATATTCTAAGCTATAGTAGTTAATTTGAATGCTTGTAACCCGTTTAACCATTTCTTTTAGTACAATTGTTTCAATGTTTTTTTGAATCTTAGTAATAACTTTTAGGTATTATTGATGGATATTTTTATTTATTCGTCTAGTTTTTGTATTTACTGGGGCCTCCGTGTAGTTATGGCACAGGGCCAACATAATCAACGAGACGGCCCTCTCTGTGTCTATCAATCGACCATTCAATGATGGCTGCAATAAACAATTAAATCAAACTAGCACCATGACAGTATGTATGTTTACATATGGGTGATCGGAAGTGCTAAATTAACAGAAACCTTCCAACCAACACCATCACCGTCACCAACACCAAAGCTATAAGCGACTCTAGCCAGCCGGTTGGGGGTGGCCGAGCACCCGCCAGCCCCCCACTGGCTCCGTCCCTGCACACCGCCATAGAATCATGAAACAACAAACGAAAACACCACCAAAATCTGTAACATAAACACAAATCAACCTCACACACATTATAATTCCACCACCAAAATCAGACAGAAGGACATGAATCTTGAAACCCACAAATTCATATGAATAAATAAATAAAGTTAGCATTTGTAAAGCATGATAACTTTTCTTACTGTTTATATGCTAAAAGTAAGGTAATGATCAAAGTTTAAAAACATAAATAGTATGTACCTATCGGATGTGAGGCGCTTTATTTTCAATACCCAAAAAATGATGCATACCAAGGGACAAGATATGACCCTTGGATTAAAAAAAACCGTTTTTAAGATTAGAAAATATGGAGGGATCACTTTTGCTAATACAGCAAAGTTACCCCACCCCTTACCTTTCACTTTCCACCATTCAAAATCAAAACAAATCCACACTTTCTCTCTCTAAACAAAACCAAAAACTGCCATAAAAATTCAAAATAAAACCACTTTAACCGTTAAAATAAATAAATAAACACAAAAATGCAAGAATCATCGAGTCCACAAGTAGATTAACAATAAAAAGGGTTCAAAATGAACCTATTGAGTCTTGAGATGAAGGTATGAAGCTTCCGACTGATTATTTAGTTGTTTTATTAGTATCTCTAGTAATTTTGTACTTATTAATGAATGTTATTGCTACTTATGAAGATTTTGTGTATTTTTTTTGTTAATTTTTGATGTTATATTGTGATGATTATGTACTTATTTGATTTTATAATATATTTATTAAGATTTTACAGTTTTTGTTGATTTTATATATTTATTGAGGGATTGTTATAATAATTTGATGAATGTTGTGATTTTCTTCAGATTGGTAGTATATCACATGTGATAAAACAGTTAGAGTTATTTTATTCGATTTTTGGTAGTATAACATTTGTGATGAAGATGAACAGTGGGAGTGGGTTTTTTTTTGGTGGTATATCATCTTTGATGAATGTTGTGATTGTCTTTAGTTTTTGGTAATATATCACCTGTGATAAAACAGTTGTAGTTATTTTCTTCAAATTTTAATAGTATAACATCTGTGATGATGAAGAGTTGAAGTGGTTTTCTTTGATTTTTAGTAGTATATCACCTGTGATAATGAGCATTTGTAGTGATAATAACTATATTTCTAGTTTATCTGATGTGATTTTGTGTGTGTATGTGTGTGAGTTTTTTTTTTTTTTTTTTTTTTTTTTTTTTTTTTTTTTTTTTGCTTTTGAAAAAAATACATCAGAGATTAAGTTTTTGGTTTTGAAAGAAAATGTAGTTTATGAGCATCTAGACACGATAGAAGCTTTAAACAATTAGTTTATGTTAATAAAGCTTTACACATAAATTGCAGATATTGTGCCATTATCTAAACAAAATTGTAAATGCAGTTGTGTCGTCAAGCAAATTTTTAACTCTATCTCTAGAGATTGATAAAAGTATATGTATATTGCTTATTTGTAGTATATCACCTGTGATACAACAGTTGTAATGATTGTTTATTGGTTGTATATCACCTATGATACAACAGTTGTAAACTTGTAATGATTGCTTGTTGTTAGTATATCACCTGTGATATTTGATGACGTATACTTATTCAGTTTAAATATCACGTATTATATTAAAAAAATGAACTATTCATACATTAACATGGTATATATTTTATGCAGATTTGAATATAAAACTCGGAACTATCAAGAATAAAAGAAGCAAAAAAGCAAGGGTTGAAGAAGTGAACAAAGAAACAACATCATCACCGACAACGCTAACAATACCAAGCAAATTAACAATATCCGTTGCTAGACGTTTAAGCTTAGAAAAAATAACAAGAACAAAAACACTAACAACAAAATACTGAAGAAACATCTGTGATATCACCTGTGATATAACAAGATCTACAACCACCAACACCACCAACAGTGACTGTTGAACAGACAACAGAGACTGCATACAAGAAAGCAAAGATGGTTGGTGAAAAAGAAGAGGAGGAATGAAGAAGAAGAAGCTGCAAAAAAAGAATGAAGTGGGAAAGAAGACAAAAGGAGGTGATGCTCATAAATCTTGCAAGAAGAAAGTTGTAGAAAATAAAAAGACAAAAACATCAATTAGTAATTTTCTTTTGCTACTTAAATTGTAATTTTCTCTTGCTACTTAAATTGTAAACAATTGTAATTTCTATCTAGTTGTAAACAATGCTTTTAGTTTATCTAATTATAACATTGTTTTGATAATTTTATTAGAGTATCACAAGTGATACTAATGAAAAGTCAGTTAAAAATACCGTTGACTTCATGAAGAAAACTATGAAAATAAAAACTTGACGTATTCTCAAAATCAAACATGAATAGGATTAATTAAGTAATGCTTTTGAGTAACATAACGATTAGGCAAAAAGAAGGTCAACATATATATCGATTAATGAATAATATCACAAGTGATACATGTCAGAAACAAGTAAACTCATAAATGATGTAAAAAATTTTATGCTTTATCACATTTGATAAAGCACATTTTATTGATACAAAACAACATAATTATACAGAGAAATGAAAATATCACAAGTGATACATAACTTCTAATTTATGATAGTCTAATTAATAAATAAACTTTTACATTATTTGAAAGCATTTGCATGATATGCCACATGCAAAGCCAGGGCTCGGAACAAGGAAGCGCAGATGCAATTGCATTTCACATAGTACCATCTTGACCAGTTACAACGAGATTCGGATAACACATAAAAGCTTTCTTGAATGCTTGGAGTAACCATACATAAGATTCAGTAGTTTCGTTTTTAAGCAGACCGGAACCAATAGTAACACGTCTCCTGTGAATGTCAATTGCAGTAAAAGGCAGAAAAACTATCATGTACCTAGAAAGAGAAATATCTCAAGTGATAATATACACAAAATGTACAAAAACAATGAAATATCACAAGAGATATTACAAGTTAAAATGCATACTTGTTAGTTTTGTATGTGGCTAAAAAGAGACGATGTCACAATTCTATTTGTGATTGTAAACAAAAGAATCATCAACAACAACTGCAGTTGTGGTTCAAAAATGCACAACATCTCTATAAACAAATTGAAGAAGGTCAAACACCTTTGATATTGCATGTGGTATCACCTGTGATATCATAAGATCCTCCATCACCACAACAGATTCAACAAATAAAAAAAAAAGCTCACACAACTGTGATATCACCTGTGATATCAAATGTGATATCAAGGTTATAGTTAGTACTCAACCAATGGGTTGATAATGGAAAGTTTTTTGGGTTGGGAACTGACTTACAACCCGCAGATACGCAAGGGACCATGACATACGAAGGCCATAAGAATTACGAGCTCATGCTTAATCTACAGTTTGGGATAAGGTATCAACTGGATATCCATATCTCATTAAAATGTATAATTTAATATTAGAAAAAGGATGTATGTCTCAACTATGAGCCATGAGTGCATCCAAGGCAAGCTCATGCAGGGTTCCTACAGTGCAACCATCACCCCATGCCATGATTTTCCATTCCTGCGTAACCAAAGAAGGACACAATGCAAGCGGAAATTTAGTAACTTATACTATAATGAACAACTAATAAGTAACTTATACTCACAGCCTAAATAATAAGCAATATTACACTATAATTAACAACTTATCGGTAACTTATACTCACAGCTTATCCCCACAACTTATATTTTCATCCTCATCAAAATGTCAAAAATATTATATAAGCAAATTAAACATGTTAACATAAACAACTTATAAATAAACGGACTAACAAAACCAGCTTATAATCATCAACTTCAAATATCACTAGTGATACCATACATATGCTACAGAGCAGATTCAAAACAACAATTAGATGCAAAAATAGCATTCAAATGCAGTGAAAAAACATAAATTCAACTAACAACTTAATTAATAAGCAAAATTACAAGAGCAGATAACAAGATTATCAATCATTTTTTATTCACACATTTCATCAAATACTTGGTGTGCAACTTGATAAGAAAAAATGTTAACAACTTGATTTACATAATTATCAACTGATTCAACCGCAACAATATCAATCAAATCTATTTATGAAACAAATGCTTATTATATATCAAAAGAAGCTATAAAAATGATGATAATGATCAGAATAGTGATGATGATCGTAGTGGTGATGATGATGGTGAAAGAAACGGTAACTGTCAATCGGAACAATTATGGTAATTGGAGTGGTGACCGGAACAGTGATGGTGATGATGAGATGATGATCAGAATGGTGATGGTGATGATGAACGGAACGGTAATTGTGGATCGGGATAACTAATTTTTGGAGGGAATGAATGAGATCAAAGGAAAACACACACGAAATGTGTGTAAAAAATGAAGTGAATGAGAAAAAAAAATGGCTTTATATAGTTGGGTGAAAATTAGGTTTAAAAAATTAAATCTTAGATTAAAATGGATGGAAAGTGGGGATTTGTCTCTTACTAAGCACCAAAATAAAAGTATGCAATTGAACTTTTCGTACACACAAGAGTTTTAAGAACTATGTATAAATGGGGTATGATTGTTCTTAGAAAAAGAGGTGTGAATTTTAAAAGTGTATACTTGCTACTATTTTATACTAAGAAAAGCACCTTGCTACTATTTTAAAGGTGTATACTTTCTACTATTTTAAGGATATGAGTAGCTTTGTCATTAGATACATAGTAGTCTACAAGTAGCTTTATCACTCCATTATTTACCACAAGAAAGAATATGTTCGTATATTTAGTCAAATTGAGAAACTAGTAGATGGGCTAGTTGGGTCTATCTCAACCATGTAAAAAAAATTGTTTTACTTTGACTCTAGTGTCAAATATCTTTGGATCTTGGAATATTATCAAGTATATTGGATTCTTGAGAAAAGCATTTAAAGAAAATGTACAACATGTAGTGTAAATAAAAATTGCATGTTGACGTAAATGCTATGAATAAATTTCGTAATAAAGGTGGCTTATTTTTTTTTATTGGAAGGGCCACCAATAGTTCCGTCATGGTTAATCAACAAACTACTCAAGAAATCTACTAAAACTAAAGCAAATATATTCCAATTTATGTTACGTACCATTAATTTGAGTCTTACAATATACGAACTAAGTTTTACTAAAGTGTTTTTTAATAATTTTTCTCCTTAACCTTTAAAAATATATAGGAAAAATATTAAAATTAAGCTAACTAAGCAACTGTCGTGTTTGGATATACTCTCACAAAAAATTGCTCATCAAAATATTATTATGACAAAGTATAAACAACTCTTTTGTATTATGAAACAATTGTTAGATAATAGAGACTTATAGGGCCGGCCCACTTTTTTAGGCTCGTTTAATAGTTGTTATGCTTTGTTTAGGTAGTCACTCAAAATATTTCTTAAAAACTTCAAACATTTTATTTTATTAGGTAGGCTCACTGAGTCACTGGAACATTTTGCTACACTCTTTCTGTCACTTTTTATAGACCAACTTTGCATCGCTTTATTACAATATGAAAGACTAGAAAATTTTGATTCAAAGATAGCCTAGATCTTCTACCGACACAACCGCAGACATTTATCACATGTCTAGTAGACTACTATTTAGAAAGCAAATTGCAAATTTAACTATTCTTGTCCAAGCTTGAATAGTTTGTAAGACTTTTGTGAAAAACATTTTTCTTCTTCTTTTATTTAGTTGCAAAACACATTACTTCACATGTCATTTATACTTTCTTACCAAATATGAAACTTTTCCATACTCTTCATTTAAATATATTAATTCCGCTTCATAAAATGTTTAGAGTTGTGAGTGTTATTTGATGATGTTATATGATCTGTTTCACTTACAATTACGTAAACAAACATTAGAAATACGCAATGAAGTGTGGCTACGAAAGACACACGTTAGCTACTTTTCTACGATATATGTAAAATATAAGTTTAGTCTTCCATATCCCTAAGTCTTCTTAAAAGTCCCTTGTGATTATTAATAATACATGGAAAAATAGTTGCTATAAGTCATAGGTTGTATAATTAATGTTAGTAGACCATGTACACGTAACAGGTGATGCTAGTTGTGCTACTTGGGTTCCATAATTAATGTTAATAGACCATGTACAGGTGATGATAAGGAATTTGTGGAAGCCATTCATTTCACCATGTACAGATGATGATAAGGAATTTGTGGAAGCCATTCATTTCACCAGTTGCATGTCACGTACGTTAACATGCAAAACTAAGTATAAAAAGCCAATGCATGTTCTTATAATTTTAAGTAAATTTCCAAAAATGAAGTCACCACAAGCAATAATTCACTTATCATCTTCCTCTCTTATTTCTTTTCTTTTTTACGCTCTCGCGATTACATGTCTTACTTCCGCCACCGTCTCTGCTTCCTATGGCGGTAATGAGACTGATTATCACGCGTTGTTGTCATTCAAGTCCAAGATCACCCATGACCCATACAAAGTCCTAACCTCGTGGAACCATTCCTTTCATTTCTGTGACTGGAGTGGTATTTCATGTGGAAAGTGGCACAAACGAGTGACTGTTTTACAACTAGTTTCTCAAGGCTTAGAAGGCTCGTTGTCTCCTCATGTAGGAAATCTCAGTTTCCTTCGTGAGCTTTCTCTTTCGAACAACAGCTTTCAAGGAACCATTCCTCATGAACTTAGTCGTCTATCTAGGCTACGTCGTCTTTATCTTCCTGTAAACAAATTCAGTGGAGTCATCCCGACAAACTTGTCTGGTTGTTCTAACCTCGAAGACCTTTGGCTCTATCAAAATATCACAAGTTAACCAGGGAGATGAGTTTACTCACGAAACTTGTTCGTCTTGTAATTCAGGACAACAAGTTAACAGGTGGAATCCCACCTTTCTTGGGAAATATCACATCAATGGAAGCCTTCTCTGCTAACGGAAACCCGTTGGGTGGGAACATTCCAGATACCTTGGGTCTTTGGAAAAACTTAACGGAATTTGACGCTGGCGGCTGCAACTTATTTGGAAGCATCCCTCATTCCATTTTCAACCTCTCACTCCTAGTTAATGTTTCCTTAGGTGAAAATCACTTCACTGGTAGTCTTCCTTCAGAAATTGGTAATCAGCTCCCAAATCTTGAGTGGCTTCAATTATGGGGTAACGAACTCACAGGAGTTCTTCCACCTACCCTTTCTAATTGTTCTAAATTAGGACTTCTTGAAATGAGAAACAACAATTTTAGTGGGAAGTTGAAAATCGATTTTTCAAAACTAAGAGATATTTATTCAATTATATTACAGAATAACAACTTCCATGGACACGGAGAAGCTGATGACATGAGGTTTATTGATTCTTTGAAAAACTGCACCAGATTAGTAGCTTTGAATCTATATAATTGCAACCTTATAGGGATGCTTCCGATATCAATAGGTAATCTTTCTGATCAACTTAGCTTTCTAGGCGTAGGAGACAATCAATTATTTGGAAGCCTCCCTTCAAGTATAGGTAATCTAGTTGGCTTGGCCACTTTAGCTTTAGGACCTAATCAATTTCAAGGAAAAATCCCCAGTACCCTTGGTAAACTTAAAAAGCTACAACGTCTTAGTCTATCTACAAATCAATTTTCAGGGCCTATCCCTGGTGTCATTGGGAACTTATCAATGTTGACCGAACTTTACTTAGATTCCAACAAATTAGAAGGCCATATTCCATCAACCATTGGGAATTGTAAAAAACTTAATGGGTTAGAACTTGATTACAATAGACTTAGTGGTGAAATACCCAAGCAACTTCTTCTACTTCCATCATTGACTAATTTTTTAAGTCTTCAACGAAACAACCTGTCTGGTTCAATTTCATCAGAGATTAAAAACCTCAAGATGTTGAGCTATCTGGATTTATCTTATAATAATTTATCAGGTACCATTACAAGTAGCCTTGGTGAGTGTATTAGCCTTACAGAGTTATACCTTACTGGCAACATATTTGAAGGCATAATACCTTCTTCATTCAGTTCCTTAGGAGGATTGGGGGTACTAGACATTTCTCGAAACAATTTATCAGGCAAAATTCCTCAATTCTTAGAGAAATGGGCTTCCTTACAAGTTTTGAACCTATCCTATAATGATTTTGAGGGTGAAGTACCGGTTGAAGGAGTGTTTGCCAATGCAAGTTTATTTTCGGTTTTGGGGAACGATAGGCTTTGTGGTGGTTTGGTTACACTTAAGTTACCCAAATGCAAGGAGACGGGTAGTAAGAAAAAAAGGTTTCCTTTCTTCATAGTAGTCATTGTGATTGCACCAACGTTGCTCATCGTATTATGTTGTGTGTATCTTTTGTGTAAGAAGAAACGCAATAGTCAACCGTCTCAATCTTCACGGAATGAAAGGTTCTTGAAAGTTTCATACAATCAGCTCCTCAAGGCTACGGATGGGTTCTCTACAGCAAATTTGATTGGTGAGGGTGGGCACAGCTCTGTTTATAAGGGAATCCTCGATTCTATTGATGATAAATCTGTTGCAGTTAAAGTTCTACATCTTCAAAGTCGAGGAGCGCACAAAAGCTTTATAGCAGAATGTGAAGCATGGCGTAATATTAGACACCGTAATCTGTTGAAGATAATAACTTCATGTTCGAGTACTGATTTCCATGGCAATGATTTTAAAGCGCTAGTTTACGAGTTTATGCCCAATGGAAGTGTACATGATTGGCTTCATTCAAGTGCATATACATCGAAACTGAACCTTCTTCAAAGAATAAATATTCTTAGAGATGTTGCCACTGCACTCGATTATCTTCACAATCGCTGCCAAACAACGATTGTTCACGGTGACTTGAAGCCAAGTAACATTCTACTTGATGATGATATGGTGGCTCATGTTGGAGACTTTGGCTTAGCTCGACTACTTGGTACAGACTTAAACCAAAACAGCTCAACCGGGGTTAAAGGAACAATTGGTTATGCACCTCCAGGTAATACCGCTTTTATTCCATGATGTTTATATTTATTTACAGGTTAAGGTTTGTAAATTAATTAATTGTTATTCATTTGTAGAGTATGGTATCGGGAGCGAGATGACAAGTTGTGGGGACGTCTACAGTTTTGGAATATTATTACTAGAGGTGATGACTGGGAAAAGGCCGACAGATGACATGTTCAACGATGGTCTTAGCCTTCATAAATTTGCTTACATGGCATTCCCGGATCAAGTAATCGATGTTATTGATGGTGATGCAATTGTGTTGCAAAGTTCGGAAGCGAATGCAAAGAAAGTGGAAGAATGTTTGGTTGCAACTATCAAGATTGGAGTATCATGCTCTGTGGATTCCCCACCCCAACGAATGAAAATTGAAATTGTTGTCAATGAGTTGCAGCGTATTCTCAATGTGCTTCAGAATATATAAGGTACTCTGTTCTACCTTTTTGTAAAATCTAATTTTACATAGGTTTATTAATAAATAATCACTAACTTGGTTTTATTTTTGAACGCTTTCAGGTCTAATACAATGCTTTCTAGGTGAAATTTGAAAGTAACTACAACAAGGAGCGATGCATGTCGTAGTTGTATAAACTTTACATTGTCAAATATGGTTGTAAGTGCATGTTTTAGTTTTCTTGTTGAATAAGTACTGTAAGAGACGCAAGAATTCATTTACATTTGTGAGTTTATTTTTCCTCGATCCAATTTCTGTAAAATTGAAAATTGGGGGCAAAGTTTGTTGGATGAAAACTAAGCAAAAGAGTTGGGACCTGTAAGACTGAAATTATGGGTGTTTGTTTTATTACTGCAATTACGCTTTATTTTTTATTTTATTCTTATTTTTTAAAGTCAACTGTCAAACATGTACTTGGAGATTATGGGTGATTCGTTAGGCGTTTGTGTTTTAACTGCTTTTGTAAAGAAAGTTCAAGTAGAACTGACCCTTGACATCTTAGTGCAAGACCATGGTGCATCTGCATGAGGAGTTTTTTTGAAAGTTGTAGTCAGATTACACTATCAATGGGAAGCTAACAAATACTGTGGAGACTGATGTAGCACTCATTACTTACAAGTGAAAGCTCTACGAAAGGCTCAGGAAGTGAGTTTTCAGTTACTCGACATCTTGAAAAATCTCATGATCCGGCTGACATCATGTGGGTCGAATTGGGATGTCATCAGAAAAGCGATATGCTCAGTTTACTTACATAACGCTGCAAAACCTAAAGGGATCAGGAATACATAAGTATTAGGAACCGGATGCCGTGCCATTTGCACCCTTCCTCAGCTTTATGTTGCAACATCTTGGATGGGTATGGCTGCTCTTTGAGTAAATATTCGTATGGGTGGGAAAATGGGTGGGATTTGCGCTTGTGTAACTGGTCAAAACGAGAACATTTTTTGTAAGGATCAGGTTGGCCCGGAATGTTTTTTGCCCAGTATTGTTATCGTGCTAAATATGATTGCAAAAGTAATGTTTTGGTTTTATTCATTTTTACCACATAGGACCCATTAAGATAGTTATTATACCTTTAACTTTATTAATCTGATATTCATGTTAATTAGCTTCATACTTTATAAGCTGAGAACAATTCATATGTTGAATCTGGACTGTCCTATAGTTTGAAATATTGCTTCATTTGGCCCAAATGGGCGCAAAAGAGACGGAAGATTAAATTTCTTTGTGCAATAACTTAGTAGTTTGTATAAAAAGGTAACTCGAGTTCATGCAAATTGTATGACGTATGAGAAAGATACTAATATCGTACACCGAGAAGGTTTGTACGGCATAATGTATGGAAACATGGACGGGTTGGGAAATGGGTCAAAACAGGATCAGGCTGAAATGTATCACTTTTAATAGTGGTTGAAACGAGACACTCAAGAATATGGTGCATGTGGATTTCTTACTGTAGGTTCATCATTGTGTGTAATGAAATCAGTTTGTTTTGGTTTCTTTCTATACATATTTCTACCGTCCATTTTTCCACTTCATTTTTTTGTTGCTATAGTGGAAAATGTTGCAAATATAGGAAAAGATTCATTCATATACAACCAAATACATGCTAAAACCAGTTGCTTATTAGAAAAGTTATACCGCACCCGGTCAAGGTTCGCTCATGTGTTTGGGTGTAGAGGACTGTAATCCATTCAAAAACAAGACCATGCCATGAATTTACCACAAACTTTAGACTACTAGTCAAAGACTCGTGTGTATGGCCTAAACGAGCATGGTTTCACTAGACTATACCAAAACATATATGCACTGAACCAAATGGATTTACTAGTTTTGCACTCTCATAGTACCACCATTAGTCGATAAATAGCAAAAAGAAAGTCGCCTACTTGGGAGTGAGTACTCCAATCTATATTAAAAGAAGTAAAAAAGTAGAAACCATAAATGGGGACTGCTGATGAATTCAAGACTAGTCAATTGTTGTAGGATCTCATCCTGGTCCAACAAGCACACACAAACAAACGACACCTATTTAAGATAAGCAATTGAATTCAAATCATATTAATACAATCCTATTTGTTTTCTTCTTCTGTAGGGGAATTCTGGGATTCTAATGGTTTGTCTGCTCCGAAGTTCTGTCGGTTACATTTGGTCCTAAAAGGATAGTTTACGTTGTTACATTTGTCACACTTCCAGCTCCCCCTTTTGGCATATCTGCTTCTGAAACAAAACAAGATACATATATATGATTCAGACTCGAACGTCACTAACAGGTAACCAAATATATACATGAAGTACTTGCTGGAATATTGGCTGGCATTGCAACCTGCATATTAGCGTCATAAAAATAAATTAGAATGACATGTTATATTAAACATAGCTAAAAAGCTTCAATGTGTTCAAAATAGACCTGAGATCCAGGTTTAGGTGTGTTGCATTTCCTCATGTTAGACTGTTCTGAAGGAGAAATTGACATTTCCATATTCTGGGCATTCCCAGTCATTTTCTCGTGTTCCATCTGTAAGAAGCAAGTGAAACAACTGTTCGTTACCAAAAGTACCAAGAGCAATCAGTTTCTTTAGTGCGTTGCTTCTATGAAATCTGTTGGAACTCAATTAGAGGAATATAAAGCACACTTCCAAACAAAAATTCAATCGTTAGATATATCTATCTCCTAACAGGAGTGAGAGACTGGTCTTGTAAACGCCTATTTTCTTAAAGCCAAAAAAAGATAGCTACAGCCATATAGAAACTAAACTGGGGCTAAATAAGGGGATGTTTGTTTAAGCTTACTTTTAGGCTTTCAGACTTGTGAACTTATTATGACTTAAAGATGGAAAAGAAGCTCATAAGCTAAACTATAAGAAGGAAAAAAAATGAGCGTATGAGATATAAGCTGAAAGCCCAAACATAAGGTTAAACAAATCCAATTATAAGCTCATAAGCTAAACTATCACAACAAATTATAAGGGGATGTTTGTTTAAGCTTAATTTTAGGCTTGTGAGCTTATTTGACTCTACTTAAATCTCATACGCCCATATTTTCCGGCTTATTTTCAGACTTGTGAACTTATTATGACTTAAAGATGGAAGATAAGCTCATAAGGTAGAAAAAAGGCGGATGAAGATGAGCTTATGAGATATAAGCCGAACCAAATAAGATGATAAGCCCAAATTAAGCTTAAACAAATCCCCCAGAGTCCAATGAATAAAATTGGCAAACCCCAATTAGTCCATTACTTCTAATCACCATCCCGATGATGTATGTAAGACTAAAATATGAGTAAAGATTAATAAATTATGACAAGCAATTAGAGTCTAATTAAACGTTAAATTAAATAATGTCAACCTCTAAAAGTTTAATTAAACGTACCTGCAAAAAAGATGTAATTCCGGTTTCAGCAAGATGTCACATAGTAGCAGGTAGCGGTGTTAATCGTGTCAGGTTTGGGTCGGGTCAAACTGGGTCGAGGCTAAAAATATCATACCCGAACCCAACCCTATTTGAACTCGGGTTCGAATATGAGTAAAATGGTCATAAAATTGCCTATTTGTTCTAATTTAGATAGATAATTTATAATAAACAATATTAAAATAAAAAAAATAAAAAACCCGTATTCAGGTTAAACGGGTCGACCTGAACCCGAGTTAGCCAAAAATATCTAACCCGATACCCAACCTTATTTAGCATCCGGGTTGACCCAAACAAACCGAATAAGATTATTGAACAAAATATGTATCAGAACATCATAACTTCTACATAACAACAGGCTAAACAATAAAATGGCCAAAATCAACAAAAAAACACATATCAGTTCCTATCATGGGCCCACCTGAATAAGCATGTGTGGCAGAGAGTTGCAGAGGCCGATAAGGGTTCCCTCCAGGCAGACGGCTGTTGTAGTTGTAACGATAAGCGGAACCATCATAAGGAGGCATAGATGTTCCATTCAACGGAGATGCAGCATAAGGTGTTACACTCATATACATTGAAGAGGGTGCACATCATAAGGAGAAGATGAGGAGTAGCCTTGTGGGGTCGGCATTTGCCTTGGAGCAGATTTCTGTAAAACAAACATTTCGTTGAAATACTAATTAATAAAGATAACTATAGGACAAAATACACATCAGCAAAAGAATATGTGATAAACTTAATTTTACTCATCGTAGAACTAAAATCTAGTATAAATACAAGTGTTCATTACCAAAACTACCAAGAGGAATCAGTTTCTGAAATCTGTTGGAACTCAACTAGAGAACAAGAGTGAGATACTGGTCCTGTAAACGCCTATTCTTTTTAAAGCCATTACCGACAGCTAATGCAATATGTGTAATAAATGGATAGTGTAACTTACTGAGTTATGATCATCCGGTCTTGGCTGTGTACAGTTGCGCATATTTAAAGAGAAGTTGACAGTCCCACAGCTAGGACAGGTCCAGTCATCTTCTCTACGACCACCTACTATCATAAGTACAACAAATAAATACCACAAAATGCAAGAATAAATATAACTAAGGAGTAAGTGTCATCTCATACAAAATAAATTTATGGGTCCCTGTCTAAACTCACAAGAGAACAAATCTTATGCACAAGTATTTAAAGGCTTAAAAAAAGTCTTTTGGAGATCAAAGAAATAGAAACTAAACTGGGGCTAAATAAGGGGATGTTTGTTTAAGCTAATTTTTAGGCTTATGAGCTTATGAGATATAAGCCGAACCAAATAAGATCATAAGCCTAAAATAAGCTGAAACAAATCCCCCAGAGTTAAAAGTTTGACCTGAGTAACCTCCAATAAATATAACTGGCAAACTCCAATTAGTCCATACTTCTAATTACCATCCCGATTCATGTAACACAATAATATTAAATTAGAGCCTAAACGATAAATTAAATCCTGTCAACCTCTAAAACCTCTATCTCTAATCAAATCATTTTCATTTTCATATAATAAAATCACACAAGAAAAGTCCTTATAAAAGTTGTGTAAGAAATAAAAGAGAAAGAGAAGGTACCTTCATTTTCTGTTTACTCGACCATCGCTTTGATTTTGAAATGTCAGTCGTTGATTTTGAAAGAGTGGGGTTGGACGGTGATGGTGATACGTCAAGTCCGCTGCTAAAACTGGAGAGTGAGGTGATGATGGTGCGGATTGGAAATGTGAGTCGTTGATTTTGAAAGAGTGGGATTGGACGGTGGGTATTAAAGTCAACTGTTTGACTGATAACTTTTTTTTTTAACAGAGTTTGACTGATAACTTTTTTTTTTTTTTGAACACAGTTTGACTGATAACTAAAAGAGTAAGTTTTGTTGGTTTGTTTGGTGTCAGCAACACACCACCAACTAAAATAGTATTATCGGTAGTTTGGTACAAGAGTTGACATTGAAGAACCCATGCATGCCATAGAACTAGGGGTGTCATAAAACCCGAACCCGATCGGGTTCGGGTAAACTCGGGTCAAAAATCATATTCGGGTCAATCGGGTCACCCCGAATTGACCCGATTTCTAAACAAGGTCGGGTTCAGGTTTAATATATATCTCTTGCTTGGGTTCGGGTCAATCCGAATTGACCCGAGTTTGATTTTTTTTTTCAATGTAAACTTTGTAAGCTTTTCTTTTATTAAAAGGCCCATGTAGGGAAACGTTCCAAAGTCAAGCCCATGTAAATATGTAATGTAAGTTCATATCAGATCATACATTTAAAAAAAAAAAAAAAAAAAAAAAAAAAAAAAACGCACCTAATTTCTAAAGAACAAGACTTACGTTCCAAACTTTATGTATATCATTTACAAATTAAAGTTACAGGTGTACTATTTTTTGGCAAGAGTACTATTTTTTGGTGTATAAAAGTTATAGAATGAATAAGTGTGTTGAATATTTGCAACAAAGGAACAAAATAATGTTGAGAACTATATAAACCAATCAAAGATGTGATCTGCTGATCACTAATTTACTATATCTTTTAAGAATAGAAGAATGGATAGTCATGTGTTATGGTAAAACTTTATATTCATTATTAAAATACAAACCGAGTGAATCAGATTTTTTATTAAAAAAAATGGTAAAACTTTATATTCATTATTAAAATAGAACATATCAACCAATTATAGATATTCATTTATATTTTTCATCTTTTTTTTAAACAACATATCTTGCAAACGGTAATCTTCAAGCTACAAAAAAAATATATCATCGCGACGAGAATTAAATCATCTTTCTATAGATATGCATTATTATATACTTTCGATTAACTTTTTTTTTTTCGACGAACTTTTTTTTTTTTTTTAATTTCCGCTCAGAAAAATCAAATATGATTCGTAAAAATCACATATGATTTGACTTTTACAAATCACACATGATTCTTACGAATCATATATGATTTTTAAAAATCATATATGATTCGTAAAAATCACATATGATTTGATTTTAACGAATCACATATGATTTTTACAAATCATATATGATTTTTCTAGGCGAAATTTTTGAAAAAAAAAAAGTTCGTCGAAAAAAAATGTTCGTTGAAAGTATATAACAATGCATATATATAGAAAGATAATTTAATTCTCGTCGCGATGTTATTTTTTTCGCATAACGATTTACGGTTTACGAGATATTTAATTTTTAAAAAAAGGGTGAAAGTTTATTTTTTTTATTTTGATAAAAAAAAAAAAAAAAAAAAATAGTGGCTAAGATTGCTTGATTGGTTCTATGGTAAAACTTAGTTCTACATGGATCTTTTGGCTTTGGTACAATTTGTGGGGGTTTTTTTTAGTAAACTGCAAAAAAAATGTCCCTAATTAAATTTTGCCAAAAATGCAAATAATATCATCTTACAAAAAAATTTGCAAATCATGTTCCTGACTGATCCACTCTTTGCAAATAATGTCCTTTGGTGTTACTGTTCATGCAAAAATGATTTTTTTTGCTAAAATTAGCCTTGTGAAATAATTATTTTACTCTCGCCTACTAGAGAGAACTTTTTGCAGCAACAACACTTTTTTAAAGTTTACTATTCATTCTCTTTTTCACTTCTCACCACCACCACACACCTATCACCACCACCTTCTGTGGATACGCAACACCCCATTTTCAATTAACCAACATCCGGTTTAGATGTGCAATTGAAGATTCGGTATCAAAAGTCAACAGCTTTAGAACACATCATTCACCCCGGCTACACAAATGCAATAAATGAAAGATTAAAGGATAAGATGTTATAGAGATATTTTAGCTTTATATAACAAATGGAAACTATTCTATTGGTACTATTATCATCAACTTGATTGTTGTGAATCTTTTCGTCCATCATCAGATATATCAAATCATAATCAAACAAAATAAAATTAAACCAAATTTAAAAGGTAAAATGCTAATGGCAGCCCTTAAGGTTGTGGTTAAGAGTAATCTTTTTATTACAATTTAATGTAAGAAATGAAATCATCAAATGAAAATCAAATATTTGTTGTGCATCCAGATTTTTAGGGATTGTATCCATGTTTTTCGGAATTGACATTCAATTATAGTAATTTATAGATGACTTTGTAATAAAATTGATTCTCTTAACGACAACCCTAAAGGTTGTCATTAGCAAAACCCATTTAAAAAAACCAAGATTAATAAATTATGACAACCAATTAGACCCTAAACGTTAAATTAAATCAAGTCAACCTCTAAAATTACGAAGCTTTCTTGGTGAAATTTGAAAGTAACTGCATCAAGGAGGCATGTCGTAGTTATATAAATGACTTTGTCAAATATGTTTGTAAGTGTAGGTGTTTTAGTTTTCTTGTTGCATAAGTACCGTATGATATGTAAGAGTGCATCTACACTCCTGATGACTTATCATATGTATCAAACATGTTTATCATTAAGTGTGCTTATTTCTCCTCAATCCAATTTCCGTAAAATTGAAAAATTGGGGGCAAAGTATGGTGTTTTAGTTTTCACTGTTTCGTATCTGCATAATGAATTTTGTTGAAAGTTGTAGTCAGATTACTATTAGATATTTATAGTTTGTTTACTATTAGGCCCGATACCTGTTACCGTCCTTTTACAGAAAACACATACAAAAAGGAAATTCTTCGACAACCCCATCCTAGAAATCCAGAGGGCAAATCTGGGGAACGTACTTTTGCTTCTGAAGTCGTCAAAAATCGACAATTAACTTGATTTTGAATTCATGGATCCGCCACCTAAACTTAACATTCTTAACTACGTGTCTACCTGTATCAACTATGGATATTGGGGGCATTGAACAACATAGAGTCTGACTAATATTGGGCTAAAAATGACTGAGTTTCCATTGGACCCACTGCTCGCTAAACTGCTTTTAACATGTGAAGAATTTAGTTGTGTGAACGAAGTTTTAACGATTGTATTTATGATCTCAATCCCATGTGTATTCTTTAGTTCGTAAGCCCAAATAAATAAATAAATTAAATAAAAAAAAAAAAAAAAAAAAAAAAAAAAAGCTATGATGCACATGGAAAGTTACTGTGGAGACTGGTGTAGCTAGCACTCATTACTTACAAGTGAAACTCTACGAAAGGCTCGGGAAGTGAGTTCTCAGTTACTCGACATCATGAAAAAGCTCATGATCCGGCTGATATCATGTGGGTCGAATTGGGACGTCATCAGAAAAGCAATATGCTCATGACAGTTTACTTCCATAAACGCTGAAAAACCTAAAGGGAACAGGAATACATAATTATTAGGAGCTGGATGTCATGCCAGTTGCACCCGACCTCAGCTTTATGTTGCAACACCTTGGATGGGTATGCCTGCTGTTTGAATAAATATTCTTAAGGGTGGGAAAATGGGCGTGTCTTGGCCCGGAATGTTTTTTTCCCACTTTTATAATAATCCCCTATAGATGTTATCATGCTAAATATGATTACAAAAGTAAATGTTTTGGTTTTTGGAATAAAACAATTTAGGTGCTTATATGCATTACATATTCATTTTTCAGATACAGTTATTTTGCCGTTAACTTTATGAATCTGATATTGATGTTAGCTTCATACTTCATAAGCTGAGAACAATTCATATGTTGAATCTGGACTGTCCTATAGTTTGAAATATTGCTTCATTTGGCCCAAATGGGCGCAAAAGATACGGAAGATTAAATTTCTTTGTGTAGTAACTTAATGGTTTGTATAAAAAGGTAACTCGAGTTCATGCAAATTATATGACGTATGAGAAAGATACTAATATCGTACATCGAAAATGTATGACATAATGTATGGAAACATGGACGGGTTGGGAAATGGGTCAAAACAGGATCCGGCTGAAATGTATCACTTTTAATAGTGGTTGAAACTACACTCAAGAATATGGTGCATGTAGATTTCTTACTGTAGGTTCATCATTGTGAGTAATGAAATCAGTTTGTTTTGGTTTCTTACTGATAGGATTAGGGATACATAATCATGGGGCAAATGACCAAGAAGAGCAGCAATCAGCAAACCAAAAGACCAGCAGCAGCAGAAGCTGATCAGAAGCAAAAGGGAGCACAAAATATGGTAATTTTTTATTATCAAAATGTAACAATTCGCAATTTCAGGTTAATTTCTATTTTCGGAAAATTTTCCTATTCACTTTTACTATTCATGTTACTATTCATTCTACTATTCATTTCTTTCTGAAATTTTCCCGAAAGTTGATTTTTATTTCATATTCTCGAGTGATAAATCATTTCCATGACAAATTAAATGTTTGACACTCGTCAGATCATTTTCGTGAAAGTTATTAAGGAATGACACGACATTACACGTTTTAGGGTAAAACGGCAATCAGAAATTCTACGCACAACGAAATTTTACCCTGTCAGGTGACCCCACATCAGAAAAATGTTTAACACACTTATGATTTATTTGAGAATAAATCATGACTGAGAAAAATCATGGCCCAAATAAACTTCGGCCGTGAAAAACTGGAATTTTCAGTTTTAAGCGTTTTTACTCAGCCGTAACCCTAGCCTATACCTGCACCGCATTTCTAAGACGATTCGAGCTTTCAACTTATTAAAATAAGTCAACATATTTTTCCCTCCTCCATTGACTAAAAATCATTCTTTGATTTTATAAGTCATTTCGTGATTTTTAGGCTTCCGGTTTGATGTCTGAGAGACATTTAAGACCAACCAACACCAGACTGAGCCCAGTCTAGACATTATAAATCATTTTAAATCATTTTTAGCATATTAGAAAAGTAACATTTTACTTTTCTCAGTTTTACGCAATATTTGTACATTTTACGTATTACGCGTTTTAGACCCGTGTTTCCAGCTTTTAGCAGGTTTTACCACCCAAATGGAACTTATCACCCATTTTATATTTTATTATGGGACTTATGAACATTTCTAACAATACTTTAAAGTTTCATAATTTTACGACACCCGGTTTTACGTTTTGAGGCCTAATCATTTACGGTTGGCATTTCCCGGAGTCAAAATGCATCTAATAACCAAGGATAATACCAAGCCAAGCCACCTCCCCTCCTTATCTGTTTTGAACCGCCAATGGGGGGGGTAGTCACACCCTTGGGTGGCTTGATCTCATGCCTTGTGATCTAGGATGCATACATGTGTTTTTCTTGCTAAAATATCCTAAGAAACTAACCTCCTCATTAGGGTATAAATACCCCTCTCCCTCTCTTCCCTTGGCCGGCCATCAAACACACCACAACACTCTCTCCTTAGCTTATTTCTTTCTAATTTGTTGCAAGGTTCAAGTGAAGTTCAAGTATAGAAACCCTAGATAGCTTATTTCTTACCAAAAATCTTCCAAACCCTAACATACTTGGTGTTTTCTCTTGAGTTTAAATCTACTCAATACACCTCAACCTTTATCATCTATCTTTCAAGAATACTAAGAGTAGAAAGGTTGCTTGAAGTGAAAAGGGTTGAAGCTTGTCTATCAAAGTCCATTTCCTTACTAGTTACTCCTTTCTTTAGTTAGAAAGCCAAAAGTTGTAAGACTAAACCTACCATGCTTCTTGTTTATTTCTCATGTTCATATCATTTACTTGCTATTCTTGCTATATTATGTGTTGTAATTATGTCCATGATGAATCATGATGAGTAAAAGATGTTGTTGTAATGACTTATTGAAACAAGTTACTAAAACAAGCAAACTAGTGAATATCTTGGTATAACCTGATCAAAATGGTAAAAATTTTATATTGGATTATTACATATTACAGTAGAGGACTTAACAAGAAAACCATAGCAATTTGAACCACCTAAAAAGAGTAAACGAGTCAAAAGTTATGGCGATTTGAAGTTACCAAAGATTTCCGGCAAAACTGCCTAAATGTTTCTGTGATTTCTGTGACAGAACCTAAAACACGCAAAAAGAGGCCTTTCTGGTCCGATTCATGAAAAAGTTAAAACACGAAAGTTGTCCGGAATCATGTTTTCCTTCAGGAACAAAGAGGCTCGAGCCTTGAAAACGCCTTCTGAGTGAGATATTTCTCAGTTTCTTAACAGCTATTTACATATTTTAAGTCACTAAGTTATTGTCATACTTTCAAAGGAATAAAAGGTATTATGACCTATAACCAAGACCCCCACCATGGCTAGAGCCAAAGTTGTGTAACATGACCTTGGAACAAGGACCAAAGGTCATGGCTAGGCCATGACGAAATGACCAAACCAACTTACAAAGGCGTAAACATGAAACAATGAAATTGGCGATAACATGAACAAGTAATTTGTATCTACTTCACCTAAAAGGAAACCATGAGATGTTACCAAGACAAATGGTCATACAAAACTTATGAATCAAACCCTAATAACAATCTTCATGTACCATAAACTTTCCTAAGTTTATCCAAATATCGGACATGTAACGTTTTCGGATCAAAACTTATATCTATATACTTTATCAACTACTACAATAGTAGGGAGCTTCATGTGAGGAGTTCATTATGTAAGCCGTCGAGATGAGTTGTGGATTTACGAGTTAAAGTGTCCTGGCTCCTCGAACGCTTACTAACATGACTTCTGAAATATGTTAGCCCGAACGGTAGTAAACGATATACCAAAACATACATGTTCATAAATCTTTCTTTCAAAGACTTACAAATATACATCATACCTCATCATGGACTAAATGCAAGATATATATATAGGCACTACTTCATATTCTTTACCCCGATCCTAAGTCGCGACATTCTATTATAGGTTGCTCGTAGAAACCTACACGATCAAACCATCACCTTCATTACTTGCTATCGTACTTAAGGTGAGTTCGTAGCCCCACTTTCTATTGTTTAACTATTTTACAAACCCATGGGGGGAATACATGCTATTATTTTTCTACTCGAACACGATGCTTTCTACTGTATGCTACCCGACGATGTTTTATTATCACTAAGTAACGATTGCCATGTTCGAAGTCCCTATATCATGAACCATTAGTCACTACCTTTAGTGAGCGCGAATATTGTGAATAGATCTATTGGGATTGACGAATCCCATTTGTGTTGAACAACGATGAGTTCACACAAATGCACTATATTTGAGATTTAGCGGTATAACGGCAAAAGTACCTTGATAGGGCTTCTATAATGCCAATTTTGTTGGTTCGATGTTAACGCTTTGGTTGTATGAGCTTAGTGAAATAAATAACGATTTTGTTTTCTAACTATGAATGTGTGATTAATTACCTCACATTACGATTATTGTGTTCAAACGATTTAACTAAACTCTACGAATTCCACTCAACCTTTGTGTTGACCTCTCAAGCATGTATTTCAGGTTCATGACGATCAAGGATGGCACGGAAGGACACGGATACTCAAGAGGGCTATAAATTTTATTATCATTCAAAACTCATTTATTATACATTGTAAACATGGAACCAATTGGGACCTCATTTTGTAACCTCTGATATTTATATAATTTGAATGATAAATCTTTTAAAACGACTCAATTGGACTTCGTTTTCTATTATTGTGACTATTGTGCCGTCAAGTAACACCCAGTTCGAATTCCGCTGCGACCATGAATTGGGGGTGTTACACAAAAGCTCCAAGTACAAAGTTACAAGTTCTGCTATTATATAGATACAAAACCGACATATACAAACCGACATATAAGTTCTAGATACTACAAAAGGAATAAAATAACCTTACTACTAAAATTACCAAACTACCCTTAGGAGTTTAACTCAAAATATCCAACAATCTCCACCTTGAGTTCAACTCCTAAATGATGCCAAAGTTTCAATCAAATTCAAAACTTCAAATGCTAGAGGTGCTATCCAAATTCAAACGATCGAATCCGAAAACGATCCAACAAATGCCGATGTCTTCAAAACGAACTATCAAATGTTAGCCGACAAAATTCAAAACGGCTAACCAAACAAACGAATCGGCTCGAACGATCTTCACAAAGAGACAATCAAATTCGGACAACCAACTTCAAAGGCCCGACAAACGAAGATCCGAATTTCCAAAAATGACAAATTCCAAACGATCGATCAAACTTCAAACGACTTGAACCAAGTCTTCAAACACCAAATCAATCTTCAAATGCAAATACCAAATTCAAATTCAAATTCCAATGACCCACTTATTTCATAAGGATTACGGTCCGACTTCAAACTTATTATCCAAGTATCAACCAAATTCAAGTTAATGAATAACTTGACGAACGGGCTCCAATTCAAACGCCCCAAATATAATACTTGGCAATAATTCTAACGACCCACTTATGCAATAAGAATTATGGTCCAAAATTCCAAATTCCAAATTCAAATACCAAATGCCCAAATAACCTAATCACGGGTTAGACTTCAAACAAATGATCACATCAAAAAATCCAAATAGTGATCAATCACAAATCACCAACAATCAACAACAAGCTGTCAACAACAGGACAACGACAACAAAGCTACAACCACCACTAAGTTAGCATCGATAGCATCACACGGCAACAACTAGAATCAAACCAATCAATTTCAATGTTGCAACTTGCAACCAAACTCAAATATTCAAATAACCCAACAATCTTCGAACAAAACCCCAAAGCAAAACAAAGATGCTCAAAACTAATCCAAATATAGCATACTGTATTTGACACAAGACTAATTCAAAACAAAGTGTAACATTCAGCCCAAAACCAATATAAGCCCAAACAACAACAATCAACAACAGCAGGAGCAATCAACGACCAGAGCACAACAAGAACAACAACAACCCACACGGCAAGAACAACAACAATGAGCAACGACAACAACAACTAGACAGCAACAACAATATAACAACAACCAAATCCGAGTCCCAAATCTTACTCCTAACCCTCGGCTTCAACACACCCATCAACCCAAATGACCAAATTCAGTCCGAGACATAACCACACCTAAATCCACACCACATTCAGCTATGTCACAACCCAACCAAAACTAATCCGATACCAATCCTAACTCTAACCCATACCCCTGATCCAAAACCACAAACCTGATGTTCTTCAACTAATCGAATTAGCAAGCCACCAAACACAAAACGAAATTTCATACCTGATGTCGATTAGAAACCCAAAAGAGTTACAGCTTGCTTCAATCGATCGAGACCCGCTCTGATACCAATTTGTTAGGATTAGGGATACATAATCATGGGGCAAATGACCAAGAAGAGCAGCAATCAGCAAACCAAAAGACCAGCAGCAGCAGAAGCTGATCAGAAGCAAAAGGGAGCACAAAATATGGTAATTTTTTATTATCAAAAGCTCCAAGTACAAAGTTTCAAGTTCTGCTATTATATAGATACAAAACCGACATATACAAACCGACATATAAGTTCTAGATACTACAAAAGGAATAAAATAACCTTACTACTAAAATTACCAAACTACCCTTAGGAGTTTAACTCAAAATATCCAACACTTACTATACATATTTCTACCGTCCATTTTTCCACTTCATTTTTTTGTTGCTATAGTGGAAAATGTTGCAAATAGAGGAAAATATTCATTCTTATACAACCAAATACATGCTAAAACCAGTTGCATATTAGAAAAGTTATACCGCACCCGGTCAGGGTTCGTTCATGTGTTTTGGGTGTATATGACTGTAATCCATTCAAAAACAAGACCATGCATGAATTTACCACAAACTTTTAGACCACTCGTCAAAGACTCATGTATGGCCTAAATGAGCATGGTTCACTGGACTTAACCAAAACATATACGCACTGAACCAAATGGATTTACCAGTTTTGGGCTCTCATAGTATCAGCATTAGTCTATAAAAGCAAAAAGAAAGTCACCTACTTGGGAGTGAGTACTCCAATCTATTCAAGACTAGTCAATTGTTGCAGGATCTCATCCTGGTAACAAGCACACACAAACAAACGACACATATTTAAGATAGGCAACTGACTTCAAATCATATTAATACAATCCTATTTGTTCATGCAACATACTTGGAAGTGGAACCATATGCAACTCTGATGACTATCTAAAAGCAAGTCACAGTTGAAAAGTTACAGCACCTATAAAAGCAACTCACTAGGTGACACATGCATGTGAATGTAAACAATCTCTTAAAGATTGTAATCACGAATTTTATATGCTACAATATGAGAACACAAATTACAAAGCAAAGTATCTCGGTAACCGCAGCAACATGAAGATGAAGACCACGACGACATGACTGACTTTCAGACCAATAGCAATTGTTGGACAACTCTGAACCTTCTTAAACTTGTCGTAGTACTCACTGGAACAATAGATACATAAACACATATTTAAAAAAAAAAAAAAAAAAAAAGACGGATGACCATGTGCTTCATTATAGCATAATATAAAGCAAGATTATAAACAAACGAGAAAGTAAACTCGAAAAGAAATAAATTGACTAGAATATGTAAGTTAATTAAGTCACCAAATGGATGTTTGTTTAATGCTTAAAATTAATATATGACCTCCTAGAAAAAGCCAGGGAGATGAGGGTCTCCAAATTAAGTCATCAATTTTATTCTAATTTTACATGTTTACCCTCCTCCCACTTCTTAACTTTATTTCAAATAAAAGGGTATAATAGTAATTTTTTATAATTTAGACACTTTATTAAGCACACAAAACAAACAATTATTTATTTATTTACAAACAAATAGCATATATCTAGACAGACACCTTAATTTAACATAACTTAATAGAAAAACTAAACAAACATGTCCTAAGCATGCAAAAACATAACCTAATATTATGTGGTCCAGTCTACGAAAAATCAATATAGATCTTCCCATCTGACCTGTCCAAACTATAATAAACGACCCTTTACCTTTTAACCCCGGCCACCCATGATCTGACAGCCCAAAAGAGACAAACAACAACTTCCCTCTAAAATTAATACCAAACCGACCAACGATCTTACCACCATTACAATTTTTAAACATCAAACCAAGTCTCACATTTTCAAAAACGTATTTCCCTCTCAAATTACCTTCCAAACACCACAATTAAACATCGCAAAACTCATTACAGGGTCTTCAAATTCCACTTCTGAATTAGGCCACTGAAGAGCTGGTTCAAACACCATTCATTCCATGATCAGCCAAACACTCTTCAAAGTAACCAAAATGAAATCCAGCCATCTTAACAAGATTTTTACCAGCAAAGAAATATATAACCAAACCCCCAAAGCCCAGCAGCCACAGAGCCACTAAACTCGAAAATCTAAGCCTCACAGTTTCGCTCATAATTCCACACATTTACCACCAAACACTTTCAAACCAGCAGCCAGAAGAGGAATCTAACCCAATATCATTCCTTATAACATCATTTTTGACCTTCCAAACGGAAATACCAACCAGCTAAGTGCCAAGACCAAAAAGACGGTAACCAACAAATTCCAAAATTACTAGTATCCAAGACCACCAGCAGATTTCTAACCCACAAAGAGCATATAGTAGAACATATATGTATCATATTATTGTTTAAGCGTATAACTTCAAATATCTAAAGAGCAACAAATAGTTACTATTGAAAACACTCATATACATATATTAGTAAAACCTTCTCATTTTCACCCATCATGTATGTTTACACCACTGAAATTGAAGTGTCCACATAAAACAGTTTAATCCTTTTAGAAAGTCCAACTTTTTATGTGTTGTTGCTCAAGGTTTAACCTGGAAGTTAATCTTATTAGCTTTCTAAGATCAGAAATGTTGAAATCTCAATTTCATTGTTATTTTGAATTAATCTAATCAAGCTGTCAAAAACTGTGTTGGGTTTAATCTTGACATGTTGGTTTAGTAGTACTTTAAGTATTTTCCTTAGTTAGTAAATTAAATAAATGTGAATCGCAGCAAGTGGGAAAAGAAAGACCGGCTGCTCACAAGCAGCGAGTGAAGACCGACGCCGAAGAAGAAGACTGTGACCGAAGAACCAGCGAGAAGAAGACCGTGGCTGGAAACTAAGTTCTGGCTGAGACCGAGAAGACCGTTAAGTAAGAAAGAAAGACCGTAGACCGGCCGGAAGAGAGATTCCGGCGAAGACCGAAGAGCCGATATAAAGACCGGTGGTTTAGCTTGTTTGCAGGTGAAAGAAAAACAGAAAAAGAAGTGAAGAATGGCGTTGGTACCTAAAGAAGGAGGATCGATGTCATATCAAGTTCCGGCTTCGACCTCGACAAATTATCCGGTGTGGGCTGTTAGGGTCAAATCGATTATGGATGCATATGGCCTATGGGCGACGGTCGAACCAAGAGGATTAGGTGAAGAACCGGATCTCAAGAAATCCAAACAAGCACTTGCCTTTTTTGTTTCAAGCGATACCTGAAGAAATGGTTTTGCAAATGGCGAGTTACACCGACCCGAAGCAAGTGTGGGATGATCTCAAAACACGATACTTGGCTGTGGATCAGGTGAGAACGGCTCGGCTTGCAACATTGAAAAGGGAGCTTGAAAGCTTGCGTATGAAGGAGGGTGAAACTGTTGATGAGTTTGCGACCAAGTTGAGCGGTCTAGCTTCAAAGGCAAGGAATCTCGAGTACGAGCTTGAAGAAGTAGACTTGGTGAAAAGGCTACTTGATGCAATGCCAAAGTCGTTTCTTCAAATTGTGGCTTTGATCGAACAGTGTTTCGAGTTGGATAGAAAATAGTTTTCTTTAAATTAAAGTTTTCTTTAAAGTCTTTTATACATAGAAAATAGTTATTACTACAGTCAAGGAATTAGTGGATGTTAGTCAAGGAATTGGTGGATATTAGTCAAGGAATTAGTTATCTTGGACCATTAAAGTTTCTTCCATTGTTCTATTGTTCTATTGTTTAAGGTTATCTAATAGACAAAAGGCTTTACTAGTCGTGCTATTTGGATGGCATGATTAAAGTTATAATACAATATAAGTCTAATGTTCCCACTCCCAAGTTTTCTTCAACAAAGACACGCAATAGCTTGAGTTAAGAAATTGAGTTATCTTGTAAAGTATTTCATGAAAAAATGATAGTTAAGAAATTGAGTTATCTTGTAAAGTATTTCATTGGGACATTTTATCAAACTGCATATTACAACCGACTTGTTTGAACATATGTAAATGAACTCGAATGAAGTCAACCCCTGATAGAAAGAAAGAAAGAAAGAAAATTTATCATGTAATTATTCCCAAGGAAGCAACGTACAATCATTTACCATTCAAATTTTGTATATCATGTAATTTTTCCTAAGTATCAAATTACTTAGTGACAAGCAAATAGAAAATTGACAAGAAAAACCAACCAGTTAAAATGTTGATATAAGCAATAACCTCTTTTAATGGTACTACTAAAATTGGGTAAAATCCATAAATACTCAATGTACTCTTTATTCTAACTCATTATGCTTCATAATAGATTGTGGCCACAACCTTTTCATTCAATGTAAAACATAAAGCGTACTGGGTTTTTCAATTTAATATTCACCTCACTCACTTAGGTGGATTATAAAAATTAACAAAATGAAAAAATAAATACCACGTCACTAAAAAATGGATGCAACAAGTTTCACTACGTGGTTTGAGAGTTTTGAGAGTAGATGAAACATAATGAGTTAGAATAAAGAGTACATTGAGTATTTATGGATTTTACTCAAAATCACTAAAATTTTACATACAACCTTTATAAATAATTTAATGGCATCATGATTAGTGAACAATTCAATTAAACGCTTACCAAAAGCCAATAACAACTAAACGTAAATTAATATGTATCATATTATTGTTTCAAGGCTATCTATACCTTGCAATATCTAAAGAGCAACAAATAGTTACTATTGAAAACACTCATATACATATTTTAGTAAAACCTTCTCATTTTCACCCATCATGTATGTTTACACACCACTGAAATTAAAGTGTAAGATTTGTCGCTCAAGGTTTAATCAAGCTGGCAAAAAACTTTTTTTTTTTCCAGAAACTCTTTTAAATGTAAAAGTTAAACCTTCAAATATGTTATCCTATCTTATAAGTTCGTATTTCTTCAAGTGCCACCAATATTCATAGTAACATAGGATTTAATGCTAAAATGATTGAGTTATTGTGTTAAGTATTTCATTGAGTCATTTTATCAAACGGTTTATGTGCATATTACAACGACTTGTTTGAACAAGAGAAAATAAGACTCGCATAACCCAAAATAAGACTGGCGTAGAATGTTTTAATTAATAGTATTAATAGATAAACCAATAACATAACCCACCATCCCGTTTAACAAAAAAACCAACTTAAATGTGTTAAATTCATTAAAACATGACCTGATTGGTTTTTCAGTCATGTATTTAATCAAACACAAAACAAAACAGCTTGGACCATTATCTCTTAAATTATATTATTTGTTGATGGAATGAATAAAGTTATAATGCACTATAAGTCTAGTCTTCCCACTCCCAATTTCTTCCTTTCAAAGTCTCCCCTACTAAAAATATTCTTGCTCAACCCGACTATAAAAAGCCATTCATTTCACCAGTTGCATGTCACAAACAATAATTCACTTCTCATAATTTTAAGTAAATTTCCAAAAATGAAGTCACCACAAGCAATAATTCACTTGTCTTCTTTCTCTCTTATTTCTTTTCTCTTTTACGGTCTCGCCATAACATGTCTTACTTCCGCCACCGTCTCTGCTTCATATGGTGGTAATGAGACTGATTATCACGCATTGTTGTCATTAAAGTCAAAGATCACCCATGATCCATACAATGTTCTAATCTCGTGGAACCATTCCTTTTATTTCTGTGACTGGAGTGGTATTTCATGTGGAAAGCGGCACAAACGAGTGACTGCTTTACGACTGTATTCGAAAGGCTTAGAAGGCTCGTTGTCTCCTCATGTAGGAAACCTCAGCTTCCTCCGTGAGCTTGATCTCGGGAACAACAGCTTTCAAGGAACCATTCCGCATGAACTTGGTCATCTGTCTAGGCTACGTGTACTCTATCTTGATGATAACAAATTCATTGGAGTCATTCCAACAAACTTGTCTAGTTGCTCTAACCTCGAAGTGCTTGTGCTAGCTGATAACAACTTCCATGGACGCGGAGAAGCTGATGATATGAGGTTTGTTGATTCTTTGAAAAACTGCACCAAATTAAAACTTTTAGATCTTTATAATTGCAGCTTAATAGGAATGCTTCCGATATCAATGGGTAATCTTTCTGATCAACTCACCTATCTAAATTTAAGAGACAATCAATTATTTGGAAGCCTCCCTTCAAGTATAGGTAGTCTAGTTGGTTTGAACACTTTAATTTCAGGATATAATCGATTCAAAGGAAAGATTCCCAGTACCATTGGAAAACTTCAAAAGCTACAATATCTTGGTCTAGCTAACAATCAATTTTCAGGACCTATTCCTGATTCCATTGGGAACTTATCACTGTTGGCAAAACTTTTTTTATTTTCCAACAAATTAGAAGGCCATATTCAATCAAGCTTTGGGAATTGTAAAAACCTTAATGAGTTAAACCTTGCAGACAACAGACTCAATGGAAACATACCCAAACAACTTCTTCAGCTTCCATCATTAGCCAATTTTTTAGATCTTTCTCAAAACAGCTTGTCTGGTTCCATTCCATCAGAGATCAAAGACCTCAAGATGTGGAGCGGATTAGAGGGACTAATATTGAATGGAAACAAATTAGAAGGGGAGGTGCCACATTCCTTGTCCAAGTTTCGGTCTTTGAAAGTACTCGATATTGGAAACAACCAACTAAATGGCACATTCCCTGAATGGTTAGGAAGTCTTTTAGAGCTGCAGGTTCTTGTACTCAGATCAAACAAATTTCATGGTCCCATTGAAACCTCCACTGCTATGGAACTTGCATTTTCTAGTTTACATGTCCTTGACTTATCATATGTTGTAATCGTTACAACAAACCTGGAAACTAGAGCGGAATAAACCTGATCGTGAAGTCGAACGCACCACAGCAGTCGATACAGAAAAGTAAATAACACACAAGATGGTTTAACCGATTGTTGTATTAAACCTTGAAAGAATGAATCGTACAACGACCCCTCCCCCCTCACCTCTTTATTATAGAGATGAGGGGGGAAGAAAACCAACTCTTAACCGAGTTGAAACCGGCTGCAACAGAGGAGAAAAACAAGACCTACGAATACCTTGGACTCAACTCTCGTTTGACACCATCTAATGGTATATATAGAGTTGATAGTCGGCTATGCAATGTATAATGCATTCAACCGACATATACTCTTTCCTATTTGACTATAATGAACTAAAGTTACACAAAGACCCCTAGACTATCTAACTATCATCACTAATATCTAACAATTTCCACCTTAGTGGTGATAGTTAGTCTTCTCCGATACGCAGCAATTTCAACATGTGCTGGAACCTCGGACCAGGGAACTACCTTTGACAAGGCACCTGTAGCAATACCCGCTACTATCTTTAGATCAAATCCTGACTCTATTGCGAGTCCCTTTAGCCAAATAGCCTCCTTTGCAGCCTCCGTAAGTGTCATATACGCCGCTTCAGTTGTTGACAAAGCCTCCATGTGATCATAGCTTCCAAGCTTCCTGCACATCCTTGTATCATAAACCCGTACCTTGTGATTGATCTACCCATAGCGTAGTCAAAATCCACAAAAACCTGTACGTCTGTCTGTAATCCACAATCGAACCTATCCAACATACCCACATCTAAAGATGCTATGTCAGGTCTCGTGCAGACCATCTGATACTCCCGGCTTCCAACCGCATATATATATATGACCACTTATCATTCTTTTCCACATCACAGTCCCCTGATAGACTACCCTCCAACGACAGTATGGAGTGTCCCTCCAACAAAGTTTGTACCAACTTTTCATTGTGAACCCTGGACTGTGACCCCCTCAGAGTATTACCACTCTGATTCCTGATGATCTCCATACCAAGTATATTTCCATTTGCTTTATCCAGCAAACCCTCGGTAACCCTGATCTCAGCCTTGCATTCGCAAGAAAAAACCATACCATCTATATAGAGAAATAGATGTATGAACATACCTGGTGTATACTTCCAGTAATAGCTGTGGCTGTCGTCACTGCTTTTCCTGCAACCCTTGCTGAGCACACACACATCTGACCGAGTATCCATTTCTTATTTCAATCCAGTCTTCCACTTGGAAATCACCTCACAAGCAACTGTATTATTGAAAGTCAATGACTCATGTGCGTATATCTTCTCCACTGCAGCAACTGCAAAAGCAGCCTCATTACTGTTTTCTCTATACCTGTATAGTTCCCGTGCTGAGTGTTGCTCCCTATCACGTGCTAAATGATAGTCCATCAAATCCCGAGTTTGTACTTCCCATGAACCAGCTACCTGACCGACATTACCCTGAGGTTCCACCTCAAATGTATGATCCCCAAGCGGTTCCACCTCAAACTCGACTCCCTGCAACACCTACATTGAACCCGTACCTACACCAGAACCAATGAAAGTTTTCATGTATTCCTCACTCTCATTGAAACCCATATTCCTGTAAAGCACTACCTTTGAAGTAACGTCATCAAACCTCCAAAGCTTATTACCCACTATACCGTTATGGTATCCCAGGAATATGCACTTGACCTTAACTGGTTCAAGCATCCCTTGCTTATTACTAGCAAGCAGTCCGTGTTTGTCTTTCCTTCAAGTTGTTTAACCTCCAACTTTCTTTGAGCCACTGCAACATGATCGTTACTCTCCTGAATTACCTCAGTTTCACGATTTTCCTGAGCTCCTTGTAGTTCCACCTCAAACCAAACACGCCTTTGAACATGTACTCCATGGACCCTTGTTTTAACACCAAGACCAAGTTGCTTGAACCCAACTTGTTTTGAACCTCCATGTTTTTGTACAATATTCCCATCGAGCTTTTCGATGTTTAACCTAGTATTCATACTAGCCATTCTTCTTTAACCTTGCTACAAACCTTGTTAAGTTGCTTTTTAACCAACTTTACCAACAAGTCTCGCAAGCCGTGTGCTAAATCCGCTTTCTTGTAATAATTTGATCTACTAACCTTTAGAAAAATCCCTAAAGCTTCGATCTTTCCACCTCAAGTCTACAACCTTGTTATACCTTGTACTCCAAGTAATCACTTTTCTTGAATCCCAAGACAAAGCTAAACCTTACTTGTCTTCCAAGAACCACCAAGACTTGAATTTCAAGAAACCGAAAACTTGAAGTTGAAACTTCTTGCAAAACCTTGTTACCTTTGAAGCTCAAAACCGAAACTTCAAGAACCTTGTGACAAAAGAAAACGATTTCCTATAACCCTAGGAGATTCGATCCACCTCCTTGCAAGACAACTTCAAGAACCTTGTTGCCCAAGTAATCTTGACTCAAAAACCTAGAAATCACCAGTTCCATCGAATTTCTCGATCTCAAACTTGGCTCCCGTCATTCTTTAATCCTTATTAGTTTAATAATCCTTTAAATATCACACTAATAATATAAAAATATACCACGTGCAACTTCAGAAGTAAATTACCCCTTTGAATTAAAAATTGATTTAATAGTATCTTTCAAAAGTAAATTACCCCTTTGAATAAAATAATCGATTTAATAGTATCTTCCCAACAAAAACGATTATTAATTCACCTGGTGTCTTCTACCTTGTTCGTTAATATCAAACGGAAAAACGAAACGACACCAGACTTGTCGATCTTCTATAACCCGAAAATCAACAACCCTTAAGCTTTCTTTAACCCGTCGATAACCTCGACAACTCGAAAACTTAAGACCCTTTAACTTGTCGATACTCTGTTGCACCTTTGACGTCCAGAAAACCCTTGAACACCAAAACCTTTGTTGTTGATGACCTGGTAGCCCAAACAGAAACACCCAGCTGCTTCTGCTCCTTCCAGAAAACGAACACCAAAGAACCCTTCAAACGATCGATCCTAGTATACCAGAAAAACCCGCGAACCCGAGCTCTTGATACCACTTGTTGTAATCGTTACAACAAACCTGGAAACTAGAGCGGAATATGTAACACCCCCAATTCATGGATGCAGCGGAATTCAAACTGGGTGTTACTCGACGGCACAATAGTCACAATGATAGAAAACGAACTCCAATTGAGTCGTTTTGAAAAGGTTTATCATTCAAATTATATAAATATCAGAGATTACAAAATGAGGTCCCAATTGGTTCCATGTTTACAAAGTATAATAAATGAGTTTTGAATGATAATAAAATTTATAGCCCTCTTGAGTATCCGTGTCCTTCCGTGCCATCCTTGATCGTCATGAACCTGAAATACATGCTTGAGAGGTCAACACAAAGGTTGAGTGATATTCATAGAGTTTGTTAAATCGTTTGAACACAATGTGTTGGTAGTTAAATCGTTTGAACACCATAATCGTAGTGTTTGTAGGTAAATCGTTTGAACACAATAATCGTAGTGTTTGTAGGTAAATCGTTTGAACACAATAATCGTAGTGTGAGCTGTAGACTCACACCAATGTTTGGAAAACAAAACAGGTAGGCTACGTTATTATACGCCCATAAAATGTATTATACACTAAGCTTATGAAACCAAAACGTTAACGTGTACCAATATCGATTGGCAGATTTATCCCGGTAGGTACTTTGCCGTCATACCTAATGTCTCAAATATTAATGCATTTGTTTGAACTAATCAAAACAAATGGGATTCGTCAATCCCAATAGGCCTATTCACAATATTCGCGCTCACTCGCAAGTAACCCTCGCAAGTGATTAAATGGTTCATAATAAGGGATCATGGTTTGGCAAGGATGTTACTTAGTGATAATAAAACATAGTCGAATAACATACAGTAGAAAGCATTGTTTTCGAGTAGAAAAATAATAGCATGTATTCCCCCCCAAGGGTTTGTAAAACATTGAAGTAATGTAAAGTGGGGCTATGAACTCACCTTAAGTAAGATAGCAAGTAATGAATGTAACGGTCGAATCGCGAAGGTTCTATGAGCAACCTATAATAGAATGTCGCGACTTAGGATTGGAGTAAAGAATATGAAGTAGTGCCTATATATATATCTTGCATTTAGTCCATGATGTGGTATGATGTATAATGTAAGTCCTTGGAAGAAAAAGATTCATGAAACATATATGTTTTGTATATCGTTTACTACTGTTCGGGCCGACATAATTCAGAAGTCATGTTAGTAAGCGTTCGAGGAGCCAGGATACTTTAACTCGTAAATCCACAACTCATCTCGACGGCTTACATAATGAACTCCTCACATGAGGCTCCCTACTATTGTAGTAGTTGATGAAATATATAGATATAAGTTTTTGATCCGAAAAGTTACATGTCCGATACTTGAATAACTTAGGAAAGTTTATTTGTACATGAAGATTGTTATTAGGGGTAGTTTCATAAGTCTTGTATGACCATTTTCTCTTTGTAATATCTCATGGTTCCTTTAGATGAAGTAGATCCAAATTGTATGTTCAAGTTATCGCCAACTTCTCTAGTTCATGTATTTGCCTTGGTAAGCTTGTATGGTCATTTCGTCATGGCCTAGCCATGACCTTTGGTCATTGTTCCATGGTCTTGAGACTCAACCTTGGCTCTAGCCATGGTTGTGTCTTGATTCTAGGTCATAAGACCCCTTTGGTCTTCATAAACCATAACTTATATGTAATGACTTTGGCTAAAAATGGGCTGTTTAGAATTTGAAGAATTTTATCACTCGGAAAGCATTTTTAGGTCTCGAGCTTCTTTGTTCCTGAACGAAAACGTCGTTCCGGACAAATTTCGTGTTTTAACTTTTTGATGAATCGGACCAGAAGTGGGACTTTCAAAACCCAAATTTGATCAGGAAGCTATTTGGCAGTTTTGCCGGAAATCTTTGGTAATTTCAAATCGCCATAACTTTTGACTCGTATACTCGTTTTAGGTGGTTCAAATTGCTATGGTTTCCTTGTTAAGTCCTCTACTATAATATGTAATGATCCAATATCAAAATTTTACCATTTTGGTCGTGGTTTTCCAAGAAAGTCACTAGTTTACTTGTTTGAATAACATAAGTTACATATATGTATCAATACTTGTTTTACTCACTTTTATACATCATGGACATGCATACAAGACATAATATAGCATGAATAATATGTAAATAACATGAACATAATTATTCAACAAGAAGCATGTTAGGGTTTGGCTTACAACTTTTGGCTTTCAAAGATGAAAGGAAGTTAACATGTAAGGATAGGACATTGATAGACTTTTAGCTTCACCCTTTGCAATCTATGATAAACCGAGGTTATTTGAAGATTATAACGACGCCTTCTTGAAGTCCAAAGCTATTTGAAGATTATAACGACGTCTTTTTGGAGACTTTAAAGTTATAACAACTTTTCTTAGAAAATTTCCAAGAATAAAGATCAAACACTAGTTTTCTTTCAAAAACTAGTTAACTTTCTTACAAAATATAAGAAAAGTGCCTTAGGTTTTAGGACTTGAAGGTTATAAGAAGGTGTGGTGCAAGAAATATCATGTGTTTAGCTTGGTATTTATAGGGTAGGAAAAATAGTTAACCATATATTGGGTTAGAGTTTAACCATGGTTAATTTAGACACTTGTAATGATCTAAAGAATCAATGGACAAGATCAAGCCACACCAAGGTGACTCCCCCCCCCCTAAATGGCGGTTTGGCATGGATAAGATGACTAGATGATGAGTCTTGGTGTTATCTTGCTTAGTTTGTGCATTTTGACTCCGTAAAAAAACTAACCGTAAATGATTAAGCCTCAAAACGTAAAACCGGGTGTCGTAAAATTATGGAACTTGAAAGTATTGATAAACATGTCAATAAGTTCCATAATAAAATATAAAATGAGTGGTAGGTTCCATCGGGTGCTAAAACCCTGCTAAAAACTGGAAACACGGGTCTAAAACGCGTAATTCGCGTAAAACGCTGAATATTGCGTAAAATTGAGAAAAGTAAAATGTTACTTTTCTAATGTTATAAAAATGATTTAAAATGACTTATAATGTCTAGACTGGGCTCAGTCTAGTGTCGGTTGGTGTTAAATGTCTTTTAGACATCAAACCGTAAGCCTAAAAATCACGAAATGACTTATAACATCAAGGGATCATTTTTGGTCAATGGAGGAGGGAAAGAATATGTTGACTTTTTCTAATAAGTTGAAAACTCAAAAAGTCTTAGAAACGCGTTTTGTGGTCTCACGGTTAATCGCCCAAATGGTTAAGCGTGCTCATGCGAGAGTAGTACAGGCATGGGTGACCTGCTGGGAAGTTTTTGGTCATATTTTTCTCAGTCACGATTAATTCTCAAATAAATCATGAGTGTGTCAAACATTTTTCTGATGTGGGGTCACCTGACGGGGTTGAATTTCGTTGTGCGTAGAATTTCTGATTGACGTTTTACCCTAAAACGTGTAATTCCTTAATAACTTTCACGAAAATGAGCTTATGAATGTCAAACTTTTAATTTGCCATGGAAATGATTTATCACTTGATAAAATCAATTAAAAATCAACTTTCGGGAAAGTTTCGGGAAAAATGAATAGTAAAAGTGAATAGTGAAATTTTCCGGGAATAGTAATTAACCTGAAATTGCGAATTGTTACAGTCTCTACCCCTTACGGGGAACTTCGTCCCGAAGTTCTTTGTGTGTCATATGTTGGAGTGGTGTCGATAAAGATGTGTGGTTACTTATGAGGACCAAAGTCTGGGATTTCCGGTAATGTAATTTGATTTGTCATTTCAGTGTATGGTGTAGGATGAGGCTTCCTTTTATATAGGAAAGGTATGGTAATAGTCGAATATCAAAGGAAATTGATATAGCAGTCGAATATTAATAGGAATTGATATAGTAGTTGAATATCAAAATAGAACTTGATATAGTTAAATATCAAAATGGAAATTGATATAGTTGTCAAGTATCAATAGCAATTGATATAACAGTTGAACAACAATAGCAATTTACATAGGAATCCAATAAATGGAAATTGATATAAGAATCGAATCATGGAATAAGCGTTGAACATGCGGTTGGACCAAGTCCTGTTTGAATTGTACGGCTGCCCATGCATATGGCTACATGGCCCCGTAATGAGTTTGGTACGACTGCACATGCATATAGGTACATGGCCTCGTAATGAGTTTGTTTGTTTATTGCACTATCATTATGAAAACCAAAATGTAAACCTCGTACTTATGGAAATTGGGATAGTTGTTGCAATCATAGCCTAGTAGGTAATCGGTTGTTGTACCTAGTGTTTATGTCATGGTTTGAAGCGATGTTGGTGAAAAGATAGGATTTCTTGTGGCGAATATAATGTAGGTATCATGCCATACCCGAGCAATGTAATGTAGGTATCATGCCATACCCTAGCAATGTAATGTAGGTATCATGCCATACCCGAGCAATGTAATGTAGGTATCATGCCATACCCTAGCAATGTAATGTAGGTATCATGCCATACCCGAGCAATGTAATGTAGGTTGACTTCATACTTATGTTATTTCGGATACAAATAAGCCCACTTGTTTATAATTCTTTATTTACATAGAGAGGCATCCCAAACAATGTAACTAAAGGAATATAAACGTATGGTTCGATGATTTATAATTTCTTTATTTAAATGAAAAGGCATCCCAATCCATTCAAATAAGGACATTATAAATCATCCTACTCAAGAATTCCCGACACAACATTCATACTTAGCCGGTGAGTTACAAGGTAGTGTATTACGAGATGATACTGGTGTTCCAAAAGTACAAGATGAATATTCAAACTTGTAAAGCTGATGAGGGTGCTTGTGGTGTAACTAAGGATGATTTGAGCTTTAAAAGTGCATCAAGATCTGTTAATGAGCTTGTGGTTCCAACGGTTGTGAAGATAATGTTATGATATGTTGATGAACAAAAGTGTGTAGTGTATGCTTAACATTAATACTCTTAGGTATAGATGTTGAGTTTGTTTTGAAAATCTTAAGAGATTTTAAAAGTTTATGATGGAATGGTATCCTAAACAGGATAGTGCTTCTACAGGATGAAGAGAATAATTGATAACTATCCCAGGATAGTAGTTCGGATTATCTCATAAATGAAAAATTTCAAGAATGAAATTAGGTAGTACAAATAAGGTGTTAAGATTTCGCTGAGTGGTAAGGCACTATCGTGTCTCTAGATCGTTTTAAAGAATTCTGGTGGTTTATCGAGTTCAAGTAGGAAATCAACCTAAACATAACCCTAGTACAACTACTCTCAGTATTTGAAATTTTAAGTCGAATATAGTTAGTCAGACTATATTCCACTGTCCCTAGGTTAAATATAGGTGACTAGTCTATATTTAGCCAAGGTTCGATAAAATTTTCAAATACCTAAATTAGGTATACTTGTGATATGTTCGTTGCTTTCGGGAAACTGTCCACTAAACAAAGGCGATGTCAAACCATTCAGTTGCAAGTCCCGCCATAAGAGACTTGTAACGTATGTTTTCACATTCCATTGCATAGAAGATAGTACGGGTAGATATGTGTGGAAAGGAAGTTGAAGTAATTCTAAAATAGAACATACTTGGCCAGGATCACGAACTTTTAATAATGAAGGTTTCATCAGAAAACTTTGATGAATGTAGAGAAAGTTCAGCTTTTGTCGACGATGGATTAGTTTGTCCTTTAGAAATCTCATATTTCTTGTTTGGAAATCGTTAGATTGTGATGGATTTTTGATATCATAAGAAATGATATTGATGAGGTCGTGAAATAATTCCAGAGACCATTGCACAAATCACAATGTCTCGGAAGTAGGTTAGACCATTGTGCAATTCACAATGTCTGGGAAGTAGGTTAAACCATTAGGTGACTCAAAACATTTGAGAAATGATTAAGACCATTGTATCATACAATGTCTTGGAAAATGAATGAGACCATTGTATCTCACAATGTCTTGGAAAATGAATGAGGCCATTGTATCTCACAATGTCTTGAAAAATTCATGTTAGAGTAGGAACATGATTGGGAGAGTGTGGCTATGTCGAAATGCCTTAGAATAGGCATACACAGATATGTTTAGATAAAATGATTGAAAATAAACCGAGTTTATATATCAATATACTAATATGTTCATGTAGCATAAAATGCCTAGTGTGTATATATCAATATACTTATATGTGTTCATGTAGCATAAAATGCTTACGGGGAAATGCTCAATTATGTTTAGGGTACATATATCAATATGCAATTATGTTTGTGTAGCATAAAAATGTCTTCGGGGAAATGCTCAAAATGGGTATATATGAATATACTAACATGTTTGTGTATCATAACATGGTTACTAAATCCATAATCGTCTGGAGGATGGAAGACACGGAGAGCGGAAGGCTATAAAATGTTTTTGTTTGTGATTGTAGTTATAGTTTAGGTCTCACTTAGACCCGTTTCTCTGTAACCATGTCTTTGATACCAATCTGTAACACCCCCAATTCATGGATGCAGCGGAATTCAAACTGGGTGTTACTCGACGGCACAATAGTCACAATGATAGAAAACGAACTCCAATTGAGTCGTTTTGAAAAGGTTTATCATTCAAATTATATAAATATCAGAGATTACAAAATGAGGTCCCAATTGGTTCCATGTTTACAAAGTATAATAAATGAGTTTTGAATGATAATAAAATTTATAGCCCTCTTGAGTATCCGTGTCCTTCCGTGCCATCCTTGATCGTCATGAACCTGAAATACATGCTTGAGAGGTCAACACAAAGGTTGAGTGATATTCATAGAGTTTGTTAAATCGTTTGAACACAATGTGTTGGTAGTTAAATCGTTTGAACACCATAATCGTAGTGTTTGTAGGTAAATCGTTTGAACACAATAATCGTAGTGTTTGTAGGTAAATCGTTTGAACACAATAATCGTAGTGTGAGCTGTAGACTCACACCAATGTTTGGAAAACAAAACAGGTAGGCTACGTTATTATACGCCCATAAAATGTATTATACACTAAGCTTATGAAACCAAAACGTTAACGTGTACCAATATCGATTGGCAGATTTATCCCGGTAGGTACTTTGCCGTCATACCTAATGTCTCAAATATTAATGCATTTGTTTGAACTAATCAAAACAAATGGGATTCGTCAATCCCAATAGGCCTATTCACAATATTCGCGCTCACTCGCAAGTAACCCTCGCAAGTGATTAAATGGTTCATAATAAGGGATCATGGTTTGGCAAGGATGTTACTTAGTGATAATAAAACATAGTCGAATAACATACAGTAGAAAGCATTGTTTTCGAGTAGAAAAATAATAGCATGTATTCCCCCCAAGGGTTTGTAAAACATTGAAGTAATGTAAAGTGGGGCTATGAACTCACCTTAAGTAAGATAGCAAGTAATGAATGTAACGGTCGAATCGCGAAGGTTCTATGAGCAACCTATAATAGAATGTCGCGACTTAGGATTGGAGTAAAGAATATGAAGTAGTGCCTATATATATATCTTGCATTTAGTCCATGATGTGGTATGATGTATAATGTAAGTCCTTGGAAGAAAAAGATTCATGAAACATGTATGTTTTGTATATCGTTTACTACTGTTCGGGCCGACATAATTCAGAAGTCATGTTAGTAAGCGTTCGAGGAGCCAGGATACTTTAACTCGTAAATCCACAACTCATCTCGACGGCTTACATAACGAACTCCTCACATGAGGCTCCCTACTATTGTAGTAGTTGATGAAATATATAGATATAAGTTTTTGATCCGAAAAGTTACATGTCCGATACTTGAATAACTTAGGAAAGTTTATTTGGACATGAAGATTGTTATTAGGGGTAGTTTCATAAGTCTTGTATGACCATTTTCTCTTTGTAATATCTCATGGTTCCTTTAGATGAAGTAGATCCAAATTGTATGTTCAAGTTATCGCCAACTTCTCTAGTTCATGTATTTGCCTTGGTAAGCTTGTATGGTCATTTCGTCATGGCCTAGCCATGACCTTTGGTCATTGTTCCATGGTCTTGAGACTCAACCTTGGCTCTAGCCATGGTTGTGTCTTGATTCTAGGTCATAAGACCCCTTTGGTCTTCATAAACCATAACTTATATGTAATGACTTTGGCTAAAAATGGGCTGTTTAGAATTTGAAGAATTTTATCACTCGGAAAGCATTTTTAGGTCTCGAGCTTCTTTGTTCCTGAACGAAAACGTCGTTCCGGACAACTTTCGTGTTTTAACTTTTTGATGAATCGGACCAGAAGTGGGACTTTCAAAACCCAAATTTGATCAGGAAGCTATTTGGCAGTTTTGCCGGAAATCTTTGGTAATTTCAAATCGCCATAACTTTTGACTCGTATACTCGTTTTAGGTGGTTCAAATTGCTATGGTTTCCTTGTTAAGTCCTCTACTATAATATGTAATGATCCAATATCAAAATTTTACCATTTTGGTCGTGGTTTTCCAAGAAAGTCACTAGTTTACTTGTTTGAATAACATAAGTTACATATATGTATCAATACTTGTTTTACTCACTTTTATACATCATGGACATGCATACAAGACATAATATAGCATGAATAATATGTAAATAACATGAACATAATTATTCAACAAGAAGCATGTTAGGGTTTGGCTTACAACTTTTGGCTTTCAAAGATGAAAGGAAGTTAACATGTAAGGATAGGACATTGATAGACTTTTAGCTTCACCCTTTGCAATCTATGATAAACCGAGGTTATTTGAAGATTATAACGACGCCTTCTTGAAGTCCAAAGCTATTTGAAGATTATAACGACGTCTTTTTGGAGACTTTAAAGTTATAACAACTTTTCTTAGAAAATTTCCAAGAATAAAGATCAAACACTAGTTTTCTTTCAAAAACTAGTTAACTTTCTTACAAAATATAAGAAAAGTGCCTTAGGTTTTAGGACTTGAAGGTTATAAGAAGGTGTGGTGCAAGAAATATCATGTGTTTAGCTTGGTATTTATAGGGTAGGAAAAATAGTTAACCATATATTGGGTTAGAGTTTAACCATGGTTAATTTAGACACTTGTAATGATCTAAAGAATCAATGGACAAGATCAAGCCACACCAAGGTGACTCCCCCCCCTAAATGGCGGTTTGGCATGGATAAGATGACTAGATGATGAGTCTTGGTGTTATCTTGCTTAGTTTGTGCATTTTGACTCCGTAAAAAAACTAACCGTAAATGATTAAGCCTCAAAACGTAAAACCGGGTGTCGTAAAATTATGGAACTTGAAAGTATTGATAAACATGTCAATAAGTTCCATAATAAAATATAAAATGAGTGGTAGGTTCCATCGGGTGCTAAAACCCTGCTAAAAACTGGAAACACGGGTCTAAAACGCGTAATTCGCGTAAAACGCTGAATATTGCGTAAAATTGAGAAAAGTAAAATGTTACTTTTCTAATGTTATAAAAATGATTTAAAATGACTTATAATGTCTAGACTGGGCTCAGTCTAGTGTCGGTTGGTGTTAAATGTCTTTTAGACATCAAACCGTAAGCCTAAAAATCACGAAATGACTTATAACATCAAGGGATCATTTTTGGTCAATGGAGGAGGGAAAGAATATGTTGACTTTTTCTAATAAGTTGAAAACTCAAAAAGTCTTAGAAACGCGTTTTGTGGTCTCACGGTTAATCGCCCAAATGGTTAAGCGTGCTCATGCGAGAGTAGTACAGGCATGGGTGACCTGCTGGGAAATTTTTGGTCATATTTTTCTCAGTCACGATTAATTCTCAAATAAATCATGAGTGTGTCAAACATTTTTCTGATGTGGGGTCACCTGACGGGGTTGAATTTCGTTGTGCGTAGAATTTCTGATTGACGTTTTACCCTAAAACGTGTAATTCCTTAATAACTTTCACGAAAATGAGCTTATGAATGTCAAACTTTTAATTTGCCATGGAAATGATTTATCACTTGATAAAATCAATTAAAAATCAACTTTCGGGAAAGTTTCGGGAAAAATGAATAGTAAAAGTGAATAGTGAAATTTTCCGGGAATAGTAATTAACCTGAAATTGCGAATTGTTACAGAATAAACCTGATCGTGAAGTCGAACGCACCACAGCAGTCGATACAGAAAAGTAAATAACACACAAGATGGTTTAACCGATTGTTGTATTAAACCTTGAAAGAATGAATCGTACAACGACCCCTCCCCCCTCACCTCTTTATTATAGAGATGAGGGGGGAAGAAAACCAACTCTTAACCGAGTTGAAACCGGCTGCAACAGAGGAGAAAACTAACTATCACCACTAAGGTGGAAATTGTTAGATATTAGTGATGATAGTTAGATAGTCTAGGGGTCTTTGTGTAACTTTAGTTCATTATAGTCAAATAGGAAAGAGTATATGTCGGTTGAATGCATTATACATTGCATAGCCGACTATCAACTCTATATATACCATTAGATGGTGTCAAATGAGAGTTGAGTCCAAGGTATTCGTAGGTCTTGTTTTTCTCCTCTGTTGCAGCCGGTTTCAACTCGGTTAAGAGTGGGTTTTCTTCCCCCCTCATCTCTATAATAAAGAGGTGAGGGGGGAGGGGTCGTTGTACGATTCATTCTTTCAAGGTTTAATACAACAATCGGTTAAACCATCTTGTGTGTTATTTACTTTTCTGTATCGACTGCTGTGGTGCGTTCGACTTCACGATCAGGTTTATTCCGCTCTAGTTTCCAGGTTTGTTGTAACGATTACAACATCATATAACAGGTTTGTTGGCAAACTACCTGTAAAATATTTTCAAAATTTCAAGGCAATGAAGAACATGGTAAGAAATAGCACCAAACCAAGATATCTGGACATGGATAACGACTATTACTTGATTGTCGTGGTGAAAGATGTGCAACAGACATTCACCAAACTTTTGGTTGAGTACACAATTGTTGATCTATCCAACAACAACTTTGAAGGGGAAATTCCAAACACCATAGGTAGCCTCAACTCGTTGAAAGTGCTCAACTTATCCCACAACAACCTCAGTGGTGGCATCCCAAATGCTCTAGGAAATATATCGGAGATTGAATCGTTAGACCTATCTTGGAACCAACTCATCGGAGAGATCCCTCAAAGCCTTGTAGACATAAAAGGTCTTTCAGTCTTAAATCTTTCACAAAATCGTCTCGAGGGACGCATTCCGCAAGGAAAGCAATTCAACACATTTGACGTGACCTCGTATGGAGGGAATTTGGGACTTTGTGGGTTTCCACTTTCCAAGTGTGAGCATCTGATTTCCGTAGACGTTTATGGGGATGGAGATGAGGAGGAGTCGGACGAGATTGGATTTACATTGAAAGTGGTGATGTTGGGATATGGATGTGGAACATTAGTCGGATTGGTGATGGGATATATAATGTTGTCAACAAGAAAAGTCAAGTGGTTCAATGCAATTGCTGATGCAGCAGAAAGTTTGGTCCTGAAGAAAAAGAAGAGAAGACATGTATATATCGGGAAATGACGTTAGATAAGGAAAGGTATGTTTTTTCACATGATTTCTTATTTTATCAAATTGTGCAAAATGCCTTGCTCTATAAATTTCTTGCTCTAAAACAATTTGTGATGCAGGTATAGGAATTTGGGGTGGAGCTAGGACTTTTTGAATTGTGCAGTCATATGTAAGCTTCTGAATTCGTGTGTTTTTAGGATTTTGTAATAAATTTACTTGGTCACTGGTTGAATGACCTTGTTGGGAAATAGTTATGGAAATGTAGTTAGATGGTTCTTGGTGCTTTAAAAGGTGAATGGAAGCTGCAGGAAAGATGCAAACTGGAGTTAGTTTGCTTGCAAGCTAGTGGTTCTGAGCTTGGCTGTATGTATAGCCTTTAGTATCTCAATGTTTGTTGCTTTGACTGTTTTTGTCTCATGTTATGAGTATTGTATCAGTTGTATTCTACTTATAGAGTATAGGCTTGTCTATACTCTATTTCTAGTGATGTATTATTTCTTTGTGATTAATATATATTCACCTTTGGCACCAAAACAATAATAATAAAATAAAATAAAATAAAATAAAATAAAATAAAATAAAAAATTGTTAGTAAAGCAGCAAATCAATCAGATGTTTGTGATGTGATTTAGAGGAAATTAAAAGTATCAGATTGTAGGTTTTCAAGTAACATTGTTTGCCATATGCATTTCTTAATCTGCCACCACCTGCTAGCTTGGTGAATTGATTATGAGACCAAATTGCGGGGGTGTTTGATAGGCACTTATTGAAATAATTATGCATGAATCAATGAATCGGTCAGATGAAGTGGCGTTTGGTAGAAATTATGTCGGTGCTGAATGACAATTTTTCACGCTGGATGGGCCATGGCATGAGATGCAGCATTTTCATTCAGAAGGCATCCATGTACAAATTTCTTTATGTTATGTACGTGTCATTTTTAGTGGATATTATCTATACTACTATATACTACTATATAATGTATTTGAGACTATTCTATAATTAGAAAGGCTTAAAAATTCAGACTTTTACTTACTAATTATGGAAACAAACACCCCTAACAATCACCCCAACAATATATAACCACTTCAACAACCACCCCTAACAATTTATAACCACCTCAACAACAACCCCCAACAATTTATAACCACCTCAACAACCACCCCAACAACCACTTTCCACCACCCCGCCTCCCTCCTCTTCACCCCAACAATCCGCCCCCGCATCGCGCGGGCACCTTTCTAGTTTGTTTAATGTATATGAAATTTTTTATGTCAAGAATATACAGCTTTAAAACTAGATATGATGACACATTGACACGTACAGATTACAATAGTAGGCTCCATTACAAAAAATGCACACATCTTGACACTTGAAAATATATGTTGTTAAATAATGTCACTAACCTTTTTAATTTGCACTACAAGTAATATCAATTCTTAACATTTATCAAAAAAATATATTCCCTTACTAGATTATATAAAAAGTTAAAATGACAATATATTGTGGTTATGGGTATTTATTCAGGAGAGATATCAAACATTCATTTTCATTCAGAATCACGCTCATTCGGTACCTGTAAATCATTCAGTGTCTTTAATTCATTCAACGTTAAATTATAATATTTTGTTAAACAGCCGGTACTCCAGTTGGGTAGACCATTGACTCTATGAAATCATACCAAAAAGAAATAATCATTGAGTGTCAGTTATTATTCCTTTTTGATTCAAAAGTAATAGTGCATTCTTTCGCTTCTCTAGTCCCATTGTTTCTAACAAGTATATAGACATACACATGGTTGATGTCTACAAATTTATTTGTTATGTTTATGAAGGGCTTCCAGCTGATGGAAGGAATGTGTTGCGGACAACAACATAATTTATGAAAGGAATTGAATGTGTTTCACTTGTATTCTTAAAAAATTTATGATGCAGGTAAAGAAGTTTGGGGGGTGGAGTGACACATTTTGAATTATACAGTCATGTAGCAGCTTCAGAATATCTCGTCTGATGTACATTTTTAGTCTTTTGGAATAGTCGTCGTTAGGTTTTATTACTAAATTTACTTGGTCACCGGGTAATAATGTGTTAATGATGTTTGACTCCTACTGGCAGTTCAGTAATATTTAGTTATTTTAATGATCATACAACAATTGTAGTCACTGATAAGACACCCAGAATGCTCTTCTCCAAAACTATAGTGTATTAATTCAATAAATTTATATTTGAACAACACATCTCGCTAAACTGCTTTTAACATGTGAAGAATTTAGTTGAGTAAACGAAGTTTTAACGATTGTATCTATGCTCTCAGTCCCGTCCGTATTTTTTTGTCCGTAAAGCCAGGTAGGGGGGGAAAAAAAACCCCGATGATGCACATGGATAGTTTTTCGTGCCTGAATGAGATCATCTAACCTTACTCAGCATCCACAAACAATGGGAAGCTACCAAATACTGTGGAGACCTGTGTAGCACTCATTACTTACAAGTGAAAGCTCTACGAAAGGTTCGGGAAATGAGTTCTCAGTTACTCGACATCTTAAAAAAGCTCATGCTCCGGCTGACATCATGTGGGTCGAATTGGGACGTCATCAGAAAAGCGATATGCTCAGTTTACTTACATAACGCTACAAAACCTAAAGGGATCAGGAATACAAATGACTTAAGAACCGGATGCCATGCCAATTGCACCCTACCTCAGTTTATGTTGCCACGTGTTAGATGGGTATGGCTGCTGTTTGAGTAAATATTCGTAAGGGTAGGAAAATGGGCGCGGCTTGTGTAACGGGTCAAAACGAGAACATTTTTTGTAAGGCTCAGGTTGGCCTGGAATGTTTTTTGCCCAGTTTTATTATAATCCCTTATAGATGTTATCGTGCTAAATATGATTGCAAAAGTAATGTTTTGGTTTTATTCATTTTTACCACATAGGACCCATTAAGATAGTTATTAATATACCTTTAACTTTATTAATATGATATTCATGTTAATTAGCTTCATACTTCATAAGCTGAGAGCAATTCATATGTTGAATCAGGATTGTCCTATAGTTTGAAATATTAATTTGGCCCAAATGGGCGCAAAAGAGATGGAATATTAAATTTCTTTGTGCAATACTTAGTGGTTTGTATAAAAATGTAACTCGAGTTAATGCAAATTATATGACGTATGAGAAAGATACTGCTATCGTACATCGAAAAGGTTTGTACGACATAGTGTATGGAAAATGGACGGGTTGGGAAATGGGTCAAAACAGGATGAGGCTGAAACGTATCACTTTTAATAGTGGTTGAAACGAGACACTCAAGAATATGGTGCATGTGGATTTCTTACTGTAGGTTCATCATTGTGAGTAACGAAATCAGTTTGTTTTAGTTTCTTACTATACATATTTCTACCGTCCATTTCTCCACTCCATTTTTTTGTTATAGTGGAAAATGTTGCAAATATAGGAAAGGATTCATTCGTATAAAACCAAATACATGCTAAAATCAGTTGCATATAAGAAAAGTTATACCACACCCGGTCAGGGTTCGTTCATGTGGAAAATGAAGGGCTAGGCCTTGGTTGACGAGATCAGTTGGATTATCTTTTGCTTGCATTTTTATATTTAGTATTAAACAGTCGCTGACAATTCTAACTTTATGTTTATATATTTTGGTACTTTATTATTAATATTACGTTTTGTGTTTTCCAGTAACTTAAGTATGGCTCGAACTAAGGAAAGTGAATGCAATACAATTGCCAAACAATTGCAACAATATAAAGTAGTTGACTAAATCCATCATTTTGATTCACTCCAAACAACTTAACAAAAGTTTTGTTTCAACCCAAAAGTAAATTTGATTGTATTTTTTTTGTTAAAATATTAGGTAAATGATATAATGATTAAATTTAAGTATAAGTTATAATTTGTGTAAATATGCTCTTACTCTTTGCATATAGGTTTTTTTTTTTTTTTTTTTTTTTTTTTTTTTTTTTTTTTTTTTTTGGTTGTTAGGAAAAAGGGACCATCCCTGGCAAATGTATTTAAAAAAAAAAAAAAAAAAAAAAAAAAAAAAAAAAAAAAGAAAAAAAAAAAAAAAAACTTATATGGACATACCTATATAAGCTAGTCGAGTGGCGGAGCCAGGAAATGTAGTTAGAGGGGGCACAATCGGTAAGAGCAACCAAGTTATCATCCGTTTTGACTTTATTTAGTAAAAAGTAGGTCGGGTCAGATCGAGTCGGGTTTATTTCTATGCAGAAACCATTATTTTAAGCCACCTAGACTGTTTTTAAGGTAATTTCAAATTAAACACTTTAACTGTTTGTTTTACCCATAGATCAAATATATATATTTAAAGTATAAATTGTATAAGTGTATCAAAACTGTAAGTTGTGAAACTATATTTTAGATAAAAAGAAGTGTCATGATTATTGTATCAAAACCATAAATTATAAAATTTATTGAAAAAAACTATAGCACTAACTAATACGTAACTAGTAGCTATCATGCCAATGTGCATTTAAACATATACTCCGTACATGATGCAACAAAAAAGGTAAATATTAAATTAAATAGTATTAAAAGTATTATATTAGAATAACCACTAGCACACTGCCCCATAATCTCACTTTCCCACATGCCCATTATCCCCATCACCCCTTTCACTTCATTTTCCAGTCGAACAAAACTTTAAAACCACCACAAAATCCGTTTTTAGACGACGAGGGCACTTGGATTTTGTGGGTGAGGGCACTGACATTTTTTCATCATATTTTTGCATTTTTTTCCATAAAACTTAGGTGTTCCGGCAAAACATTATTGGGGGCCTTTCCCCCCTCACCTAAAGGAGTGGCTCCGCCCCTGAGCTAGTCCAAATGACATGCCCAAAACCTGCATAATAAAAGAAACAAGCACAATATTCTTTGGTCCAGTCCAAGAAAAATCAATATAAATCTTCCCATCTGACCTAGTCCAAACTATAACAAACGACCCTTTACCTTTTAACCCAGGCCACCACCCACGATCTGACAAGCCAAAAGAGACGAACAACCACTTCCCTCCAAAATTACCCATATCACTATTTAACCCATCACCCAAACACTATATTACCACACAATATAACCACGTCTGAATTATGCCACTAAAACCTTGATAATGATTTGGATGTGATAATTTATGGTCTTTTAAGAGAAATATGGCAGGTATAAGAAGACTAAATCAAGCCACCGTGAACGACGCCTCTTTTTGGATCAGTTAAGGTTGTGTACAAATCATTGATGATCTCCTGCCTGTGTAGCTGTGCAGATGATGCTAGTGAAGTAGTGCCTTGTACCTGGTCACTTGTGGCCAGTCCACTGAAGCAACCACCTATAAAATAAAACAGAAAACAAGCTTCTAAGAACTTAAACAGTACATGGATTTTATAAAATACGTGACAGTGGCAAATGGGTCAAATTGGGTTAGTCTGATATAAGTCCAAACAGTTAGGCTGGCCAAACAACCTTTTTGTGCATCTTATTTTACCTTCAATAGTTAAATATTTAGAAACATTATGGGGGACTTTTTTAGCAGTCTAAACTGGTCTATCCAGTTACCCGTTTGACCCGCTTGGGTTAAGATACACCAATATTAATCAACATATTTTGAAAATAACTATATAACAAGCCCGGTTGATCACATAGTCCTCTTAATATTGCAATAGAACACTTTGGGAAATTTGAAGTTTCATCACTAAACTATGACCCGTTTGGCTCATTTTGAAAGGGAGTGTTTTTCTAAGCAGTGATCTTATGAAAATTCCCTTATATAAGCTGATAAGCCCAAGCTTATAAGCCTATCCAATCACTAAAATAAGCATATTTAAGTTATACAAATTACGTCAATAAACCAAGATAAACCAATAAGATTATTTCAGTCAAATGGTCAAATAACCTTTAAAAACATAAATAAAAGTACCGAAAAACAACTGAACCTACAGCAGCTATAGAAGGGCTGGAATCCAATCCAGGCTGAGGATGAGTAACTTCATCTCCAAAGAATATTGTTGGCCGTTCAGTCACATACGGAAGCCTACCATTCAGAGTCTCAGCCAATACTGTATTCCTTCCTCCTACCTAATATGGTTATAAAAAAAAAAAAAAAAAAAAAAAAAAAAAAAAAAAAAAAAAAAAAATAGTTGATTTTGTGAAGAAACAAAAATATTCAATGCATATGTTCTCAAAATACTGATTACTCATCTTCATGACAAGTTGTGGTTTGCAACCCGTTTCATCCTTGCTGTGTGAAAATAGAAGTCAGACAAAATAAGTCAACACACTATAAGACTTTTAAAAAGGTCAAACTTACACTCATGACCAGGTGCAATCTTAGCTAGTTGTGCTGAACACTAAATAGTCAAGATCAACTAGAGCTATTTCTATGTTATGGGGTGCTACATAACACATTTTAATCAAACGCTCACGATTAAAAATCTTCAACCAAAAAAAAAAAAAAAAAAAAAAAAAAAAAAAAAAAAAAAAAACGCATTGTTAGAATGATCTATCAATATGGTGATTGGTGGAATAAAGGTTCATAGTGAAAGTATAAGATACATTATACAAGTCTGTCTACAATAATACTAACACAACAGATGAAAGGCAATATTTCAATCATTGTGCAAGTCGCAACTTCCAACTTACCACAAATTTAAGAGACGCTATACAGAGTTGCAATCATTCACAAGTGTCCAATTTTTTACTAAATTTAAGAAACGCTGATAAAAAGTAGAAAATAGGGTAGAAGCTTACCGAGCCAGCAGTTGTACGATCAAAAGTGATTGCGAAGTATTGTTCAGACAAGTAACATGAAGCAGCAGCTTTGTCCAGTTTTTCCCATATCGTCTCTCACACTCTCTCAAAACACAAGGTTGCCATAACAAGATTGTTGGAGCCGCCAAAACCTGCTTCGGGAACATGCATAATAACGAAACAAGCGTATAAGTGCCTATACATAAGCTAACAAACAAAAAACAATAGCTACAAATAACCAATCAAATGGTTATAAAACTTCAAAATGTGTTTAGACTTCCAGCTAAGATGTGTCCAGCCCACAATATTCTCTGGTCGAGTCCACGAAAAATCAATATAGATCTTCCCATTTAACCTGTCCAAACTATAATACACTACTAAATGCCAAGACCAAAAACCACACCAAGACAGTAACCAAAATTACTAGTACCCAAGACCACAAGCAGATTTCTATCCCACAAAGAACAGATAGTAGAACATATCCAATTCCATATAACCTTATTCATTTGACAGGATTAAGGTAGAGTATTGTTCATATGTTCTGGCGAACACGGTCGTGCCATCGCCATCACACCATAAGTATTATTTTAAATAATTTTTCTCCGTAACATTTTAAAATATACTCGTATACAATAAACTTAAGCAAACTAAGCAACGTACTGTCATTCATACTATCTTATGAAATATGAAAAGATTCCATACTCTTCATTTAAATATATTAATTCTTCTTCATAAAATGTTTTAGTGGTTTGAGTGTTATTTGATGATGTTATACGATCTATTTCACTTACTATTACTTTCTCCGATATAAGTTTAGTCTTCCATATCCCAAGTCTTGTTAAAAGTCCCATGTGATTATACATGGAAAAATTAGTGTCATTAATTATACATGGAAAATAGTTGTTATAAGTCAAATTGTGTTGGTCAAGCAGAGATGGAGTGTGCGGACCGCAGGTAGCAAAATTAGTGTTATAAGTCTTCTTAAAAGTCCCGTGTCATTAATTATACATGGAAAATAGTTGTTATAATTAGTCAAATTGTGTTGGCCAAGCTGAGAAGGAATGAGTGTATGATAGACATCCTCTTCACAATTTGCGTGTCACAAACGTTGCATAAAGTCTTCCCTGTCCCAAGTCTTCTTAAGGAATTTGTGGAAGCCATTCATTCACCAGCTGTTTGTCATGAACGTTAACATGCAAAACCTAAGTATAAAAAGCCTATACCTGTTCTCATAATTTTAAGTAAACTTTCAAATATGAAGTCACCACAAGCAATAATTCACTTATCATCTTCCTCTCTTATTTCCTTTCTCTTTTACGGTCTCGCGATAACATGTCTCACTTCCGCCACCGCTCTGTTTCATATGGTGGTAATGAGACTGATTATCTCGCGTTGTTGTCATTCAAGTCAAAGATCACTCATGATCCATACCAAGTTCTAACCTCGTGGAACCATTCCTTTCATTTCTGTGACTGGAGTGGTATTTCATGTGGAAAGCGGCACAAACGAGTGACTGTTTTACGACTGCCTTCGAAAGGCTTAGAAGGCTCGTTGTCTCCTCACGTAGGAAACCTCAGCTTCCTCCGTAGACTTTCTCTCAAGAACAACAGCTTTCAAGGAACCATTCCTCATGAACTTGGTCATCTATCTAGGCTACGTAGTCTTTATCTTGATGAAAATAAGTTCACTGCAGTCATTCCAACAAACTTGTCTGGTTGTTCTAACCTCGAAATGCTTTGGCTCTCTCAAAATGAGCTAATTGGAAGCATACCCAAGGAGATGAGTTTACTCTCTAAACTTTCTTGTCTGGTAATTAACTACAATAGGTTAACAGGTGGAATCCCACCTTTCATGGGGAATATTACATCAATGGAAGCGTTCTCTGCTGTCGGGAACCCGTTAGGTGGGAGAATTCCAGATACCTTGGGTCTATGGAAAAGCTTAACGATATTTCAGTGTGGTTTGTGCAACTTATATGGAAGCATCCCTCATTCCATTTTCAACCTCTCACTCCTAGTTAATTTTTCCTTATCTGAAAATCACCTCACTGGTAGTCTTCCTTCAGAAATTGGTAATCAGCTCCCAAATCTCGAGCGGCTTCAGTTATGGGGTAACGAACTGACCGGAGTTCTTCCACCTTCTCTTTCTAATTGTTCTAAATTAAGACATCTTGAAATGAGTAACAACAGTTTTAGTGGGAAGTTGAATATCGACTTTTCAAAACTAAGAGATATTAATAAAATTAGATTATATGATAACAACTTCCATGGACGTGGAGAAGCTGATGACATGAGGTTTGTTGATTCTTTAAAAAACTGCACCAGATTAGTAGATTTGCAGTTTTATAATCGCAACTTTAGAGGAGTGCTTCCTATATCAATAGGTAACCTTTCTGATCAACTTAGCATTCTCGCTTTAGGAGACAATCAGTTATTTGGAAGCCTACCTTCAAGTATAGCTAGTCTAGTTGGTTTGACCATTTTAGATTTAGGAATTAATTTATTCAAAGGAAAGATTCCTAGTACCATTGGAAAACTTAAAAAGCTACAGTATCTTAGTCTAGATAGCAATCAATTTTCAGGGCCAATCCCTCATGCCATTGGGAACCTATCATTGTTGAATAAACTTTATTTATATTCCAACAAATTAGAAGGCCATATTCCATCAAGCCTTGGGAATTGTAAAGAACTTATTGTTTTAAGCCTTGCACACAATAGACTTACTGGTAAAATACCCAAGCAACTTCTTCAAATTCCATCACTAACTATTGGTTTAGATCTTTCATACAACAGCCTGTCTGGTTCCATTCCACCAGAGATTAAAGATCTCAAGATGTTGAGCGGTCTTTATTTATCTTATAATAAATTATCAGGTACCATTACTAGTAGCCTTGGTGAGTGTAATAGCCTTACAGAGTTATACCTTAGCGGCAATAGATTAGAAGGCATAATACCATCTTCATTAAGTTCGTTAAGAGGATTGGGGGTACTAGACATTTCTCAAAATAAATTATCAGGCAAAATTCCTCAATTCTTAGAGAAATGGAATTCCTTAGAGTAGGGTGAAGTACCGGTTGTAGGAGTGTTTGCCAATGGAAGTGCATTTTCAGTTTTGGGGAACAATAGGCTTTGTGGTGGTTTGGTTACACTTGAGTTACCCAAATGTAAGGGCACGGGTAGTAAGAAAAAAAGGTTTCCTTTCTTCATATTAGTCATTGTGATTGCACCGACGTTGGTCATCGTATTATGTTGCGCGTATCTTTTGTGTAAGAAGAAACGCAATAGTTAACCATCTCAGTCATCATCAGGGAGTGAACGGTTCATGAAAGTTTTATACAACCAACTTCTCAAGGCTACTGATGGGTTCTCTACAGCAAATTTGATTGGCGAGGGTGGGCACAGCTCTGTTTATAAGGGAATCCTCGATTCTAATGATGATAAATCTGTTGCAGTTAAAGTTCTACATCTTCAATGTCGAGGAGCACACAAAAGCTTTATAGCAGAATGTGAAGCATGGCGTAATATTAGACACCGTAATCTGTTGAAGATAATAACTTCATGTTCAAGTGTTGATTTTCTAGGCAATGATTTTAAAGCTTTGGTTTATGAGTTTATGCCTAATGGAAGTGTGCACGATTGGCTTCATTCAAGTGCAAATAGATCAAAACTCAACCTTCTTCAAAGAATAAATATTCTCAGAGATGTTGCCACCGCACTTGATTATCTTCACAATCGCTGCCAAACAACGATTGTTCACGGTGACTTGAAGCCAAGTAACATTCTACTTGATGATGATATGGTGGCTCATGTTGGAGACTTTGGTTTAGCTCGACTACTTGGTACAGACTTAAATCAAAACAGCTCAACCGGGGTTAAAGGAACAATTGGTTATGCACCTCCAGGTAATTCCACTTTTATTCCAGGATGTTTATATTTATTTACAGGTTAAAGTTTGTAAATTAATTATTTGTTATTCATTTGTAGAGTATGGTATTGGGAGCAAGATGACAAGTTGTGGGGACGTCTACAGTTTTGGAATATTGTTACTAGAGGTGATGACTGGGAAAAGGCCGACAGATGACATGTTTAAGGAAGGTCTTAGCCTTCATAAATTTGCTTACATGGCATTACCAGATCATGTATTAGATGTTATTGATGGTGATGCAATTGTGTTGCAAAGTACGGAAGCGAATGCACGGAAAGTGGAAGAATGTTTGGTTGCAACTATCAAGATTGGAGTATCGTGCTCTGTGGATTCACCACCACAACGAATGAAAATAGAAATTGTTGTCAATGAGTTGCAGCGTATTCTTGATGTGCTTCAAAATATATAAGGTACTGTGTTCTCACTTTTGTCGAATCTGATTTTACATGAGTTTGTTAATAAATAATCGCTAACTTGATTTTGTTTTTGAACGCTTTCAGGTCTAATACAAAGCTTTCTAGGTGAAATTTGAAACAAGGAGCGGTGCATGTCGTAGTTGTATAAACTTTACTTTGTCAAATATGGTTGTAAGTGTGTTTTAGTTTTCTTGTTGCATAAGTACTGTAAGAGACGTAAGAGTGCATTTACAGTCCTGATGAAAACTAAGTAAAAGAGTTGACAGGACATTCTATAATCTTGTATCCTTTCATGGCTCTATATGTTTGTTTTATTTTTTTATTGGTATTTTTTTTAAGCATCTGCCAAACATGTACTTGGAGATTATAGGTATTTCGTTAGGCGTTCGTGTTTAAACTGTTTTTATAAATAAAGTTCAAGTAGAACTGACCATTGCATCTTATGCAACACCATGGTGTGTTTGCATAATGAATTTTGTTGAAAGTTGTAATCAGATTACACTAACTTAGAAAAATCGACAATTTACTTGATTTAGACCCACCACCTAAACTTAACATTCTTAACTACATGTATCAACTAAAAATGACTGATATTGGGCTAAAGTTGACTGAGTTCCCGTTGGACCCACAGCTCGCTAAACTGCTTTTAACATGTGAAGAATTTAATTGTGTAAACGAAGTTTTAACGATTGTATCTATGCCCTCTGTCCTGTCTATATTCTTTAGTCCATAAGCCAATATAGAAAAAAGCGATGATGCACATGGAAAGTTAGCAAATACTGTGGAGACTTGTGTAGCACTCATCACTTACAAGTGAGCTCTACAAAAGGCTCAGGAAGTGAGTTCTCAGTTACTAAACATTTTGAAAAAGCTCATGATCCGGCTGACATTATGTGGGTCGAATTGGGGCGTCATCAGAAAAGTGATATGCTCAGTTTACTTCCATAACGCTGCAAAACCTGAAGGGATCAGGAATACATAAGTATTAGGAACGGGATGCCGTGCCATTTGCACCCGACCTCAGCTTTATGTTGCAACATATTGGATGGGTACAGCTGCTCTTTGAATAAATATTTGTAAGGGTGGGAAAATGAGCGGGTCTAGCAGCTTGTGTAACGAGTCAAAACGAGAACCTTTTTGGTATGTATCAGGTTCGCCCGGAATGTATTTTTCCCAGTTTTATTAGAATCCCCAACAGATATTAGCGTGCTAAATATGATTACAAAAGTTATGCTTAAGTTTTTTGAATAAAACTATTCAGGAGCTTATAAGCATTAGGTATTCATTTTTGCCACTTAGGACCCATTGAGATAGTTATTATGCCTTTAACTATATTAGTCTGGTATTCATGTTAGCTTGCCATATGGCGAATATTGGCAAGAAATCATTCATCTAGTATTCATGTTAGCAACCAAAGCTTCAAGTCTTCTTGAAGTGTTATTTGATCAACATCTTATGTTGCAAGTTGCAACATCTTGGATGGTATGGCTGCTCTTTGAATATATATTCGTAAGGGTGGGAAAATGGGCATTTTTGGCGGCTTGTGTAACGGGTCAAAAAGAGAACATTTTTTGTAAGGATCAGGTTGGTCCGGAATGTTTTTTGCCCAGTTTTATTATAATCCCCTATAGATGTTATCGTGCTTAATATGACTACAAAAGCAATGTTTTGGTTTTTGCTATAAGCATGCGTGATTTTACAAAAGCAACGATTAGACAGGCCAACAATGGCAAACTGGATTAAAAAGTAGCACATTCTTCATGTGGCCATCGGACATGATTAGTTGTTTCTACTGTTCTACATTGTAAATTCACACCATAAAAAGGCTCAAAAAACAACCAGACTTGAAACTGCAACTAATAAAAAGAAATTTCAAGCACGTCATTGTCAAACCATCATATTGGATTCATCTTCCTCCCCTGCTGTTGCTTCATTGAACATGTACTGATTTTGATACTCGATCAAGTACTGTGTAGATCTTTTCACATCCCAAAACAGCTCATAAACTCGGCTCACATCTTCTATTTCCACAACCTTCCCTTTCCTCTTCCGGCAAGCCAATGTAGCTGACGTGATCAAGTTTATGGCATATCTCAGAGATGTCTCAGTCTCAACCCCAATTTTTGTCAACAAAACCTTTGTATTATCAGATATGTCAACATCTTCCTCTTGACACCTTATATCAAGAATCTTGCGAATGGTGGGGGGATTCGTAGACTATGCCTCGAATAGTTGTGATTCCTCGGTTGGTGGCAACATGTATAGGCGCCATGTCGTTTTCTAAAGCACGGTTTAGGAATGAAAAATATTCGATATCAAGCATGTGGACTTCATCTATGAACAGAACACCAGGAATGATCTCTGCCTTTCCTTCCTCTTGTCACTCTGCAACCTTTGTATCTGTTCCCTCAGTTCAACTCGTATTTGTCCAGTATCACCAGTGAAAAGAGCAAGAAAACCTTGTGTTCTGCATTTCATAACAAAAATAATTAAGTTTTCAGAACAATCAAGTACCATAATTACTTTGAGATTTCCTAGTTTCTGCATTTTTTTCTCATCATAATCCAAGTTATTTCATCATGCAAAAGTTCACCGACTCCCCCTGCCCCATAGACAACAGAATTTACCGCAGACAATTGCACAAAAAGACCACCTTTGTTCTATTATCAGAAAATGTAACTTAAAAAACAACACTGCAGTTATTCATGCTAGTCTAACAACAGTTGTTTCAGCCATGACCATCAAAAGTTCCACCTAATGAGGCATCCTAACTGTCAAGGAATTAATCCAAAATTCCTAATTTCAATCAAACTTTATGTACCTTTGCGAATGGGCTATGCTCTTATCAGTTATTAGCATTAAACACCAACATACATTTTGTAAGCAATGCACAATCAACAAAGGGAAGCATTAGTCATGACTTTGAGAAAATGGCACTTTTGTTCCTAGCAAAGAAGAGTCCTTTTAGATTTCAAATCAGTTTAAATTTTAAGTCACATGTGTTTAAGGCATCATACCAAATTATGAAAAGAGTCATATAGACCATGATAAATAGGAACATTGATAATCAACACAGTTATAACCTTAATACACTACTTAAAGAAGAGACCGTGTAGACAAAAAACGTAAGTAAAGAATCTAGATGTCACATCTCCTGTATTAACTAGGTAACTAGCAAGATACCACAATCACCAAATCAATCTCTTTTCCTTCATAGGGATCTAGAGTATCTGATCTATCGTTATTTGAACATCAATATATCAATGAATCCAAAATCCTTTTATTTTTTCTAGTATTTAATAAGACTATTTTCAGACCATATATCTGCTATAAATATTTGAATGATCAAACTTTAAAATTAAACTAATTTACATGTTGACATGAAACAGGGTTGTATACAAGCTTTCTTTCTTATCAGCTAGTAGTCTGTGCAACAAGCTAAATACCCTAACATATGAAAACATTACATATGGTTTCAAGCAAACTAGCACAAGATCATACACAGTCTCCATCTCAGTCGTTTTCAATGTCAGCTTCCCCATTTTCGAAACACCCTAATTACCAAAAAATTGCAAAATCTAGTGAGACATGGAGCTCGAGTACATATTACATTATGTATCAGTGCTAACTACAGTATGAATCAATACAAGCATACAACTAGAAGCCATGGGGTCATGATCACCATTCACATGTTCATTATAAAAACATAATAGTCCGTATCAAGACTATGGTTTATTGGCAGTGATGAGTGACCCCTATCATGTTCGCATTCAACTTATTATGCAATGTGGAAATGTAGTAGTCCTTCAGTCTATGGGATGGCAACGGGGTCAGGTATGTCGGGGATTGCATTTCCCATCCCTGTCCCCAATCCCAAGTCCACACCCCCATCCCCATTGGGGAATAGTTTTGCTTCCCCATCCCCATCGGGTATCGGGGATCCACATCTGATATTGGGGATTTTTAAGTTTCTTAAAAATCAACTGATATGTTCTCTTTCACATGTCTACGTACATATAAGCTGAAATCAAATGAGCTCATAAGCACACATATAAGCCTGCACAAACACCCCCTAAGATTAGCCCTGTGTATCCCTGACAAAGAATTTGAAGGTACCTCAACACTAGCATTAACTGTAAACACGCAGCTAATTTGAAACAGTAAAGCATAACTTTAGAAATGCATAGCAGTTTCTATAAATTAAAAGTGATATCAAAAGGAGAGATGTTAACGACTTAACACATACAAACACACACATATACATTAGCTTAATTTGTATAAACATGCATACAAACATGCATCCTTACCCAGTTGCTCTTTCCACCATCCTCAAATCCTTCTTCCTTTATCATATCACCCACAATAAACTCCATAGACACACCCTTATTTCCATTCCTCTGAACACTTTTCTTCACAAAGTTTTCCATACCTCCAATAGCTCTTAGTTGAGTGTCATAACCACCAACAATTACTTCATCCCATCTGTCATCGGAACTATCAAACACCTCACTGAATTTCTAAATTTGTAATTTGTGAATTCTCAGGCTCTTATGCTTCTAAAAGACTAAGATTAGCCCCTTGTATCCCTGACAAGAATTTGCAGGTATCACAACACTAGCATCAACTGTAAACATGTAGCTATTTTGAAACAGTAAACCATAACTTAAAAAATGCAGAGCAATTTCTCTAAATTAAAAGTGATACCCGAGGAAGAGATGTTAACGACTTAACACATACAAACATACACATATACGTTAGCTTTAGAATTGGCAAAACGGGAGGGTCAGTGTAATAATGGGTCAAAACATGTTTGGGTCAAAAGGGTAAGTTTGGGTACGGGTCGTGTTGAATATGCACTTTATGTGAACCAAGATAATCTCGACATAGCTTTCTAAAGAAACATGAAGGACCAAACGTGTTCGTTATAAAGTAAATAACCGAATAGCGGTTAAGTTAGTTGAGTTAGTTAAGTTAGTTATTTCCAGAAGTTAGTTAATAACCGAAAAGGTGTGTTGTTTGGTTTGTACCTGTTCGAATGAAACAGAACCAACACAACCTTCTATTGAAACGTTGCAATGGTTCGAACACAACCATTCGCTTAGTATAAGTACTTATGAATTGTAACATTACAATGGTTAGACAAAAATAAGTTATCTTTTGTTATTGTTAGTTTGCAAATCAATAATTGTTTCACCAACACATCGATCCACATATATACGATTGGGACAACATTTGGCATCAAGAGCCTTGTTGGATATCTCGTTACAACCAGAAAACAAACCCTGAAATCCAGAAACTAGTGTATCGAGTTACAGAAACCAGAATCGAAACCCAGAAACCCACAACCAGAAAATAACGCAAACCTTTGATCCTTGTTACATTAGAAAGGTTGCATAGATAACTTAGGGACATAAGAAAAACCGTATACATTTTCTTTGTGTCGAAATTTGCAAACGAAAAAGGTTACCATTCAGAAAACGTTGGTACTTTGGTTTGTTGTGATTCGTACGCCACAGCAAAACCAGAAACTTGGAAGATCTTCTTGTTAAGTTAACAACAAGAAACGTACTTGTGTGTTCTCTACTACAACACAACAAGAGAAGATTAGACGTCTAGAAAGATTGTGTACAAAGTTGGTACGCAAGAAAGAAGAAGCGCGCAGAAGCAGAAGAAAAGAAAAACAAATTGGCATTGCTTGGATTTAGAGATAGATACCGGTACATACAAACATATATACGAAGAATAGGCACGTTGGCAATACAAGAAGCAACAACAAGTTTGAAGAAATCTGAAGCGAATTGATCACTCACTTCATAGAAGAAAAATACCGACTAGGTATTAGGCGTTGTTGAATAAACGGTGTGGACAAGAAATAAAGAACGAGAAGGAGTATTGTGAGAGCAACGTTGCACAAGAAGCAAGCAGTAGCAGGAACGACAAACAAATAAATTTGTTTAGACGTTGATTTGTGATTTTGGTACTACGAGTACTAAAAGAAGAAGGAGAGCAATATATTTGCTACGGTAACAATCTTTACCGAGAGAAGACTTGGATTAAGAGAAACAACGACAACAAATTCTGAAGGTTGATCGTGGCCAGAAATTCAATTCGAGTAGGAATTTTTGGAGTAAGCCTATACATAACAAGGGTACGAGGCAAAGTAGTAGGAGCCAAGTCAAGAAGAAAAGGAACAACGTGGAAATTTGGTTAATAAAACTCGACAACCAGATTTGAAAGGAGACGAGGAAAGATTAGTACGTGGTTGATATATCTCTTTGTATCGACACACAAGTGGGAACGCAAAACATACGAGGTCACGTTATCATTATTGGATTTCATTTATACGTTTATAGTATAGATAGTCATTTATTAGGAAATCCCGAGAACTATATTTGATCCCCGTATTACTAGGATTCCCGGATAACTATTTCTATTCCCCGTAGTAGTAAGGTTATACCATACTAGTTAGATTTCCCATATAAGTCAAAAGTGAAGTGTAACAATTCACATTTTTAGGTTAACTTCTATTCCCGGAAAAGTTACTATTCACTTTTACTATTCATGTTACTATTCATTTTTACTATTCATTTCTTTCCGAAATTTTCCCAAAAGTTGATTTTTATTTGATATTCTCAAGTGATAAATCATTTCCATGGCAAATTAAATGTTTGACATTCGTCAGATCATTTTCGTGAAAGTTATTAAGGAATTACATGGAATTACACGTTTTAGGGTAAAACGTCAATCAGAAATTCTACGCATAACGAAATTCAACCCCGTCAGGTGACCCCACATCGGAAAAATGTTTGACACGCTCATGATTTATTTGAGAATTAATCGTGACTGAGAAAAACATGACCAAAAACTTCCCAGCAGGTCACCCATGCCGTACTACTCTCGCATGAGCACGCTTAACCGTATGGGCGATTAACCGTTAGACCACGAAACGCGTTTCTAAGACAATTTGAGTTTTCAAATTTTTAGAAAAAGTCAACATATTTTTCCCTCCTCCATTGACCAAAAATCATCCCATGATGTTATAAGTCATTCCTTGATTTTTAGGCTTACGGTTTGATGTCTAAAAGACATTTAATACCAACCGACACTAGACTGAGCCCAGTCTAGACATTATAAGTCATTTTAAATCATTTTTATCACATTAGAAAAGTAACATTTTACTTTTCTCAATATTACGCAATATTCAGCGTTTTACGCGAATTACGCGTTTTAGACCCGTGTTTCCAGTTTTTAGCAGGGTTTTAGCACCCGATAGATCCTACCACTCATTTTATATTTTATTATGGACTATATGGACATGTTTAACCATTCTTCCAAGTTTCATAATTTTACGACACCCGGTTTTACGTTTTGAGGCGTAACAATTTACGGTTTGCATTTCCCGGAGTCAAGTTTCATCCAATATCTAGGATAATACCAAGCAAAAGCCAAAGCTTGCTCTCCAAGCTCATGGAACCGGCCTAGGAGGGGGGAGTCACCCCCATGTGGCTTCATCTCATGAATCTACCCCTAAATCATCATTTTATTACAACTTGGTCACCAAGTTTTAGTAATTTCCTAGCACTTTCCTAACCTCCTCATTTTTGACTATAAATAGCCCCCTCTCCCCCCTTCTTGTGCCGTGCATCCCCAAACCCCAAAACCTTTCCATCCTTTGCTTATTTCCTTCTAGTTTCATGCAAGATTCAAGTGCTAGTTCAAGGTAGAAACCCTAGATAGGTTATCATTCATCAAACACTTCCATAACCTCATATACTTGGTGATTTATCTTGAGTTTGAATCCACTCAAGTCACCTAAACCTTCATCATCCATCTTTCAAGAATACCAAGGGTAGAAAGATTGCATGAAGTGAAAAAGGGTTGAAGCAAGTCTATCAAAGTCCTATCCTTACATGTTAACTTCCTTTCATCTTTGAAAGCCAAAAGTTGTGAGCCAAACCCTAACTTGATTCTTGTTAAATAATCATGTTCATGTTATTTACATGTTATTCTTGCTATATTATGTCTTGTAGTTATGTCCATGATGTATAAAAGTGAGCAAAACAAGTTATTGTTATTGATTGACAAGATAAGTTACTAAAACAAGTAAACTAGTGACTTTCTTGGTAAGACCTGATCAAAATAGTAAAAATATGATGTTGGATCATTACATATTACAGTAGAGGACTTAACAAGGAAACCATAGCAATTTGAACCACCTAAAACGAGTATACGAGTCAAAAGTTACGCCCATTTGAAGTTACCAAAACTTTGCGGCAAACTGCCAAATACCATTCTGATCAAATTTGGGTTTTGAAAGTCCCACTTCTGGTCCGATTCATCAAAAAGTTAAAACACGAAAGTTGTCCGGAACGCCGTTTTCGTTCAGGAACAAAGAAGCTCGAGACCTAAAAACACTTTCCGAGTGATAAAATTCTTCAAATTCTAAACAGCCCATTTTTAGGCGAAAGTCACAAGATTATGGTTATACTTTGAAAGGAACAAGAGGTCTTATGACCTATAATCAAGACCACAACCATGGCTAGAGCCAAGGTTGTGTCTCATGACCTTGGAACAAGGACCAAAGGTCATGGCTAGGCCATGACGAAATGACCAAGTAAACTTACATAGGCGTAAACATGAAACAAGGAATTAGCGATAACTTGAACAAGCAATTTGGATCTACTTCACTTGAAAGGAACCATGAGATATTACAAAGAAAAATGGTCATACAAGACTTATGAAACTACCTCTAATAACAATCTTCATGTACAAATAAACTTTCCTAAGTTTATTCAAATATCGGACATGTAACCTTTCGGATCAAAACTTATATCTATATATTTCATCAACTACTACAATAGTAGGGAGCCTCATGTGAGGAGTTCATTATGTAAGCCGTCAAGTTGAGTTGTGGATTTACGAGTTAAAGTGTCCTGGCTCCTCGAACGCTTACTAACATGACTTCTGAATTATGTCGGCCCGAACGGTAGTAAACGATATACAAAACATACATGTTTCATAAATCTTTTCTTTCAAGGACTCACAATATACATCATACCACATCATGGACTATAATGCAAGATATATATATAGGCACTACTTCATATTCTGTACTCAAATCCTAAGTCGCAACATTCTATTATAGGTTGCTCGTAGAAACCTTCACGATTCAACCGTTACATTCATTACTTGCTATCTTACTTAAGGTGAGTTCATAGCCCCACTTTCGATTACTTAATTGTTTCACAAACCCTTGGGGGGAATACATGCTATTTATAACCGAGCACAATGTTTTTAAATTGTATGCTTACCTGATTGTTTTATTATCACTAAGTACCAACCTTGCTAAACCGAGATCCTTTATTATGAACCATTTAGTCACTAGCAATAGTGAGCGCGAATATTATTAATAGGCCTATTGGGATTGACGAATCCCATTTGTTTTGACTAAGTGCAAACAAATGCATTAATATTTGAGATTTAGGTATGTTAGCAAAGTACCTACCGGGATAAATCTGCCGATCGATATTGGTACACGTTAACGTTATGGTGTCATAAGCTTAGTGTATAATACATGTTCCGGGCGTATAATAACGTAGCCTACCTGTTTTGTTTTCCAAACATTGGTGTGAGCCTATAACTCACACTACCAACATATTGTGTTCAATCGATTTAACAAACTCTATGAATATCACTCAACCTTTGTGTTGACCTCTCAAGCATGTATTTCAAGTTCATGACGATCAAGGATGGCACGGAAGGACACGGATACTCAAGAGGGCTATAAATTTTATTATCATTCAAAACTCATTTATTATACATTGTAAACATGGAACCAATTGGGACCTCATTTTGTAACCTCTGATATTTATATAATTTGAATGATAAATCTTTTAAAACGACTCAATTGGAGTTCGTTTTCTATTATTGTGACTATTGTGCCGTCGAGTAACACCCAGTTTGAATTCCGCTGCATCCATGAATTGGGGGTGTTACATGAAGATCATAAACACATCTAGAATGTCGGGTGGAGATGACACTAACGTCAATAGCACTGTAGTTAAACCCATTACACCGCTTACACAATATCAATGTCCTAAACTCAAAACCACAAACTACACTGTTTGGGCTATTCAAATTAAGGTCATATTAGAAGCACATGGTTTATGGGAGACTATAGAACCCAAAGAAAACACCCAAGCCGATGATAAGAAGGATAAGGCAACTATTGCCCTCCTATATCAAGCATTAACCGAGGATGTGATCTTACAAGTAGCAAGTTGTAAAACTGCTAGAGAACTGTGGGAATCATTGAAAAAGAGACACGTTGGAGAAGAAAGAGTGCAACAAGCACGATTACAATCCCTAATGATAGGATTTAATGCCCTTCAAATGAAGGATGAGGAGACGGTGGATGCATTTACAGATAAACTAAATGGTTATGCCACGAAGGCAAAAGAATTAGGAAAAACCTTGGATGAATCACTTTTAGTACGAAAACTATTAGACTCCACACCAGATAGGTTCATTCAGATAGTAGCATCCATAGAACAGACAAGTGATCTAGATGATATCACCCTAGATGAGATCACTGGAAAGTTAAAAGCTTTCGTGGAAAGGATAAAACTCCGAAAGGGAGGACAAGCAGAAAGCCAGGATAACCTATTATTCGCACAAGGCGAACACTCTAGACATAAGAAACGTTTCAACAGGAATAGGGGTAGATCAAACTACTCAAAAGGAAATTGGCAGAATAAAGGAAATAGAGACAACTCGAATGGAGAAAACCCAACTCACAATGATAAGTATAATAGAAAAAGAGGTGAGTGGAAAAAGAAGATTAAATGTTTCAATTGCGGGAAACATGGACACTTTCAGAAAGAATGTAGAAGTAAACCAACAACTCAAGAACAATCAAACCTTATCTATGAAGATGATGAACCATCACTATTAATGACTACACATGAAGAAGTATTGTTAAATGAAGGACAAATACAACCCGGAAAGTATGCTACAACAGATGATAGCATATGGTATTTAGATAATGGTGCAAGCAACCATATGACGGGAACGAAGAGTCATTTTAAAGATATAGACGAAAGTATCACTGGACGCGTTCGTTTTGGAGATGGATCATATGTAGAGATAAAGGGTAGAGGTTCAATAATATTAGGATGTAGAAACAAGGAGCAGAAGGTGATAACAGATGTTTACTACATACCAAACCTCAAGAGCAACATACTTAGTCTAGGACAACTTACTGAAATAGGTTGTAAGATCATAATGGACGGAAACAAGCTGACTTTGTATGATAAGAAGAAAAAGTTGTTGATGAAGGTAGAAAGGTCGAAAAATAGACTTTACAGTATTAGATTACAAATAGAAGCACCTATATGCCTCTTAGCAAATGTGAATAATCAAGCATGGTTATGGCACGCTAGATTAGGTCATCTGAACTTTGACGACATTAGCAAGATGACAAGAAAGGGTCTAGTAGAAGGAATACCAAGAATAAACCATACTGGACAAGTATGTGATGCATGTTTACTAGGAAAACATAGTAGAACACCATTTCCCAATCAAGCTAAATTCAGATCAAAGAACCCACTAGACTTAGTTTATGGAGATCTCTGTGGTCCCATAAGTCCAACAACACAATCCGGAAAGAAACTCATCTTCTTATTAGTAGATGATTGTACACGTTACATGTGGGCTTATTTTCTAACAACTAAGGATCAAGCCTTCAATATATTTAAGGAATTTAGACAGAAGGTTGAAATGGAGTTAAGATTGAAGTTAAGAATGCTAAGAACAGATAGAGGTGGAGAATTCACATCACATGAATTCACCAATTACTGTAAAGAGAATGGAATAGCAAGACAGTTAACAGCACCATACTCACCGCAACAGAATGGAGTAGTTGAAAGAAAGAATAGAACGGTGTTATCAACTACCAGGAGTATGATGAAAGCAATGAAGTTACCCTTAATTTTTTGGGCGGAAGCAGTAAAGCATGCCATTTACATCTTAAATAGGGTACCTACACGAGCACTAGAAGATAAAACACCATATGAAGCACTCTACAAGAGAAAACCGAACCTAGAAAACCTTAGAATATTCGGATGCACAGCTTATGCTAAGATAACCATACCTCACTTGAAGAAGTTAGATGATAGAAGCATACCGATGGTTTATTTAGGAGTAGAGGAAGGATCAAAAGCTTGTAGGCTATATGATCCAGTAAGAAAGAAGAAACATGTTAGTAGGGACGTAAAGTTTATGGAAACGAAACCGTGGAATTGGAATAAGAATGGAGATGATACGGATACACAAGACACATTTTGGGCTAGTTTTGTGGTAGACGAAGTTGATAATGGAAATCCTACACCAATCAACATAGAAAACATAGATAATACGTATCATGAAGAAGATCAAATACTGGATCCAATACCAGATCCATTACCTGATCCAGCATCACCAATTACACCACCAACATACAATTACGAACCCAACTCAGAAAGTGAAAGACAAACTACTATTAGTTCATTTGGAAGCTCATTAGGAAGCTCAGAAAGATATGATCACAGACCAGTACGAGGTTTAAAGAATATCAATGAAATTTATCAACATGCACAACAAGTAGAAACACCAAGCTTATTTTTCATTGAAGAAGAACCCCATAACTACAAGGAAGCATCAAAAGACGAGAAATGGATTGAGGCCATGAAAGTTGAATTAGATTCAATCAACAAGAATCACACATGGACTCTCACAGATTTGCCAGAAAATCAGAAGGCAATCGGACTCAAATGGGTTTATAAAACCAAGAGAGATGCACACGGAAAGATCATTAGATATAAAGCCAGACTAGTAGCAAAAGGTTATGTACAAGAACAAGGAATAGACTTTGATGAAGTATTCGCACCAGTTGCTAGGATTGAGACAGTTCGATTAATATTAGCACTAGCATCATATCATGGATGGCAAGTACACCACTTAGATGTAAAATCAGCATTTTTACATGGAGAATTAAAGGAAGAAGTCTATGTTACACAACCTGAAGGTTTTATTCAGCAAGGAAACCAAGGAAAAGTATACAAGCTAACAAAAGCTTTGTATGGCTTAAGACAAGCACCAAGAGCTTGGAATGTAAAGCTTGATCAAACCTTGAAATCACTAGATTTTAAGAAATGTAATCTCGAACAAGCAGTCTACACAAAAAGAAGCAAGAATTCAACACTTATCGTTGGAGTATATGTAGATGATTTAATAATCACGGGCACTCCGAAGAAAGAGATAGACTTGTTCAAATCCCAGATGGAAGATAAATTTGAAATGAGCGACTTAGGATTGCTAGCATATTACCTTGGGATAGAAGTTACACAGACAGGAGGAGAGATTACAATCAAGCAAACTGGATACATTAACAAGATCCTAAAAGAAACAAGTATGGCGGATAGCAATGATACGAAGATACCATTGGATCCCGGCACTAAGTTGGTCAAGGCGGAAGATGGAGAACCACTTGACGCAACTTATTACCGAAGTTTAATTGGAAGTCTAAGATACTTATTACATACAAGACCGGATCTTAGTTACTCAGTCGGACTACTCAGCAGATTTATGCAAGACCCGAAGGATCATCACCTAAAGGCAGTGAAACAAGTAATCCGATATGTGAAAGGAACAAAAGAACATGGAATCATATACAAGAAGGAAGGCGGCTGCAAGATAACAGGTTATAGTGACAGTAGTTATGGAATCAATACCGATCAAGGAAAAGGAACTACTGGAGTCGTATTTTACTTTGGAGAGTCACCTATTACCTGGTGTACTCAGAAGCAACCAACAGTGGCGCTATCATCATGTGAATCAGAATTCATGGCGGCTACTGCAGCAGCATGTCAAGCCTTATGGTTAAAACGTTTACTTAGTGAACTGACTGGAATTGAAGAAAAGAGGATAACGCTCAGAGTTGACAATGTATCAGCAATAGCACTCGTAAAGAACCCAGTATTTCATGGAAGGAGTAAACATATAGACATTCACTATCATTTCATTCGAGAATGCGTAGAGAATGGTCATATAAATGTGGAACACGTTAGTGGAGAACTACAAAGAGCAGACATCTTAACAAAAGCTTTACCAAGACTCAAGTTTACAACTATGAGATAGATGCTCGGAGTTCAAGACCTTGGACAAAGCAATGATCAAGATTAAGGAGGAGAATGTGAACCAAGATAATCTCGACATAGCTTTCTAAAGAAACATGAAGGACCAAACGTGTTCGTTATAAAGTAAATAACCGAATAGCGGTTAAGTTAGTTAAGTTAGTTATTTCCAGAAGTTAGTTAATAACCGAAAAGGTGTGTTGTTTGCTTTGTACCTGTTCGAATGAAACAGAACCAACACAACCTTCTATTGAAACGTTGCAATGGTTCGAACACAACCATTCGCTTAGTATAAGTACTTATGAATTGTAACATTACAATGGTTAGACAAAAATAAGTTATCTTTTGTTATTGTTAGTTTGCAAATCAATAATTGTTTCACCAACACATCGATCCACATATATACGATTGGGACAACACTTTAGTCGCCTTTTGACCCGTCTGACCCATTCGACCCCTTTCCTTTTTAACACTTTTGACCCAAGTCAACCAATTCACAAGCAAATGGGTCGAAATTGCCATCTCTAGTTAGCTTAATTTGTACAAACATGAATATTTATACAAACACGCACCATAGATATCATTCTCTTCTAGAGACATAATTAATGTTTAAAGTTGTAGCTGTAACATCTAAATCCAAAATTAATTCATGTTATTTTAAAAAACCAAAATTCACGTCATTTGAGCAGACAAAACAGGTATTAAACCAGGACAGTTACACCGTCACTTATTATTGTCAAATACTAACAAGCCACAAGCATCAAAAGCAATCTCAAATCCATATCCTAACAACTGACCAACAAAATCTCAAAAACCTGAATCCAAACTCAAAATCTCGAAAGCCAAAAACCTAAACATCATAACTCAACAATCCAAGCTAAACCCGGTTCATATCCTAAATTCATACCACATTTTCTCAAAACACCAAAATTCACCCCATTTACACACACAACATACACATCCAACGAGGGTAGTTAAACCGCCACTTATCGTCAAATACTAACAAGCAGTAAACATCAAAAAGCAATGTTAAATCCATATAAAAACAATTCAAAAGTTAAAAAACATTCATAGACTTAGCAAAATCTCGAAAACCAAAACCCGAAAAATAAATCAGTTAACAATTAAAGCTAATAAATCTAAGCTCGCAAGAACATCAACAAATCTCACCATTATCTAAACATCATTTACAGCAAAATCTAAAAAAACAACCTAAAAATAGACCCTGGTTTTCTCTTGTACAAACAATAATAAGAACCTTTTCATCAAACATCTGGTGAATACTCAGTGTAAAATGAGCTAATCTATGGTTTTTCAAGTATGTATACATGTCAAGAACACACATATTTGAAAAACCATCGATTGGCTGATTTTACACATACTTTCGGCCAAACTTCAAAAAGGTTGAAACTTTATGTGAATTTGAGGTGGGGTATGGATGAAAGTTTGAACCAACAACATATTAGTCTTGTGTGATAGTTGCTGCGAAATTATACAAAGAAATGAGTGATGGTTTTTGGTGGATGGGGTGTTGTGCTTGGTGTGAGAAGTGGTGGTCAGGATTGGAAATGTGGGACATTGATTCTCAAGGGGTGGGATTGGACGGAGGAGATTAGAGTTTGAAATTTTGTGTTTTGGATTGCCAACGTGGCAATTGCTAGTAGATCAAACAAATTGTTAGAAATTTAACAAAACACACCCTAAAGTCTACTTTTCTATCAATTAGAAGACACGGTACAGTGTACAACACCATAGTTACCCCAACATTTGTGTTATAGTATTCTTGTTAACAATTTTTTTTTTTTTTTTTTGAACAGAGAATTTTATAAAAGAAAAACAAAAGTCTAGCAAAGAACTAGACTAATACAAATAAAGGGGGTTTTGAAGCCACTCAACCCAAGTAATACAAATTTTTTGGTTTCGGTACTTTAACCAATTAAAAGAATACAAGGTAATATTGTCAACTAAGTCTCTTTTCCGCATCTTCCCCGAATAAAAAACGACTGAATTTCGATATCTCCATAGGAACCAACACGTCGAAACACCTATAACCTCGAGATTGACTACGATTTCAGGACATTAGCATTTTGATCACACCAATCTAGCCATTCAGATAAATCATTTATATCCCTCGTAGAAACTTGGCACCAATTATATACCCTCGACCAAACCTCCTTTTGCTAACGAACACGTGAATAGAACATGAGATATCGATTCCATTGAAACCCCGCATACAGGACACATAATAGATGCGATTTCGATCCCTTTGTGGATAGATTATAACGCGTTGGCAACTTGTCTAATCTAGCTCGCCACATAAATATGTTTACTTTCCTGGGCAACGAGGAGCACTATCTAGTGACTATATTTGAACCAAAAAAAGTCTCGTTATCAATATATTTTCTTGTAATGCCAAATGAGAACATACCTTGGGTATCAATATCCCACCAAAGCTTATCTTGACCTTCATGGAGAGCTACATTTAAGACCGCTTCAGTAAGCAATTGTAATTGTTGATGCTCAGCTCCCCCTCTAACATTGCGACGCTAGTCCCAACATCAATGACCATTAATCCACCAATGCTGAACCAAACAATTTTGATCATTTTCTAACCTGAAAAGACGAGGGAAGCGGGTAGACAAGGGTTGATCATCTAACCAAATGTCCTTCCAGAACCGCACCTTGTCACCACTAACATGATTGTACAGCAACGTATGACGAGCTAATATATGTTTGACATGCAAATAGTTTACCGATCCAATAATACGAGTCCAAGTACCCTACTAACCTCTCTGCTATCCAATCCTCCGTATTCCCCATAAACAACTTTTATGACATTACACCATAAAGCTCCATCTTCATTAAAAAAAATGCCATTTCCATTTTTGTAATAATGCTAACTTAAACGACGCCAAACTACCAATACCCAAACCACCTCTTTCCTTCTCGGCAATAACCTTCTCCCAACCCACCCATGTTACCTTTTTTTGTCCTCCTGACTACCCCAAAAAAATTTAGAACGGATTTGCTCTAACAATTTTAACACACCTTATGGGACGCGAAACAAGTACATATAATAAATACCCAAATTCCAAAGCACCGACTTTATAAGGGTAAACTGACCACCTACAGAAAGCATATTTACCTTCCATGTAGAAAGGCGATCTTTAAACCTTTGAACAATACTATCCCACCGCCCCTTAGAAGCCATGCTCGCCCCAATCATGATTCCTAGATAATTGAATGGCAAGTAGCCCGCTTCACAACCGGTGGAGACTGCCATATTTGTGATCTCGTCTACCGACACTCCCACCCCATACATGTTTGACTTCCCGATATTGATCTTTAAACCTGATGAATTTTGAAATTCGTGCAACACGTCTAAGATGCCATCAACATATTTAGCTGTCCATTCAGTTAAAAACACGACATCATCTGCATAGAACAAATGTGAAACCTTTAATCTATCTACACCAATGGATGCCTGTAACAATTCGCATTTTCAGGTTAATTAATTTTTCCCGGAAAATTTCACTATTCACTTTTACTATTCATTTTTCCCAAAACTTTCCCGAAAGTTGATTTTTATTTGATATTCTCGAGTGATAAATCATTTCCATGGCAAATTAAATGTTTGACATTCGTCAGATCATTTTCGTGAAAGTTATTAAGGAATTACACGACATTACACGTTTTAGGGTAAAACGTCATTCAGAAATTCTACGCACAACGAAATTCGATCCCGTCAGGTGACCCCACATCGGAAAAATGTTTGACACACTCATGATTTATTTGAGAATTAATCGTGACTGAGAAAAACATGACCAAAGACTTCCCGGCAGGTCACCCAAGCCAGTACTACTCTCGCATAAGCACGCTTAACCGTTTGGGCGATTAACCGTTAGACCACAAAACGCGTTTCTAAGACTATTTGAGTTTTCAACTTATTAGAAAAAGTCAACATATTATTTCCCTCCCCCATTGACAAAAAATCATCCCTTGAGTTTATAAGTCATTTCGTGATTTTTAGGCTTACGGTTTGATGTCTAAAAGACATTTAATACCAACCGACACTAGACTGAGCCCAGTCTAGACATTATAAGTCATTTTAAATCATTTTTATCACATTAGAAAAGTAACATTTTACTTTTCTCAATTTTACGCAATATTCGTACGTTTTACGTATTACGCGTTTTAGACCCGTGTTTCCAGTTTTTAGCAGGGTTTTAGCACCCGATAGAACCTACCACTCATTTTATATTTTATTATGGAGTATTTTGACAAGTTTAACCATACTTTCAAATTCCATAATTTTACGACACCCGGTTTTACGTTTTGAGGCCTAATCATTTACGATTGGCATTTCCCGGAGTCAAAACTAACCAAGTATCTTGGATAATACCAAGAAAAGTCCACACCCTTGTCCCCCAAGCTTGTGAACCGCCTAGGAGGGGGGATTCACCACCCATGTGGCTTGATCTTATGCCTTGTGTCATGAGATATGAACATGTGTTCAACTTGGCCTCCAAGTGTTGACTAGTCAACAATGTAACCTCCTCATTTGCATATAAATGCTTCTCCTCCCACTCCTTGACCATATGAACGACCCACACACACAACACACTTCATTTTACTAGTTTACTTCAAGTTCCATCCAAGAAATCAAGTGCTATATCCATACATAAACCCTAGTTTAGTTTTGATTCATCAAAACTACTTCAAATCATTAGAACTTTGGTGATTTCTCTTGAGTTTGAATCCACTCAAGTCACCTCAATTTTCATCATCTCTCTTTCAAGATTACAAGAGTAGAAAGATTGCATGAAGTGAAGTGGGTTGAAGCAAGTCTATCAAAGTCCTATCCTTACATGTTAACTTCCTTTCATCTTTGAAAGCCAAAAGTTGTGAGCCAAACCCTAACTTGATTCTTGTTAAATAATAATGTTCATGTTATTTACATATTATTTGTGCTATATATTGTCTTGTTATCATGTCCATGATGTATAAAAATGACCAAAACAAGTTATTGTTATTGATTGTTACAACAAGTTACTAAAACAAGTAAACTAGTGACTTTCTTGGTAAGACCTGATTAAAATGGTAAAAATATGATGTTGGATCATTACATATTATAGTAGAGGACTTAACAAGGAAACCATAGCAATTTGAACCACCCAAAACGAGTATACGAGTCAAAAGTTACGCCCATTTGAAGTTACCAAAGATTTCCGGCAAAACTGCCAAATACTATTCTGATCAAATTTGGGTTTTGAAAGTCCCACTTCTGGTCCGATTCATCAAAAAGTTAAAACACGAAAGTTGTCCGGAACGACGTTTTCGTTCAGGAATAAAGAAGCTCGAGACCTAAAAACACTTTCCGAGTGATAAAATTCTTCAAATTCTAAACAGCCCATTTTTAGGCAAAAGTCACAAGATTATGGTTATACTTTGAAAGGAACAAGAGGTCTTATGACCTATAATCAAGACCACAACCATGGCTAGAGCCAAGGTTGTGTCTCATGACCTTGAAACAAGGACCAAAGGTCATGGCTAGGCCATGACGAAATGACCAAGTAAACTTACATAGGCGTAAACATGAAACAAGAGTTGGCGATAACTTGAACATACAATTTGGATCTACTTCACTTAAAAGGAAACCATGAGATTTTACCAAGAGAAAATGGTCATTCAAGACTTATGAAACATACCCTAATAACAATCTTCATGTACTAATAAACTTTCCTAAGTTTATTCAAATATCGGACATGTAACTTTTCGGATCAAAACTTATATCTATATATTTCATCAACTACTACAATAGTAGGGAGCCTCATGTGAGGAGTTCATTATGTAAGCCGTCGAGATGAGTTGTGGATTTACGAGTTAAAGTGTCCTGGCTCCTCGAACGCTTACTAACATGACTTCTGAATTATGTCGGCCCGAACGGTAGTAAACGATATACAAAACATACATGTTTCATGAATCATTACTTTCAAAGACTTACAATATACATCATACCACATCATGGACTAAATGCAAGATATATATATAGGCACTACTTCATATTCTTTACTCCGATCCTAAGTTGCGACATTCTATTATAGGTTGCTCGTAGAAACCTTCACGATTCGACCATCACATTCACTACTCACTACATAACTTAAGGTGAGTTCATAGCCCCACTTTCCATTACTTAATTGTTTTACAAATCCTTGGGGGGAATACATGCTATTTCTAAATCGAATACAATGCTTTCTAATGTATGCTTCACGACGATGTTTTATTATCACTAAGTACCAACCTTGCTAAACCGAGATCCCTTATTTATGAACCATTTAATCACTAGAAATAGTGAGCGCGAATATTAATAATAGGCCTATTGGGATTGACGAATCCCATTTGTATTGACTAAGTTCAAACAAATGCATTAATATTTGAGATTTAGGTATGTTAGCAAAGTACCTACCGGGATAAATCTGCCGATCGATATTGGTACACGTTAACGTTATGGTGTCATAAGCTTAGTGTATAATACATGTTCCGGGCGTATAATAACGTAGCCTACCTGTTTTGTTTTCCAAACATTGGTGTGAGCCTATAACTCACACTACCAACATATTGTGTTCAATCGATTTAACAAACTCTATGAATATCACTCAACCTTTGTGTTGACCTCTCAAGCATGTATTTCAGGTTCATGACGATCAAGGATGGCACGGAAGGACACGGATACTCAAGAGGGCTATAAATTTTATTATCATTCAAAACTCATTTATTATACATTGTAAACATGGAACCAATTGGGACCTCATTTTGTAATCTCTGATATTTATACAATATGAATGATAAATCTTTTAAAACGACTCAATTGGAGTTCGTTTTCTATTATTGTGTCTATTGTGCCGTCAAGTAACACCCAGTTCGAATTCCCCTGCATCCATGAATTGGGGGTGTTACAGATTGGTACCAGAGCCATGGTTATAGAGAAACGGGTCTAATTGAGACCTAAACTATAACCACACTACAAGCAAAAACATTTTATAGCCTTCCGATCTTCGTGTCTTCCATCCTCCAGACGATTATGGACTTATTAAGCATTTTATGCTACATGAACATAAGTATATTCATATATACACACTAGGCATTTTCCACTACACGAACAAATACTAGTATATTTATATATACATTCGAGTTATTTTCAATCATTTTATCTAAACATATCTACACATGCCTATTCTATGGCATTTCGACACAACCACATTCTCCCAACCATGTTCCTACTCCAACATTTTATATCCAAGATATTGTAACGAATTACGATGGTCTTTTCTATTTCCCGATCATTGTATGACACAATGGTCTTAATCATTTCTCAAATGTTTTGAGTCACACAATGGTTTAATCTACTTCCGAGACATTGTGATTTGTGCAATGGTCTCTCGAATTATTCCACCACCTCATCAATATCATTTCATATGATATCAAAAACCCATCACAATCTATCGATTTCCAAACAAGAAATATGAGATTTCTAAAGGACAAACTAATCCATCATCGACAAAAGTTGAACTTTCTCTACATCCATCAAAGTTTTCTTCTGAAACCTTCATTGTTAAAAGTTTGTAATTCTAGCCCAGTATAGACTGTTTTAGAATTACTTCAACTTCCTTTCCACACATATCTACCCGTACTATCTTCTATGCAATGGACAGTTTCCCGAAAGCAACGGACGTATCACAAGTATACCTAATTTAGGTATTTGAAAATTTTATCGAACCTTGGCTAAATATAGACTAGTCACCTATATTTAACCTAGGGACAGTGGAATATAGTCTGACTAACTATATTCGACTTAAAATTTTCAAATACTGAGAGTAGTTGTACTAGGGTTATGTTTAGGTTGATTTCCTACATGAACTCGATAAACCACCAGAATACATTAAAACAATCTAGAGACACGATAATGTCTTACCACTCAGCGAAATCTTAACACCTTATTTGTGTTACCTAATTTCATTCTTGAAAATTTTCATTTATGAGATAATCCGAACTACTATCTTGGGATAGTTATCAATTATTCTCTTCATCCTGTAGAAGTACTATCCTGTTTAGGTCCTAAGGATACCATTCCATCATAAACTTTTAAAATCTCTTAAGATTTTTAAAGCAAACTCAACATCTATACCTAAGAGTATTAATGTTAAGCATGCACTACACACTTTTGTTCATCAACATATCACAACATTATCTTCACAACCGTTGGAACCACAAGCTCATTAACAGATTTTGATGCACTTTTAAAGCTCAAATCATCCTTAGTTACACCACAAGTACCCTCATCAGCTTTACAAGTTTGAATATTCATCTTGTACTTTTGCTACACCAGTATCATCTCATAATACACTACCTTGTAACTCACCGGCTAAGTATGAATGTTGTGTCGGGAATTCTTGAGTAGGATGATTTATAATGTCCTTATTTGAATGGATTGGGATGCCTTTTCATTTAAATAAAGAAATTATAAATCATCGAACCATACGTTTATATTCCTTTAGTTACATTGTTTGGGATGCCTCTCTATGTAAATAAAGAATTATAAACAAGTGGGCTTATTTATATCCGAAATAACATAAGTATGAAGTCAATAAACACTAGATACAACAACAGATTACCTACTGGACTATGATTGCAACAACTATCCCAATTTCCATTAGTACGAGATTTACTTTTGGTTTTCATAATGATAGTGCAATAACAAACAAACTCATTGCGAGGCCATGTAACCATATGCATGTGCAGTCGTACCAAACTCATTACGGGGCCATGTAACCATACGCATGCGCAGTCGTACCAAACTCATTGCGAAGCCATGTAGCCATATGCATGGGCAGCCGTACAATTCAAACAGGACTTGGTCCAACCACATGTTCAACGCTTATTCCATGATTCGATTCTTATATCAATTGCTATTGATACTTGACAAACTATATCAATTTCCATTTTGATATTTAACTATATCAATTTCTGTACAACTACTATATCAATTTCTATTAATAATCGACTGCTATATCAATTTTCTTTGATATTCGACTATTATATGGATCTCTACTGATATTCAACCATGTTATCAATCTCTATTGACACACCATATTCTGAGACAAATCAAACTACATCACTAGTAATTCCAGACTTTGGTCCTCATAAGTAACCACACATCTTTATCGACACCACTCCAACATATGACACACAAAGAACTTCGGGACGAAGTTCCCCGTAAGGGGTAGAGACTGTAACAATTCGCATTTTCAGGTTAATTAATTTTTCCCGGAAAATTTCACTATTCACTTTTACTATTCATTTTTCCCGAAACTTTCCCGAAAGTTGATTTTTATTTGATATTCTCGAGTGATAAATCATTTCCATGGCAAATTAAATGTTTGACATTCGTCAGATCATTTTCGTGAAAGTTATTAAGGAATTACACGACATTACACGTTTTAGGGTAAAACGTCATTCAGAAATTCTACGCACAACGAAATTCGATCCCGTCAGGTGACCCCACATCGGAAAAATGTTTGACACACTCATGATTTATTTGAGAATTAATCGTGACTGAGAAAAACATGACCAAAGACTTCCCGGCAGGTCACCCAAGCCAGTACTACTCTCGCATAAGCACGCTTAACTGTTTGGGCGATTAACCGTTAGACCACAAAACGCGTTTCTAAGACTATTTGAGTTTTCAACTTATTAGAAAAAGTCAACATATTATTTCCCTCCCCCATTGACCAAAAATCATCCCTTGAGTTTATAAGTCATTTCGTGATTTTTAGGCTTACGGTTTGATGTCTAAAAGACATTTAATACCAACCGACACTAGACTGAGCCCAGTCTAGACATTATAAGTCATTTTAAATCATTTTTATCACATTAGAAAAGTAACATTTTACTTTTCTCAATTTTACGCAATATTCGTACGTTTTACGTATTACGCGTTTTAGACCCGTGTTTCCAGTTTTTAGCAGGGTTTTAGCACCCGATAGAACCTACCACTCATTTTATATTTTATTATGGAGTATTTTGACAAGTTTAACCATACTTTCAAATTCCATAATTTTACGACACCCGGTTTTACGTTTTGAGGCCTAATCATTTACGATTGGCATTTCCCGGAGTCAAAACTAACCAAGTATCTTGGATAATACCAAGAAAAGTCCACACCCTTGTCCCCCAAGCTTGTGAACCGCCTAGGAGGGGGGATTCACCACCCATGTGGCTTGATCTTATGCCTTGTGTCATGAGATATGAACATGTGTTCAACTTGGCCTCCAAGTGTTGACTAGTCAACAATGTAACCTCCTCATTTGCATATAAATGCTTCTCCTCCCACTCCTTGACCATATGAACGACCCACACACACAACACACTTCATTTTACTAGTTTACTTCAAGTTCCATCCAAGAAATCAAGTGCTATATCCATACATAAACCCTAGTTTAGTTTTGATTCATCAAAACTACTTCAAATCCTTAGAACTTTGGTGATTTCTCTTGAGTTTGAATCCACTCAAGTCACCTCAATTTTCATCATCTCTCTTTCAAGATTACAAGAGTAGAAAGATTGCATGAAGTGAAGTGGGTTGAAGCAAGTCTATCAAAGTCCTATCCTTACATGTTAACTTCCTTTCATCTTTGAAAGCCAAAAGTTGTGAGCCAAACCCTAACTTGATTCTTGTTAAATAATCATGTTCATGTTATTTACATATTATTTGTGCTATATATTGTCTTGTTATCATGTCCATGATGTATAAAAATGACCAAAACAAGTTATTGTTATTGATTGTTACAACAAGTTACTAAAACAAGTAAACTAGTGACTTTCTTGGTAAGACCTGATTAAAATGGTAAAAATATGATGTTGGATCATTACATATTATAGTAGAGGACTTAACAAGGAAACCATAGCAATTTGAACCACCCAAAACGAGTATACGAGTCAAAAGTTACGCCCATTTGAAGTTACCAAAGATTTCCGGCAAAACTGCCAAATACCATTCTGATCAAATTTGGGTTTTGAAAGTCCCACTTCTGGTCCGATTCATCAAAAAGTTAAAACACGAAAGTTGTCCGGAACGACGTTTTCGTTCAGGTTCAAAGAAGCTCGAGACCTAAAAACACTTTCCGAGTGATAAAATTCTTCAAAATCTAAACAGCCCATTTTTAGGCAAAAGTCACAAGATTATGGTTATACTTTGAAAGGAACAAGAGGTCTTATGACCTATAATCAAGACCACAACCATGGCTAGAGCCAAGGTTGTGTCTCATGACCTTGAAACAAGGACCAAAGGTCATGGCTAGGCCATGACGAAATGACCAAGTAAACTTACATAGGCGTAAACATGAAACAAGAGTTGGCGATAACTTGAACATACAATTTGGATCTACTTCACTTAAAAGGAAACCATGAGATTTTACCAAGAGAAAATGGTCATTCAAGACTTATGAAACATACCCTAATAACAATCTTCATGTACTAATAAACTTTCCTAAGTTTATTCAAATATCGGACATGTAACTTTTCGGATCAAAACTTATATCTATATATTTCATCAACTACTACAATAGTAGGGAGCCTCATGTGAGGAGTTCATTATGTAAGCCGTCGAGATGAGTTGTGGATTTACGAGTTAAAGTGTCCTGGCTCCTCGAACGCTTACTAACATGACTTCTGAATTATGTCGGCCCGAACGGTAGTAAACGATATACAAAACATACATGTTTCATGAATCATTACTTTCAAAGACTTACAATATACATCATACCACATCATGGACTAAATGCAAGATATATATATAGGCACTACTTCATATTCTTTACTCCGATCCTAAGTTGCGACATTCTATTATAGGTTGCTCGTAGAAACCTTCACGATTCGACCATCACATTCACTACTCACTACATAACTTAAGGTGAGTTCATAGCCCCACTTTCCATTACTTATTGTGTTCAATCGATTTAACAAACTCTATGAATATCACTCAACCTTTGTGTTGACCTCTCAAGCATGTATTTCAGGTTCATGACGATCAAGGATGGCACGGAAGGACACGGATACTCAAGAGGGCTATAAATTTTATTATCATTCAAAACTCATTTATTATACATTGTAAACATGGAACCAATTGGGACCTCATTTTGTAATCTCTGATATTTATACAATTTGAATGATAAATCTTTTAAAACGACTCAATTGGAGTTCGTTTTCTATTATTGTGTCTATTGTGCCGTCAAGTAACACCCAGTTCGAATTCCGCTGCATCCATGAATTGGGGGTGTTACAATGCCCCTGAAATTTTGTTATCTACTATCGCCTTTTGAATTGCTAAATGTAACCCTTCCATTGCTAAAATAAACAAAAAAGGAGACAACGGGTCCCCCTGGCGAAGACCCCGATGCAAAATAATTTCATCTGTTGGGCTTCCATTTACGAGAACTGATACTCTAGCGCTGAAACAAGACATTCCCGGATCCAGGATCTCCATTTTCGCCCGAACCCAAATTGTTCCATCATGTGGTCTAAATATTCCCAACACAAAGAGTCGTACGCCTTTTCAAAATCAACTTTTAATATCATTAGTTTTTTCCTCTTTAATTTATACCATTCAATCACCTCACTTACCATTAGCGGCCCATCTAGATGCACCATGGTAAAGATATATAAAAGGCGATCGTGCAATTTCTTTTACATTGAAAGTGAACAAAATAAGTATCAGAATACCAGAACTTCTGAACAACACACGGTAAACAATAAAATTACCAAAAAAAAAAATAATAAAAATAAAAAATAAAATAAAAAAAATGTGTACCAGTCCTTATCATAGGCCCACCTGAATAAGCAGTGTGGCAAAGAGTTATAGAGGACGATAAGGGTTCCCTCCAAGCACACGGCTGTTGTAAAGATTAATAAATTATGACAACCAATTAGACCCTAAACGTTAAAGTAAATCCTGTCAAATACAATTTTGCAATTAAATCTGTAAAAAAAGCTTTTAAATTATATGAAGCATGAGAAAGAGAACGTACCATCGGTTTTATCGATATTAGTCAAGTCCGCTGCTAAATGATAGTAGTTGCTGTGAACGAACAAAAAATGGAGATTTTTATTATTCTCAAGGGTGGGAGGATCGGACGGTAGAGATTAATTAGAGTCAAATGTGGGGATTGCCAGCGTGGCAACTATAAAAGGAAATACATCAATTAGCTAGTGTATTTTTTTTTAACTATAGTTGTGGTGCTTGTGATTTGTCGGGTATTTCACTTTTAATCCAATTTTTTTTAAAGATTTTAGGTTCAGTCCAAAACTAAAACACCATTTTCAGTCTAATTTCAGCAATGCTGTTAATTTATTTATATTTGAATGTTAATTAAAAAGGTGTTTTTGTCACTTGACAAACCTATTATTATTATTATTATTATTATTATTATTATTATTATTATTATTATTATTATTATTATTATTATTATTATTATTATTATTATTATTATTATTATTATTATTATTATTATTATTTATTAACTTATTTATTTATTTATTTATTTATTTTATTATTATTATTGCATAAATCTAAATCTTCATCAATCACAAATCCCTTATCTTATATTTTTCAACTAACCATTTAATCTTCTTCATTTCATATCACCAACAACAATCCCATTCTTACCATCACTCATTACCAGTCATCAATTTTAATAAAAGTTACCAAAATCTAAGACTTCTTTCTTAAAAAGGTAAATAAAAAACTCATGAACAACTTTCATCATATTATAACACTTGGAAATAACTTCAATCTCATTATTAATGTAAACTCTAAGTTTCATGTTTTCTTCATCCTCGGTATTTCACTTTTGGTTAAAAATTTTAAAAAGTTTTGAGTTTAAGTCAAAATTGAAACACCCATTTCATTTTTGGTCTAATTTCAGCAACGTTGTTCATTTATTTATGTTTGACTGTTAACAAAAAAGGTATTTTATTATTTATTATTATTATTATTATTATTATTATTATTATTATTATTATTATTATTAGAAATTTATAAGATTTACAAGAAATTAGTGGAGAACCGCGAAACTATCAGAGCCCCCATTCTTCTAGCTATACCAAAGCTAATCTTACTGAAGATAGCAGCATGCGCTCCAATGTCTTCATCAATCACAAATCCAGTAACTATCTTATATTCTTCAACTATGTACTTCTTCAACTTCTTCACTTCATATCACCAACAACAATTCCTCTCTTACCATCAGTCACCGATTTTAATCAAGTCACCAAAATCTAAGACTTCTATTCTAAAAAGAGAAAAATAAATAAATAAATTAAATTAAAATTCGTGAACAACTTTCATCATACTAAAACTCTTCAAAATAACTTCAATCTCATATTAATGTAAACTCTAATTTTCATATTTTCTTCATCCCCGTATATTTTTACAATCCAAACACGCACCAACAATAAATCTTGAAACCCCATATGTCTTCTTCATCCCCGTCTATTTTCTTCATCTCATTAAACTTTTTTACTAAATTGCCTTCTTACATATCATTCTCTATTTCAACATCTAAAAACACAAATAAACACACACACCTCTTTATCCCTCATTAAAGTTCCGGCCAACTTTTTTACTTTATTGTTTAATAGCTTTTAATCTCCGGTTAAAGCTTTCATGATTTTGCCGCTCGAATTGAGGGGGAGTATTAGCCTGTATTAGTCAAAGGGCCCAAGCCCGAGTCTAGAAGATTCTGTCTATGTATATTTATGTATGATGTAATTGTGTATTGTCAATCAATCAAATCAATTCACCATTATCTATCAATCATATTATCTTACTGTCTCTAGGTGCAAAGGGGCATTCCAGCTCGTTTCTCAAGCATGGAATCTGTTGTCCAATAAAGACAAAAGATTGGCGTATGATCATAAAAGGCATATGAGACTAATGGGACTGTCAAGACGGTTCCCACTTCTGTTCCTTCATCTTCATCTTCACAAGGAAGAAGAAATAACATATCAGCCCTAGAAACATTTAAGATGTTCCTTATTGTGGTTTAATTTTCTTGTTGCATAAGTGTATGAGACATAAGAGTACGTTTAAATTCCTGGTGACGTATCATATGTATCAAGCATGTTTGTAAGTGTGGTTTAATTTCCATCAATCCAATTTGTGGTATTGAATTTTACTTAAGTTCTACGTGGTGCTGGATTCCTTAATGAACATCCTAATGTTATTCGTGTTCTTTGACTTTCAATTTCATACATTAGACTTTTTCTTGAATATCTAAATGAGAAAGCTAAAGGCTTCCCCCTCTTCTGGTTTCGAGCAGTGAATGGTTCAATTTTATAGAAAGTTAACCTCATGTTTGGTTATACACTTGTACCATGCATTCGGCTAGCACAAAGTCATATTATTACTGGAAGTATAGTGTATTAAAAATCGGTCAATAATGACCGTAGTGTATTTCTGGTACATAAATCAGCTCGAATATTTTGATACTTATCGAATATTTTGGTACAACTCTATTTTCATCGAATAAGCGTTTGGATAAGCAATCCCAAACTCAAAACTGTGCATTGCTGTTTAGTCTAAGCAAGCCCAAACAGCCCTTTAGCAGTTAATATGTAGCTTTATGGTCATCATTGTTGTTTTAACCATATTTCTGGAAATACAAGCCTTTAGCTTTTGGATGTTATCTCTCCTATTTGAAACGATAATAAACGGAGACTTTAGCTTTTACGTTACCAAACGCTTTGAAAATACGAACAGCTATTGCTAATAACTGTTTATAATTGGTACTACAACTACCGTTATTAGTAGTTTTGAAAAAGTAGGCTTGAGACATGCTTCTTGGATAACACGTAACCTGTTTTGAATTGCAGCCCAAACACCTCTTTATAATCTATATCGATGTTATTGATCCTTTATGTGTATCGATTGATTGACAATAGGCGAACTTAAGGGGTTATTCTGGAAACTGAATATAGTGTAGGGTACAAGTGTAAGTTGTGTAATTAAGCTGTTAAATTAGTTAGAGCAAGTATCAAGTGTATAAACGAGGCATTTACTTTCAAGCTGAATTATATTACACAAGATGTGTTAGTATGAAAGGAGAGTTATTATGTATGTTTGTGTTTAAGGTTGAAACCAAACAGTGGTTAGTATAATCCAAAAAATGTTTAAGTATGACCGATGTGGGTGACTCCCACATCTCAGCCCGTTACATAGGCGGTAATCATGTATATATCTTACTAGACAGAAACATATAGTTGCATTCAGTGCATATCATATAAATGTTTATTTTTGACCGATGATGTTATTTTCTTACTCGTATGTTTTAGGATTATCGTGTCCCATCATCTCGAATAGAAAAGAGAAACAGGATGACGCATGGTATTTAGCATTTGGGTATTCTGAAAGTTTTTGTCATCACGTTTTACAAATGATTAATGTGCCATATTTACCTTTTTAATGAAATGACCCAAACTGACCCATTTTAAGCTATATTTAATTTTTTTTTTTATCTTTTTTACATAGTCCGAACCGACATGTAGGATCTGAATTTTAAGCTATGAAAGACCAGAACCGACATGTTGGACCTGTTTCTTAAGATATGTTTATATCTTTTTAACATAACCTGAACTGAACCATTTTATACAAGTCGATGTAGCCAGAAAAAACAACTCCAAGGGGCTTGTTGTAGCTCTGTAACAAAAAAAAGAAAAGAAAATATAAATTTTTTTGGTACTCTCCATTAATAAGTAGTCGGTATGTTAATTATGAGTGCAAAAGTTCAATATATCTTATATCATTAAAATTATTTGATTTGGGAGGTTCTTACTGGGCACCGTTTTTTTCTCCAAGTTACTTTTTTATTTACCATTCAAAAGTAAAATGGGCCGAAATAGCCATCTGTACTAGTGTTGGTTAGTTGCTGTACTGACTGCTTTTGGAACCTCTGTTAACACTAACAGATGACTGTGTTTACAAAACAATCATAACCCATAATGCTTTTAATGGAAGACTCGTCCGATATGGCAATGATTTCAACAAAGGTTCCAACCTTGTTCGTGAAGTTCAGGACACCACCAGTTAGTTACTAATTGCTTAAATTACATCAGGAGTCCATAAAGATCAATAAAAGTACCAGATCATTATTATGCCAATGAACATACAAATTCAGAAAATTAAAGTGGTCCAACACACGTACATTCACATTAGAGACTTGAAACTTGAGAGTTGAGAGTGTTGTCAAAGTTACAATGTCAATAAGCTTCAATGGAGTTGAGAGTGTTGTCAAACTTGATACTTGAAACAGGAGTTTCAATGTTGCTACTTAATGGAGTTTCAATAAGCTTTATGAGATCATTTTAGCCAAGAACGAATTTGTTGCTCTTCTTTTCCGAAATGAACATAGTGTTGATTCAAATAAGGAAGATCCATTGACATTACAAATGAGTCGATACATTGAGCTTGCCTACTGTATGACTACTCTCGCAAACACATCTTAAAAGACACAAGCCAACCTTATTAACTACTTGAGCATAAATGAAAATAAAACATACAGCATAGACGTCACTGTAAGTATCGTTATCGTCTGCCTTTGAATAACTCGACAAAAACATATGGGGTTTGATGAAGTTGATGCCGTCTCCAGTCTGCCTTTAGAATTGAGAATCAGGCCACATGACGAATACATAATAAATCTTGACTTTAACCATCCAAGTAAAAGCTCCAAATAACACTAATAACTAGCAACACACCACATTGACCACCGTGCACAAACTAAAACAAACACACTTTATCATTCTTTCGAGCTTCAAACATATGAGTGGCAGTAAATGTTAAGCCTTGGCATTGGTGATATATCGCTGACCCCATTCCAGTAATTTGTTGCTCTTTCAAAGGGAAGAAAATATTTACATTGTTAAGAAACTAACTGTCAAATACAGAGGTCGCAATTTCAAGCATTTTACTTATAAATGGATCAATTTACGGTATGTTATATTTAATGGGTTCAACAGGCTGAAAAAATTCATTAATCCTTATTTTTAAACAAGTTTAAAAAAAGGACAGACCACGTTTGCAGGTCAACGACCTGATCCAGTCCAGACTAAAATTACCAGTTTGACTTGTTTCCCAACCTGACTAGCTGCCCGTTATGGAACACCTCTAGTTTAGATCATGTTTTACCTGTAAGGCTCCTAAGCCTGCATTTCCAATGGTCCGCATCTACGGTGTGACTGATAAAGCATTAGGCAATGCTTTTCTGCAATACAAAGAAATGGGAATACCAACGGGTTAGGACTGACGTGTCATATATATGGTTCACAATGTTAACGAGTCTATCAAAAACAACCATTTGTAGTAGAAAAATTGGGGAGCTTGCAACAAAAGTCAAACATATCAATAATGTTTTAAACACATAATTTTCTTTTGGAATAACTTATGTGCAGCCTCTTCTACGAATCTGTTATTCCACCAACACATTTCATGTATCTAAGTCTCATGTCCAAATCCAGCCGTTCAAAAAAAAAAGTCTCATGTCCAAATGAAAAATAACAAGTTTCTATATCCATGTCTTTATTTATAAGAAACGTGTGACAGTGATACCGATGTAAACCTGAATCTATAGTGACAAAAAATCGAGCGCAATTTGACAAGTACCCTTGTATTCAGTGTATATATAGGCTTTCATGTTCTCTTTGGTCCACCTTATCTCTAAGCCCTCATGTTCTGTGATATCAATGAAAATGGCAAGCAAGTGTTCAGAGATGAAATGCCAACAATGCTAAATTTACTCCACTAGCAGATATAAACATAAAACAATAATTTGAACTTAAACATTTATTTCATACAACTAACAAATGAACCCAAATACAAAAGCTTTACCAATAAACTGCTAGTTTGAGGTCATATGAACAAGGCTGGCAAGGATTCTATGTGGAATCGAGCTTTAAAAAAAGGACCAATAACCCGTAATTGAACCACCAATAGTTTGCATACCTGGTTGTTGAAGATTTTCGAACCCAAGCTGTCAACTGGAAACATGTAAAAAGTAATTTAATGGTTTATGTTTATGTGGTCTAGGTGAAAAGAAATAAGAAAGCAAAGTGAGAAAAAGAAGGGGGAGAAATCCCGCTCAAAAGGGAAAAGTTAAAACAAATAAAGCCGGCTTTTTATTTATTTATAAAACAGGGCTCTATTTTGTGGCCGAATTAGACCCCGGTTTTTTCATTTCATAACCGGGCTTTATGCCTTTGTTTTTGACGGACACCTTTATAGAGCCCTTTTTCCTATTAACAGGGCTTTATTTCAGTACCAAGGTACATAGCCATCTGACCAATCTTCAAACCCAAACACTCCTTTAAAGATAACTGTTACTCAATAACCAGAGATTTCCAAATCTAACCAGTTAATCACTCGAGGCAGATTATTCTAGCAGACAAGTTCATGACATTTTCCAGCCTGCAAGCCTTTATCCATAACCATCCAAATTAATGATCATTTCATTTACTACCAAACACGAAACTATCAAGCAAAGGTTTTCAAAACCATGATTTATAGCCATCTCTTTAAACCTTTATTCCAAACACCACATAGGCATATAACAACTTTTCTGATCAACAAGGGAGGTATGGTTAACCGGACCGTTAGTTAGGACAAAGTAGCTTCATCGCTCACAGCTCACTAGCCCCCATCCTAAAGAAACCACGCCTCACTCTTCACATAATCCCATTCATGTCATATATCTTACTAGTTTGAATAACTGCAACATCCGAGTACAAACTCAATATTAGGTATGGGCGCTAACCTCATATAACATTCATACGCAAAATACAACTTTCATTGCCAGTTGCAGATACAAAAGTTTGATCATATTAACAAGATCAGAAACATTATCTCAAAAAACCAAGTTACCTCTGAATGTGAGGTAGAAGCATATCTAGTAGATCGTTCTTCTTCAGTGATACTTTCTGCAACATTAAAAAGCATCTCACAATTACATTAAAGCGATGACTTGAAGTAACCAACTCTTAAGTCTTACCTGAATCAAATGTTTTGCTTCCACTTGAATCAAATGTTTCTTCAGTGGTACTTCTGTCTGCTGGACCACTTCCAATGTCATCTTGATCAGCAAGTGAGGATTTTTCCACAACTTCGTCCTCTATATATTCCATCATAGAGGAAACTTTTGGTCTGGGAACTTTAAATGATCCATCAACTCGTTTTGCATTTGCAAGAACATCTGATCGTGAAACGTAGTAAGCTTTTTGTTATTAAAGAAACTGAAAATGAATGACTCGTCAAAACATTAACACTCAAAGAAGATACATGAGCCTGATTACAAATGAGCCAGAAAAACTAATGAACATTGCAACTTTTATAACCAAACTTCAGAAAGATAAAGTCTTTAAATATGTGATTCTTATCTTGATGCAGAACAAGGCAACGTACATTATATTAGCTTCAATCATGCCTAAAAGATACTAAGACGAACTGTATATGGATAACCATATGGTTAATTTATCTAGTTATTCATTATTGAAAAACCCCTTATTCCCCCAAATAACTAATAAGCATTTTGGCATAAGCTTACCCAGCCTATAATTTCTTTATACAAGCTTACCCAAACACCCCCTAAATCCCATATTCGCATGACAGGTATCCCTCTCACAAATGCATGCTACTTTACACATGATAATTAGGGAAAAACGAAATAAATTCCAATGTATAACGCACTTTGACATAAGCTTACCCAAACACCTTCAATAAGCTTTTTAACTTTTTTATACCCAATAACTTATTAACCTCTTAAAATAAGCCTACACAGAGTAGTAAAACTCGGATCACAAATTACTAGCTACAAGCCTACACATAAGCCCTTTAAAATAAGCAAAAACTCAATAAGCTTTTTAGCTTAATTAAAACACAATAAACTATTAAGCTCTTTAAATAAGCTCACCGAAACACCCCTAAATCCCATTAGATCACACTACTATAGTACTATAAGACATAATAGTCCAAAAAAAGTCATCCAATGTAATAATATTTTGGTTCTATGAACAATAATATGGTCCTATAAACATATGATTTCAAAACATGTACATAAAAATTCCAATACATCCACGTACTCGCCGCCTAGGACCAATTACTCGCTGCCGCCCAACGTGATTTGCAACCTTAATTTAAGCTTTTTTAGAGCCCAATATGATCTCAAACACCCCCTAAATCCCATATGATGACACTACTATAACACATAATAATTCAAGAAAAGCCAAATACATAATCCCAATGTATAATAAACGTAACTCCTCACCTAATAACAATTTCCTCTCAGACAATTTTAATTAAAAAATTACACAACAAATATCAAAATTAAAAAATAAATAAAAAAGTGTAATTCAAAGAATTTAAATTTGATGTTAAATTATAATTCGAAGCTATGGTTATGGTTTAATAACTGTTAAACTATATATTACTGTAACAGCTTAAGTAATAACTTTTGGTCTGGGAACTTTAAATGATCCTAAAACATAGTAAACTTTGTGTTATTAAGAAACTGAAAATAAATGACTATTCAAAATGTTAACACTCAAACAAAATACAAGTTGAGTGTAAACCAGAGAAACTAATCCTTTATAGCTTTTAAAACCAAACTTAACAAAGATAACGCCTTTAGATACGTGGTTCTTATCTGGAGGCAGAACAAGGCTACATACATTATATAGGCTTCAATCATGCCCAAAGGATACTAAGATGATATAATGTATCAGATTAACCTTATGCATTTATTCATTATCGAAAAACACCTTATTCCCCCAAATAACTACTAAGCACTCTGGCATAAGCTTGCCCAGCCAATATAAGTACTTTATATAAGCTTAACCAAACACCCCCTAAATCCCATATTCCCATGACAGGTATCCCTCCCACAAACGCACACTCCTTTACACATGATAATTCGGGAAAGAAGAAATACATTCCAATGTATAATGCACTTTGACATAAGCTTACCCAAAACACCTTCAATAAGCTTTTTAACCTTTGTATACCCAATAACTTATTAACATTTTTAAAATAAGCCTACACAGAGTAGTAAAGCTCGGATCACAAAGTGATCCACGATTACTAGCTACAAGGCTAGTGACCAGGGCGAGTTGAGCAGAATCGGCCAAAAGATTCAATTTGGTCACAAGTTGGTCAGCTCGGTGCTAACTCGTAAAAAAACTCGGCGTGATGTATTTTAACAAGTGTGTTAAAGTTTCTAAACATATACCTCTAGGGTTCATGAACATTTATATAGTCCTATAAACATGTCATACTCTTACACATAGCTTCAAAAACTTGTATATAAAAATTCCTATCTAAGACTATGAGTATTCCCAGCCTAGGCCGACAACTCACTACAAGCAAAACAACATACAGTATTTGCCTTCAATCAAGCCCAAAATATATAGTAGGGGGACGTTTAGGTAAGGTAAGAGTTGATAAAATAAACGTAAAGCTTTAGGGTGTATTTAGGAGCTCAAACAAATAGAAACAAAACTGGGGCTAAATAAGGGGATGTTTGTTTAAGCTTATTTTTAGGCTTATGAGCTTATTTGACTATGCTTATATCTCATACACCCGTATTTTATGGCTTATTTTCAGACTTGTGAGCTTATTATGACTTAAAGATGGAAGATAGGCTCATAAGCTGGAAAAAAAGCTGGATAAAGATGAGCTTATGGGATGTAATCCGAACCAAATAAGATCATAAGCCCAAAATAAGCTTAAACAGCGATCCCTAAGTTCAACGTTTCACCATCCCAAAATTCAGGGTAGTTTTTGAAACTTGTTATATACTTTGGGTGTGATTAGAAGTATGGACTTTTGTAACAATTCACATTTTTCAGGATAATCACCATTCCCGGAAAATTTCACTATTCACTTTTACTATTCATTTTTCCCGAAAATTTTCCCGAAAGTTGATTTTTATTTGATATTCTCAAGTGATAAATCATTTCCATGGCAAATTAAAAGTTTGACATTCATAAGCTCATTTTCGTGAAAGTTATTAAGGAATTACACGTTTTAGGGTAAAACGTCAATCAGAAATTCTATGCACAACGAAATTCCACCCCGTCAGGTGACCCCGCATCAGAAAAATGTTTGACACACTCATGATTTATTTGAGAATTAATCGTGACTAAGAAAAACATGACCAAAAACTTCCCAGCAGGTCACCCAAGCCTGTACTACTCTCGCATGAGCACGCTTAACCATTTGGGCGATTAACCGTTAGACCATAAAATGCGTTTCTAAGACAATTTGAGTTTTTCAACGTATTAGAAAAAGTCAACATATTTTTCCCTCCTCCATTGACCAAAAATCATCCCTTGATGTTATAAGTCATTTCTTGATTTTTAGGCTTACGGTTTGATGTCTAAAAGACATTTAAAACCAACCGACACTAGACTGAGCCCAGTCTAGACATTATAAGTCATTTTAAATCATTTTTATAACATTAGAAAAGTAACATTTTACTTTTCTCAATTTTACGCAATATTCAGCGTTTTACGTGAATTACGCGTTTTAGACCCGTGTTTCCAGTTTTTAGCAGGGTTTTACACCCAAATGGAACCTACCACTCATTTTATATTTTATTATGGAACTTATTGACATGTTTATCAATACTTTCAAATTCCATAATTTTACGACACCCGGTTTTACGTTTTGAGGCGTAACAACTTACGGTTTGCAGTTTTCGGAGTCAAAACACACTAGATATCTTGGATAATATCATCCAAAGTCCAACCCTTGTCCTCCAAGGTCTTGAAACCGCCACTAAGGGGGGGCATTCACACTATGTGGCTGTTAAAAGTTACGTATAAATATTAATTAGTAAATGTCTAGTATCGAACCCGAGACCTCGGGATTGCACACTTTACAAACAAGAATAATGTAAATAAATATATATATGTTAAATGTATCGTATATATATATTTATAAACACTTAAGGGACTAAATAATCATTAATATTAAACGTAAGTATTAATTATTATTAAGGGATAAGAGAACGAGGACTAGAGTGTAACTTGGGAGTCAAGAAGGATCTAGAAACACCCCAAGGGTGCCTAGGCCGGTCGAAGCCCACACCATGGGTCGATCCACCCTTGCTTGTGCTCCAAGGAATCACCTAGTATATATACAAGGCCAAGGATTAGGGTTTCACATCTCTTGTGCACACACACAAAACCCTAAAGTTTTCTTCTCCTTGTTTCTTCTCTTGGTCGATCGATCCTCACTCCCATAAGGGTTTTAGGATCGAAATTTTCATAAGCAAATTAAGTGTTTTGTTTACTTGCATCAAACCTTTATTCGTTGGTAGTTTGTGTGTACAAGAACGAGGTAATTACTTACTTTAGTAATTATCAAGAGATCGATAAACAAAACGGTAAGGGGTTTATCATTGATCTAATTGTACAAGAATCAAGGTTTATTTGAAGTGCATCGGGTATGTTTTCTATTTATGTTTTAGTTAATCTTTATACGTGTTATTACTTGATCCTAGCTTCCGCAATATGTGTACTTTGATTGTCAAACTCTAACAGTGGCATCACGAGCCATGGATAACATGTAATTGATTACTAAAACGTAATAAAAATCGGATCTTTAATTGTTTTAGATACATGTTTTTCTAGGGTTTTCTTTAAATTTTTTAAAAATTTTTGTAACCCTAACCCTAATTTTAAGGGGGGGGTCGATTTCCACTATAAAACCCTAATTAGGGTTTGTGGTTTTCTTGATTATATAATAATCATATAGAAACCCTAGGTCTAAACCGGTTTTTGTGGACATACTTGTGACCTATGTGCTAATTGTTAGGTTAATCCGTGACGAAACATGCATGTTAGTCATGGATCTTGTTTGTTTATTTATGTCACATGTTTTAAATAGATCTAAAATTGGGGAAGACTCCATATATATTAAAATCAATTTATATGCTATGTGGTGTGTATATTATCTTTGGCCTACGCAATTGATTCGTCAATGTATGTGGCTCCACTTCCATTAAGAAGGGAAGGCCTTAGGTGATTACATGCATAATTATACCTAGAATTGATTTTATTAGGATCTTTTAATATGGTTTGCATGTGGCTAATTGTTTCAGGTTTTATTATTAGTTGTTTATTTTCTTTAAATTACTTGTTTTATTGTTTTCTTAATTGTTTGACTTGATGTAAGCAATAAAAAGGGTGATTTTCATAAAAGAAAATAATATGGACTAATAATTTTGAAACCCTAAAGTGATAAAGTAAGAATCTTGCAAGGTCTTATTGACAATCGTGGTCCGATTCGCACGGTAATCAGCTCCCAGTCGAGACTAGCAAAATTCAAACTTTATTACTATTTTGAGATTGAATCCATAAACTTTTGCTTGAATGATGTTTTGTGCAAATATGTTTTTAAAATTAAGTCTTTTAAGATGATATTCATAACCGTGATTTGAAGGCTTAGAAAAGAGCCTTAGAGTCTGCCTTGGTTATCACAATCTTGAATATGTCTTAAACGAATTACTTTTAAAATCATATGTTGTAGAAAGTCATCTTAGGGTTTTGGCATAAACCTCAAGTAAAACTTTGTGTATTAATTTCACAAATTGGATATAAAAAGTTTTTATGAAAACTTATGTTATAAAGATGAGTGCATGCATCTTTGTACATATTTTGATTGACATATCAAAAATAAATACCCTTTATAATTTAAGTTACATGCCATCTACCTATAAGAAACACTTGGAATTTTAATTTAGTAAACGTGAGACCTAGGCTAAATTACTATAACAAGGTAAAATTCTTTTAACGCGTGAGACCATAATTGTAATTTTACAGTTTCTAAGGTAGACGACTTAATTAAGTTGTGCGTGAGACCTAGAACTTAAGGCATGAGATGGGATGAAACATGCTTACAAGGCAAATTGATGAATCAATTTGATGTAATTCCCATAATGATCTAGGAATTGGAAATCTTGTTTGCCAATTATTGTTCGACAGATTACTATCTTTTGTACTTTCACCACTAGCAGATCAACTGATGTGGTGGAACTATGTAAAGTTAGATCCTAGGTTTTCAAGAAAATTTTGGTGGTTATATGAATATAACTAATGGGTATTTTATTTTCTTGAAGATATTTATTATCGAAAATACTAATGTTTGAACTTTTATCTGTAGATATGGCTCAACCCGATACCCCATCTGTGATTTCTGCTTTCAAGAGTCATCTTGAGAGAGAGAAACTGACTGGAAAGAATTTCAATGATTGGTACCGCTCACTTAGAATTGTCTTGAGGTCGACCGGTAAAATGGACTATTTGACCGAAGAATGCCCAGCTGAGCCTGCTGCTTCTGAACCAGAAGCAGTCAAGGCGGCATGGAGGGTGGAACATGCTAAGTTTAATGAGGTTGCTTGTTTAATGCTCACTAGCATGAGTGCTCAATTGCAAAAGAAGTTTGAGTACTTTTTCCCAAAAGATATGCTTGATGTTCTTAGGCAATCTTATGAGAAACCACCAGCAGTTGAATTGTATGATGAATTGGACAAGCTACATAACTGCAAGCATGGTGATGGTAAACCAGTTGAAGATTATGTGACTGAGATGAAGGAATCTTTTGATCAGCTTCACAGAATTGGATTTGGTTACCCTGACAATGTGCAAGTGCACTTGATCAACAGGTCCCTTAACAAGGACTTTGCTGGTTTTGTGCAGAACTTCAATATGCACTGCTCGGGGAAGACAGTATCTGAATTACTCGCATTGCTTATTGAGTATGAGAAAAGTCTACCAGCCAAGGTCAAGAATCCTACCCCGCAAGTGTTGGCAATTCATGGTGGGAGAATCCAGAAGAAATCGCATGTGAACAAAGGCAAAGGGAAGGTTAACAAAGGCAAGCAGGTCATGGCCTATCAACCTGAACCCAAGATGAAGCAACATCAGCCTAAGCAGAAAAAGGTGAATCCACCAAACAAGAAGGATCAGGCATGTCACCATTGTCATGAAAAGGGCCATTGGAAGCGCAATTGTCCTCTCTATATTCATGACTTGCGACTCAAGAAGCAGGGGAATGAAGCTGGTAACCCCAGTTCATCAGGTGCGTTCTTTATGATTGAATTATTCACTCTTACTCCTAAATTGAATTCATGGGTATATGATACGGGATGTGGCATTCATATTTGCAATACCTTGCAGGGGTTTAGAGTTGAGAGAAAGCTGGCCTATGGACAACAATTCTTGCACGTTGGTAACGGAGCGCATGCAGGAGTTGAAGCTATAGGAGTTTATGATTTAGTGTTGCCTTCGGGCTTAGTACTATCTTTAAATAATTGTCATTATGCACCGTCAATTGTTAGAGGTGTAATTTCATTTTCATGTTTGTTGAACCTTGGTTTTGAGCATACTATTTCTAGCAATGGAATTTCGGTTTCTTTAAATGGTGTTTTTTATTTTAATGCTATTGCTGTGAATGGTGTCTTTGAAATTGATATGAATGATAATGATAAAGCTTTTGTTAAAAATAATTCAATGTATAGCATCAACAATAAGAGAATCAAGAAAGGTCTGGATTCATCTTATCTTTGGCATTGTCGACTTGCTCACATTGGCAAAGATCGCATGAAAAAGCTGCAACATGATGGGCTTTTAGAAAAGATCAATGATGAATCATTTGATAAATGCGAATCTTGCATTGCTGGGAAAATGACTAAGAAACCCTTTAAAAATAGGATTGAAAGGGCGAATGATCTACTTGGTCTTATTCACACAGATGTGTGTGGACCACTTAGACATGTGTCAAGGAGAGGTGCTAGCTACTTCTTAACATTTACGGATGACTACAGCCGTTATGGTTATGTTTATTTACTTAAACATAAACATGAGGTGTTTGAGACATTCAAAGTGTTTAAAGCAGAAGTAGAGTTGCAACTAGGAAAGAAGATTAAAGCTCTTCGATCCGATAGAGGTGGTGAATACCTGAGTCAAGAGTTTATAGATTACTTAGCAAAGGAGGGAATTGTCCAGCACCTTACTTCTCCATATACTCCACAACAAAATGGTGTATCTGAAAGAAGGAATCGTACATTGCAAGATATGATACGATCTATGTTTAATCTAACAACTCTTCCTTACTCGTTTTGGGATTATGCCTTGGAATCTGCAGTTCGCATTTTAAATATGGTTCCAACAAAGAAGGTTGATAAGACTCCATATGAAGTATGGACTGGGAAAGTTCCTAACTTGTCTTATCTAAAGGTCTGGGGTTGTGAGGCGTATGTTAAACGTGACTCAGCAGACAAACTCCAACAAAGATCTGTAAAGTGCATCTTCGTAGGTTACCCTAAGGAAACTATGGGTTACTACTTTTATTACCCAGCTGAAAACAAGGTTTTTGTTGCAAGGTATGGAGACTTCTTAGAAAAGGAGCTCATATCTCAAGAATTCAGTGGGAGAGTATATGATCTGGAAGACGATCATGAAGATGTGACACCTTCTGAAAACACTAGCCAACTTCCTGAAGAACCTGAAAGTTTAGGTCCTCCACCAGAAGTTGAAGTGATTCCCGTTCGCAGATCTTCAAGATCTGTGAAGGCTCCTACACGTCTATGTTTAAACATGGAGTGTGATGACAACTTGATAGGGGATCTTGATGAACCTACAAGTTATAAAGCTGCCATGAATAGTCCAGAAAAGGAAAAATGGCAGGGAGCTATGAATGGGGAAATGCAATCCATGAAAGATAATGAAGTCTGGGAAGAAGTAGACCTACCTCCGGGTGCCAAGCTAGTTGGGAGTAAATGGCTCTACAAGAAGAAGACTGATATGGATGGCATTGTACACACCTATAAGGCCCGTTTGGTAGCTAAAGGCTATACTCAAACTTTAGGTGTTGACTATGAGGAGACCTTTTCTCCTGTAGCTGACATAAGGGCAATTAGGATTCTTATAGCCATAGCCGCTTACTATGACTATGAGATTTGGCAAATGGATGTCAAAACCGCCTTCTTAAATGGTCGCCTAGATGAAGACATCTATATGGCGCAGCCTGAGGGGTTTGTAAATCCAGAATTCCCAGATCGTGTATGCAAGCTTAAGAGATCCATTTATGGATTAAAGCAAGCATCACGACAATGGAATAAAAGATTTGATAGTGAAATTAAGAAGTATGGATTCACTCAAAATCTTGATGAGCCATGTGTATATCACAAAGCTAGTGGGAGTAATGTAATTTTCCTTATATTATATGTCGATGACATATTGATCATGGGGAATGACATTCCAAGTTTACAAAAGGTTAAGGAATATCTTGGAAGTTGTTTTTCTATGAAAGATCTAGGGGAAGCTGCATTTATTCTGGGAATCAAGATATATAGAGATAGATCTCAGCGATTAATTGGATTAAGCCAAAGTGCTTACATTGATAAAATATTGAAGAGATTCAGTATGCAAAATTCCAAGAAAGGATATTTGCCGATGCAAGAGCAACATGGCTTGAGCAACAAAGTTTGTGCTTCAACACCCGAAGAGGTGCAACGCATGAAGAGAGTCCCTTATGCTTCGGCTGTGGGATCTATAATGTATGCGGTGAAAAGCACAAGGCCTGATGTTGCGTTTGCTCAGAATTTAACCAGTCGATATCAGCAGAACCCAGGTGAAAAACACTGGACTGCTGTTAAGAATATTCTTAAGTACCTTAGGGCTACTAAAGAGATGTTCTTAGTATATGGGGGTACTCCATCTGCAGAGCTTGATGTAACAGGTTACTGCGATGCTTCTTGGAAAGGTGATAAAGATGATACGAAGTCTCAGACGGGTTATGTCTTTGTCATTAATGGAGGAGCTGTTGATTGGAGGAGCAAAAAGCAGAGTGTACTGGCGATGTCTGCTACAGAAAGTGAGTATATAGCTGCTTCAGAAGCTGCAATGGAAGCTGTTTGGATTAGGAAGTTTGTTTCAGGGCTTGGGGTTATGCCTTCGATTCAGCGACCTATAAAAATGTATTGTGACAACTCAGCCGCAATTACATTTGCCAATGAACCTGGAATCATGAGAGGCACCAGACATTTCCCGATTAAGCACCACTATGTCAGAGAACAAGTTGAGATAGGTGAAATCGAAATGCTCAAAGTTCACACAGATGAAAACTTAGCTGATCAATTTACAAAGCCTTTACCTGGCACCAAGCTTTACAAGCATGCTGAAGGAATAGGACTTAAATTAGCTGATAGTTTCATGCCCATTTGTGATTAGTATTTGGATAAAGGATGTAATGTACAATTATTAATATTTACTGAAATAAAATATTGGTTATGTTTATTTATTCATTGTCTTATTAATAATATATCCTATATTTGCATGTTTAAGATCCGTGAATAATTTATTATTCTAAATAGTCCGTTGTCGATTAATGATATGGGAATATCATTAAACTAAGACAATTTTGAGTATTGGTTTAGGATATACTTGAAAGTATATTGATGCGTAGTCATACCAATTTCACATGATATTCAATGAATTGAGTATTGGACTTATCCCAACAATATGATTTAAATTTATTGTGAGAATCATATTTAATAGTTATCCTCAGACTTGAGATACCAGATAAGTGTCATGGATGTAGTGCATTTTGTGGAGCAATCTACCGCTTACCGTAATTGGAAGTCATAAGGGTTGTTTTCAGAATGTTGCAAAGTTCATGGGTTATTCTTGTAGTCAAGAGAGAATTCGCTCCTTCTGATTTGTTCAGAAGTTTAATACTGCTGGGCCCCTCGTAGGGTTGACAAAATGTTTGCGTGGCCACGCCCAAAGTCTATCTGGAATACGTTCAGATGTTTTGGTAATTTTGTTCAATCATAAAGAGACGAGAAACAGAATTTAATAAAGAACCTCACATCTTTATTAATGTAGTATTAGAGGCGAAAGGATAATAATAATGATGAATCATTAAAGGTTTTCCAGGAAATCTAGCTCAGGTCGAACTAGGGGCATTGGAGTGTTGCAAGACGCTAACCATTGTCATTTTACTATTAATAGATATACGAGTGGGAGCTGTTAAAAGTTACGTATAAATATTAATTAGTAAATGTCTAGTATCGAACCCGAGACCTCGGGATTGCACACTTTACAAACAAGAATAATGTAAATAAATATATATATGTTAAATGTATCGTATATATATATTTATAAACACTTAAGGGACTAAATAATCATTAATATTAAACGTAAGTATTAATTATTATTAAGGGATAAGAGAACGAGGACTAGAGTGTAACTTGGGAGTCAAGAAGGATCTAGAAACACCCCAAGGGTGCCTAGGCCGGTCGAAGCCCACACCATGGGTCGATCCACCCTTGCTTGTGCTCCAAGGAATCACCTAGTATATATACAAGGCCAAGGATTAGGGTTTCACATCTCTTGTGCACACACACAAAACCCTAAAGTTTTCTTCTCCTTGTTTCTTCTCTTGGTCGATCGATCCTCACTCCCATAAGGGTTTTAGGATCGAAATTTTCATAAGCAAATTAAGTGTTTTGTTTACTTGCATCAAACCTTTATTCGTTGGTAGTTTGTGTGTACAAGAACGAGGTAATTACTTACTTTAGTAATTATCAAGAGATCGATAAACAAAACGGTAAGGGGTTTATCATTGATCTAATTGTACAAGAATCAAGGTTTATTTGAAGTGCATCGGGTATGTTTTCTATTTATGTTTTAGTTAATCTTTATACGTGTTATTACTTGATCCTAGCTTCCGCAATATGTGTACTTTGATTGTCAAACTCTAACAGTGGCATGATCTCATGCTAAGTACTCTTAGATTGCATCCATGTGTTAAACTTGGTGATCAAGTGTTGACAAGTCAACACTTCTAACCTCCTCAAGGCCATATAAAGCCTCCTTGCCTCTCCTTGAACGTCCACAACACACACACAAACACCATTCCATTTTCTAATTCACTCCAAGTATTATCCAAAAGAATCAAGAGCTTAAACAAGGTAGAAACCCTAGATAGGTTATCATTCATCAAACACTTCCATAACCTTATATACTTGGTGATTTCTCTTGAGTTTAAATCCACTCAAGTCACCTAAACCTTCATCATCCATCTTTCAAGAATACCAAGGGTAGAAAGATTGCATGAAGTGAAAAAGGGTTGAAACAAGTCTATCAATGTCCTATCCTTACATGTTAACTTCCTTTCATCTTTGAAAGCCAAAAGTTGTGAGCCAAACCCTAACTTGATTCTTGTTAAATAATCATGTTCATGTTATTTACATATTATTTGTGCTATATTATGTCTTGTAGTTATGTCCATGATGTATAAAAATGACCAAAACAAGTTATTGTTATTGATTGCTACAACAAGTTACTAAAACAAGTAAACTAGTGACTTTCTTGGTAAGACCTGATCAAAATGGTAAAAATATGATATTTGATCATTACATATTACAGTAGAGGACTTAACAAGGAAACCATAGCAATTTGAACCACCCAAAACGAGTATACGAGTCAAAAGTTACGCCCATTTGAAATTACCAAAGTTTCCGGCAAAACTGCCAAATACCATTCTGATCAAATTTGGGTTTTGAAAGTCCCACTTCTGGTCCGATTCATCAAAAAGTTAAAACACGAAAGTTGTCCGGAACGACGTTTTCGTTCAGGAACAAAGAAGCTCGAGACCTAAAAATGCTTTCCGAGTGATAAATTTCTTCAAATTCTAAACAGCCCATTTTTAGACAAAGTCATTACATATAGGTTATGGTTTATGAAGACCAAAGGGGTCTTATGACCTATAATCAAGACCACAACCATGGCTAGAGCCAAGGTTGTGTCTCATGACCTTGAAACAAGGACCAAAGGTCATGGCTAGGCCATGACGAAATGACCATACCAACTTTCATAGGCGTAAACATGAAACAAAGAGTTGATGAGAACTTGAACATACAATTTGGATCTACTTCATCTAAAAGGAAACCATGAGATTTTACCAAGAGAAAATGGTCATTTAAGACTTATGAAACTACCCCTAATAACAATCTTCATGTACAAATAAACTTTCCTAAGTTTATTCAAGTATCGGACATGTAACTTTTCGGATCAAAACTTATATCTATATATTTCATCAACTACTACAATAGTAGGGAGCCTCATGTGAGGAGTTCATTATGTAAGCCGTCGAGTTGAGTTGTGGATTTACGAGTTAAAGTGTCCTGGCTCCTCGAACGCTTACTAACATGACTTCTGAATTATGTCGGCCCGAACGGTAGTGAACGATATACAAAACATACATGTTTCATGAATCATTTCCTTCAAAGACTTACATTATACATCATACCACATCATGGACTAAATGCAAGATATATATATAGGCACTACTTCATATTCTTTACTCCGATCCTAAGTCGCAACATTCGATTATAGGTTGCTCGTAGAAACCTTCGCGATTCGACCATCACATTCATTACTTGCTATCTTACTTAAGGTGAGTTCATAGCCCCACTTTCGATTACTTAATCGTTTTACAAACCCTTGGGGGAAATACATGCTATTTATAACCGAGCACAATGTTTTTAAATTGTATGCTTACCTGATTGTTTTATTATCACTAAGTACCAGCCTTGCTAAACCGATATCCTTGATTATGAACCATTTAATCACTAGCAATAGTGAGCGCGAATATTAATAATAGGCCTATTGGGATTGACGAATCCCATTTGTATTGACTAAGTTCAAACAAATGCATTAATATTTGAGATTTAGGTATGTTAGCAAAGTACCTACCGGGATAAATCTGCCAATCGATATTGGTACACGTTAACGTTATGGTGTCATAAGCTTAGTGTATAATACATGTTCCGGGCGTATAATAACGTAGCCTACCTGTTTTGTTTTCCAAACATTGGTGTGAGCCTATAACTCACACTACCAACATATTGTGTTCAATCGATTTAACAAACTCTATGAATATCACTCAACCTTTGTGTTGACCTCTCAAGCATGTATTTCAGGTTCATGACGATCAAGGATGGAACGGAAGGGCACGGATACTCAAGAGGGCTATAAATTTTATTATCATTCAAAACTCATTTATTATACATTGTAAACATGGAACCAATTGGGACCTCATTTTGTAATCTCTGATATTTATATAATTTGAATGATAAACCTTTTCAAAATGACTCAATTGGAGTTCGTTTTCTATCATTGTGACTATTGTGCCGTCGAGTAACACCCAGTTTGAATTCCGCTGCATCCATGAATTGGGGGTGTTACAGATTGGTACCAGAGCCATGGTTATAGAGAAACGGGTCTAAGTGAGACCTAAACTATAACCACACATACAAGCAAAAACATTTTATAGCCTTCCGCTCTCCGTGTCTTCCATCCTCCAGACGATTATGGATTTAGTAAGCATGTTATGATACACAAACATGTTAGTATATTCATATATACCCATTTTGAGCATTTCCCCGAAGACATTTTTATGCTACACAAACATAATTGCATATTGATATATGTACCCTAAACATAATTAAGCATTTCCCCGTAAGCATTTTATGCTACATGAACACATATAAGTATATTGATATATACACACTAGGCATTTTATGCTACATGAACACATATAAGTATATTGATATATACACACTAGGCATTTTATGCTACATGAACACATATTTGTATATTGATATATACACACTAGGCATTTTATGCTACATGAACATATTAGTATATTGATATATAAACTCGGTTTATTTTCAATCATTTATCTAAACAATGAACTAAACATATCTGTGTATGCCTATTCTAAGGCATTTCGGCACAGCCACACTCACCCAATCATGTTCCTACTCCAACATTATATGTCCAAGACATTGTAACTGATTGCAATGGTCTTTCCTATTTTCCAAGACATTGTGAGATACAATGGTCTCATTCATTTTCCAAGACATTGTGAGATACAATGGTCTCATTCATTTTTCAAGACATTGTGAGATACAATGGCCTCATTCATTTTCCAAGACATTGTGAGATACAATGGTCTCATTCATTTTCCAAGACATTGTATGATACAATGGTCTTAATCATTTCTCAAATGTTTTGAGTCACACAATGACCTAACCTACTTCCCAGACATTGTGAATTGCACAATGGTCTAACCAACTTCCGAGACATTGTGTTTTGTGCAAATGGTCTCTAGAATTATTCCATCACATCATTAATATCATTTCTTATGATATCAAAAACCCGTCACAATCTATCGATTTCAAAACAAGAAATATGAGATTTCTAAAGGACAAACTAATCCATCATCGACAAAAGCTGAACTTTCTCTACATTCATCAAAGTTTTCTTATGAAACCTTCATTATTAAAAGTTCGTGATCCTGGCCAAGTATGTTCTATTTTAGAACTACTTAAAACTTCCTTTCCATACGTATCTACCCTTACTACCTTCTATGCAATGGAATATGAAAAACATACGTTACAAGTCTTGTATGGACGGGACTTGCAACTTAAGGGTTTGACATCGCCTTTGTTTAGTGGACAGTTTCCCGAAAGCAACAGACATATCAAAAGTATACCTAGTTTAGGTATTTGAAAATTTTATCGAACCTTGGCTAAATATAGACTAGTCACCTATATTTAACCTAGGGACAGTGGAATATAGTCTGACTAACTATATTCGACTTAGAATTTTCAAATACTGAGAATAGTTGTACTAGGGTTATGTTTAGGTTGATTTCCTACATGAACACGATAAACCACCAGAATACATTAAAACAATCTAAAGACACGATAGTGCCTTACCACTCAGCAAGATCTTAACACCTTATTTGTATGATCTAAATTCATTCTTGAAAATTTTCATTTATGAGATAATCCGAACGACTATCTTGGGATAGTTATCAATTCTTCTCTTCATCCCGTAGAAGTACCATCCTGTTTAGGATACCATTCCGTCATAAACTTCTAAAAATCTCTTAAGATTTTTAAAGCAAACTCAACATCGATACCTAAGAGTATTAATGTTAAGCATACACTACACACTTTTGTTCATCAACATATCATAACATTATCTTCACAACCGTTGGAACCACAAGCTCATTAACAGATTTTGATGCACTTTTAAAGCTCAAATCATCCTTAGTTACACCACAAGTACCCTCATCAGCTTTACAAGTTTGAATATTCATCTTGTACCTTTGGAACACCAGTATCATCTCGTAATACACTACCTTGTAACTCACCGGCTAAGTATGAATGTTGTGTCGGGAATTCTTGAGTAGGATGATTTATAATATCCTTATTTGAATGGATTGGGATGCCTTTTCATTTAAATAAAGAAATTATAAATCATCGAACCATACGTTTATATTCCTTTAGTTACATTGTTTGGGATGCCTCTCTATGTAAATAAAGAATTATAAACAAGTGGGCTTAATTATATCCGAAATAACATAAGTATGAAGTCAACCTACATTACATTGCTCAGGTATGGCTTGATACCTACATTACATTGCTCGGGTATGGCTTGATACCTACATTACATTGCTCGGGTATGGCTTGATACCTACATTACATTGCTCGGGTATGGCATGATACCTACATTTTATTCGCCACAAGAAATCCTATCTTTTCACCGACATCGCTTCAAACCATGACATAAACACTAGGTACAACAACCGATTACCTACTAGGCTATGATTGCAACGACTATCCCAATTTCCATTAGTACGAGGTTTACACTTTGGTTTTCATAATGATAGTGCAATAACAAACAAACTCGTTGCGAGGCCATGTAACCATATGCATGTGCAGTCGTACCAAACTCATTACGGGGCCATGTAGCCATATGCATGGGTAGTCATACCAAACTTATTGTGAAGCCATGTAGCCATATGCATGGGCAGCCGTACAATTCAAACAGGACTTGGTCCAACCGCATGTTCAACGCTTATTCCATGATTCGATTCTTATATCAATTTCCATTTATTGGATTCCTATGTAAATTGCTATTGTTGTTCAACTGTTATATCAATTGCTATTGATACTTGACAACTATATCAATTTCCATTTTGATATTTAACTATATCAAGTTCTATTTGATATTCAACTACTATATCGATTCCTATTAATATTCGACTGCTATATCAATTTCCTTTGATATTCGACTATTACCATACCTTTCCTACATAAAAGGAAGCCTCATCCTACACCATACACTGAAATGACAAATCAAATTACATTACCAGAAATCCCAGACTTTGGTCCTCATAAGTAACCACACATCTTTATCAACACCACTCCAACATATGACACACATAGAACTTCGGGACGAAGTTCCCCGTAAGGGGTAGAGACTGTAACAATTCACATTTTTCAGGATAATCACCATTCCCGGAAAATTTCAGTATTCACTTTTACTATTCATTTTTCCCGAAAATTTTCCCGAAAGTTGATTTTTATTTGATATTCTCAAGTGATAAATCATTTCCATGGCAAATTAAAAGTTTGACATTCATAAGCTCATTTTCGTGAAAGTTATTAAGGAATTACACGTTTTAGGGTAAAACGTCAATCAGAAATTCTATGCACAACGAAATTCCACCCCGTCAGGTGACCCCGCATCAGAAAAATGTTTGACACACTCATGATTTATTTGAGAATTAATCGTGACTGAGAAAAACATGACCAAAAACTTCCCAGCAGGTCACCCAAGCCTGTACTACTCTCGCATGAGCACGCTTAACCATTTGGGCGATTAACCGTTAGACCACAAAATGCGTTTCTAAGACAATTTGAGTTTTTCAACTTATTAGAAAAAGTCAACATATTTTTCCCTCCTCCATTGACCAAAAATCATCCCTTGATGTTATAAGTCATTTCTTGATTTTTAGGCTTACGGTTTGATGTCTAAAAGACATTTAATACCAACCGACACTAGACTGAGCCCAGTCTAGACATTATAAGTCATTTTAAATCATTTTTATAACATTAGAAAAGTAACATTTTACTTTTCTCAATTTTACGCAATATTCAGCGTTTTACGTGAATTACGCGTTTTAGACCCGTGTTTCCAGTTTTTAGCAGGGTTTTACACCCAAATGGAACCTACCACTCATTTTATATTTTATTATGGAACTTATTGACATGTTTATCAATACTTTCAAATTCCATAATTTTACGACACCCGGTTTTACGTTTTGAGGCGTAACAACTTACGGTTTGCAGTTTTCGGAGTCAAAACACACTAGATATCTTGGATAATATCATCCAAAGTCCAACCCTTGTCCTCCAAGGTCTTGAAACCGCCACTAGGGGGGGGCATTCACACTATGTGGCATGATCTCATGCTAAGTACTCTTAGATTGCATCCATGTGTTAAACTTGGTGATCAAGTGTTGACAAGTCAACACTTCTAACCTCCTCAAGGCCATATAAAGCCTCCTTGCCTCTCCTTGAACGTCCACAACACACACACAAACACCATTCCATTTTCTAATTCACTCCAAGTATTATCCAAAAGAATCAAGAGCTTAAACAAGGTAGAAACCCTAGATAGGTTATCATTCATCAAACACTTCCATAACCTTATATACTTGGTGATTTCTCTTGAGTTTAAATCCACTCAAGTCACCTAAACCTTCATCATCCATCTTTCAAGAATACCAAGGGTAGAAAGATTGCATGAAGTGAAAAAGGGTTGAAACAAGTCTATCAATGTCCTATCCTTACATGTTAACTTCCTTTCATCTTTGAAAGCCAAAAGTTGTGAGCCAAACCCTAACTTGATTCTTGTTAAATAATCATGTTCATGCTATTTACATATTATTTGTGCTATATTATGTCTTGTAGTTATGTCCATGATGTATAAAAATGACCAAAACAAGTTATTGTTATTGATTGCTACAACAAGTTACTAAAACAAGTAAACTAGTGACTTTCTTGGTAAGACCTGATCAAAATGGTAAAAATATGATATTTGATCATTACATATTACAGTAGAGGACTTAACAAGGAAACCATAGCAATTTGAACCACCCAAAACGAGTATACGAGTCAAAAGTTACGCCCATTTGAAATTACCAAAGTTTCCGGCAAAACTGCCAAATACCATTCTGATCAAATTTGGGTTTTGAAAGTCCCACTTCTGGTCCGATTCATCAAAAAGTTAAAACACGAAAGTTGTCCGGAACGACGTTTTCGTTCAGGAACAAAGAAGCTCGAGACCTAAAAATGCTTTCCGAGTGATAAATTTCTTCAAATTCTAAACAGCCCATTTTTAGACAAAGTCATTACATATAGGTTATGGTTTATGAAGACCAAAGGGGTCTTATGACCTATAATCAAGACCACAACCATGGCTAGAGCCAAGGTTGTGTCTCATGACCTTGAAACAAAGACCAAAGGTCATGGCTAGGCCATGACGAAATGACCATACCAACTTTCATAGGCGTAAACATGAAACAAAGAGTTGATGAGAACTTGAACATACAATTTGGATCTACTTCATCTAAAAGGAAACCATGAGATTTTACCAAGAGAAAATGGTCATTTAAGACTTATGAAACTACCCCTAATAACAATCTTCATGTACAAATAAACTTTCCTAAGTTTATTCAAGTATCGGACATGTAACTTTTCGGATCAAAACTTATATCTATATATTTCATCAACTACTACAATAGTAGGGAGCCTCATGTGAGGAGTTCATTATGTAAGCCGTCGAGTTGAGTTGTGGATTTACGAGTTAAAGTGTCCTGGCTCCTCGAACGCTTACTAACATGACTTCTGAATTATGTCGGCCCGAACGGTAGTGAACGATATACAAAACATACATGTTTCATGAATCATTTCCTTCAAAGACTTACATTATACATCATACCACATCATGGACTAAATGCAAGATATATATATAGGCACTACTTCATATTCTTTACTCCGATCCTAAGTCGCAACATTCGATTATAGGTTGCTCGTAGAAACCTTCGCGATTCGACCATCACATTCATTACTTGCTATCTTACTTAAGGTGAGTTCATAGCCCCACTTTCGATTACTTAATCGTTTTACAAACCCTTGGGGGAAATACATGCTATTTATAACCGAGCACAATGTTTTTAAATTGTATGCTTACCTGATTGTTTTATTATCACTAAGTACCAGCCTTGCTAAACCGATATCCTTGATTATGAACCATTTAATCACTAGCAATAGTGAGCGCGAATATTAATAATAGGCCTATTGGGATTGACGAATCCCATTTGTATTGACTAAGTTCAAACAAATGCATTAATATTTGAGATTTAGGTATGTTAGCAAAGTACCTACCGGGATAAATCTGCCGATCGATATTGGTACACGTTAACGTTATGGTGTCATAAGCTTAGTGTATAATACATGTTCCGGGCGTATAATAACGTAGCCTACCTGTTTTGTTTTCCAAACATTGGTGTGAGCCTATAACTCACACTACCAACATATTGTGTTCAATCGATTTAACAAACTCTATGAATATCACTCAACCTTTGTGTTGACCTCTCAAGCATGTATTTCAGGTTCATGACGATCAAGGATGGAACGGAAGGGCACGGATACTCAAGAGGGCTATAAATTTTATTATCATTGAAAACTCATTTATTATACATTGTAAACATGGAACCAATTGGGACCTCATTTTGTAATCTCTGATATTTATATAATTTGAATGATAAACCTTTTCAAAACGACTCAATTGGAGTTCGTTTTCTATCATTGTGACTATTGTGCCGTCGAGTAACACCCAGTTTGAATTCCGCTGCATCCATGAATTGGGGGTGTTACAACTTTGGGGTTTGGTAATTATATTGGAGGTTACTCATGTGAAACTTTGAACTTAGGGATCGTTGTTTAAGCTTGAGCTTATTTGACTTTGCTTAGATCTCATACACCCATATTTTCCGGCTTATTTTGAGACTTGTGAGCTTATTATGACTTAACGATGGAAGATAAGCTCATAAGCTAGAAAGAAGCTGGATTAAAAAGAGCTTGTGAGATATAAGCCGAACCAAATAAGATCATAAGCCTAAGTTACCTCTGAATATGAGGTAGAAGCATATCTAGACTTGAAGTAACCAATTCTTACCTGAATCAAACGTTTTGCTTCCACTTGAATCACGGTACTTTCTGCTTTTATTTTGACCACTGCTGGATACACCACTTCCAACGTCATCTTGATCAGTGAGTAAGGATTTTTCCACATCTTCATCTATAGATTCCATCATAGAAGAAACTTTTGGTCTGGAAACTTTAAATGATCCTTCAACTCGTTTTGCACTTGCAAGAACATCTGATCATGAAACGTAGTAAACTTTGTGTTATTAAAGAAACTGAAAATGAATGACTATTCAATACGTTAACACTCAAACAAGTACAAGTAGAGTGTAAACCAGAGAAACTAATCCTTATAGCTTTTATAACCAAACTTCACAAAGATAACGCCTTAAGATAGGTGGTTCTTATCTCGAGGCAAAACAAGGCTACATACATTATACTGGCTTCAATCATGCCAAAAGGACACTAAGATGATGTACTGTATCAGGATAACCTTATGCTTAACTCATGCATTTATTCATTATTGAAAAAACCCCTGTTCCGCAAATAACTATAAGCACTTTGGCCTAAGCTTACCCAGCCTGTAAGTTCTTTATACAAGCTTACCCAACACCCCCTAAATCCCATATTCCCATGACAGTTATCTCACAAACTCACGCTGCTCTACACATGATAATTAGGGAAAAAGGAAATACATCCCAATGTATAACGCACTTTGACATAAGCTTACCCAAAACACCTTCAATAAGCTTTTTAAATTTTTTTATACCCAATAACTTATTAACCTCTTAAAATAAGCCTACACAGAGTAGTAAAACTCATATCACAAAGTGATCCATGATTACCAGCTACAAGGCCAGTGAACAGGGCGAGTTCAGCAAAATCGGCCAAAAGATTCAATTTGGTCAAAAGTTGGTCAGCTCGGTGCTAACTCGTAAAAAAACTCGGGTTGATGTATTTTAACAAGTGTTGTAACAATTCGCATTTTCAGGTTAATTAATTTTTCCCAGAAAATTTCACTATTCACTTTTACTATTCATTTTTCCCGAAACTTTCCCGAAAGTTGATTTTTATTTGATATTCTCGAGTGATAAATCATTTCCATGGCAAATTAAATGTTTGACATTCGTCAGATCATTTTCGTGAAAGTTATTAAGGAATTACACGTTTTAGGGTAAAACGTCATTCAGAAATTCTACGCACGACGAAATTCAACCCCGTCAGGTGACCCCACATCAGTAAAATATTTTACACACTCATGATTTATTTGAGAATTAATCGTGACTGAGAAAAATATGACCAAAAACTTCCCAGCAGGTCACCCAAGCCTGTACTAATCCCGCATGAGCACGCTTAACCGTTTGGGCGATTAACCGTTAGATCACAAAACGCGTTTCTAAGACTTTTTGAGTTTTCAACTTATTAGAAAAAGTCAACATATTCTTTCCCTCCTCCATTGACCAAAAATGATCCCTTGATGTTATAAGTCATTTCGTGATTTTTAGGCTTACGGTTTGATGTCTAAAAGACATTTAATACCAACCGACACTAGACTGAGCCCAGTCTAGACATTATAAGTCATTTTAAATCATTTTTATAACATTAGAAAAGTAACATTTTACTTTTCTCAATTTTACGCAATATTCAGCGTTTTACGCGAATTACGCGTTTTAGACCCGTGTTTCCAGCTTTTAGCAGGGTTTTACACCCAAATGGAACCTACCACTCATTTTGTATTTTATTATGGAACTTATTGACATGTTTATCAATACTTTCAAATTCCATAATTTTACGACACCCGGTTTTACGTTTTGAGGCGTAACAACTTACGGTTTGCAGTTTTCGGAGTCAAAACACACTAGATATCTTGGATAATATCATCCAAAGTCCAACCCTTGTCCTCCAAGGTCTTGAAACCGGCCTAGGGGGGGGAGTCATCCCCATGTGGCTCAAACTCATGAATTTACCCCTAAAATCAACACTTAATTACAACTTGGTCATCAAGTTGTAACACCTTCCTAGCATTTTCCTAACCTCCTCATTTTGGACTATAAATAGCCCTCTCCCTCCCCTTCTTGTGCCGTGCATCCCTAAACCCCATAACCATTCCATCCTTTGCTCATTTCCTTCTAAGTTTCATGCATGATTCAAGTGCAAGTTCAAGGTAGAAACCCTAGATAGATTATCATTCATCAAACACTTCCATAACCTCATATACTTGGTGATTTCTCTTGAGTTTAAATCCACTCATTTCACCTAAACCTTCATCATCCATCTTTCAAGAATACCAAGGGTAGAAAGATTGCATGAAGTGAAAAAGGGTTGAAGCAAGTCTATCAATGTCCTATCCTTACATGTTAACTTCCTTTCATCTTTGAAAGCCAAAAGTTGTGAGCCAAACCCTAACTTGATTCTTGTTAAATAATCATGTTCATGTTATTTACATGTTATTCTTGCTATATTATGTCTTGTAGTTATGTCCATGATGTATAAAAGTGAGCAAAACAAGTTATTGTTATTGATTGTTACAACAAGTTACTAAAACAAGCAAACTAGTGACTTTCTTGGTAAAACCACGACCAAAATGGTAAAATTATGATATTGGATCATTACAAATTACAGTAGAGGACTTAACAAGGAAACCATAGCAATTTGAACCACCCAAAACGAGTATACGAGTCAAAAGTTATGGCGATTTGAAATTACCAAAGATTTCCGGCAAAACTGCCAAATAGCTTCCTGATCAAATTTGGGTTTTGAAAGTCATACTTCTGGTCCGATTCATCAAAAAGTTAAAACACGAAAGTTGTCCGGAACGACGTTTTCGTTCAGGAACAAAGAAGCTCGAGACCTAAAAATGCTTTCCGAGTGATAAATTTCTTCAAATTCTAAACAGCCCATTTTTAGACAAAGTCATTACATATAGGTTATGGTTTATGAAGACCAAAGGGGTCTTATGACCTATAATCAAGACCACAACCATGGCTAGAGCCAAGGTTGTGTCTCATGACCTTGAAACAAGGACCAAAGGTCATGGCTAGGCCATGACGAAATGACCATACCAACTTTCATAGGCGTAAACATGAAACAAAGAGTTGATGAGAACTTGAACATACAATTTGGATCTACTTCATCTAAAAGGAAACCATGAGATTTTACCAAGAGAAAATGGTCATTTAAGACTTATGAAACTACCCCTAATAACAATCTTCATGTACAAATAAACTTTCCTAAGTTTATTCAAGTATCGGACATGTAACTTTTCGGATCAAAACTTATATCTATATATTTCATCAACTACTACAATAGTAGGGAGCCTCATGTGAGGAGTTCATTATGTAAGCCGTCGAGTTGAGTTGTGGATTTACGAGTTAAAGTGTCCTGGCTCCTCGAACGCTTACTAACATGACTTCTGAATTATGTCGGCCCGAACGGTAGTGAACGATATACAAAACATACATGTTTCATGAATCATTTCCTTCAAAGACTTACATTATACATCATACCACATCATGGACTAAATGCAAGATATATATATAGGCACTCCGTTATATTCATTACTCAAATCCTAAGTCACAACATTCTATTATAGGTTGCTCGTAGAAACCTTCACGATTCAACCGTTACATTCATTACTTGCTATCTTACTTAAGGTGAGTTCATAGCCCCACTTTACATTATTACAATGTTTTACAAACCCTTGGGGGGAATACATGCTATTTTAACCGAGCACAATGTTTTTAAATTGTATGCTTACCTGATTGTTTTATTATCACTAAGTACCAACCTTGCTAAACCGAAATCCTTTATTATGAACCATTTAGTCACTAGCAATAGTGAGCGCGAATATTAATAATAGGCCTATTGGGATTGACGAATCCCATTTGTTTTGACTAAGTGCAAACAAATGCATTAATATTTGAGATTTAGGTATGTTAGCAAAGTACCTACCGGGATAAATCTGCCAATCGATATTGGTACACGTTAACGTTATGGTTTCATAAGCTTAGTGTATAATACATGTTCCGGGCGTATAATAACGTAGCCTACCTGTTTTGTTTTCCAAACATTGGTGTGAGCCTATAACTCACACTACCAACATATTGTGTTCAATCGATTTAACAAACTCTATGAATATCACTCAACCTTTGTGTTGACCTCTCAAGCATGTATTTCAGGTTCATGACGATCAAGGATGGCACGGAAGGACACGGATACTCAAGAGGGCTATAAATTTTATTATCATTCAAAACTCATTTATTATACATTGTAAACATGGAACCAATTGGGACCTCATTTTGGAATCTCTGATATTTATATAATTTGAATGATACATCTTTCAAAACGACTCAATTGGAGTTCGTTTTCTATTATTGTGACTATTGTGCCGTCGAGTAACACCCAGTTCGAATTCCGCTGCAACCATGAATTGGGGGTGTTACAGATTGGTACCAGAGCCATGGTTATAGAGAAACGGGTCTAAGTGAGACCTAAACTATAACTACAATCACAAACAAAAACATTTTATAGCCTTCCGCTCTCCGTGTCTTCCATCCTCCAGACGATTATGGACTTAGTAAGCATGTTATGCTTCACAAACATATAAGTATATTGATATATACACACTAAGCATTTTATGCTACATGAACACATATAAGTATATTGATATATACACACTAGGCATTTTATGCTACATGAACACATATTAGTATATTGATATATACACACTAGGCATTTTATGCTACATGAACATATTAGTTTATTGATATATAAACTCGGTTTATTTTCAATCATTTATCTAAACAATGGACTAAACATATCTGCGTATGCCTATTCTATGGCATTTCGGCACAACTACATTCTCCCAATCATGTTCCTACTCCAACATTCATTTTCCAAGACATTGTGAGATACAATGGTCTCATTCATTTTCCAAGACATTGTGAGATACAATGGTCTCATTCATTTTCCAAGACATTGTGAGATGCAATGGTCTCATTCATTTTCCAAGACATTGTATGATACAATGGTCTTAATCATTTCTCAAATGTTTTGAGTCACACAACGGTTTAACCTACTTCCCAGACATTGTGAATTACACAATGGTCTAACCTACTTCCAAGACTTTGTGTTTTGTGCAAATGGTCTCTAGAATTATTCCATCACATAATCAATATCATTTCTTATGATATCAAAAACCCGTCACAATCTATCGATTTCAAAACAAGAAATATGAGATTTCTAAAGGACAAACTAATCCATCATCGACAAAAGCTGAACTTTCTCTACATTCATCAAAGTTTTCTTATGAAACCTTCATTATTAAAAGTTCGTGATCCTGGCCAAGTATGTTCTATTTTAGAATTACTTCAACTTCCTTTCCACACATATCTACCCGTACTATCTTCTATGCAATGGAATGTGAAAACATACGTTACAAGTCTCTTATGGCGGGACTTGCAACTGAATGGTTTGACATCGCCTTTGTTTAATGGACAGTTTCCCGAAAGCAACGGACATATCAAAAGTATACCTAGTTTAGGTATTTGAAAATTTTATCGAACCTTGGCTAAATATAGACTAGTCACCTATATTTAACCTAGGGACAGTGGAATATAGTCTGACTAACTATATTCGACTTAGAATTTTCAAATACTGAGAGTAGTTGTACTAGGGTTATGTTTAGGTTGATTTCCTACATGAAACACGATAAACCACCAGAATACATTAAAACGATCTAGAGACACGATAGTGCCTTACCACTCAGCGAAATCTTAACACTTTATTTGTACTACCTAACTTCATTCTTGAAAGTTTTCATTTATGAGATAAACCGAACTACTATCTTGGGATAGTTATCAATTATTCTCTTCATCCCGTAGAAGTACCATCCTGTTTAGGATACCATTCCGTCATAAACTTTTAAAAATCTCTTAAGATTTTTAAAGCAAACTCAACATCGATACCTAAGAGTATTAATGTTAAGCATACATTACACACTTTTGTTCATCAACATATCACAACATTATCGTCACAACCGTTACAAACACAAGCTCATTAACAGATCTTGATGCACTTGTAAAAGCTCAAATCATCCTTAGTTACACCACAAGTACCCTCATCAGCTTTACAAGTTTGAATATTCATCTTGTACCTTTGGAACACCAGTATCATCTCGTAATACACTACCTTGTAACTCACCGGCTAAGTATGAATGTTGTGTCGGGAATTCTTGAGTAGGATGATTTATAATATCCTTATTTGAATGGATTGGGATGCCTTTTCATTTAAATAAAGAAATTATAAATTATCGAACCATACGTTTATATTCCTTTAGTTACATTGTTTGGGATGCCTCTCTATGTAAATAAAGAATTATAAACAAGTGGGCTTAATTATATCCGAAATAACATAAGTATGAAGTCAACCTACATTACATTGCTCGGGTATGGCTTGATACCTACATTACATTGCTCGGGTATGGCTTGATACCTACATTACATTGCTCGGGTATGGCTTGATACCTACATTACATTGCTCGGGTATGGCATGATACCTACATTTTATTCGCCACAAGAAATCCTATCTTTTCACCGACATCGCTTCAAACCATGACATAAACACTAGGTACAACAACCGATTACCTACAAGGCTATGATTGCAACGACTATCCCAATTTCCATAAGTACGAGGTTTACATTTTGGTTTTCATAATGATAGTGCAATAACAAACAAACTCGTTGCGAGGCCATGTAACCATATGCATGTGCAGTCGTACCAAACTCATTACGGGGCCATGTAACCATATGCATGGGCAGTCATACCAAACTTATAGTGAAGCCATGTAGCCATATGCATGGGCAGCCGTACAATTCAAACAGGACTTGGTCCAACCACATGTTCAACGCTTATTCCATGATTCGATTCTTATATCAATTTCCATTTATTGGATTCCTATGTAAATTGCTATTGTTGTTCAACTGTTATATCAATTGCTATTGATACTTGACAACTATATCAATTTCCATTTTGATATTTAACTATATCAAGTTCTATTTGATATTCAACTACTATATCAATTCCTATTAATATTCGACTGCTATATCAATTTCCTTTGATATTCGACTATTACCATACCTTTCCTATATAAAAGGAAGCCTCATCCTACACCATACACTGAAATGACAAATCAAATTACATTACCGGAAATCCCAGACTTTGGTCCTCATAAGTAAGCACACATCTTTATCGACACCACTCCAACATATGACACACATAGAACTTCGGGACGAAGTTCCCCGTAAGGGGTAGAGACTGTAACAATTCGCATTTTCAGGTTAATTAATTTTTCCCAGAAAATTTCACTATTCACTTTTACTATTCATTTTTCCCGAAAGTTGATTTTTATTTGATATTCTCGAGTGATAAATCATTTCCATGGCAAATTAAATGTTTGACATTCGTCAGATCATTTTCGTGAAAGTTATTAAGGAATTACACGTTTTAGGGTAAAACGTCATTCAGAAATTCTACGCACGACGAAATTCAACCCCGTCAGGTGACCCCACATCAGTAAAATATTTTACACACTCATGATTTATTTGAGAATTAATCGTGACTGTGAAAAATATGACCAAAAACTTCCCAGCAGGTCACCCAAGCCTGTACTAATCCCGCATGAGCACGCTTAACCGTTTGGGCGATTAACCGTTAGATCACAAAACGCGTTTCTAAGACTTTTTGAGTTTTCAACTTATTAGAAAAAGTCAACATATTCTTTCCCTCCTCCATTGACCAAAAATGATCCCTTGATGTTATAAGTCATTTCGTGATTTTTAGGCTTACGGTTTGATGTCTAAAAGACATTTAATACCAACCGACACTAGACTGAGCCCAGTCTAGACATTATAAGTCATTTTAAATCATTTTTATAACATTAGAAAAGTAACATTTTACTTTTCTCAATTTTACGCAATATTCAGCGTTTTACGCGAATTACGCGTTTTAGACCCGTGTTTCCAGCTTTTAGCAGGGTTTTACACCCAAATGGAACCTACCACTCATTTTGTATTTTATTATGGAACTTATTGACATGTTTATCAATACTTTCAAATTCCATAATTTTACGACACCCGGTTTTACGTTTTGAGGCGTAACAACTTACGGTTTGCAGTTTTCGGAGTCAAAACACACTAGATATCTTGGATAATATCATCCAAAGTCCAACCCTTGTCCTCCAAGGTCTTGAAACCGGCCTAGGGGGGGGAGTCATCCCCATGTGGCTCAAACTCATGAATTTACCCCTAAAATCAACACTTAATTACAACTTGGTCATCAAGTTGTAACACCTTCCTAGCATTTTCCTAACCTCCTCATTTTGGACTATAAATACTCCCTTCCCCTCCCTTTCTTTGCCGTGGATATCACACACACAAACATACCATTCATTTGCTCATTTCCTTCTAAGTTTCATGCATGATTCAAGTGCAAGTTCAAGGTAGAAACCCTAGATAGATTATCATTCATCAAACACTTCCATAACCTCATATACTTGGTGATTTCTCTTGAGTTTAAATCCACTCATTTCACCTAAACCTTCATCATCCATCTTTCAAGAATACCAAGGGTAGAAAGATTGCATGAAGTGAAAAAGGGTTGAAGCAAGTCTATCAATGTCCTATCCTTACATGTTAACTTCCTTTCATCTTTGAAAGCCAAAAGTTGTGAGCCAAACCCTAACTTGATTCTTGTTAAATAATCATGTTCATGTTATTTACATGTTATTCTTGCTATATTATGTCTTGTAGTTATGTCCATGATGTATAAAAGTGAGCAAAACAAGTTATTGTTATTGATTGTTACAACAAGTTACTAAAACAAGCAAACTAGTGACTTTCTTGGTAAAACCACGACCAAAATGGTAAAATTATGATATTGGATCATTACAAATTACAGTAGAGGACTTAACAAGGAAACCATAGCAATTTGAACCACCCAAAACGAGTATACGAGTCAAAAGTTATGGCGATTTGAAATTACCAAAGATTTCCGGCAAAACTGCCAAATAGCTTCCTGATCAAATTTGGGTTTTCAAAGTCATACTTCTGGTCCGATTCATCAAAAAGTTAAAACACGAAAGTTGTCCGGAACGACGTTTTCGTTCAGGAACAAAGAAGCTCGAGACCTAAAAATGCTTTCCGAGTGATAAATTTCTTCAAATTCTAAACAGCCCATTTTTAGACAAAGTCATTACATATAGGTTATGGTTTATGAAGACCAAAGGGGTCTTATGACCTATAATCAAGACCACAACCATGGCTAGAGCCAAGGTTGTGTCTCATGACCTTGAAACAAGGACCAAAGGTCATGGCTAGGCCATGACGAAATGACCATACCAACTTTCATAGGCGTAAACATGAAACAAAGAGTTGATGAGAACTTGAACATACAATTTGGATCTACTTCATCTAAAAGGAAACCATGAGATTTTACCAAGAGAAAATGGTCATTTAAGACTTATGAAACTACCCCTAATAACAATCTTCATGTACAAATAAACTTTCCTAAGTTTATTCAAGTATCGGACATGTAACTTTTCGGATCAAAACTTATATCTATATATTTCATCAACTACTACAATAGTAGGGAGCCTCATGTGAGGAGTTCATTATGTAAGCCGTCGAGTTGAGTTGTGGATTTACGAGTTAAAGTGTCCTGGCTCCTCGAACGCTTACTAACATGACTTCTGAATTATGTCGGCCCGAACGGTAGTGAACGATATACAAAACATACATGTTTCATGAATCATTTCCTTCAAAGACTTACATTATACATCATACCACATCATGGACTAAATGCAAGATATATATATAGGCACTCCGTTATATTCATTACTCAAATCCTAAGTCACAACATTCTATTATAGGTTGCTCGTAGAAACCTTCACGATTCAACCGTTACATTCATTACTTGCTATCTTACTTAAGGTGAGTTCATAGCCCCACTTTACATTATTACAATGTTTTACAAACCCTTGGGGGGAATACATGCTATTTTAACCGAGCACAATGTTTTTAAATTGTATGCTTACCTGATTGTTTTATTATCACTAAGTACCAACCTTGCTAAACCGAAATCCTTTATTATGAACCATTTAGTCACTAGCAATAGTGAGCGCGAATATTAATAATAGGCCTATTGGGATTGACGAATCCCATTTGTTTTGACTAAGTGCAAACAAATGCATTAATATTTGAGATTTAGGTATGTTAGCAAAGTACCTACCGGGATAAATCTGCCAATCGATATTGGTACACGTTAACGTTATGGTTTCATAAGCTTAGTGTATAATACATGTTCCGGGCGTATAATAACGTAGCCTACCTGTTTTGTTTTCCAAACATTGGTGTGAGCCTATAACTCACACTACCAACATATTGTGTTCAATCGATTTAACAAACTCTATGAATATCACTCAACCTTTGTGTTGACCTCTCAAGCATGTATTTCAGGTTCATGACGATCAAGGATGGCACGGAAGGACACGGATACTCAAGAGGGCTATAAATTTTATTATCATTCAAAACTCATTTATTATACATTGTAAACATGGAACCAATTGGGACCTCATTTTGGAATCTCTGATATTTATATAATTTGAATGATACATCTTTCAAAACGACTCAATTGGAGTTCGTTTTCTATTATTGTGACTATTGTGCCGTCGAGTAACACCCAGTTCGAATTCCGCTGCAACCATGAATTGGGGGTGTTACAAGTGTGTTAAAGTTTCTAAACATATACTTCCAGGGTCCATGAACATTTACATTACACATAGCTTCAAAACTTATATACAAAAATTCCCCGCCTAGGCCGATAACTCACTACAAGCAAAACAACATACAGTATTTGCCTTCAATCATGCCCCAATATACTAGGGGGACGTTTAGGTAAGGTAAGAGTTAGTAAATCTTATGCATTCTCAAAATACCCCAAACTAATGGAATCAGTTTATTAGCTTAATCCTCCCCTCAAAAACACATAAGCCCTTTAAAATAAGCAAAAATTCAATAGGCTTTTTAGCTTTATTAAAACACAATAAACTATTAAGCTCTTTAAATAAGCTCACCGAAACACCCCCTAAATCCCAATGATTCCCATGGCAGCTATCTCTCACACAAAATCAAATTGCTCTAAATAATTATGATTCGATAACAAGGCTACATACATTATATTGGCTTCAATCAAGCCCAAAGGATACTAAGATGATGTAATGTATCAGGATAACCTTATGCTTAACTTATGCATTTAGTAATTATTGAAAAACCCCTTATTCCGCCTAATAACTAATAAGCACTTTGGCATAAGCTTGCCCAGCCTCTTAAGTACTTTATATAAGCTTAACCAAACTCCCCCTAAATCCCATATTCCCATGACGGTTATCTCTCTCAGAAAGTCACGCTGATCTACACATGATAATTAGGAAAAATACAAATACATCCCAATGTATAAAGCACTTTGACATGAGCTTACCCAAACACCTTCAATAAGCTCTGCACTTAAAAAAAAAAAAAAAAAAAAAAAAAGAAAAAAAAAACCCAGTAGCTTATTATCCTCTTAAAATAAGCCTACTGAGTGTTGTAAAGCTCGGACTACAAAGTAGTTGACGATACAAGCCACATGGCCAGTGACCAAGGCGAGTTGAGCATAATCGGCCAAAAGATTCAATATGGTCAAAACATGGTCTCGGTGCTAATTCGTACAAAACTCGGTTTGAAGTGTTTAAACAATTGTGTTTATGTTTCGAAACATACTTCGTGGTTCTATGAACAATACTATGGTCCTATAAACATATCATACATATAACTTCAAAACTTGGGCATAAAAATTCCAATATCCCAACGTACTCACCTCCTAGGGCCAATTACTCGCAGCCGCCTAGCGAGATTCGGAACCTTAATTTTAGGTTTTTCAGAACCCAATAACCTATTAAGCTACTTTAAATAAGCTTACCCAAACACCCCTTAAATCCTGTATGTTTCAGTAATTATAAAGTGTAAAATAACGTAAATGATTAATACTATTCCATAAAAGCTATATCATACACAATTCAAATAAGCACAAATTAACTAAAAATTTATGCAACAAATATCAAAATTAATAAAAAAAAACGAAGATGTTTGTAACGAATTGTTATTAACCGAAGAAGAGTTAATTACATAAAAATGATGACTAGAAGAAGTAACTAACTCTTACCTCTTAAAATAAGTATGCACATAGTAGTAAAACTCGGATCACAAAGTGATCCACGATTACTAGCTACAAGGCCAGTGACCGAGGCGAGTTGAGCAGAATCGGCCAAAAGATTCAATTTGGTCACAAGTTGTTCAGCTGAGTACTAACTCGTAAAAAACCTCGGCTTGATGTATTTTAACAAGCGTGTAAGTTTCTAAACATATACTTCTAGGGTTCATGAACAATTATATAGTCCTATAAGCATGTCATACTCTTACACATAGCTTCGAAACTTATATATAAAAATTCCTATCTAGGACTATGAGTACTCCCCGCCTAGGCCGATAACTCACTACAAGTAAAACAACATACAATATTTGCCTTCAATCATGCCCACAATATACTACGGGGACGTTTAGGTAAGGTAAGAGTTAATAAAACTTGTGCATTCTTGAAATACCGCAAACTAATGGAATCAGCTTATTAGCTTAATCCTCCCCTCAAAAAACACATAAGCCCTTTAAAATAAGCAAAGATTCAATAAGCTTTTTAGGTTTATTAAAACACAATAAAGTATTAAGCTCTTTAAATAAGCTCACCGAAACACCCCTTAAATCCCAATGATTCCCATGACAGCTATCTCTCACACAAAATCAAATCGCTCTAAATAATTATGATTCGATAACATGGCTACACACATTATATTGGCTTCAATCATGCCCAAAGGATACTAAGATGATGTAGTTCAGTGAATAGTAAAATTTCTGAATGCTTCTCTGAATGTCAAACTGACACCAAATATGATGAATAGTAAACTGATGAATAGTATTTTGGTGAATAGTGTTTGATGAATAGTGTTTTTCCAAAGTTTGGGAAATGACCTGAAATGGTGAGTTGTGACATCTCTGATCAATACTCCTATTGCTTTATTGTTGAGGATGATCCCAAAACATTTGAAGAAGCATTGAAGTCCCAGGATGTTGCTTTCTGGAAAGAAGCAATTAATGATGAGATGGACTCTATCATGGGCAATGACACTTATGTGTTGACTGATCTACCACCTGGTTGCAAACCTCTAGGTAGCAAATCGATTTTCAAACCTCAGGGCTTCATCATGCCTGGCAATGAAAACAAGGTGTGTAAATTGATTAAGTCTCTTTATGGACTAAAACAGGCACCTAAGCAATGGCAGCAAAAGTTTGATGAAGTAGTTTTGTCTAATGGTTATTTACTCAATCAGGCTGACAAATGTGTATATAGCAAATTTGATGAATCTGGTAAAGGAGTCATCATTTGTCTCTATGTTGATGACATGTTGATTTTTTGCACTGACCAAAATCAAGTTGACCTTACAAAGGAATTTTTGTCATCAAAAATCTCCATGAAGGATATGGGGGAGGCTGATGTTATACTTGGTATTAGGATTAAACATGAAAGTAACAAAATTTATATATCTCAGTCTCATTACATTGAGAAGGTGTTAAAGAAATTTAATTACTTTGAGTGTACTCCAGTGAGTACTCCTATGGATACAAGTGAGAAGCTAATGCCTAATACTGGCAAAGCTGTATCTCAACTTGAGTATTCTAGGGTGATTGGCTGCTTGATGTATGCCATGACTTGTACAAGACCTGATATTGCTTTTGCTGTGGGTAAATTGAGCAGGTATACTAGTAATCCTAGTGCTCATCACTCGTAAATTCAGAGGGTCTTTAAGTATTTGAAGAGAACTATGGACTATAGTCTCTCATATACTGGATATCCTTCAGTATTAGAAGGATACACTGATGCAAGTTAGATTAGTAACACTGAAGACAATTCGTCTACTAGTGGCTGGGTATTCCTACTTGGTGGAGGTGCAATTTCTTGGGCATCCAAGGAACAAACTCCCATTACCAGTTCAACCATGGAATCTGAATTTGTAGCTTTAGCAGCTGCTGGCAAAGAAGCTGAATGGTTGAAAAACTTGCTTCTTGAGATTCCAATGTGGCCTAAACCTATAGCACCTATTTCAATCTGTTGTGATAGTGCTGCTACGTTGGCGAAGGCTTATAGCCAGATGTACAATGGGAAGTCTAGACACTTAGGTGTTAGGCATAGCATGATTCATGAGCTTATCATGAATGGGGTGATATCTATAGAGTTTGTTAAATCTCAACAAAACTTAGCTGATCACTTGACGAAGGGTTTGGCTAGAGACTTGGTTTTGAAGTCTGCAAAAGGGATGGGTTTAAGTCCAACTTAGTCATTGAATGCAAAGACACCCAACTCCCTCCTGAGGAAACTTGGGAGCTGAGTTCAATGTTGAAAGCTGAACATTTAGTGGACTGGAGCACATGTTTTACAAACATCCCAAGGTTGTGCTCAGAACCTGCTGGAAATGGAGGATGAAGTCTTAACTTCTCAATGGTTAATTTTCTTTGAAAAAGTGCTAAGCAGGAGCATGATAAGGGTTCCCTCCAGGCAGATGTTGTAGTTTAATGATAAGCAGAACCATCATAAGGAGGCATAGATGTTTCATTCAACAGAGATGCAGCATAAGGTGTTACACCCATATACATTGAAGAGGGTGCACCGGAACCCGCATAAGAAGAAGACAAGGAATAGCCTTGTGGGGTCAGCATTTGCCTTGGAGCAAATTTCTGTAAAACAAACATTTCGTTGAAAAACTAATTAATAAAGATAACTATAGGACAAAATACACATCAGCAAAAGAATATATGATAACCAAATAACTTAAACTTAATTTTACTCATTATAGAACTAAAATCTAGTATAAATACAATTGTACCTAAGATCCCAACCGATAGCTAATGCGATATGTGTAATAAACGGATAGTGTAACTTACTGAGTTATGATCATCTGGTCTTGGTTGTGTACAGTTGCGCACAAGTTGTTCGAAAAGAAAAGTTGACATTCCCACAGCTAGGACAGGTATAGTCGTCTTCTATAGGACCACCTAAATCATAATAACCACAAACTAATACCAAAGAATAATTCCATATTTTTTGTGACGTCAGAGAAAAGATCATGAAAATAAATTTATAGGTCCCTGTATAAACTCACAAGAGAACAAATTTTATGCTCAAGTATTTAAAGGCTTTAAAAAAAATGTAAAGCTTTAGGGTGTATTTTGGAGCTGAAACAAATAGAAACTAAACTGGGGCTAAATAAGGGGATGTTTGTTTAAGCTAATTGTTAGGCTAATGAGCTTATTTGACTGTACTCATATATCATACGCCCATATTTTCCGGCTTATTAACAGGCTTGTGAACTTATTATGACTTAAAGATGGAAGATAAGCTCATAAGCTAAACTATAAGACGGAAAAAAATGAGCGTATAAGATATAAGCTGAAAGCCCAAACATAAGCTTAAATAAATCCAATTATAAGCTCATAAGCTAAACTATCACAAAAAATTATAAGGGGGTGGTTGTTTAAGCTAATTTTTAGGCGTATGAGCTTATTTGACTATGCTTAAATCTCATACGCCCATATTCTCCGGCTTATCTTTAGACTTGTGAGCTTATTATGACTTAAAGATGGAAGATAAGCTCATAAGGTAGAAAAAATACGGATAAAGATGAGCTTATGAGAAATAAGCCAAACCAAATAAGATCATAAGCCTAAAATAAGCTTAAACAACAACACCGAAATTCAACATTTCACCTCCAATTAGACCCTAAACGTTAAATTAAATCATGTCAACTTCTCTAATCTACCATTTTCATTTAATCAAATTACACAAAAGGGGAAAAAATAATAATAAATAAATAAATTAAGCATAAGAATGAAGAGTTTGGTGTGAAATGAAACAAACAGAAAATGGAGAGGAGAGTGATTCTGAATGGGTTGGTGGGAGGATCGGACTGTGAAGATTGATTAGAGTCAACTATGTTTTGAATGGGATTGCCAGCGTGGCAGCTACAAAATGGAAATAATACATCAACTACTCCTCTATTTGTTTGTAAGTTCTTTGTTTTTCTTTTTTCTATTTATGGCATATTAATTTGTTCCAAAAAATAAACTTAGCTGCTCAAAAAGTTGATCAACTAGACATAGGAAGTCTTTATTTTTCCCTTCTCTTAACTACATGTAATGTAAAAATGAACTTTTATTGAAAGTAAAAAAAATAAAAACTGAATTTATCTATACTATTTATAAAACAAAAATGGTTAAATAAAAAGTCAAGGAAGTAAAATGAAAAAAAATTAAAAATGAATGTTAAAAACAAATAATTATGAGCAATTTCAACTATTAATACACATATGTTTCAAAATGAAACTATTAATACACATCGAAAACCGAGTTTACCCGAGACGCTTCAAACCCGACGGGTTGACCCGTTCTTTCGATCCAACCCGTAGGGGTTGACTCGGTTTAAATTGACCGTTTTTCGACCGGAACAGTTCAACCGGTTGAATCACCTAAGTCGAACCAGGTTTCAAAATATTATGTTTAATCATCAAATCCTCAAACTATTATTCTTTTTCGTTTATAACCCATAAACTTTTTTTTTATCACGAAAACTATCTGCCGCTATTAAATCATGTTGCTATGCACTGGTACTCGTGTAGTAATAACAATGTTTTGAATGAATGTTACAAAAGGCTGACTTCTTTGTAGTCATTAAATGTACAGTTAAAACTTACATTCACACATATATGGCAAGGATACTGTAAATTTCAAAAATAATTGCTAATTAGGTGTTATAAATATGTTGTGATAAACTCAGTTTGGTCTAACTCAATCAAGTTATAAATTTAAATTAAACTAAAAAAGTAGTGACCAGTTTCTAAACTCTTTTTCGAATCACGACAAAATGTGTATTGTATATCATCTCCATTAAATAAAACTAGATGAGTATCCGTGCAAAGTAACGGGATTTTATAGCGGCATACAGTTATGATGATATTCTGGTTAAGTGTTTTGTGTAACCATAATATCACTATAACTATCTGCCGCTAGAAAACCTCGTTGCTATGCACGGGTACTCATCTAGTTCTTTCTTAATTGAGATAAATGTGAGCCCAAAACATATATTCTCTTTTAATTAGGAGACTCACAGACACAAATGTCTATCTCTTCCAATTATTAGGCTAATTAACACACTCAAAGCTAAATCACTTAATTTAGTAAATAACCCCTTATATCACTACTAAATATTGGGCATAAGTGGTTGCATGAGTTAGCTCCTAACTAGAATGAACAAATATGTAGCCGCGGGCACTGTTTAGTTTTTATTACTAGAGTAATAACAATCTTGTCATCTTACTGTAAATTCATTTACTTACTCCGTTAATCACAAACTTGATTTTTGTATGGGTACGATAATTGATGCTCTTTGAGTATAAAGTCTAAAGTCTAAAGTTCTTATTTATTTATTTATTTATTTATTTATTTATTATTATTATTATTATTATTATTATTATTATTATTATTATTATTATTATTATTATTATTTTGCGGATTTGCATAATGTTGGGTTAAATCAGATCATGTATTAGTATTGTTATCTTATGAACTAGGTAGTTAATCTCGGCGAGATCTCAGACGTTGGGAAAAATTCGGTTCCAAATCTCGGAGAGCCGATATTCTCGGCGAGATTGGAGAGATTTTGCCAAGATTGGCTCCAAATATCGATGAGATTTCTGAGATTTTGCCGAGATAAGTGAGGAGCATTCGTGGGTTTGTGGATACCAAAGGAGGTTGTGTATACGTGTTTGTTTAAGGTTCGGATTAAAGCAGAAAGAGATAAGAAATAAGATTAGTGACTGAATGAGCAAGATAGTTGTGTGTTATCAAGAAAAGGAAATGTGGTTGATGTGTGTTACAAAAGTAAAGATAAGTGAGGAGCATATTTTTTGGCGTAAAAAGGGATTAGGGTTTGAGGAATAATAGGAAGTATTTAGGGTTTGTTATTGGGCTGCTATTGGTGAATTACTTATGTGGAAAACTAGAAGGGGGGTTGAATAGTTTTACGTCATTTTAATTAGTTGTAAAAAGAGTTTTAGTGTTTACTTAATTTTTAAAACTTAGATTCGATAATATGTGATCTCAAGTATTGCACAATACAAACAAATATCAATACGAAATATATAACAATGATAAGTAATGAAATAAGTAAGAGATGGAAAGATCGAACCGCGAGACAAGAGATTTATAGTGGTTCGGCTACAAGGACACCTTCCTTGCCCTACTCCAGTCCCCGAGCGCCTAACTCGAGAGTTTTCTTCACTATATCAACAAGCTCCCTTATGGCGGAGAAAACCTTACACACCAATTTACACACCAATATACACACCAATTTACACACCAATAATCACACCACAACACCTTCACACCTAAGTCACAACTTCTACACACCTTCTTCAAATCAATCTACTTCACAACTAACTACTTCAACTCTATCTTCTTCACACCAATAGATTTCCTAGATTTTCTTCTTCACACCAAGCTATCAACTAATCACACAATCTATATCTAACACAACTATCTACAAGCAAATATTCACAACAATCTTCACAAAGAATATGTAAATAATCTTGATGATACACCAACAACTTGGATGTGGAGATCACAACAAGTTGTAATACTTCTTGTCTAGGAAGATAGAAGTATTCTTCTCTTGCACTTGAGAGGATGGGAATTGGATCACTTTGAAACAAATAATATATACACTTTTGATCAAAGGATGAGAGAATAGAGAAATAGATCTAGATCAGAAAGTTTAGAAGTGCAAAAGGTGAGAAAAATCTGAGGGATGAATCAGTATTTAAAGGGGGGGGGGGGGGAAATACTGTTCTGGAGCGTGCCGGTCCCTTAATTGTAGGCCGGTCCCCTTAATGATTAAGGGGGCCGCCTAGTAAAATTAAGGGGGCCGCCCTCCTGAACGTTTCAAAAGTTTTTCTGGATAAAATTTGCCCTTTTTGGTTGGAAATTTGAAATCATATTTTTGTGGTTTAATAAAGCTATACCAAAAATGATTTACAAATATATATAAAATGTTAAAATCATTTTATATAATGTTATGTATTAATATAAAATTTCCTTTGATCATGAAATGTAATAAACTCTTTGTTTATTCATACCTTAAGTGATATGGAAGCAAAGACAAGTATTAAGCACCAAAAAATTGTTTATGTCATAAGTTTTAGATTAATGAGTTTATGCTTTGTAATTATCAAAACATAGAGACATTGTTAATATGCTAACAATGTTTTAAGTCATTATTTATGTCAACAATCTCCCCCTTTTTGATGATTACAAAACCTTAAACTCATGAGGTCTAAAACATAATTTTTAGACAAGAATTTAGAGTTTAACATTCTCTTCTCCCCCTTTTTGTAAAATCAAAAAGGTAAATGCTCCCCCTTGATGTAAACTCCCCCTCATTTGAGAGCATCAAAGGAATGAGCTATGGAAGTCTTGGCTACACAAAATATTAGAAAAGAACAAGGTACATATATATGCAAAGCAATAGTTATAAAAATAGATTCATTCAAGCATCATAGAAAACATTACAATATTTAATATGCTTAAGGCATATTAATCATAATAAAACAAAAGGAAGGACATAGTCCTATATAGCCTAAAGAAGCACTTGGACTTGCTTGCAACTCATAGTTGATTGTGTTATTTGCTTGAATGGAAACATAAGCATAAAGCTTAGATGTTTGATTGAGAGGGATATGGGGTGGAGTATGGAGCGGAAGAGGTGGATCTCACGATGTTGTATCGTGTTAAGGGTGGTATTGGATGATTACGAGTGAGAAGATATTCAATCCAAGAAATATCTTCACTCAAGTAGAGGATTTGTTTTTGAAGGAATATGCAACAAGGGTAAAAGTGAGTGTGGTTGGTAACTTGATCCAAATTGAGAGAGTGGGGAAGGCAATTTGCATAGGGTGATGATGGAGGTTGCCCTTTGTTGCGTTGTGCAAGATGCATAGCAAGGAGATCACTAAGATCATGGATTTGGTTTATTTCATCACGGAACTTTTGCTTTTCCGTGGCAATGTGAAGAGGATCATAGGTTTGGTATGAATGTGTTGGATTTGTGTAGTTGGAATTGTAGTTTGATAGTTGATCAAACTTGTATGGATCATTATAAGTGGTTGGAGGTTGAGATGTGTAGTTTGGCTTGAAGGAAGATGGTTGGCCAATGTTGTATGGTTTGTAAAGAGGATCAATTGAATGACCTTGTGGATTTGAGGTAAAGTTTGGGAAGTAAGAAGTTGGAGGTGTTGAATGACTTCCAATCTCATTGGTTATGATGGATTTGTTTCGAGGGCTTTTTCTTCGCCAAACGGGTCTTTTCGTCATCCTTGCTAGCCTTAAGGCTTTTGATTTTGGTTTGTTTGGAGAGTTCATGATGGGATGAATGGATAGTTTTGAGGATTGGGGATATTTATAGTGTAAGATTTGTGTGTTTAAGGATGGATAAGGTTTGTTTGGAAGATTGGGACAAAGTGTGTTGGTTAAAATTGGGAAATGTAGGTTGAAATGGGCTAAAAAGCAGAAAAGATTCTGTAAACCCGACCATCAGATGGTCGGTCCCCTTAATAATTAAGGGGGCCGCCTTACATAATTAAGGGGGCCGCCCATCTGGTGATTTCCAGGTTGCCAAAATTGGGTTTTTGGCAGAAAATTTTCAGAAAGGTTATGTGTTTGGATTAGAGTTCAAGCAAGTTCAATTCTCTTAGGCAATATAGAATCTAATCTAATTAGGATATGGCATGTATGCAAGAGGACACATAATCAACACATAATAAGCAATAGGAGGTAAGTAAAGGCAAGCACACTTAAGTTTCCTAAGGCACCTATCTTAGATAAAAGGCAAAGGCAATTAGTGAGTGAAAAGCTAGTGATGGATCAAGATGACATCATTATTAAGGAATTTGTCCTAGTGAGTGTCTATATGCAACAAATGTGGAGTTGTGATTGTTTCGACTCCTAGATGCACAACGAAATAACGATCCTAAGAAACAATCCAAATGATCTCCTTGATTCAATTTTTGCTCGATCATGAATGTCAAAGACATATATTAGATTATATACCTTGACAATTTATGTGTGAGTTTATGCATGATTTTGAAAGACAATATTTTTTACACTTTGTCAACAATGCAAGGAAAATGATATTCATGTGATTCCTAGATTGTGAGAATAATTTTTAGAAAGAATTGATTGAATTTTACAAAAAGGTTTATGCAAAGAAAATGAATCTTCTCAATCTTTAATTTTGTGCGAAATAGATTCCTAGACTCAGAAAAGGTGAAATGAAAAAAAATAAATTTCATGCAAGTATAAATTTGAATTAATTCAATATAATTTAGTCAACTTGTTCCATCATTCCTAATCCTAAACGCAAGTGGTTGAATAATTCACGCTTAAGAGGTTTTGTGAATATATCCGCAATGTTGTCTTCCGATGCAACCTTTTCTATAGATATATTTCCTTTTTGTACATTATCCCTAAGAAAATGGTGACGTATTTCTATGTGTTTAGTCCTAGAGTGTTGCACCGGATTTTTACTTAAATCTATTGCACCTTTGTTATCGCACATAATGGGGACATTTTCTAACCTAATGCCATAGTCTACGAGAGCTTGTTTCATCCATAGTACTTGTTGACATGCCTTTCCGGCGCTTACATATTCGGCTTCGGTTGTAGAAATAGCAAGAGCGGTTTGCTTCTTCGAAAACCAAGACGTTAGACAACATCCCATAAACGTGCAAATACCGCTAGTGCTCTTTCTATCTACGTAGTCTCCCGCATTATCCGAATCCGCATAGACAATGGTTTCTATGCCGGATTCCTTAGGATACCATAATCCTAAGTGTATAGTGCCTTTAACGTATCGGAAGATACGCTTAACCGCTTCTAGGTGAGAGGTTTTGGGATCCTCTTGAAAACGGGCACAAAGGCAGACACTAAACATGATATCGGGTCTACTTGCCGTCAAGTATAGTAAAATACCTATCATTCCTCTATACTTGGTGTTATCTACGGACTCACCTTCATCGTCCTTTGTGAGCTTTACCTCCGTAGACATGGGTGTTTTCATGGGTTTTGAGTCTTCTAGGCCAAATTTCTTAAGCATTTCCTTAATGTACTTAGATTGGTTAAAGAATATTCCATCTTCTAATTGTTTTATTTGTAATCCTAGGAAGAAGTTAAGTTCACCCATCATACTCATCTCAAACTCATCATGCATGATTTTGGCAAATTCATCACACATGTTTTGACAAGTCGATCCAAATATAATGTCATCAACATATATTTGAACAATGATGAGATTAGGGTCTTTCCTTTTAGTGAAAAGAGTGTTATCTACCATTCCCATGGAATAATCATGTTTAATAAGAAAAGCTTTTAATCGATCATACCAAGCTTTGGGAGCTTGTTTGAGTCCATACAAAGCTTTCTTTAACTTATAAACATAATCAGGTTTTGCGAAGTCAATGAATCCTGGAGGTTGTGCCACATATACCTCCTCATTGATAAAACCGTTAAGGAATGCACTTTTCACATCCATTTGGAATAACTTAAAATCTAGGGCGCAAGCATAGGCAAGTAATATCCTAATTGATTCTAGTCTAGCTACGGGGGCATAAGTTTCATCATAATCAATTCCTTCTTGTTGATTATAACCTTGGGCAACTAACCTAGCTTTATTCCTAGTAACTATTCCATTCTCGTCTAACTTGTTCCTATATACCCATTTGGTTCTTATGATAGTCATATACTTTGGATTTGGGACTAGTTCCCAAACATCATTTGCCTTAAATTGATTTAATTCTTCTTGCATAGCTATAATCCAACTTTCATCCTTTAAAGCCTCGCTAATATTCTTAGGTTCTATTGCTGAGAGGAAACAAAAGAAGTTGTTTTTATCTTGGGCTTGTGACCTAAGGGTTCTTTGGTTAAGATGTCATATTATATTATCTAATGGATGTGATCTAGATTCTTTAATATTAACGGTTTCGTTATTTTTTAAGTGAATGTCTTCATTATCATTTCCTATGGGTTTTGTTTTACTAACCTCAATGGCTTCATCTTCGACTAAATCATCATCTTCTAAAGGTAGCGTTTTAGGAGGTGGTGGTGTTTCATCAAATGTTACATTTAGTGATTCCTCTACTTTCATGGAGTGTTTGTTAAGTATTATATATGCTTTACTATTTTGTGAGTATCCTAAAAATATTCCTTCATATGATTTTGGATCAAACTTAGTGAGGTAGTCCTTAGTGTTTAAGATATAGCATTTACTTCCAAATACCCTAAAGTAGCTTAAGTTTGGTTTTCTATTTCTTAATAACTCATAAGGAGTTTTTCCTATAATTCTTCTAATTGATACCCTATTTAAAATATAAGTCGATGTATCTACGGCGTGACACCAAAATTTTTGTGGAATGGATTGTTCATTTAACATAGTTCTACTCATTTCTTGTAGTGACCTATTTTTTCTTTCTACTACCCCATTTGATTGAGGAGTACGAGGAGCGGAGAAATTGTGAGATATTCCATTTAACTCACAATATTTTCCGAATTGTACTTCGTTATCAAATTCCCTACCATGGTCCGTCCTAATGGCAACTATTGAGCATCCTAATTTATTTTGAATCATTTTACTAAATATTTCGAATTTTTTAAAGGCTTGGGTTTTGTCACTTAAAAACCTAGTCCACGTGTATCGTGAGTAGTCATCTACTATTACTAAGGTATATTTGTTTCCTCCATAGCTCCGCACAGCGGATGGACCAAAAAGATCCATATGTAATAATTCTAGGCACCTAGTAGTGGATACTATATTCTTAGCTTTGTGACTAGCATGAGCTTGTTTTCCAATTTTACATGCATCACAAAAATGTTTGTCATATTTTAGATTAAGCAAGTTTCTAACTAATTCCTTAGAGGCCAAAGATTGTATTTGTTACATGTTAGCATGTCCTAATCTCCTATGCCACAATGTGGAGTTTTCGTCTAGGGTCGTTAGGCATATCCTATCTTCAGGTTTGTTTCCTAGTTTCATAACATATACACCTCCTTTTCTAATACCTCTACCTATAATTTTTCCATTCTTAACTATTTCGCTATCTTCTTCGGAAAAGATAACTACATTTATTATCACATATTTGGCCTACACTAAGTAAGTTATATGTTAAATTATTTATTGTTCAACATTTTTAATAGTAAGTGATTCTTGAGAAATCGTACCTTTGCCAATAATTTTTCCACGCAAAGTTACTACCAAAAATAACGTTACCTCCGTTGTATGCCTTATATGTAGAGAATAGCTTTCGGTTCCCTGTCATGTGCCTCGAGCATCCACTATCCTTGATCCATTCGTCAGGCTCCAAGTCAATTCCAAGGCATATTTCGTCAGTTGCTTTTGCCATGAAACACTTTTCTTCTCTTGGTTTTTCCACTTCTTCTTTGTCACTATCACTCCATGTTCTACTAACACATGCACCTTGATTATCATAACTCGGTGGCTTTAGACATTCACCAACGAGATGATTTGGACTTCCACATCTAAAGCATTTTCTTTTCACGTAATTGTCACTTCTATTTCTTTGGAACGATTTTCTATCGTCATGTGATGATCTAGTGAATCTTCCTCGTCTCTTGAAGAATTTCTTGAATTCTCTTACGGCCATTGCATATTCTTCATCTTCACTCTCGTCACTTGAGTCACTATCATCACAAAGTTCCTTTTTGGCTTTTAGAGCAACGGATTTGACTTGTTCTTTCTTGACTTTAACCGTTTCCAAATCTTTTCTTATAATTTCTTCATGGACCTTCAAGTTGCCAATAAGCTCATCTAGTGACAATGTCATCAAATTCTTTGATTCTTCAATAGCCGTGACTTTAGCTCGCCATTTCGGATGCAATGCCCTAAGAAATTTCCTAACACAATTTTTACTAGAAAATGTCTCATCAAGTGCTTTTAAACTTGTGAGAATGGTGTTAAATTTGGCAAAAGCATTATCAATTGATTCCTCTTCCGGAATCGTAAATTGTTCATATTGTTGTACAAGAAGATCTATTTTGTTATCTTTAACTTGACTATTACCTTGGTGAGTGATTAGTAAAGAATCCCAAATTTCTTTTGCGGTTTTACACAAAAAAATTCTTTCATATTCTTTGCGTGGTAACGCATTATAAATAACCATTTTAGCCTCATTATTTTTTGCTAGTTTCTTTTTCAAATCATCATTTTGTTTTTCAAAAGCTACAATTTCATCCATTTTAGTTTCAACATTATATTGAATAGGGGGAAAATCACCAAAGGTAATAATATGCCAAAGATCAAGATCTTTTGATTTCACATAGGTTTCGAATCTATTTTTCCAATATAAAAATCCATCACTTTCAAATAGTGGTGGTCTTTGCATAGATTGCCCTTCTAAATATTTTTCAGATTCCATAGATCGTTACAAGTTTTAAAATACAATATATTTTAAAATTCTTGCTAGACGTGGCTCCTGATACCAATTGTGGAAAACTAGAAGGGGGTTGAATAGTTTTACGTCTTTTTAATTAGTTGTAAAAAGAGTTTTAGTGTTTACTTAATTTTTAAAACTTAGATTCGATAATATGTGATCTCAAGTATTGCACAATACAAACAAATATCAATACGAAATATATAACAATGATAAGTAATGAAATAAGTAAGAGATGGAAAGATCGAACCGCGAGACAAGAGATTTATAGTGGTTCGGCTACAAGGACACCTTCCTTGCCCTACTCCACTCCCCGAGCACCTAACTCGAGAGTTTTCTTCACTATATCAACAAGCTCCCTTATGGCGGAGAAAACCTTACACACCAATTTACACACCAATATACACACCAATTTACACACCAATAATCACACCACAACACCTTCACACCTAAGTCACAACTTCTACACACCTTCTTCAAATCAATCTACTTCACAACTAACTACTTCAACTCTATCTTCTTCACACCAATAGATTTCCTAGCTTTTCTTCTTCACACCAATCTATCAACTAATCACACAATCTATATCTAACACAACTATCTACAAGCAAATATTCACAACGATCTTCACAAAGAATATGTAAATAATCTTGATGATACACCAACAACTTGGATGTGGAGATCACAACAAGCTGTAATACTTCTTGTCTAGGAAGATAGAAGTATTCTTCTCTTGCACTTGAGAGGATGGAAATTGGAACACTTTGAAACAAAGAATATATACACTTATGATCAAAGGATGAGAGAATAGAGAAATAGATCTAAATCAGAAAGTTTAGAAGTGCAAAAGGTGAGAAAAATCTGAGGGATGAATCAGTATTTAAAGGGGGGGAATACTGTTCTGGAGCGTGCCGGTCCCCTTAATTGTAGGCCGGTCCCCTTAATGATTAAGGGGGCCGCCTAGTAAAATTAAGGGGGGCGCCCTCCTGAAACGTTTCAAAAGTTTTTCTGGATAAAATTTGCCCTTTTTGGTTGGAAATTTGAAATCATATTTTTGTGGTTTAATAAAGCTATACCAAAAATGATTTACAAATATATATAAAATGTTAAAATCATTTTATATAATGTTATGTATTAATATAAAATTTCCTTTGATCATGAAATGTAATAAACTCTTTGTTTATTCATACCTTAAGTGATATGGAAGCAAAGACAAGTATTAAGCACCAAAAACTTGTTTATGTCATAAGTTTTAGATTAATGAGTTTATGCTTTGTAATTATCAAAACATAGAGACATTGTTAATATGCTAACAATGTTTTAAGACATTATTTATGTCAACAACTTATAAAAATATACAGTTTATTTTGTTACACGATGTAATTTTTATGCTATGTTTTTTTTAATCTTTTATGATTTTAATTTATATACATATATATTTAATATTCTAGATAATATAAAAACCGATATCTCACCGCAATAACCGCTATTTCAAATCTCGGACCTTGAACGATATTTTATTTCAGACCGAGATAACTACATAGTCAGTGACTACATCATCATCAATCATAGGATAATTAAAATCATTCAAGAGAGTGACAATAGACTCGATCTTACAAAAATATGCATCAACACTGAGATCACCAAGTTGAATAACACATAACTCACCTTTTAAAGCAATGGTATGTGTGCGTTTGTTGTCTAGGAATAACGTCAATAATACACAGGTGATGATGGTAAAGTGATATATTATATATAATGGTTGAGATTCTGCCATGCTGTGACAACTATGGTACCTTAATTGATGTTTGTATTAGGCAATTTATATTTGGCCTAAGCCCGCTTATGAGGTAGGTTCAAGGACGGAACTCTTAAGGGGCAAGGGAGGGTCTCGGCCCTCCAAAAGTTGAAACAACTAGTGTAAATATTATAGGTTTTAGGGGTAATTTAGTTGATAATACAAATAAATCTCCGATTTGGTCCCTCAAAAATAGATTTCGCCATCATAGAATAAATGTTCAAGTTCCGCCACTAGTTAGGTCATTAGGGTTTGTAATCTATAAATATCGATCAATAATAAACTTACACATAGGTTTGATGTAGTCTAACATGGTACCGGAGCGGGTCTGATCCTGAGACCTAGGTGGCTAAGTTGAGCCGCCTCTCTTATGCCACCCGTCAAACCCTAACCCCTAAATTATCAATTAAAAAAAAAATACCAATTTATTTGGCTTCTATATGCCCGCTGCTGAGGAATAATGAACTAAGAGCCTGCATCCATGCAGCCACTTTCCAACAAGAAAAGCAATGATGAAATCTTTGCCAAACGGGGTTTCAATGTTCAACATGGTATCTGAGCAGATGCCGAGACCTAATCGGCCACCAAAAACCGCTGCCTCTATGCCACCCCCGTCATACATTAGGAAAAAGTAAGTAAAACATATGTTCTAAATAAAATTGTTGGTTCTTTTTACTTATGGTCAGAGTGTTGAATATTTTATGTGGTTATTAATTATTTGGGATAAATTAGTTTAAAGTTAGGGGTATTTTGTAATCATTCTTTTGACTGATATATACATTTGATGAGATACATGACTGTTGTTTCAATTTTAACAAAATATGTTGGATTTGGCTTTTCATTGGAGTAATGGCATTTATTTCATGAGCTAGATGTATTTAGTTTTCCTTCATTTGAACTATATATACATTTGATGATTAAGGATTGGTAGCATACTTTTTATCTGATTATGCCTTATGCTTTATTTGATAACAACTTAGTGATTCTGTTTATTTGATAACTATATATACGTTTGATGTAAAATTTTACATTCTTGTCATATTTGGGTACTTAATCAAGATGTTATATGTAAGTTAAAATCAGATTTGTGATCTATGTGGTTAATTTGTGAAATGTTAATCACATGTAAGCTATAATGGTTTATTAGACCACAATTTATGAATGGTCTGGTATAGCCTTATGTCTGCTATACCCATATGCAAATTGAATTTGGTTTAAATCTGAATGGGTAAGTGAGTTTGTTCCGTGCTTCTTCACGTGGCTATCTTCTAAGGTTATGTTACCCTTTGATTATTTTTTTTGTTGTATATAGTTTAAGTTATATAAGTGGAGTTCTTTCAAGTTATATAGTTCTGCACAAGAACTTCCGTGACACTTTTCCCACTGCACACCTATTATATACCATTGTAAACACATTAATATTTTGCCACATTGTATTAATTGCCACATAACACAAAAAGTTCCCAGTCAGCAACTTAAATGAGTGGAGTGGCAAATTCGCCCCAACTTTTCAAATCTAATGGCAAATATGACCTATTTAAAATTTGAGTGGCAAATTTGCTCTTTTCATACATTTATTATTGCACATTCACCCTTTTAACCATTTTGGTTTCGTCGGGCCATCATTTAGGTCACTTATCTGCACAACTACTCATGTTGAACAATGTTATAAGATCCGATCATGTTTGGAATCATTCTTGGAAATGCATGACTGATGACATACAAATATCCCATCGTCAACTGTTCGACAATCCAGGTACTACTTAATACAGTTTATCTGCATAAATAGTTAGCTATTACTAATCATGGCACATTCCAATATAAACTCTTTGCATTCAGGGTCAAATTAGTTTGGGTCAAAATTGTTTATATGATTTGTGTTGGAGAATACCTTACCTTTGACCAGTCAAAATTTCAGCTGAATATATCCATCAATTTTTATACCCTGTTTTTGCTTACATCTAAAAATTTTGTAGTTTCTACGAAATTTTTTCACTATTACTGTAAGAGAAAATTGTCCAGAAATGCATCAAACTTGCCACTTGTTACTATTGTATGGTGTGAACTTTTTTTTTTCCTATTATATGCACGAACTTTGTTAATCACTTTATTATATTAACAAGTGGCAAGTTTGAAAAGTCAAATGTTAATGTTTTTCTCATTGACCCATACAATACACACCATACAATAGTAACAAGTGGCAAGTTTGATGCATTTCTTGACAATTTTCCCTTAATGAAAAGTCAAATGTTAATGTTTTTCTCATTGACCCTTTTTCAAGAACTTTTTTTGAAGCATGGTTTTTCTAATACATGATCTCAATATCACCATTCATACTTGTCTTTAACATAAAATCAATCTATCCAACTGGATAAGGGCCTCTTCGATCTAGGCATTTTATGTCAAAATAAGATGTTAAATTAAGGACTTGCATACCTTACCTCGCATAAATTTTTCAGTGAAGTAAATGAGTATCAAGAAAGGAAAGAAAGTTTTATTTTCTTTTTTTTATTGGACAAACCATATAAAATCATGTATTCAAAATTCATAATAATATATTCGGCCTTTAAAAAAAAAAAAAAGAGAGATAACGTATTCAGGTCAATGGATTTTTGAGCCTATATGCCATGAGTCGGATCAAGCTCGGATACCTTACTTGGTTGGAGCCATATCCACGTTGATGTTATCATACTTGCAGGTTAACATTGAAAGTTGCCCCTCCATTTATGTTACTTCGTAACATTGGTCAGACTGCCCGATTTATGCAATGGAACTAGACTTAAAGGTTCGAGACTCGACCTTGTTATTGAGGCGGATATATAACCGGAACACATATAGTTAATAGACGACCATTTTATGTGTGTTTTACATTGACTATCAATGAGAGGTGGCACTCTCTATCAAATGTTGTAATTTTTTCTGCACGAACTTGTATTCACATGAACAACATGATGTTAATACTGTAAAGTATCAAACACTACAAGGTGTTTATCTTGATGTTGGTTGTTCTTGAATTCCATGTATGTCAAATTTTTTAGATGGTTATAGCTCAAACTTGATAAGGTCACAATCCAAAAAAAATGGGCTTGTGATCTTTTCGAAAGTTATATAATTAAGCTCATAAGCTTACTATTCAAGGTAAGACAAACACCCCGATATGTCTTTTTAACTTATATGACTTATCTAAGCATTTAAGAAAATAGCATTTTCAACACAACTAGATGTTATCCCAAACACTCCTTCAAATAGCACATTGATTATGAATGTTTTATATTAACCAAGTAATGCATGTTCTTGTAATAGAAAGCGGGCTTATGATAATTTATAAAGTTACACAATCTCATAAGTCTACTAAATTATGTAAAACAAAAGCTATGTGTGGTTAATGTTTTATTTAACTGAGTTAGGATATGTATATTGTATTTTTCAAATTATCTCTAATTATAGCTTTTCTAATGCCACCCGCAAAACCTCCGGGTCTATAGTCTATATAGATAATATATACCTTACCCAATACCTTTTCTGAATTTTTTGGCCGAGATTCAAGAACGTTGATGTGCATTGTGCAAACTACTAATATGTATTTGTTTAACTACTCACTGCTTAATAAAATTCATTTTAGATAACAAACTATTATAATTATCAATAGTTAGTTTTGTATTATTTTGAGGCGTGGAGTTATTGAACTTAGTTGTGAATCAGGTTGTGATTAGTTTACAATTGAATGTAAATGTTTTTTTCTCAAAACTGAATCATATTTAATCATATGTTACAGGTTTTTTCATACATACCTATAACAATTTTATAGTACCGATCGATTTTCTACTTACATAAGATTTTTGCGTGCTTAAATTAAAGGGCCTCTTTTCTAGCTACGCCAAGGGCCTCTAAAGTCCTCCGGACGTTATGTGATGATGTTATAACTTATACGATCTATTTCACTTACAATTACGTAAACAAACGTTAGAAGTACACAACGAAGTGCAGCTACGAACGACACTCGTTAGTTACTTGTCTACGATATATGCAATATAAGTGCAGTCTTCCATATCCCAAGTCTTCTTAAAAGTCAAATTGTCTTGGTCAAGCTGAGAAGGAATGTGTGGATGATAAACCATAGGTGATGCTAGTCGTGCTAGTTGGGTTGCATGATTGATATGTTACAAAGAAATCATAATTTCGTCTTCCCAATCCCAAGTCTTCTTAAAAATCTTCTCTGATTATACGTAGAAAATAGTTATAATCAATCAATTTCTTGATTGAAAAATCCTAAAAGTGTATGCATCATAACAACCCACCTTCCAATTTAATAAAAATCATTTCTTGATTGGTTGTGTTTTTTTAGTCACGCATTTTATAATCAAACACATGCATGGCAAACAAACAAAATAGCTTTATGTTATTAGTCAAGAAGGTGCTAGCTGCTTTGGGTCCTTATTGGCTGAGTCTTTGGTAAGTTTCTTCCATTGTTATATTGTTTAAGGTTATATAATAGACATCTTGGACCGTTATCCTATAAATTAAAGTTATAATGCAATATATGTCTTGTTTTCCCACTCCTAATTTCTTCAAAGTCTTTTTATACATAGAAAATAGTTATTATTAGTCAAGGAACTAGTGGATGATAGACAAAAGGTGTTACTAGTCATGCTAACTGGATGGCATGATTAAAGTTATATTGCAATATAAGTCTAGCTAGTCTTCCCACTCCCATGTTTTCTTCAACAAAGAAACGCCATAACTTGAGTTAAGAATTTGAGTTATCTTGTAAAGTATTTCACTAAGACATTTGATCAAACATGGTTTTGTGCATATTAACTGACTTGTTTGAACTATTAAACATATGCAAGTGTACTCGAATGAAGTCAAACCTTGATAGATAGAAAGAAAGAAGTTTGTGGAAATAAAGAAACACAATACCTTCAAATTATAGGGTTTTAGTGCATGTCTTCTAAACACCATATATCACTCGAACCTAAGAACCAAGGTATTCTAAATTCTCCATGAGGAAAGGATCCCATAAGGCAAAGAAGAAATAGGCAAATAATTGAATTGGAGATGGGTTTGCTCCACAATACATCCTGGCGATTTTGATATTGTACTTCAAAGTTTTTGAAGATGATCCAACACAAGGTGCAGAACCAAAAGAAGTTAAACATACGATACAAACTTTTATGATTTTCAAATGTCTGATTTTATATTAAATTTTAGGATTGACGTGCAAAAATTCCAATTTTGTGCAAAAAACCAATGATAGAGAATGGCCTGCAATGGAGCTTCCCAAGGAAGCAATGTACATCCTTAAATCATTTACAATTCTGTATATCAGAGTATGGGGAATCATAACACATGTTACAAAATAACACCGCGCCACGTCAGCGCCACATCATCTCTGCATCAAATAACATAACACCAAAAAAACACCAGGAAATCATAACACCAAATAACACCACTTTTTACAAATTTACAAATTCTGCCCTCAACAAATTCATTTATTAAACATTCAAATATTTTATTAATAAAACTAAACATTACAATACAAAATAAAAACATGACAAAAAAAAATACATAATAGAAATTACGAAATGAAGCATACGAAATAACATACGACAAGTAGATAATTTAAACTAGTCGGTATCATTTGGATTGGTTGGCGGACGTTGCAAATTATATTTCTCTTTGATTCTTTGTTTTTCCATTTTGATGAAATACGTCTCATCCGGATTGACTTCACTCAATTTGTCCAAACCTCTAGCCAAACCTCATATTAAATGCTAGCCAAAAAAAAAAAAAAAAAAAAAAAAGTATGCTAAAAATATCACAAGGACCAAACTGCAAAAACCATAAGGACTAAATTGCAAAAACCATGTAACTTGAGGGGCTGTTTTGTAACCTTCGGAAGGGCGTTGTAACGCACGTTGGCATGGTAACTTGAGGGGCTGTTTTGTAACCATCTTCTTCCCACACACACTCTGAAAAACATACACACTATACACATACACACACTCGCTGTAACTTGAGGGGCTGTTTTGTAACCTTCGGAAGGGCGTTGTAACGCACGTTGGCATGGTAACTTGCGTTGAAACGCTGCCCCAACGCCCAAGCCTTGGAAATGGCCATAACGCCATAACTCACGTTGAATCACTGCCACCTAGGAATAACGCAAGTCCTGCGTTACCACTCCCTTTACCCTCAAGTAATTCTTTTTAAGTATCAAATATACTTGGTGACATCATCATTCATTATTTTTTTAATGGAACAAGCCAATAGAAGATTGACAAAAAAAATAAGATCAAATATACTTGGTGACATCATTCATTATTTTTTTAATGAACACTTCAATTAAACGCTTACTAGAGATCTGTATTGATAAAAGAAAAGTTATAAAACTTAGTTCACTAAATAAGATCATGTCAACAACAAAAGGCAATAAGACCTTATTAAACGTAAATATTTATCATATTATCATTTCAAGACTATAACTTCCAATATCTAAAGAGCAACAAATAGTTACTATTGAAAACACTTATATACATATTTTAGTAAAACCTTCTCATTTTCACCCATCATGCATGTTTACACCACTGAAATTAAAGTGTCCACGTAAAACAGTGTAATCATTTTAGAAAGTCCAACTTTGTATGTTGTTTGAACCTCCATTAGCATAAGCTTTGTTGCTCAAGGTTTTAACCTGGAAGTTTTTTTTGGAAAGAGGCTTAACCTGGAAGTTAATCTTATTTGCTTTCTAAGGTCGGATAATGTTGAAATCTCGATTTCATTGTTATTTTGAATCTAATCAAGCTGGCAAAAAACTGCCTTTTATTTATTTATTTTTATTATTATTTCTTTTACAAACTCTTTTAAATGTAAAAGTTCAACCTTCAAATAAGTTCTCCTATCTTATAAGTTCGTATTTCTTCAAGCGCCACCAATATTCATAGTAACATAGGATTTATGCTAAAATGATAGTTAACAAATTGAGTTATTGTGTAAAGTATTTCATCAGACATTTTATCAAACGGGTTATGTGAATAAGAGACTCGCATAGAATGTTTTAATAGTATGAATTAATAGATAGATTTGACCTAAAACACAACAAGAACAACAATACCCACTCCATAAAAAACATGAACAAAAACCATAACGCACTTCTAGTTTAACAAAAAAAACCAACCTAAATGTGTTAAATATATTAAAACATGAACAACTTAATTGCGTTAGAAGGTGCTCGTAAGTTTCTTTGCTGTTTCTTCCGTTGTTTAATAAGAGCTGCTTTTACTTTCTGTACCACTATGAATGTGCTCCTCATTATAAAAAGCAGCATTTTTAACGTTAAATAATTGCTTCTAGAATTTCCCCTAAAAGCTACTAAAACTTTAGTTATTATAATGTATTCAATTTATTAGTTAATATATTGGTTTGTCCTATAAAAGCCAATACTTGTTCTGGTAATTTTAAGTAAATTTTCAAAAATGAAGTCACCGCAAGCGATAATTCACTTATCTTCTTCCTCTCTTATTTGTTTTCTCTTTTATGGTCTCTTGATAACATGTCTTACTTCCTCCACTGTCTCCGCTTCCTATGGCGGTAATGAGACTGATTATCTCGCATTGTTGTCATTTATGTCAAAGATCACCCAGGATCCATGCAAAGTTCTAACCTCGTGGAACCATTCCGTTCATTTCTGTGATTGGAGTGGTATTTTATGTGGCAAGCGACACAAACGAGTGACTGTTATATGGCTGGATTCGCAAGGCTTAGAAGGCTCGTTGTCTCCTCATGTAGGAAACCTTAGCTTCCTACGTGTGCTTTCTCTCTCTAATAACAGCTTTCAAGGAACCATTCCTCATGAACTTGGTCGTCTATCCAGGTTACATCGTCTTTATCTTGATGAAAACAAGTTTAGTGGTGTCATTCCAACAAACTTGTCTGGTTGTTCTAACCTCGAACACCTTTACCTCGCTCGAAATAAGCTAGTTGGAAGCATACCCAAGGAGATGAGTTTACTCTCGAAACTTACTAGTCTTGTAATTTACTACAATAAGTTAACAGGTGGAATCTCACCTTTCTTGGGGAATATTACATCAATGGAATATTTCTATGCTACCAGGAATCCGTTGGGTGGGAGAATTCCAGATACCTTGGGTCTTTGGAAAAGCTTGAAGGAATTTTACTCTGGTGGCTGCAACTTATATGGAAGCATCCCACATTCCATTTTCAACCTCTCACTCCTAGTTAATTTTTCCTTAGCTGGTAATCACCTCACTGGTAGTTTTCCTTCAGAAATTGGTAATCAGCTCCCAAATCTTGAGTACCTTCAGTTATGGGGTAACGAACTGACAGGAGTTCTTCCACCTTCTCTTTCTAATTGTTCTAAATTAGGATTTCTTGAATTGAGAAACAACAATTTTAGTGGGAAGTTGAAAATCGATTTTTCAAAACTAAAAGATATTCAATATATATTGTTACAAAATAACAACCTCCATGCACGCGGAGAAGCTGATGACATGAGGTTTATTGATTCTTTTAAAAACTGCACAAGATTAGTAAATTTGCAGCTTTATAGTTGCAACCTTAGAGGAGTGCTTCCTATATCAATAGGTAATCTTTCTGATCAACTCGAATTTCTACATTTAGGAAACAATCAATTATTCGGAAGCCTACCTTCAAGTATAGGTAGTCTAGTTGGTTTGAGCACTTTATCTTTATCAAAAAATCGATTCAAAGGAAAGATTCCCACTAGCATTGGTAAACTTCAAAAGCTACAATTTCTTGGTCTATATGGCAATCAATTTTCAGGACCTATCCCTGATGCCATCGGGAACTTATCAATGTTGACTGGCCTTGATTTACATTCCAACAAATTGGAAGGCCATATTCCATCAAGCCTTGGGAATTGTAAAGAACTTAGTGGTAAAATACCCAAGCAACTTCTTCAACTTCCATCGCTAACTATTTTTTTAAATCTTTCTCACAACAGCCTGTATGGTTCAATTCCATCAGAGATTAAAGACCTCAAGATGTTGAGCGGTCTTGATTTATCTTATAATAAATTATCAGGCAACATTACTAGTAACCTTGGTGAGTGTATTAGCCTTACAATGTTAAACCTAAGTGGCAACATATTTGAAGGCGTAATACCAGCTTCATTCAGTTCCTTGGGAGGATTGGGGGTACTCGACATTGCTGAAAATAATTTATCAGGTAGAATTCCACAATTTTTAGGCAAATGGAAATCCTTAGAATATTTGAACCTATCCTTTAATGATTTTGAGGGTGAGGTACCGGTTGTAGGAGTGTTTGCCAATGGAAGTGCATTTTCAGTGTTGGGGAACAATAAGCTTTGTGGTGGTTTGGTTACACTTGAGTTACCCAAATGCAAGGAGACGGGTAGTAAGAAAAAAAGGTTTCCTTTCTTCATATTACTCATTCTGATTGCACCGACGTTGCTCATCGTGTTATATTGTGTGTATCTTTTGTGTACGAAGAAACGCAATAGTCAACAATCTCAGTCATCAGGGAGTGAACGGTTTATGCAAGTTTCATATAGTCAACTTCTCAAGGCTACTGATGGTTTCTCTGCAACAAATTTGATTGGAGAAGGTGCGTTCAGCTGTGTTTATAAAGGGATCCTCGATTCCGATGATGACAAATTTGTTGCAATAAAAGTTCTACATCTTCAAAATCGAGGAGCTCACAAAAGTTTTCTGGCAGAATGTGAAGCTTGGCGGAATATTCGCCACCGTAATCTGTTGAAAATCATAACTTCATGTTCAAGTGGTGATTTTCAAGGCAATGACTTTAAAGCTTTGGTTTACGAGTTTATGCCGAATGGAAGTGTACACGATTGGCTTCATTCAAGTGCAAATACATCGAAACTCAACCTTCTTGAACGAATAAACATTCTCAGAGATGTTGCAACCGCACTTGATTATCTTCACAACCACTGCCAAACAGCGATTGTTCACGGTGATTTGAAGCCTAGCAACATTCTACTTGACGCTGATATGGTGGCTCATGTTGGAGACTTTGGTTTATCTCGGCTACTTGGTACAGAGTTAAATCAAAATAGCTCAACTGGGGTTAAAGGAACAATTGGTTATGCGCCGCCAGGTAGTCTTCCATGATGCTTATATTTACTTACAAATTACAGTTTTTGAGATGAACTAACTGTTTTTAATTCGCAGAGTATGGTCTCAGGAGCGAGATGACAAGTATTGGGGATGTCTACAGTTTTGGGATATTATTACTAGAGGTGATGACCGGGAAAAAGCCGACAGATGACATGTTCAACGACGGTCTTAGCCTTCATAAATTTGCTTACATGGCATTACCGGATCATGTAATCGATGTTATTGATGATGATGCAATTGTGTTGCAAAGTACGGAAGCGAATGCAAAGAAAGTGGAAGAATGTTTGGTTGCAATTATCAAGATTGGAGTATCGTGCTCTGAGGATTCCCCACCACAACGGATGAAAATTGAAATTGTTGTCAACGAGTTGCAGCGCATTCTCGATGTGCTTCAAAATTTATAAGGTAATCTATTCTCCCATTTTGTAGAATCTGATTTTACATAAGTTTGTTACATCGTAATAAAGTATCAATAACTTAGTTTTATTTTTGAACGCTTTCAGGTCTAATACCAAGCTTTCTTGGAGAAATTTTAAAGTAACTGCAGCAAGGAGCACTGCATGTCGTAGTTATATAAATGTTACTTTGTCAAATATGTTTGTAAGTGTGTTTTAGTTTTCTTGTTGCATAAGTGCCGTAAGAGATGTAAGAGTGCATTTACACTCCTGTGACTTATAATATATATGTATCAAACATGTTTATGATTAAGTGTTCTGAGGAGAGTTTGATTCAATTTCATAAAAAGTTATATCATTGGATTAAAACTAAGCATAATACTCCTTTCATGGCTCTATATGTTAATTTGTTTTATTATTGCAAGTACACTTCATTTTTCGATTTTATTGTTATTTTTCTAAGTCATTTGTCAAACATGTACTTGGAGATCATGGGTGTTTCGTTACGTGTTCATGTTTAAACTGTTTTTATAAACAAAGTTCAATTAGAATCATGGTGTATCTGCATAATGAATTTTGTTGAAAGTTGTAATCTGATTACACTAACTTAGGAAAATCGACAATTTACTTGATTTCGAGTTCATAGACCCACCACCTAAACTTAACATTCTTAACTACATGTATCAACTAAAAATGACTGATATTGGGAGCATTAAACAACAAAGGGAGTCTGACTGATATTGGGCTAAAGTTGACTGAGTTCCCGTTGGACCCACAGCTCGCTAAACTGCTTTTAACATGTGAAGAATTTAGTTGTGTAAACGAAGTTTTAACCATTGTATCTATGCTCTCAGTCCTGTCTGTATTCTTTAGTCCATAAGCCCAGATAGAAAAAAGAGAAGATGCACATGGAAAGTTAACAAATACTGTGGAGACTTGTGTACCACTCATCACTTACAAGTGAAAGCTCTACGAAAGGCTCAGGAAGTGAGTTATCAGTTACTCAACATTTTGAAAAATCTCATGATCCGGCTGACATCATGTGGGTCGAATTAAGACATCATCAGAAAAGCTATATGCTCAGTTTACTTCCATAACGCTGCAAAAGCTAAAGGGATCATGAATACATAAGTATTAGGAACAGGATGCCGTGCCATTTGCACCCGACCTCAGCTTTATGTTGCAACATCTTCGATGGGTATGGCTGCTCTTTGAATAAATGTTTGTAAGGGTGGGAAAATGAGCGTGTCTAGCAGCTTGTGTAACGGGTCAAAACGAGAACATTTTTGGTATGGATCAGGTTGGCCCGGAATGTATTTTTCCAAGTTTTATTAGAATCCCCTACAGATATTAGCGTGCTAAATATGATTACAAAAGTTATGCTTTTAGTTACTATTTAGGAGCTTATTAGTCTGGTATTCATGTTAGCTTGCCATATGGCGAAAATTGGCAAGAAATCATTCATCTGGCTACCAGAAGGACTGACAAATAGACTGTAGCAATCAAAGCTACAAGTCTTCTTGAAGAGTTATTTGACCAACATCTTGGATGGTATGGCTGCTATTTGAATATATATTTGTAAGGGTGGGGAAATGGGCATGTTTGGTGGCTTGTTTAACGGGTCAAAACGAGAACATTTTTTGTAAGGATCATGTTGGCCCGGAAAGTTTTTTGCCCAGTTTTATGAGATTTTATCGTGCTAAATATGATTACAAAAGCATGCGTGATATTATATAAGTTGTTTTGGTCACACACTCACACTCGAAAAATCAACTCAACGATTAGACATAGACCAACAATCGCTAACTGGATGAAAAAGTAGCACATTCTTCATGTGGCCATCGGACATGATTAGTTGTTTGTACCGTTCTACATTGTAAATTCACACCATAAATAGGCTCAAAAAACAACCAGACTTGAAACTGCAACTAATAAAAAGGAATTACAAACACGTCATTGTCAAACCATCATGTTGGATTCATCTTCCTCCCCTGTTGCTGCTTCATAGAAAATGTACTGGCTTTGATACTCGATCAAGTACTATGTAGACCTTCACACATCCTAATACAGCTCATAAACTCCACATCTTCCATTTCCACAACCTTCCCTTTCCTCTTCTGGCAAGCCAATGCAGCTGATGTGATCAAGAATCTTGCGAATGTTATCTTCAGTGTACGGTTGTGTGGAGATGATGAGAAGGCGGTCCAGGAAATCGATTCGAATCCCATGGGGGGATTTGTAGTTTGTGCTTGTGATTCCTCGGATGGTGGCAACAACAAGTATTGGTGCCATGTCGTTTTCCAAGGCACGGTTTAGGAATGAAAAACACTCGATATCAAGCATGTGGAATTCATCTATGAACAGAACACCAGAAATGATCTCTGCCTTTCCTTCCTCTCGCCACTCTGCAACCTTTGTATCCATCTGTTCCCTCACTTCAACATGTATTTCTCAGGTGAAAAGAGCAAGAAAACCCTGTGTTCTGCATTTCATAACAAAAATAGATCAAGTAGCATACTCACTTTGACATTTCATCATAATCCAAGTTATTTCATCAAGCAAAAGTTCACCGACTCCCCTTGCCCCATAGACAAAAGAAACTACCACTGACAATTGCAGAGAGTGTATCTTCAAAAAACAACACTACTTCAGTTATTCCCCAATGCCCCATAGTCTAACAACAGCTGTCTTAGCCATAACCATCAAAAGTTCCAACTAATGCATATTCCCCAATGCCGAAATGAGGCATCTAACTTCAAAGCATCCTAACTGTAAAGGAATTAATCCAAATTCCTAATTTTAATCAGACAATAATACGTACCTTTGCGAATGGGCATCTATGCTCTTATCAGTTATATTTCATTATTGTACTTTTTTGTTCTTCTGGGTCAAACAAATCTTATTAAAACCAAGACAAGGATTTTGACGAAAATGATGCAGTAATTCTTAAGAAAATGTCAATATCAGAGGTTACAAAATAACCAAAAATCAATATTACAGGTCGCAAAAGTCGTCATTTTAACGACACACATGTTTATATTTCGTACACAAAAAAACACTATATTAACCCCAAAAAACACGTGAGCCTCTACAAAACAAGTTAAAGAATAGAAACACCCTAATGCAAAGCACAATCAAGAAATAGAAGCATCAATCATGACTTACACAAAATGGCACTTTTGTTCATAGCAAAGAAGAGTCCTTTTAGATTTCAAATCAATTTAATTATAAATTTTAAGTCACATGTGTTGAAGGCGTCATACCAAATTAATGAACAATGTGTCATATAATCAACACAGTTGTAACCTTAATACACTACTCATGAGCCCCAAACATAACACCTCTGTATGCAGAATTTTAAGAGCGCACAATTGACAACAAAATTGTATACAAGCTTTCTTTCTTATCAGCTAGTAGTCAATTGCAACAAGCTAAATACCCTAACACATGAAAACATTACATATGGTTCCAAGCATACTAGCAACAAAATCATACAGTCTCCAACTCAGTCGTTTTCAATGTCAGCTTCCCTGTGTTCAAAACACCCTAATTACGAAACACTTGCACAATCTAATGAGACATGGAGCTCGAGTGCATACTACATTATGAATCAATACAAGCATACAACCGGAAGCCATGGGGTCATGATCACCATTCACATGTTCACTATAAAAGCATAATAGTCCGTATCAAGACTATGGTTTATTGGCAGTGATGAGTGACCCCTATCATTTTCGCATTCAACTTATTATCCAATGTGGAAATGTAGTGGTCCTTCAGTCTATGGGATGGCAACGGGGTCAGGTATGTCGGGGATTGCATTTACCATCCCCGTCCCCAATCCCCATCCCCATTGGGGAATAGTTTTGCTTCCCCATCCCCATCGGGTATTGGGGATCCACATCGGATATTGGGCATTTTTAAGTTTCTTAAAAATCAACTGATATGTTCTCTTTCACATGTCTATGTACATATAAGCTGAAATCAAATGAGCTCATAAGCACACATATAAGCCTACACAAACACCCCCTAAGATTAGCCCTGTGTATCCCTGACCAAGAATTTGAAGGTACCTCAACACTAGCATTAACTGTAAACACGCAGCTAATTTGAAACAGTAAACCATAACTTTAGAAATGCATAGCAGTTTCTATAAATTAAAAGTGATATCAAAAGGAGAGATGTTAACGACTTAACACATACAAATACACACATATACATTAGCTTAATTTGTATAAACATGCATACAAACATGCATCCTTACCCAGTTGCTCTTTCCACCATCCTCAAATCCTTCTTCCTTTATCATATCACCCACAATAAACTCCATAGACACACCCTTATTTCCATTCCTCTGAACACTTTTCTTCACAAAGTTTTCCATACCTCCAAGAGCTCTTAGTTGAGTGTTATAACCACCAACAATTACTTCATCCCATCTGTCATCGGAACTATCAAGCACCTCACTGAATTTTGGGTCATCAATAATCACTACAAGATTGTTATCATTTGCTTCTATAGCCTCATCCTCTTCAATATTCTTACTAATGTCTTCATTCTGCTTCCTTTTATCAAACCAAGTAACCATACTATCATCACTAACACTACAATCTTGATTATCCAAAATCTCATTTCCTTCATCTTCTTTCAAATTCTTTGGTTGATTTCCTTTAACTTCAACATCTTCTTTACATATTTCACTAAGAACCTTCAACCCAAAATTGTTAGTGATCACTCCACATCATTCCTTTTCACCATCTTTCCATCCTCTCTCTCCTTGTCAACTTCAACAACACGTGTTTCGTGTTCATCAATAAAAGGCCTCTCACTGTTTTTATTCATTTCAAATCCATTAGCACCATCACGAATCTCAACACCACCAAGAATTTAATTTACTCAAATCTCCTCCCCTGTCGTTATCTTTAACCTCTTCATCTTTTTTATCCTGATTACCTAAAGTGCCATCTGTTATCCACTTATCCCTAATCTCTAAATTTGTAATTTGTGAATTCTCAGGCTCTTATGCTTCTAAAAGACTAAGATTATCCCCTTGTATCCCTGACAAGAATTTGCAGGTATCACAACACTAGCATCAACTGTAAACATGTAACTATTTTGAAACAGTAGACCATAACTTAAAAAATGCAGAGCAATTTCTCTAAATTAAAAGTGATACCCGAGGAAGAGATGTTAACAACTTAACGCATACAAACATACACATATATGTTAGCTTTAGAATTGGCAAAACGGGAGGGTCAGTGTAATAATGGGTCAAAACATGTTTGGGTCAAAAGGGTAAGTTTGGGTATGGGTCGTGTTGAATATGCACTTTAGTCGCCTTTTGACCCGTCTGTCCCATTCGACCCCTTTCCTTTTTAACACTTTTGACCCAAGCCAACCAATTCACAAGCAAATGGGTCGAAATTGCCATCTCTAGTTAGCTTAATTTGTACAAACATGAATCTTTATACAAACACGCACCATAGATATCATTTTCTTCTAGGGGTTGTTTGGTACAAAGAATTAGGAGCAAAGAAATAGAAATCAGTTTATTTCCCATGTTTGGTACACTATAGAATTAAAAAAGCGGAGATTTGTAACTCCAAGGAATTCGTTCCTTTGTATTTTGTTTTCCCATCAATTAGATAAAGAAATGAACTCCTTGGAAAGTTGAAAGTTAGTCCACAAAAAGAAAAATGAAATTGTTTGAAACCTTATCCTTTTGGGGGGTTTGGTGATCTTCTCTTCGCTGCTTCTTCTCCGGCGACCCTCGCACTCCGTCGACGGTGACCCTACCACACCTTCTCCGGTGACCTTCTCATACGTTACTTCAACTAATTGCTAATAAAAGTGAGTAAATCTTCTCATACGTCACTTCAACTTAATTGTAGTCTTTGGATCTTTGAGCTTTTTTCCAATTATTTATAAACAACTTACAATTATAGCAACATATATTGAGATTCTTTTAGTATCGAGGACTTCAGTATACAAGAAGCCATTTTGACTAAGATTAAAAATATGTTTTTAGGTTGGTTGAGTAATAGATAAGGTTGGTGCTATATGATGCATAAAAGAACTTGTCACTTGATTACATTATTTTTAGGACTACAGCTATATGATGCATAATAAAGAAATTGTTACTTGTTTTGTTCAAGGGTCATTTGTTCATAAAAGGGTTGTGCCAGTAACTAATTCAATGTTTGTTATATGTCACTTGATTACATTATTTTTAGGACTACAGCTATATGATGCTATATCTCTTTGTATTGTCTGAAGTGATGATGCTAACAATAATGGATACCATTTGTGTCTGTAGGCATGACAGATTCAGCTACAACTAAGCGCCCCAAACGTCCTGTAAGACAAAAAAGAACATGGAAACCACAAGAAGATGAGAAGTTAATGGATGCAATGATGGAATTGCATGCTTCTGGAAAGTATGCTGCTGATAACGGCTTTAAACCAGGCTACGGCACAAGCGATTAAGGATTTGTTGGATGTAAGTCTTCCTAATTCGGGGTTACAGGCTGATCCCCATATAAAATCTAGATTGAAGACACTCAAGGGAAACTTTGGCGTTATGCACGACATGGTACTTGGCTCTAGCACGAGTGGATTCGGTTGGGATCCTGATAAATGTCTTCTCACTGCCCCAAATGATGTATGGGATGCCTACATCAAGGTATTTTAAAATGACTGTTCTTAATTATCATGTTTGCAACTTATATTAGTAACAAGAATAACTAAATCGTCTTCTAATATTCTTTCCAGACTCACCCAAAAGCCGAGGTTTTGAGAGATAAACCATTCATTTATTATCACAAGCTTTCAACCATCTTTGGTAAAGACCGAGCTACGGGGTCTGGAGCTGTTGATCTTGGCGAAGAAGAAGTTGTAAGTGAAACGGAGGAGACTACGCCAACTGATATTGAAGGCATAGATGTCGATGTGGGTGCTAATCCGTCTCTAGAAAATGTGGGGGGTAAAGGTACCAAACGCAAAAGATGTAAGACAGACGAGTTAATTCATATCTATTCTAGCTCGTGTGATACGTTTAATAACACCATCAATGCCATTGGTAATGAGATGAACATAAACTTAAGTAAAATGGCTAACGAAGATGAAAGAAAATTTCAGTGTCAGATTGATTTGATGAAGAGAGTTCAGAATGAAATTGATGCTTTACCGGAGATCACCTTCGAGGAAGCTTTTGAAGCGATAGATGTTATTGGTAAGTGCCCGTTCAAAGCTGAAATGTTTTTCGGGTATGATCAAGGTAAAAAGATCAGGATGGTACAAACGGTTGCAAGAAAATCCACATAAGTAATCTATTTCGTATAACCCTTCTTTTTGTATAAGGCTACTTGGTTTATTAACATGTAATTTTGTACGAAGCCATGTCTTCGTTAGTTATGGTAATACGGTGTTTGAAAGTAATGTATAGCTTTTAAGAAATCAAGCTAATGTAGAAGGGTTCAAGTAACTGTAATCAAGCTACTTGTCTTTCGTATGTAATCAAGTATTTAGGTAATATGGTGTTTGCAAGTAATGGATAGTAGATTTTAGTCAGTTTTCATTTTTATCGTATTTGTTAAAAAAAAAAAAAAAAAAAAAAAAAAACTGATTTCTTAGGTCAATTCTCTGGTGTTACCAAACACTGGAATTTTTATTGAATTTCTGTGGAATTCATTTCTGTGAATTTGATTTCTGTGCTTCATTTCATTTCTCTGAATTTCACCCTACCAAACGTGCCCCTAGAGACATAATTAATGTTTAAAGTTGTAGCTGTAACATCTAAAAAACCAAAATTTACATCATTCGAGCAGACAAAACAGGTATTAAACCAGCACAGTTGCACCGTCACTTATTATTGTCAAATACTAACAAGCCACAAGCATCAAAAGCAATCTCAAATCCATATCCTAACAACTGACCAACAAAATCTTAGAAACCTGAATCCAAATCAAAAATCTCGAAAACCCAAAAACTAAACATCTTAACTCAACAATCCAAGCTAAACCCGGTTTATATCCTAAATTCAAACCACATTTTCTCAAAACACCAAAATTCACCCCATTTCCACACACAACATACGCATCCAACAAGGGCAGTTACATCTTCACTTATCGGCAAATACTAACAAGCAGTAAAACATCAAAAGCAATCTTAAATCCATATAAAAACAACTCAAATCTTAAAAAACATTCATAGAATTAGCAAAATCTCGAAAACCAAAACCCGAGAAATGAATGAGTTAACAACTAAAGCTAATAAATCTAAGCTTGCAAGAACATCAACAAATGTCGCCATTATCTAAACATCATTTACAGCAAAATCTATAAAAATAATAAATTATAAAAATCAGTGTAAAATGAGTTAATCTATGGGTTTTCAAGTATGAATACCTGTCGAGAACAAACATACTTAAATAACCATCGATTGGCTGATTTTACACATACTTTCGGCTAAACTTGAAAAAGGTTGAAACTTTGTGAATTTGAGGTGGGGTATGGATGAAAGTTTGAACCAACAACATATAAGCCTTCTGTGATAGTTGCTGCGAAATTATACAAAGAAATGAGTGATGGTTTTTGGTGTGAGAAGTGGTGATCAGGATTGGAAATGTGGGACATTGATTCTCGGGGTGGGATTGGATTGGAAGGAGAAGATTAGAGTTTAAAATTTTGTGTTTTGGATTGCCAGCGTGGCAATTGCTAGTAGATCAAACAAATTGTTAGAAATTTAACAAAACACACCCTAAAGTCTACTTTTCTATCAATTAGAAGACACGGTACAGTGTACAACACCATAGTTACCCCAACAGTTGTGTTATAGTATTCTTGTTAAAAATTACTGAGTGTATTTGCGTGTATGCCTTTTTTTGGTTCTGTTTTAGTAGGTCTGTTTTTAGTATTAAGAGGGCAGGTAAAATGTGGGCCGGCCGCCGGTGTTACCACACCAAATAGGCTGGTACAACAACAATACCCGATCCCTCCACGGGGTATGGGCGAGGTAGGATGTAGATGGTCACACCCCTACCCGAAGGTGGGGGGACTGCTTTCGTGTGTGTATGCATAAATATGTGTGTTCCTGATCTGCGATAAGAATAGAAACATATACAGTAAATAACAAACATAAAACCCCCACAAGCATCATCGAAATATGAATACCACACATCAGCAATAGAGAAACTAAAACTAGGGCTATGTAAGGGGGTGTAAGTTTAAGCTAATTTTTAGGCATATGAGCTTATATAACTCTACTTATATCTCATGAGCCCATATTTTCCGGCTTACTTACATACTTCTGAGCTTATTATGACTTACAGATGAAAGATAAGCTCATAAGCTAAACTATAAGACTGGATAAAAATGAGCTTATGAGATATAAGCTGAAATCCTAATCATAAGCTTAAACAAATCCAATTATAAGCACATAAGCTAAACTATCACAACCAATTATAAGGGGATGTTTGTTTAAGCTTATTTTTAGGCTTACGAGCTTATTTGACAATGCTTATATCTCATACGCTCATAATTTTCAGCTTATTTTGAGACTTGTGAGGTTATTATGACTTAAAGATGGAAGATAAGCTCATAAGGTAGAAAAAAGACGGATAAAGAAGAGCTTATGAGATATAAGCCGAACAAAATAAGATCATAAGCCCAAAATAAGCTTAAGCAATAATCCAATAAATAAAATTGGCAAACCCCAATTAGTCCATACTTCTAATCACCTTCCCAATTCATGTAAGACTAATAATATGAGTAAAGATTAATAAATTATGACAACCAATTAGATTTATATAAATCATGTAAACCACTAAAACAATACGAATCACTTTTGGGAATTGATAAAGAAAGCGTAACTGGCATAAGTACATTATAAAAGAAAGCGTACCATCAGTTTTATCCATGTCAGTTAAAAAGATCCGCTGCTAAAATGATAGTTGCTGTGGAGAGCGATGGAGAGGTGGTGGGGTGGGATTGGAAATGTGGGGAATTGTGTTTGGAAAAGGTGGAGATTAATTATTAGAGTCAACTGCTTTTTGTTTTGATAGGATTGGGAAGCTGTCAACTAGAAAATATGTTTGACAAAAGTATGTGTGAGCAGTAGCTGTCACTGCTTACCGTTTACAGCTTCTTAAAAAAGTATTGAAAAAATGAGTTTTTTTAAAAAATAGCAAAGCTCACGGCTCTTTTGCCAAACGAACAATAAAAATAAAAAAATTCATTGCTCACCGCTCATCACCCCAAAAAGCTTTATAAAGCTAATAAAACAAAATTTCAAGTAATGACTTTCACAATTAAAAAAATATATATATTTCGTTATTTGGTAATATTAGTTATTATTGAATTTCATTTATAAATATGTTTAATAACAAAAACCTTAAATATTTTCCAAATTGATATAAATTTAGTTGGACCTTATAAAATTTTCGTCCAGGACAAAAAAATAAATAAAAACACATGGGTCAAAATTTAAAAGAAACAAACATTTCAAAGGTATCAATAAAGAAATTATTCAAATCCTCTAAAATCCATACTTATAATCAGCATTTCGATTTATAAAACACTAATATGATTTATCATTAACAAATATATTATCACAACTAATTACACACCAATCATTAGTATCAAACAACATAAATCACTTTTGATAATTTATAAAAGACAACGTACCACCGATTATGTTATCAATCTAAAATCCCACAACTCGAACCATCGCTTTTATCGATGGAAGTCAAATCCACTGCTAAATGATAGTTGCTGTGAATGGTGGAGAGGTGGGTTTGGACGGTGGGTTGCCAGCAAAAAGGAAATACCATCAACTATTTGTTAAATTACAAAATTGGCCCCTTTGGGCCGGATTTCATACGACACCAAAAAACGCGAAATCTTGCTTTTTTAGTTCGGGATTTAGAAAATATTACGCCGTTGGTCCAATTTTCAAAAGATTGTTAGAGTTTCTCGTTATCTTCAGTCACATGCCATGCACATGAGTATGCACATAAGGGTAGGTTGGTCTTTTCATTATTTTTGTTTTTTAATGCCATTTTTTTAATCTTTTTATTAATTTATTTTTAATTTTTTTGTTTGTCCTATTTATAAATGGGTCCTACCTAGGACTGGAAATGAGCCGAGCCGAGCCCGAGCCTGCCAGAGCTCGAGCTCGGCTCGTTTATATTTTAGAAAGCTCGAGCTCAAGCTCGCCTCGGTTTAAACCTTAAAATTTGGGCTCGAGCTCGGCTCGTGTTATGATATATAAAGCTCGAGCTCAGTTCGGGCTCGGCTCGCTTATAATGCACATATATAAAGCTCAAGCAGAGAGGTGGATTCTGATATTATGCAAACTAAATCAATACAACTATTTAGAGTTTAACAAAACAAACAAGTTACCCTTGGAATCGGGTTTGAGTAGCGAAGTCGGTAGAGGAATAGAGAAGAGAGGTGGACGGTGGGTAGTGGAAAAGTGACAAGACAATATACAGTAGTAGATTAGTAGTATGTGGTTAAAAATTATTTTAATAAACTATAACTTGGTTCTAGAAAATTACATAGGAATAAGCAACGTTACATTTATTTTTATTTTTTTGAATTCTCATCTTTTTTATACAATAAAACAAAACCCCTAGTGGGGACTTTCGTATTTCAAAAAAAAAAAAGATTATTTCTTTATTAAGTAATATTTTAATTAATTACTATTTTATAACTCATAAATTTATAAATTCATTTTGTTGATATACTACACAAGTAAAAGATAAATACAAAGAAGATAAATACAAAAAATATAGATAAGATGCAACTAACAATATGATTAAACTTTTTAAATAAATATCTTTAATAATAAAAAAAAAACTATAATTAAAAATCATAATCAAACAAAACAAATATTAAATTATTTGTTTTTTAATAAATAAAATATGTCATTCAAAAAAAATTTTAAAAAAAACCCGCGCGTGCGCGGGCATTATAACTAGTTCTAAAATACATACATATATGTTTATATGTATTGTATATGTGTATATATACAAAATATAATAGAGCTCGTTTAGGCTCGCGAGCCTAGTCGAGCTCGGTTTGTAAAGCTCGGGCTCGGGCTCGTTTATTAAATGAGATTTAGTTTAGGCTCGGGCTCGGCTCGTTTTCACCCCTAGTCCTACCACCAACACACAATATTCTTTTTTTTTTTCTACCTCACTACTCTTCTTCAACCTCCATCCATTCTCACCACCGTCATCTACTACCAAGATCTCTGTCACCATTAAATATTCATTTAACCTAGAAACCGTCTTTTTTACCACCGCCACAATCGTAAGTGATCAAATAATACTGTCTTTTTAAGTTCATTATTATATACTCATTATAAACGTGTGGTCTTATGTTGCATTTATAAGGAACCTATATGTTAAAGGAGTCGAGTTATTCTACAAACCAAACATTCCTCACATACCAAGGGACTCATCCCCACCATCCATCTAAAAAGGAAATCAATGGTTGAGATTAAAAGCATTTTATTATTTCACCCATTTTTTATAATTTAAATATCTCTTAAACCGTTAATCGTTAAGCGAAAATAATTACACCATCGCGACGGGCATTTAATTATCTTTCTATAGACGGGCACTTTGATATATTTTTGAAAAAAAAATTGTTTTTTCACGTTTTTTTTTTTCGTGGCCGAAAAAATATCATATATGATATTGCATATCATATATGATATGTAATATCATATATGATATTATATATAATATCATATATGATATTACATATCATATATGATATGTAATATCATATTTGATATGATATGTAATATCATATATGATTTTTTCGGCCACGAAAAAAAACGTGAAAAAAATGAAAAAAAAAATTGTCGAAAATATATCAATTAGCCTATCTATAGAAAGATAATTAAATGCTCGACGTAACGGTATTTTTTTTTTTCGCTTAACGATTAACGGTTTGAAAGATATTAATATTTGAAAAAAAATGATGAAAGTGGGTTTTTTAAATTGTTGGGATTAATCTCATCTATTAGATCAAATAAAGATGGAGGGAAGATGAAAGGTGGAGATTAGTCCCTTGGTATGTAAAAAAAGTTTGGTCCTTAAATGATCTTATATCTATGTTAAAGATGTCTGGTCTAAGAAAAGTCAAACACAAATATTAAAGTTAAGGAGGCGTTTGGTTTCCTACTTTGAATTGGGTTTTCATTAATGTTGTTTGGTTGAAAAATTGGGATTAGAGATCGGGGATTAATCCACAAATATGCACTATTTGAAATGTAGTCAATAGATGTAGGATTTAGGTGGGATTTCTTTTATTAGTGGGCCCACATATTTTTTTCTCTCCATGTTTCTTTACTTTTTACATTTAAATATAATTAATTTAATATCAAATTTATAAAATAATAATTTTTCTTTTTATAATATATTTTCTCTTTCATACATCTAATCAAATCAAAATCCAAATCCTAAACTCATATGCAAACCAAACGGGCCCTAAGGGTTTAGGATTTGGATTTGATTTGGATTTGGATGGCTATAAACAATTTGATAATTACTAATTAGCATTGTGATGAGTGGGAATCGCAACAGGCTTTACCTCTCGAGGGATCTCGAGAAGCTTACAACTCCCACCAGGCAGTGTACCTGATCGTTGTAGTATAGTATAGTGACAAGTACCGGGGGATTAATCGTTCAGCTTAGGAATAGTGTCGCTAGGATTAGAAAGCCTAAATACTAGTTCTAAAGGTGAGGGATGATTATTTTTGTGTTTTTATATTTTATGGAAAGCAATTAAAATCTCGGAGTTTTAAGGATTTGGGCGGAATTAGTTGCTATTCAACTAACCCAATACTAAGATGCAATCAAAATAAAATACTAAAAATGAAAATAAACTAATTATACTAAGGTTGTGAGCAGTAATTGGAGAAAATGTGTTTACTTAGATTTCACTACTCCCTAGATATCTTTTACATGTTAATTACTTGTTATAATTGCATGGATGATGGATCGTATTCCTTAATACCATTCATGGGGTGGCATACATAACTCCTCAATTCTATGAGCTCTTATCTCCTCCTACAGCATGCCCAGCACAACTATAGGGATTGTAAACAGTGGCTCATGCATTAAATACAACCAATAAAGACCTAGTACGCCTCGGTTCATGTTTCTTAAGACGTTCAAGCATGTTACCATTTGGAGATCTGCCAGTTTTCTTAAGCCTAACATATAAATCATTCATCCAAAACAAGAATAAACAAGTAATCAACACATAATCAATATCTAGGTTTGATTAGATCTAAGCAAACACAAAGGAGATCTAGCCTAGCATGATAGAATTAAGACAAGAACAAGATATAGACAACCAACACATAGACATATTGATTGAATTAAGAGAACACTTATCTTGATTAATCATGCAAGGTATCAAGGGGTTGGAACCCTTGAAAAACCTGTAAAGTTACACCAAAATCGTCTTTAGGGTTTCTCCCAAAACTTCTCTCCTTTAAATGTGAAAAACTAGAAAACTATATATAGAAAAATAGGGATGACGGCGTCAAGAACAAAGGTGTGATGCCGTCATCTCGCCACCAAATACTTCCTCGGACGGCCTTGATCTACTTCTGACGCCGTCAAGGCCTAGGCCGTCACACAAATTACTCTTGACGCCCTGTGTGTGACGCCGTCATCAACTACGGATTTTAATTCTTGGGGTTTTGACGCCGTCAGGAAAACTCTTGACGCCTTCATGTACTGTTCCCAGCATGGAAAATTGAGACTTTGCCGTTTTCTTCACTTTTATGCTCCAAAAACGTCCAAAATGGCTTCTTTTCCAGAATTCACTCTCCAAGTATCTAAAATCACAAAAGGAACGATTTAGGGCAATATTTGATCAAATAAATTCGGATTCGGGCTTAAATGACCCCCTAAAAACGGACCATTTTTCGCCTCATCATATACCCTTACACTTGAGATTTGCTTGTCCTCAAGCAAATGCGCTTTTATTCTAGTCAAAAGACAAGTTAGGGGTCATTTAACACTAATATAAAAGTAATTACAACAAATAATCGTTCCACTAAAGACCAATAGACAAGCTCAGAGGTCATACACTAGCACCTCACAAATAGTGTTTAGATACTCACATCTGTCGGGTGTAATAAAGTAATATAACATTATGGAAATGGAAGATATCTCTCACTACCTGTCATAGCAAAATAGATTACCATAGGCTTGGGAAAGGATCAAACCTCCACCACATGGCGTAAGCACCTAGGATAAACTATCAAAGAGGTCTTTTAAAGGGTTGTAACGTTAGGTATAGGGATATGAATTACACGGTTTTGTTGGATAAAGGAAGTTTTACTGGTGGCGAGTTAATAATCTTGGTTAATTACATGTACAATATGGCGTTGCTAAGCCAAGACTAGACTCGACTTAAGCTAATAAATGAGAAATAACAAAAACATAAAACGAACATAGAATGAAACGGGATGGTAGTCCGTATGTTTTTTCTCTTTTTCCTTTTTCTATTTTTTTTATTTTTTTATTTTTTTTTATTTTTTTTTTTAATTTTTTTTGCATACACTCTTACCCTACCATCCAAAATAATACATCATAGGGAATGAAAATTCCCCTTACGCTTGAATCTTTACATACTTTACATTCAACTATTCTAATGACTCGAATTAAGAAAATCAAAACACTTGGAGCACTTTTAAGATTAACGTACATATGGGGGTAATAAATGATGTTCTTCCCCATTACTCCATAAAATAAATACTTACCCATGAGTCCCAATCGTCCCAAAACAATATGTACAAGGATATGACTCGACTTAGCAACCATGTAATCAATTAGAAAGTTAACTTAGGGTTTAACAAATAACAATAATGCACTAAAAATGAGCGCATACACGGAAGGCTAAGACGATTTGGGTGTACATTTAAGTGGGGTGTAACAAATTCTTCCTTTAAGTAAAATGCTTAAAGTTAGAAACGAAATGATAGGCTCGGAGGGGTGTACTAGGGGTATCGTGTACTAAGAATGAGTACAACGCTAAGGGTGTGGGAAAAATTAGTTGACTTAACTAGTCAAGTAGTATGACTTAAATGGTCAAGTAATCATAATACGGGTTTAACACAAGGGTGATCCTAATGCCTCTTATCATGTAGTAAATCCTACCACACAAATGTAGTCTCACTAGCGGTCTTGGGATGCATCACTAACGCAAGTTCTAGAATCTAAATGCTACCGGTACACTCATAAGCACTAATAGTAAATGCTTTTCCTATCAAATCTAAAGGCGAACCTCACATATTTGGGTGGAAAATTTTTCTGAATATACGGTTATGTGCTAGTCATACAATCTCCTATCCATGAGACGCTTGCTATGGCTAAAGTTTCACTCCTAAATGTTGTAAAAAATTTTAAATTTGGCGCTAAAATTGCACTAACAAGTATTTCTCATAGTTTTATTACACATCTACCATTAAACAAAACAAACTCAAGCGAAAGTGCATATGTAAGGTATCATCTTTTTACCCTCCCCTTACACTTAAGATGAACATTGTCCCCAATGTTCAAGTAAAGAATGTAAAAGTGAAAAAGTAAAGAGAATGAAATCAAATACTCCCCTGATTCGCTCGGTATGGATAATAGGATGGCCAGGTTAAATCTTCGTCCAAAAAAATGAACAATCAAAGCTTCCCTTCCAGAATATAAATCATTTTCTTGTCATACATAACCTGTAAAACCTGACAAAATAGACAAGACAACCTCGCGTAAAATCGGCGGCATCCTATATAAGTTTCTAAGTCCTAGAAAACAAAGTAAGATATAATGCTTGTGGAATGAAGTTTGCAGATTTCCTGGAGATTATAAAACTTAATAATTCACAAAAACCATAAGACTCCGTTAGAAAAACAAAACAGGTAAAATTTCCAGACTTTTACTCCTGACGCCGTCAAGAGTAATCCTCTGACGCCGTCAGAATGGACCTGCAGAAATTCTTATGTTAAGTTTCCGGAAAATTTCTGGAAAAACTTGGTCCTACTTCCTGGAAAATCCTGCAAAACTTCATTATGACTCAATACAAGCATTTGACTCTAACAAATACGAATATACATGTTCATTTAATATTGTGGAGAATCATGATCGGTTTGTTTCTTAAAAACATATTTGGGGTTTCCCCTTACACTTATCTTTTGCAAAAATACTTTTAGGTTGGAGTTAAGACTAGGCCAAACAACATAGTAAAGTATTTCCACATTTTAATTAGAAACATGGTCAACCAACAATAAAAATAAAACATGCATACGGAAGCAAATAACAAACAAATAAAATGAAAATCACACAAAGCATGGGTTGCCTCCCAAGGAGCGCTTTTCTTTATTTACGAGTCTTGTAGCTAGACTCAAAGTCATGGGTTACTACGTGATTTCATCATTGGTTCCACTCTCTAGGTCGTCTTCTAAACCAGTTTTGTATTCCGGACCTAGTTGCAAGCATTCTTTGTAGAAACCAAGCATCCTATTTCTAACATACTCTACTCCTCTACGTCTATCCTCCTCATTCCTATAATAAGCCGCTTGCTTATGTTCCTTTTCGAAATTAGAGAGAAGGCGGTATTGTTCGATCTTGTAGGGCATTTGATAAGCAACCTCATCATTCTCTTTCTTGAATCTGACTATCCCTAAAGTCGGATCATAACTCATCCTAGTGGCCTCAACAAATGGTTTTCCGAATACTATTTGACTTAGGAAAGCATCTATCACCGGACGAATGTCTTCCACTATCATAAAATCGATTTCATAGGTAAGATTCCCTATAATCACATGTAATCCCTTCACTCTTCCTGCAAAATTACTTATCAGATTCTTACCGGGCATCATCCTAAAATTGAGTTGCTTCTTCATCACCCAATTGTAATAAGTCCTAGTCATGATGTTCACGGGGGATCTAAGGTCGATGTAAGCTTTCCATATATGCATGTGCCCGATATTGCATGGGATGTTAATGTTAGAGGGGTCTCCCATTTTGATAAGGGGGTTGCCAAAGATATATGTTCTCTCGGGACTATCGAATAAATCCTTATGGTATTCCCGTTCTTCCTTGGGTGGCAACTTATCAAAGTATTCTTCTATAGGTTCTACCTCCTCTAATTTCTCATCCTTATTAACTTCAACTTCCCTACTCTCATCCTTACTTTCGGCTTCTACTCTAACTTTATCCTTGTCACTCTCCTCTATCTCCTTATCTATCGGCTTAATGGTGACAACATTGACAAAGTGGACATGTTTGGATGATGAGGGGTCCTTAATTTGGGTTCCACTATTGGTGTCCCTAGTGTCCTTTCTAGGTGTGATTAACGCTTGGTTGTTGAGGGCTTTCAACAAGTTGTCAATCTTGTTGGTCATCTCCGTTTGTTGTTGGTTGAATTCGGTTTCAAACCTAGCTATGCGGGCTTCTTGAGATGCCATGAACTTTGACATCAATCCTTCAAGATTATTGGTACTACCATAGTTGTTAGAAGGATTGTTGTTGAAAGTACGGTTGGATGGTGGACCGTTTGGTTGGTAGCGATTAGGCGGATTGGAGGAATTGGGTTGATTTTGTTTCCACCTAAGGTTTGGGTGATTTTTCCAAGAGGGGTTGTATGAATCACCGTAAGGGTTTGGCTCGGGCTTGAAAGTGTACCACTTATCTCCCGCTTCGTCGGTACGCGTGGATGCGTAGTCCGCAAAAGCTGTTTCGGGGAGTTCCACACAATCACGAGTGTCATGGGGACCACTACATAATTCGCATGAAGAAGTGATTTTGTTCACTTGACTTGAAGGCTTAGGAGCATCGTAAGATTTCATGAGAAACTTGACTTGGTCCTCAAGTTCCATGATCCTACGGTCGGGAGTGCTAGAGTTGTTTGAAGGCAAAGATATTGCCATGACCGTTTTGTTCAAATCACGGGGATCATTCCAACTTTCGTTGTCATAGAGAGCAAGATCTTCTATGAGTTCCCCTGATTGTTCCGCACTAAGATTACGTAGCTTACCACCGGCCGATTGGTCAATGGCTCGCCTCGTGGAGATGTCGATATGGTCATAAAAGATTTGAACTTGGAGCCAAAGATCTATGCCATGATGAGGGACTTTTTGGAGTAAGTCCTTGAAACGAGTCCATGCTTCATAAAGAGATTCATTTTGACGTTGTTGGAACATCAAGATGTCATTTCTAAGCTTAGTAGTTCTCCCCGGTGGGAAAAATTGAGCAAGGAAACGAGTGGTGCGATCATCCCATGTGGTGATGGATCCCGCGGGTAAACGCTCAAGCCATTGACTAGCTTGATCCCGTAGAGAGAATTGAAATAGGCGTAAACGGGTAGTCTCTCTAGTTTCAACACCTAGGTCTATGGAATCTACGATTTTGAGGAAGTCCTTAAGATGTTGATTTGGATCTTCGGAACGAAGTCCATGGAATGCACATCCGCTTTGCACCAACCGGATGGTGTCGGATCGCAAGGGGGTCACATTGGCTTCGGTGAGCTCAATGGTGTTTCGGTAGCCTTGGTGGCTAGGTCGGGAATACTCTCCTAAGGTTCGGGGCCTAAGGGGTTCTAATGGTGGGTTTTGTTGTGGTGGGATGACGGGTTCAAAGATGTTACCACCTTCCATGATGTCGGATGGTAAAGAGTTATGAACAAAAGCACGAAGAAATAAGATAGACTAAAGAAGACCTAAAAATAAAAATAAAATCTTACTAGAAAGGAATCTAGCAAGTAGACCTAATAAAAAGAAATCCTAACCTAGACAATAACTATTCCCCGGGCAGCGGCGCCAAAAACTTGATGCGTGGGAATCGCAACAGGCTTTACCTCTCGAGGGATCTCGAGAAGCTTACAACCCCCACCAGGCAGTGTACCTGATCGTTGTAGTATAGTATAGTGACAAGTACCGGGGGATTGATCGTTCAGCTTAGGAATAGTGTCGCTAGGATTAGAAAGCCTAAATACTAGTTCTAAAGGTGAGGGATGATTATTTTTGTGTTTTTATATTTTATGGAAAGCAATTAAAATCTCGGGGTTTTAAGGATTTGGGCGGAATTAGTTGCTATTCAACTAACCCAATACTAAGATGCAATCAAAATAAAATACTAAAAATGAAAATAAACTAATTATACTAAGGTTGTGAGCAGTAATTGGAGAAAATGTGTTTACTTAGATTTCACTACTCCCTAGATATCTTTTACATGTAAATTACTTGTTATAATTGCATGGATGACGGATCGTATTCCTTAATACCATTCATGGGGTGGCATACATAACTCCCCAATTTTATGAGCTCTTATCTCCTCCTACACCATGCCCAACACAACTATAGGGATTGTAAACAGTGGCTCATGCATTAAATACAACCAATAAAGACCTAGTACGCCTCGGTTCATGTTTCTTAAGACGTTCAAGCATGTTACCATTTGGAGATCTGCCAGTTTTCTTAAGCCTAACATATAAATCATTCATCCAAAACAAGAATAAACAAGTAATCAACACATAATCAATATCTAGGTTTGATTAGATCTAAGCAAACACAAAGGAGATCTATCCTAGCATGATAGAATTAAGACAAGAACAAGATATAGACAACCAACACATAGACATATTGATTGAATTAAGAGAACACTTATCTTGATTAATCATGCAAGGTATCAAGGGGTTGGAACCCTTGAAAAACCTGTAAAGTTACACCAAAATCGTCTTTAGGGTTTCTCCCAAAACTTCTCTCCTTTAAATGTGAAAAACTAGAAAACTATATATAGGAAAATAGGGATGACGGCGTCAAGAACAAAGGTGTGACGCCGTCATCTCGCCGCCAAATACTTCCTCGGACGGCCTTGATCTACTTCTGACGCCGTCAAGGCCTAGGCCGTCACACAAATTACTCTTGACGCCCTGTGTGTGACGCCGTCATCAACTACGGATTTTAATTCTTGGGGTTTTGACGCCGTCAGGAAAACTCTTGACGCCTTCATGTACTGTTCCCAGCATGGAAAATTGAGACTTTGCCGTTTTCTTCACTTTTATGCTCCAAAAACGTCCAAAATGGCTTCTTTTCCAGAATTCACTCTCCAAGTACCTAAAATCACAAAATGAACGATTTAGGGCAATATTTGATCAAATAAATTCGGATTCGGGCTTAAATGACCCCCTAAAAATGGACCATTTTTCGCCTCATCACATTGCTAATTAATAATTACTAATTAGCATGGCTAATTAATAATTACAAATTAGCATGGCTATAAACAATTTGATATTACAAGTATAAGAAAATTAAACAAAACAGTCATTATTAGCAACAAACATATAAATAATTTGATCAGATCGCACCATTAAACAAGCTCATCAGTTTCACCACCATTAAACATACAAACAATTTAATCAATGTACTTTGAAACAAGCTATCAGTTTCACCACCATTAAACAAGGCCTAATCAGATCGCAAAACTCTTTTGCTCACCAAATTGTTGAAGTATCTTGTGTCGAAAGAACTTGGTGTAGGGTCAAGTGGCGTCATGTTTCAAATAAAATTGTGAAAATACTTTATTTTTGTTGTTTAACTTCGTCTTAACTTCATACAAAGGTATTTCACAAAAGATAAGTGTAAGGGGAAACCCCAAATATGTTTTTAAGAAACGAAATTGATCATGATTCTCCACAATATTAAATGAACATGTATATTAGTATTTGTTAGAGTCAAATGCTTGTATCGAGTCATAATGATGTTTTGCAGGATTTTCCAGGAAGTAGGACATAAGTTTTTTCCAGAAATTTTCCGAAAACTTAACATAAAGATTTCTGCAGATCACTTCTGACGGCGTCAGGAGTTAACTCCTGACGGCGTCATGTGTAAAATTCTGGAAATTTTGCTAGTTTTGTTTTTCTAACGGAGTCTTGAAGTTTTTGTTAATTCTTTAGTTTTATAAACTCCAGGAAATCTGCAAACATTCATTCCACAAGCATTATATCTTACATTGCTTTCTAGGATTTATTAGTATATATAGATTGCCGCCGATTTTACGCGAGGTTGCCTTGTTTGTTTTCTCAGGTTTAACAGGTTATGTATGACAAGAAGATGACACACTATCCACACCGAACGATTCAGGGGAGTATTTGTTTTCATTCTTTTACCTGTTTCACTTTTACATTCTTTAATTGAACATTGGGGACAATGTTCATCCTAAGTGTAAGGGGAGGGTAAATGATGATACCTTATAGGATACACTTGCACTTGAGTTTGTTTGTTTGATGGTAGGTGTGTAATAAAACTAAGAGAAATACTTGTTAGTGTAATTTTAGCGTCAAATTTAAAATTTTTTACAACATTTAGGAGTGAAACTTTAGCCTTAGCAAGCATCTCATGGATAGGAGTCGTATGACTAGCACAAAACCGTATCATTCAGAAAAATTTTCCACCCAAATATGTGAGGTTCGCCTTTAGATTTGATAGGAAAAGCATTTATTATTAGTGCTTATGAGTGTACCGGTAGTACTTAGATTCTAGAACTTGCGCTAGTGATGCATCCCGAGACCGCTAGTGAGACTACATTCGTGTAGTAGGATTTACTACATGATAAGAGGCATTAGGATCACCCTTGTGTTAAACCCGTATCATAATTACTTGACCATTTAAGTCATATTACTTGGCTAGTAAAGTCAATTAATTTTTCCTACACCTTAGCGTTGTACTCATTTTTAGTACATGAAACCCCTAGTACACCCCTCTGAGCCTATCTTTTCGTTTTTAACTTTAAGCATCTTACTTAAAGGAAGAATTTGTTACAACCCACTTAAATGTACAACCAAATCGCCTTAGCCTTTCGTGTATGCACTCATCTTTAGTGCATTATTGTTACATGTTTAAACCCTTAGTTAATTATCTAATTGATAACATGGTTGCTAAGTCGAGTCATATCCTTGTACATATTGTTTTTGGACGATTGGGACTCATGGGTAAACTACTTGTGTTATGGAGTAATGGGGAAGAACATCATATTAAAAGTACTCCAAGTGTTTTGATTATCTTAATTCGAGTCATTAAATTAGTTTATTGTAAAGTATGTAAAAATTCAAGTGTAAGGGGAATGTTCATTCCCTATGATGTATTATTTTGAAAAAAAAAAAAAAAAAAAAAAAAAAAGAGAAAAACATACGGACTACCATCCCGTTTCATTCTATGTTTATTTTATGTTTTCGTTATTTTTCATTTATTAGCTTAAGTCGAGTCTAGTCTTGGCTTAGCAACGCCAAATTGTGTAATTAACCAAAATGATTAACTCGCCACCAGTAAAGATTGCCTTTATCTAACAAAACCGTGTATTCTATATCCCTACACCTAACGTTATAACCCTTAAAAAGACCTCTTTGATAGTTTATCCTAGGTGCTTATGCCATGTGGTGGAGGTTTGATCCTTTCCCAAACCTATGGTAATCTATTTGCTATGACAGGTAGTGAGAGATGTTTTCCATTTCCATATTGTGATATATATACTTTATTGCACCCGAGAGATGTGAGTATCTAAACACTATTTGTGAGGTGCTAGTATATGACCTCCGTGCTTGTCTTTGGTCTTTAGTGGAACGATTATTTGTTGTAATTACTTTTATATTAGTGTTAAATGACCCCTAACTTGTATTTTGATTAGAATAAAAGCGCATTTGCTTGAGGACAAGCAAATCTCAAGTGTAAGGGTATATGATGAGGCAAAAAATGAACCGTTTTTAGGGGGTCATTTAAGCCCGGATTTGAATTTATTTGATCAAATATTGCCCTAAATCGTTTCTTTTGTCATTTTAGGTACTTTTGGAGTGAATTCTGGAAAAGGAAGCATTTTGGACGTTTTTGGAGCATAAAAGTGAAGAAAACGGCAAAGTCTTAATTTTCCTTGCTGGGAACAGTACCTGACGGTGTTAAGAGTCTTCATGTGATGGCGTCAAGAGTAAACAAGAGGTGGAAGTGGTGACGATCCAGAGAAATCGTGACGGCGTCAAGCTTGGCCATCATGGTTCAAGATATGGTGATGGCCCAGAGAAATATTACACATGACGGCGTCAAATCTGGATCTAGGCAATCCGATCTTATTATGGGCGGCGAGTTGACGGCGTCAGAAATTCCTTCTTGATGCCGTCACCCTGTAAAATCTATATATAGTTTTGCAATTTTCATTCATTAGTGTGAAACTTTAAAGGGTGTACCTTTGGAGAAACCCTAGCACGAATTTTACTACTCTTTCAAGGGTTTTTACCCTTTGAAACCTTTCATGTTCAATTGAGATAAGTATCCTTTCAATTCATTCAATATGTCTATGTGTTGTTTGAATATATCTTACGCTTGTCTTAAATTTAACATGCTAGGCTAGATCTCTTATGTGTTTGCTTAGATGTAGTGAAACCTAGATGTTGATTATGGGTTGATTGTTTGTTTATAGTTGTTACGGATGAATGATTTCGATGTTAGGCTTAAGAAAACTGGCAGACTTCCATAGGGTAACATGCTTGAACGTCTTAAGAAACATGAACCAATGCGTACTAGGTTATTATGGTTGTATTTAATGCATGAGTGAATTCTAATGATCCCATGTTAGGAGCTTCTTAGCAGGCTCGACATAGGAGTGAAGTAGGAGCTTATAGAGTTGGGGAAGTACGTACGCCACCTGATGAGTTATACTCATCATTTTTACCTTTTCTGAGCTGCCAAAACATCTAAAAACACTGAATATTGCATCAAAATAGTGAAAATATCCCAGGAAAGTGTTTTACATGTTTCAAATGCAAAAATATCAAAAACAGATGAAAAACGCATAAAGTTTGCAAAATTGGCTGTTTCAGTCCCTCAACTTTCAAAAGTTGTCAAATCTAGTCCCTAGTTGTTCTAAAAACTTGAAAAAGTCACCAAAGGTCCTTTTAAATCAAAAAGTTACACAATTAGTCCTTTGGTGCAAAGTTTCACAAAATGTCAAGTTTAGTCCCTGAACTTTGAAAATTGTCAAAAATGGTCCCTGGGATATTAAAAACTTTGAGAAAAACGAATTTTGTCCTTTCACTAACCTTTTATGGCAGGATTGGTCCTTGGTGGAAAGTTTGGTGAAAATTACACAAATGGTCCCTGAAGTTTGAAAGTTTGGCAGTTTTAGTCCCTGGTACATTTAACATGGAAAAATCAACACTGGACCATGTACTATTCACAACTTGGCAAAATACACCCTTGGAAACAATTTGGAAGAATGCCAAGTTCAACCCTCAAATTTCGGTAAATTACAAAAATGGTCCTTGTGAAATCTAAAAACCAAACCGGACCTTAATAATAATAATACTACTCCAAACTAATCCAAAAACCAAACCCAGTCCAATATATAATCCCCCAAGCCCAAATTCCCTATTTCTGGCCCATGTAGCAATCCAGCCCACCAACACCCTTAATACTAATACCGGGGTCAAACCCTTGACCTCAGTCAAACCCGGTCAACCCTCCCTTTTTCCCTCTTCCCCAGCCAAACCACCAAACTACCCTGGTATTGCCCACCACCACCACCACTTGCAGTATCATCATCACATCCCACACCCCCTGCACCTACCCTCACATCAGCATTAAATGCACCACCCCCCAATTGCTATAACAGTCCCAATTGCTCCCATTATTCTTTTGGCACGAAAAAATTCAAAGGCTGAGATTGGCTTATAGTAATCCAATGGATGAGATTCAAAGTGGGAAATGCTCAGAGGAGTGGGGAAGACCTAATGGACATCTATAAAAGGCTCAAGGATGCAAGGAAGCTGTGTGTAGTGTTTTTAGTTAAAATTTAGTGTCGTTTTTAAATTAAGCTTCTCATTTCAGTGTAACTTTCAATTCTAAGCATTGTAGTAGTGATTCTAGTGTACTCTTAATCTTTTCAAGTAATAAAATCAATGTTTCATTTCTATTTTGTGTAATTTCAATTTTCTCAATTTAAGCATTTCTAAATAAGCTTAGTTGTGAATTGTACCAAGTTTCATGGACTGAGTTAGGATCACTTAAGTTCCCTTAAGCTTGTTGAATCTTTTAGAGACCCTAAAATCCAGTGTTAGTAGAAAACAATCAAAAAGCTAAAAAAGTCAACATTGGTCAACTGTGTATGCTTTTGAGTGGTTTTCAGGTATTGAAGAACATTGGTGAGCAAGCTTGGGATTGGAACAGCCTATCTAAAGATAGGCATCATTAGGAAAACTCCTTGTTCATGCTAGGGGTGTCTTGTAAGCTTTTGCTCATTTAAAATTTCCTCTAAAATCTTAGTTATTTATAGCTTCTGATTGCTTGTTTGCTTATTGCTAATCTGTGTTTCTTAGGCTTATTCAGTGTTGTTTGAGTAGTTTATAGTTTAAGATAGCTAAATTGTTCATTAGAATTACTAGTTAACTTAAATCATAGTTAGTTTAAGATAGCTAAATTGTTCATTAGAATTACTAGTTAACTTAAATCATAGTTGTAACAGTCATACTAGCTCAAGTGGTATTCTTGTGAGTTAATGGTTACCCTCTGTTTCTAAACACTCAATTAGGCTTAATATTTCATAAGAAGTTGAATTTGAACAATCTCTTAAGCTGTTATAACATTTAGCTTCTAAAAATCAAAACAGTCAAGCATAAGGGTGTGTTTGGATCAATGGATTCTTAAGTGTTGTGATTTGTCATTGTGGTTATTTCTGGTTCATACAAGTTGCTTAGGGTAATATTGGCTCAGAACAACCAAAATATTCAAGTCTTGTTAGTTAAAAAGTCAAAATCTCAAAAATTTACCTCCCACAGTTAACTGTGAGAGTTTTGGGTGTCTAAATCATTCACATTAGCTAAATAGGTTGTTAATTCATAATAATATAGCTTAGATATAGTCTATAACTCAATCTTTAATCATTAGGAGTCAGTAGAAATTCAAATAAGTCAAATCTTGTGTTTTCCTCAAAAAGTCAAATTGCACCTTTCAGATTTTTGCAAAAGTTACAAGAATTTTTATGATTTATGTGTTTGGATTGAGGATTTGAAATTTGTTGTAGTTAAACTATACCACCTCTACTTTTGATTCCCATTGCTGCTTCAATTTTGTGAATTTTTGTGTGGGCTCCACAAGCCCTGGAACACAGTTGCAGGGAAGAAACCTTCCCCTGCACCAGCAGAACCATCTCACCACCACCACTTTAGTGGTGATTTCTGGCCAACCCAGTGGGTCCTACAACCCATAAATAGCTTTAGTCAACCCCCCTCCTACCAGGGTACAAGGTTTGACCCTGGGTTTGACCTAGAATCAAGTGGACCCCACCTGAATTTGTTACCAAATTCTGTCCCAAGTCTGTGTTCAAACTCAGTTTTCAAAAGTGCTTATTTGTTTTCATTCAGCTTATTTGTGATCAATTCTTGTTGTTTTTAGCTTATTCACGTTTGTTTAGCTTATTTGTATCAAGTTTTGACATTGTGGACCCCACCTACACTCATTTGAGCTCATTTGTCCATTCAGTCAACATAAGTCAACTGTTTTGGTTTAGGGGGTGCATACTGCTTATTTATAAGCTATTTCGAAAGTGTTTTCACAAAAGTTTTCTATTTTCAGTAGTTAAGTAAGTTTGTAAAATAAAATCCAAGAAAAACCAATTTATTTTTAAGTGATAGTTTCTATTTAATTTAATTTAAATTTTTTTTTTCATTTTTAGATTTTTATTAAGTACTTAGTATTTTTATATTTTTATTAATTACCTCTTATATTAAAGTAAATTCAGTAATTTTTCTAGATTTTTATTCTGTCATTTAGTATTTATTAGATTTAAGATTAGATTTCTTAATTATTAATTAATATTAAGTTTTAAATAGCATATTTAGTTTTTATAAAGCAAAACTTAGTTTTTATATTTTTCCTAGCTCTAATATAATATAATGGACTTTTAGAAAATAAATATTTAGTTTCTACTGTTCATTTTCAATTTTTCTTATTTTAATCATTTAAATTAGATTTAAGTTAATTAAAAAGTAATTAATTAGTGGATTAGCCTTAAACATAATTTTTAGAAGTTTTTATAATTTTGTAGGATTCCTGTGATGGTTAAGTAATTTTATAAATTTTCTCTTAATTTTCTAAGTTAATTTAGTATTAATATTAATTTAAATTAATTATATTAGTTTAATTAAGTTAAATAGTTTTTAATTAATAAAAAATCCATAAAAAGACAAAAATATTTATTTTCATTTTTTATACTTTCTTCAAGTTCTAATTTAAGTTTAGAAATTGTTTTTGCAAATTTTTAGTTTAATTTGTAATATTTATAATTATTAGTTAATTTAAATTAGATTTTAATTAGTTTTATTAATTAAATAATATTTAAATAGTAAAATAATCATTTTTATAATTTCATTTTCATTTCTAATTTTCTTTTAATTTTAAGTTTCAAAAGTTTCAAAAGCACCCCCTATAGTTTGTTAATTACCAAATCCCACTTTTCCAGTCTGTTACGTGATCTTAATTGTGAATTTGTGCATATACCTGTATATCTGATTTTTGTGAAAATTATATCTGTGTACAAATACCAAAATAACAGTAGCAAAATCAACTCCATATCATCTGGGCTACTGTCCTCAGTGCCACTCACTCATAAACGATTTCAAACGACACCATTTCAATCTCGCTGGGACTTTAACGACCCGGGGACACACTATACTATCCACGGAGTATTGGGATAAGCTGTTTTTGACTAGTTGACCTTGGTCAATTATATCTGACAGTTTAGCCTCAATCACCACCTCATGAATGGTATTAAGGAATATAACCCGTCATCCATGTAATTGTAACAAATTATCAACCTGTAAAGATTATGGAATCTGTGACTGGATATAGGGGTAAAGATTATGGACACCAAAGAGATAGGGGAAAAGTGGTATGGAATCTGTGACTAGATATAGGGGTAAAGATTATGGACACTGAAGAGATTATGATAGGGGGAACGTGGTATGGAATCTGTGACTGGATATAGGGGTAAAGATTATAGACATTATACAGACAGGGAAGGCGTGAGTAATGAAGGCAGAGATGGTAAGCATAGATCTGATAGGGAAGGACAGAGTTATGATGGCAGAGATCGTGAACATAAATCTGCTAGGTGGTGGAAAGGTGAGTATGAAGGCTCGCATAGACATGAAAAGGGAGAGAAGAGGAGGATGGGGGGAGGAGGAATGGAGTCAAAGTATGAAGGCAGGGATGGTAAGCATCATAACTCACCTTTTCATGTCTGTGCGAGCCTTCATACTTACCTTTCCACCACCTAGCAGATTTATGTTCACGGTCTCTACCATCATAACTCTGTCCGTCCCTATCAGATCTATGCTTACCATCACTGCCTTCATTACTCACGCCTTCCCTGTCTGTATAATGTCTATAATCTTTACCTATATCCAGTCACAGATTCCATAGCACGTTCCCCCATATCATAATCTCTTCGGTGTCCATAATCTTTACCCCTATATCCAGTCACAGATTTCATACCACTTTTCCCCCTATCTCTTTGGTGTTCATAATCTTTACCCCTATATCCAGTCACAGATTCCATACCACATTTCCACTTATCGTAATCTCTTTGGTGTCCATAATCTTTACCCGTATATCTAGTCTCATATTCGAGACCATGTTTCCACCTATAATCATCTCCACTGTCTCCTCCTTTAGCATTTTGATATTTATCTTCCTGCACAAAATGGAAGGTAATCAATATTATTTTTCAATCTAAGACAATTGATTTAGTTTCCACTTTAACTTTGATGTGCTCATGTGAGAGTGAGCACACTGATCACTAACGCTATGTTCTCATGTCGAAATTTTAAAGAATGGAAGGGGATGGGATACGAAGGGCAAAGTAAGGGTACTTAAATTTTCAAAGTAAGCGTTATTTGATGAGCAGTGAGAACATAGCGTTATTTGATGACTTAAATCTCATATGACTTAATTTTAAGCACATAAGAATATATGATGTGCTTAAATCTCATATGCCCATAATTTTCGGCTTATTTACAGACTTGACAGCTTATTATGATTTAAAAATGGAAGATAAGCTCATAAGGTAGAAAAAAGATGAGCTTATGAGATATAAGCCGAACAAAATAAGATCATAAGCCCAAAATAAGCTTAAGCAATAATCCAATAAATATAATTGGCAAACCCCAATTAGTTCATACTTCTAATCACCTTCCCAATTCATGTAAGACTAACAATATGAGTAAAGATTAATAAATTATGACAACCAATTAGATTTATATAAATCATGTAAACCTCTAAAATCCGAAAATCCATACTTCTAATCAGCATCTCGATTTATATAACAAAAAAATGAGTTATCATTAACAAATATATTATCACAACTAATTGTACACCAAGAATAAAATTAAATGTTGTCAACCTCTAAAACAATACGAATCACTTTTGGGAATTGATAAAGAAAGCGTAACTTGCATAAATACATTATAAAAGAAAACGTACCATCAGTTTTATCGATGTTAGTCAAAAAATCCTCTGCTAAAATGATAGTTGCTGTGGAGAGCGATGGAGAGGTGGTGGGGTGGGATCGGAAATGTGGGGTATTGTGTTTGGAAGGTGGAGATTAATTATTAGAGTCAAATCCTTTTTGTTTTTGTGGGATTGAGTGGCAACTACAAAAGAAACAACGGATGAAAAAAAGTTTTTTTTTTTTCTTTTTTTTTTTTTTTTTTTTTTTTTAAGAGTAAATTACATAAATCGTCCTTCTGGTTTGTATTTTGAGGGGAAAAACAAAAATCACAATCTTATGCCCTCACGCTATGCATCTATATCACGTTACTCCTTTTTTAATGACCGTTTTAGTTGGACATGACCAGTAATTTTTGCATACCACAAGGACATGACCCATCGAAAAAAAAAAACACAGGGACAATATATGTGAAACCCAACCTTAAGGACTAATTAAGTAATTCACTCATTTAGTTATTTACAATTTGAGATTTGCTAATGGGTGCCCAGTAGCCATTGTTTAAAGTATAAACATATGAAAAGTTTGAGTGTATTAAATTAAAAATTATATTTAATTATTTTAAATTTTACATTTATTTAGTGTTAATTAAATGCATTTTTTATTGTAAAAATAAAATTTGAGTGTATTAGTTACATATTAATTGCATGTATTTATAGTTTAAAAGATGTCCACTGGACACTCTTTAGCAAATCCCTTACAATTTTACTCTTACACATAAATGGTTGAAATATTTATAATAGTATTTTATACCTTCGAATTTAAATTCCGTGAAACAATTTTTTTTTTATCTTATTTTGATTATGTTCACTTTTGATATATTATAGCTTAAAAAGTCGAGTTATTGAGCTAGTGCTGAGTTTTTTATTTTATTTTATTTATTTATTTATTTATTTTAAGCATGATTTCTGACCTTTTTGGCCGACTAATCTACGGGGTATTTACCATTCAAAAGTAAAATGGGTCGAAATAGCCATCTGTACTAGTGTTGGTGAGTTGCTGTACTGACTGCTTTTGGAACCTGTTAACACTAACAGATGACTGTGTTTACAAAACAAGCATAACCCATAATGCTTTTAAAGGATGACTCGTCCGATATGGCTAAGATTTCAAGAAAGGTTCCAACCTTGTTCGTGAAGTTCAGGACACCACCGAGAATCACCAGTTAGTTACTTTTTTTTTTTTTTTTACAAATCTAACATTAATGCAGACTAATAACTACTAATTGCTTAACTTACATCAGGAATCCATAAAGATCCGTAAAAATACCAGATCATTTATCATTTATTATGCCAATGAACATACAAATTCAGAAAATTAAATTTCTCCAAACACACGTACATAGTATTGATTCAAATAAGGAAGATCCATTGACGTTACAAATGAACATAGTATTGATTCAAATAAGAAACATCCATTGACATTACTGTTTATGAGATAATTTCAGCTATGAATGAATTTGTTGCTCTTCTTTCCCGAAATGAACATAGTATTGATTCAAATAAGGAAGATCCATTGAAATTACATAGTATTGATTCAAATAAGGAAGATCCATTGAAATTACAAATGAGTTGATACATTGAGATTGCCTACTTGAGCAGCACATCTAAAAAGATACGCCAACCTTATTAACTACTAGAGCAAAAATGAAAATAAAACATGCACCATAGACGTCACTGTAAGTATCGTTATCATCACTGCCTTTGAATAACTCGAGAAAAACATATGGGGTTTGATGAAGTTGATGTCATCTCCAATCTGCCTTTAGAATTGATAATCAGACCATATGACGAATACAAGCTCCAAATAACACTAATAACTAGCAATACACCACATTGACCACCTGCACAAACTAAAACAAACACACTTTATCATTCTTTCGAGCTTCAAACATATCGATGGCAGTAAATGTTAAGCCTTGGCAATGGTGATATCACTGACCCCATTCCAGTAATTTGTTGCTCTTTCAAAGGGAAGAAAATATTTACGTTGTTAAGAAACTAACTGTCGAATACAGAGGTTGCAATTTCAAGCATTTTTCTTATAAATGGATCAATTCACATTATGTTATATTTAATGGGTTCAACTGGCTGAAAACATTCATTAATCATTATTTTTAAACAAGTTTAAGAAAAGGACAGACCACGTTTGCAGGTCAACCTGATCCATTCCAGACTAAAATTACCAGTTTGACTTGTTTCCCAACCTGACTAGCTGCCCGTTTTGGAACACCTCTAGTTTAGATCATGTGTTACCTGTATGGCTCCCAAGCCTGCATTTCCAAGGGTCCACATCTAAAGTGACTGATAAAGCATTAGCCAATGCTTTTCTGCAATACAAAGAAATGGGAATACCAACAGGTTAGGACTGAAGTCTCATATATATGGTTCACAATGTTAACGAGTCTGTCAAAAACAACCATTTACAGTAGCAAAATTGGGGATCTGGCAACAAAAGTCAAACATATCAATAATGTTTGAAACACATAATTTTCTTGTGGAGCTGAAGTAATAACTTCTGAAATGAGCTCAGTTATATTACCAATGCCAAGGCTTATCATTTGTTCATGTATCTATGTCTCATGTCCAAATGAAAAATAACAAGTTTCTATATCCATGTCTTTATTTATAAGAAACATGTGAGAGTGATACCGATGCAAACCTGAATCTATAATGACAAAAAATCAAGCCGTAATTTGACAAGTACCCTTGTATTCAGTGTATATATAGGCCCTCATGTACTGTGATATCAATGAAAATGGCAAGCAAGTGGAGAGATGAAATGCCTACAATGCTAAATTTACTCCACTAGCAGATCCAAACATCAAACAATACATATACAATTGAAATTTACAATTAAACCCTAAGTTTCAATAAACTGCTAATTTGAGGTCATATGAACAAGGCTGGCAAAGATTCTGTGTGGAATTGAGCTTTAAACAAACACTAACGGCGGCGTCAATTGTTACAAAAAGAACCAATAACCCGTAATTGAACAATCAACAGTTGGAATTTTATGATTACATGGATATCATAGAAAGATTGCATACCTGGTTGTTGAAGATTTTCGAACCCAAGCCATCAACTAGAAACATGTAAAAAGTTATTTAAGGGTTTATGTGGTCAAGGTGAAAAGAAATAAGAAAGCAAAGTGAAAAGTTAAAACAAATAAATCCAGTTTTTTATTTATAAAGCAAGGCTCGATTTTGTGGCCGAATTAGACCCCGGTTTTTTATTTCATAACCGGGCTTTATGCCTTTGTTTTTGATGGACACCTTTATAGAGCCCTTTTTTCCTATTAACCGGGCTCTATTAGGGGGACTTTATTTTAGATTTTGTAGTAGTTTGAGAAAAGAGAGTTTATGAGTCAATGAATTTCAGTACCAAGGTACATAGCCATCTAACCAATCTTCAAACCCAAACACTCCTTTTAAAGATAGCTGCTATTCAATAACCAGATTGACCAATCTTCAAACCCAAACACTCCTTTAAAGATACCTGCCATTTAATAACCAAAGGTTTCCAAATCTAACCAGTTATTTCTAGCAGACAAGTTCATGACATTTTCCAGCCAAAGACATCCTTATGATTTCTACTAGCCAAAGACATCAGAAGACAATACAGTTGCCTATCCCAAACACACTGTATCAGAAGATAGAAAAGCTTGTGAAGCAAAGGTTTTCAAAACCAAGATACATAGCCATCTGTTTAAACCTTTATTCCAAACACCAGTTAGTAATAACAACTTTTCTGATCAACAAGGGAGGTATGGTTTTCAAAACCAAGATACATAACCATCTGGTTAACCGGACCGTTAGTTAGGGCAAAGTAGCATCATCTTTCACAGTTCACTAGCCCCCATCCTAAAGAAACTACACCTCACTCTTCACATAATCCCATTCATATCATATACCTTACTCCGCATAAGTTTGAATAACTGCTACTGATTTCTTAACATTAAGGCTCATAACTGCAACATCCGAGTACAAACTCAGTATTTGGTATGGGCGCAAACTTGATATAACATTCATACGCAAAATACAACTTTGATTGCTAGTTGCACATACAAGATCAAAAACATTATATCAAACAGCCAAGTTACCTCTGAATGAGGTTGAATCATATCTAGCAGATCGTTCTTCTTCAGTGATACTTTCTGCAACATCAAAAAACATCTCACAATTAGAAGTAACTAACTCTTACCTGAATCAAACGTTTTGCTTCCACTTGGATCACGGTACTTTCTATTTCGATTTTGCCCACTGCTGGACCACTTCCAACGCCATCTTGATCAGCGAGTGAGGATTCTTCCACATCTTCATCTACAGATTCCATCATAGAGGAAACTTTTGGTCCGGAAACTTTATATGATCCTTCAACTCGTTTTGCATTTGCAAGAAAATCTAAATCCCTAAAACATAGTAAACTTGGTGTTATTGAAGACACCGAAAATGAATGACTATTCAAAATGTTAACACTCAAACAAGATTCAAGTAGAGTGTAAACCAGAGAAACTAATCCTTAAGATATGTGGTTCTTATCTCGAGGCAGAACAAGGATACATACATTATATTGGCTTCAATTATGCCCAAAGGATACTAAGATGATGTAATGTATCAGGATAACCTTATGCTTAACTTATGCATTTATTCATTATCCAAAAAAACCTTGTTCCCCAAATAACTAATAAGCACTTTGGCATAAGCTTGCTCAGCCTATATAGAACAAGTAGGGATGGATCAGTTGGAAAACCCCTTGCCTCTAAACCTAGAGGTCAAGGATTCGATCCTCACTCCCTACAAAAGGCCGGAGGTCATTTTTTTACCTTAGGTAGAACCGGAAGTAGCCTCTCTACCTTAGGTAGGGGAATGGTTGTCTACGTCTCAACCTCCCCCATACACTGTGGAAGACGGTATTGGAACCCATAACCCGTGGAAGACGGTATTGGGAGTTACTTTTGCTCAGCCTATATAAGTTATTTATATAAGCTTAACCAAACACCCCCTAAATCCCATATTCCCATGACAGTTATATCTCTCACAAACTCACGCTGCTCTACACATGATAATTAGGATAAATACAAACACATCCCAATGTACAATGCATTTTGACATGAGCTTTCCCAAACACCTTCAATGAGCTTTTCACATTTTTTATACCCATAACCTATCAACCTCTTTAAATAAGCCTGTTGTAAAACTCGGATCACAAAGTAATAATCAATTACAAGTTACAAGGTCAGTGACCAGGGCGAGTTGAGCAAAATCGGCCAAAAGATTCAATTTGGTCAGCTCGGTGCTAATTCGTAACAAAACTCGGTTTGAAGTGTTTAAACAATTCATAACTAGTACATAAAAATTCCAATACCCCCACGTATTCCCCGCCCTAGGCCAATTACACGCTGCCGCCTAGCGAGATTTGCAACCTTAAATTTAGCTTTTTTAGAACCGAATAACGTATTAAGCTAATTAAAAAAGCTTACCCAAACACCCCCGAAATCCCATATGATCACACTACTCCAACACATAATAGTCCAAGAAAAGGCAAATACATCATCCCAATGTAATAAACAAAAGTCCTCACCTAATAACGATTTCCAAACACATCATCCCAATGTAAAATAACGTAAACCCTTCAAATAAACAAAATCCAAAAGCTACAAGTTGGCAGTAGTTCTTTGTTTTATAAAATGACGCGCATATTTTATTAGCGTGTTTCAAATAAACAAAATCCTAACATACACAAAATTTAAATAAACACAAATTAATTAAAAAATTACACAACAAATATCAAAAAAAAAAAAAAAAAAAAAAGTGTAATTCAAACAATTTTAATTTGGTTAGGGTTTTGAGCTTATTTGACTATGCTTAAGTCTCATACGCCCATATTTTCCGGCTTATTTACAGACTTGTGAGGTTATAATGAGTTAAAGATGGAAGATAAGCTCATAAGGTAGAAAAAAGGCGGATAAAGATGAGCTTGTGAGATATAAGCCGAACCAAATAAGATCATAAGCCCAAAATAAGCTTAAACAAATGCCCCTGAGTTCAACATTTCACCTGAGTAACCTCCAATAGACCGATTCATGTAAGACTAATAATAATATGAGTAAAGAGATTAATAAATTATGACAAGCAATTAGAGCCTAATTAATTAAACGATAAATTAAATCATGCCAACCTCTAAAACGTGTATCTAATCTACCATTTTGATATAATCAAATTACACATATATATAGCCAAACACAATTTTAAGAATTAAATGAATTGAAGCATAAGAAAGAGATTCATATAACCCTGTATCAATTAGAATGATAACATAAAAGGCAGGATTAGCATTTAGATATGATGAAGAAATGTAATTACCCGTTAGCTGTGGGTCCCACATCATACAAGACAAAAAGGTATTGAAACTTACAAAGACGATGAGAAAATCAAGAGTCCAACATTGTTTTCTCATTATCCTTGTAAGTTTCAACACCTTTCTGATTAAGACCAAAAGATGGCTAACAAACTGATTCAGAAGACGACTGCAAAGAAACTCGATAACGTCAAGGTGATTTTGTTCGTGTGGAAATAAAATGTAGAATTACGTGGACAAATGAGAGCCCATCATTTATTTGGTCAAACGAATAGATAAACTTACTTTTTTTCATATATGAGCCCAATATTTTTTTCTTAACCTAGAAAAAAATAAGCTTAAACAACAACCCCTAAGTTTATACGTAGTAATTGGCAAACCCCAAAGTCCATAGTTTTAATCACCATCCCGATTTAACACTAATATGAGGTATGTATTAATAAATTATCACAACCAATTAGAGCCTAATTAAACGTTAAATTAAATCATGTCAACCTCTAAAAATAAATTAATTAATTAAGCACAAGAATGAGAACGCACCATCGGTTTTGGTGTGAAATGATTGAAACAAACAAAAAATAGCGAGTGATGGTGGAGATTAGAGTTGATTGAGTGTGTTTGGATGGGATTGCCACCGTGACAACTACTCTATTTGTTTGTAAAAAGTCCATTATTTTTCTTTTTTTCTATTTTAACACATTAATTTGTTGTAAAAATGTACATAATTACATATAGCTGCTCAAAAAGTTGATCAACTAGACTTCAGAGGTGTTTATTTTTCTCTTATCTTAACTACATATATAATGTAAAAACTAACTTTTATTGAAAGTGAAAAAGTGATGATTCTCAAAGGTTGGGAGGATTGGATTGGATGGCAGAGATTAATCAGAGTAAAATGTTTTTGTTTGGATGGGATTACCAGCGTGGCAAATATAAAAAGAAATACATCAATTATTTGTTTGTAAAAGTTCATTGTTAATCTTATGAAAAATGATTCTTAGGGCTAAGTAGTAAGATTACTAATATGTCTAATTATTTGATTGGTGAATTTGAAAAAATGATTGGTGGAAATTTAGATAGAGAAGATGTAAAATACATGTGTCTAATGTTAAGTGGATTGGGCATGTAATTAAGATTGCATTTTAGGCCTAAATAGTACTACTCTTTTCTTATTTTGTATCTATTACACATTAATTTAATTTGTTGCGAAAATGAACATAACTGCACAAAAATGAAAGTGTTTGCTTTTCTCATATATTTTCTCTTAATTATGATAAATGTGAGCCCAAAACACATTTTTTTTTTTTAAATTGAGATATTGACAAATGTCTCTATGTCCCGAAAATAAAAATTCTCATCTAATGTTTTTCCTAAAAAAAATTAATTCGACCCTCTCACACCCTATGCGCTAAAAAAAAAAAAACGCCCGTTGTTTTATTAAAGTCTTAAGGTTCCAAAAAACTAACCCTTTTTTATCCAACACAACACACCCCCATGTGGCCATGTGTGAAAAATATGAAAAACAAGAAAAATATGAAAAACAAAATTACAAAAAAGCCCTCGTTGTTTAATAAAACTTCAAGGGTCAAAAATCAATTCCTTCCTAGAACCCCAAAGCCAAATACCCTTGATTCTATTGTTTTCAAGAGTATCGATTGTTTAAAGATATGAAATATATAGATGAAGAAGAATGATATGAAGTTGTTTTACATTTCAGTAGAATCAAATACCCTTGAGATTCTAATAAGGTACAGTATATAAAATTTTATAAATAATTAGTGTTTTACAATTTTATATAATCGATATGGGTTTGTTTTAAATTTGTGATTGTTCATATGGGGTGTTTGATTTTGTTAGTTTATATATGTATGCACATCAACTGTTTGTTTTTATGCCTCAATGAAATAGATTGTTTGCTTAGTGCCCAAACTCTTTTTCGTCTGCAATTCTATCACGCACGTAAGTACAAAACCAATGGTAAAGAAAATAAACAATGACCAACTGGAAATCTTAATGGTGAAATCTCCCATTGCTATTGTTTGTTTGTTGTCGAATAGATAAATGTGTGATACAGATTATTTCATTACTTCTAAAGAAGTATGCTGCAAGTGTTAGGTATTTTATTTTATTTAATAGATTAAATAGGCTATAAGGATAGTAGGTAAGTTAATTGCAATTGCCCTCATTGGTTTCCGCTGGCCTTGTGGATCTGTAAGAATCCCTTCAATTATATAAATCGCCATTGAATATTTAAAATCGTTATGCAACGCAGTCTGTTTTATGTTTGCCACTTATCATTAGTTTACGTTACAAGCTTAAGCTTTGAGTTTCCTAATTACCTTTTGAATGTATATAAGCATGTTAAGACAGGGTCCTTATTTCTGAATGATATTTGTAAGTTATGAAATTATTCGGTGTCCTGTAATATTGCATATATTTATGTATTTCAGGTGGCAGTGACCAGTGACCACCCATTAAGGTTGTCTTTATGATACATTTTATGTAATCTGCTTGCCTTATCTTCTCTTTGGGTCAAACGTAACAAAATTCGACAAAAGTTTTAGTAGCTTATAGAATTGGCGCAAAAGTCTATCTTTGTTAATACGTAAACATTTGCTTTACACTTTTACTTTACCCAAAGAAAAAGTATATCTCGATTAATATATACACAACCCCAAATTGACCCATTCTTAATTAAATGGGTCAAAGTGCTACATTAATTATGTATATAAAAGATGTGGTATTTAAAGCACTTATATCATATAAGAATCATTTTTATGTACGTATTCCGAAGTAAAACCATTCGTTTGAAATTCGTCCTGAGATTGTTTCTGAAGATGGGGCATGGGAATTGAAATATTAAGTGCACCCTATATACATGAGAATACTTTCTTTGTATGCAAAAAAGAGTGAATGATAATTTGTTTTCTCCGAAGGACTTATTGGAGTAGGAAGTATGAACGACCAACGAACCTCCAAGATCTGCTACTTATGAATGCAGCTTATCTCCACACTATACTCCAAGCAACAGAAGGTTTGCCTTAAAATACGTTCAAGGTATGGCTTTTGTCTTTATGTTTTTAGTTATTCACCAATTTTAGTTAGGATTCTAATGGGCAGCAAAGGTTGGGGTAGAATTTCACCCAAAAATTTCGAAGGGATTTTGCGGCAATATGTTGGCAAGTTACTTCTCAGAACCTAATGAAAACCACATTTGGGTGAATTTTAGTGGCTTAACTTATGTGTGGGCTTAATTTGACACTTATGGTTTACTGGCTTGGTTAATTATTTGTGGTTTTGGAAAGGGTTAGTTTGGTTTGGACTTTTTTAGGTTGAATGAATGACGTTTGCATTAGCATACCCTTATGAATATATGCACTTCCAAATATTTAGTGGATGTCTTCAAAAAGAAGAACAAATTCTTTGATTGAACACATAATGCAATTTAACAGTCAACCTCTAAGCGTCATTTAACATCCAACACTAATATTATTTCCAACGAATCAATAGCATCTTATTGACTATCAAACAAGTCATTGATTTAACATCACTGGAAGTTGTGAACATCTTTTGTCAATTTTTCTTTGATTTTTATACTGCATGTAATTTTATACCTATTCTAATCATCCGAACTGCTCGAGTTTCGAATGAATGTTTAATGTTTACCCATTTTACAGGCTAAAGGTTAAATGTAAAAATAACCTGAATCGAACAACTTTCTTGATGGCATAACTTTAGTATATACTAACTTTGTCCATGTTCATGTGGAAGGAATAGCTAAGCATGATTATTTTATGTTGTAAGTATTTGTGTTGTGTTAAAGTATTTGTTTGTTGTAGAGTTAGCATGATTAGTTATTATCCATTTTCACTTTTCAAATTTTCACTTGATGCAGGTTTAATGTCACTTGAGATAGAGCTTTTGAGGTACAATAAAAGAATTCACTCAAGTTTTAAATCCTTCAAAAGTGTGAAAAGGCCACGGAAAGGTTTAATGACACAAGATTTGAGTAAGTTGGATGTAACGAAACGACATCCACTCTTTCCAGAGTTATATCTCGAAAATCTACAATAAATACAAGTAATAAAGGCAAGTTATTCTGAATTTAACAAAATTTGAATGTATTTAGACAATATTGCATTTGTACTAACAGTTTTGTTATCCGTCTTAACAGGTACTATTTGCCATGTGGCACATATCCAAGTGGGAAAGAAGATAGTCCTCTTTGTGATCTGCCCTAGTTTGAAAAGAGTAAGATGATTCTCATAAGACGTGTGCCATTTGCTGACTGAAAGTAAGTAACCAGATCTTCCAAACATGCTCTCAGAAAATTTATTATTTTTGGGACAATTTACATGAAACGGGTCACTTTTGGTTAGTTTTTATATATAATAGGTCAAACGGGAAATAAATAAAATGAAAAGCAATAGATTACAAGAAAACGGGTTGAAGAAGTCCAGTTGGTGGTTTGTGACTGGTGAACAGGGTATTTGGATACAGTAAAACTTTTAGTTATGTGACAATGAGGAAAATAGGTGTTTGGATTCTGGTATAGTTTACTATGGTTTTACTTCTGCGAGAAATCATTCTATGAATACTTTATACATGTGCGTTATGCTTAATCTATCAACTTCGTATATCTGTATCAGGTTTGAGAATTGCAATCAAAAGTAGTAGCTTGGTCAATGGCGGATCTAGAAAATCGGAGAAGGGTATGCACTGTCTAACATGATTGTCCGAGTCAAGTTAGGCCAACTTTTCTGGTTCGGGTTTTTTAGCATATGATCATAAAAGGTATGCTCATTTTTTGAAGCAGAGGGTTCCTCAGAACGTGTTTTCACGAGCGCATATACCTCCAACTCAGAATGGTTTCCACAAAGAGTGCAGCTGCCTGGACAGCTGGCGTTGATGCGCAGACAAAGGTTACAACTTCTCAAAAGAAGGATAAAACTACTACTCAGACAAAGAAAAAAACGAAGAGTCAGAAGGATGAGACTAATGGGCTGCCAAGACGGTTCCCACTTCTGTTCCTTCATCCTCCAATGAACAGATAGCCCCTGAGATGTCAAAGGTTCTCGAAAAAAGAATAAAGTTAACGGGACTACCTAGACAGGTCCCACTTCTGCTCCTGCATCGTCAAATGAACAGATAGCGCCTGAGACGATGCCTGGGCCTTGTTTAACAGAGGTTAAAACTTCTCCAGAAAAGGATAAAGTTAATGGGATGACCAAGACGGGTCCCACTTCTATTCCTTTACTGGTTACTAAACAGATGAGGACTAAGACGTTTTGGACCGTATGCATGCATGAGATGCAAACTGCAGTATGAATTCTTGAGAAAGTATTCAAATCAAAATATGTTATGCCCCGCTTGTTATGGACTGTTTCACACGACCGTGATTCCACCACCAAATATCAATGCTTATTCAGAAGTTGCGGGAATTTCACAAGGAACTGGAAATAGCATTTCAGCCCCAGAAATGTGTAAGATAACGGGTATTGAGGCTGGTAATGGTACAAGCTCCCAGCGGGGTCCACTAAAAAGGGATCAAGAAGAAGCTGGACTAGACACTAATATAGAGGAAGCTTTGAGAAATAAGATCGCTAAAAAAGAACCTAAATCCGCATCTAAGAAAGTCAAATCTGTTAAAACAAAGCTAGACATTAACGGGTTTGATGCAATTAAGGAAACAGGGCCTATCAAGAATCAACTTATAAAGAAGGCAACTACGGAAATAAAGAAGAAGCTGGACGAATGGAGTTCAGAAGCAGAAAAAGTTGCTGACATGGTAAACGGCTACTCAAAGAGTAACGAGGCTGACGTCCCAGATCCAGATTTTCATGATTTCGATATACAAAGAAGCGAGAAGTGTTTCAAAGAAGGTCAACTCTGGGCTGCTTATGATGATCGTGACGGGATGCCTCGGAACTATGCCATAGTTAACAAAGTAATCTCTTTGAACCCGTTTAAGATGAAAGTATGTTGGCTTGGCTCAAAACCTAACAAGAAACCACTTCCGTTCCCCGGGTTCCTGGAAGCATTCGGCGAGTTTCAACCAGGAAAACATGAAATCGTTACCTCCCCAAACTATTTTTCTCACAAAGCTAGCTTTACAAAGCAGAGAAACGGTAACATTCGTGTTTTCCCTAAAAAGGGAAGTATTTGTGCTCTGTACAAATACGATAAAACACCGGATACCATCAAACGTACTTACGAACTTGTGGAAGTTGACGAGTCCAGTGAAGAAACAGGAGTTACCGTCACACCACTAGTCAAAGTTGCAGGATTTAAAACAGTGTTTCACCGACATCTTGACAGCAAAGAAACAAAAGTCATCCCGGAAAAAGACTTTCTTAAAATATCTCACCAAATTCCTTCGTACTTGCTCATGGGTCAAGAATCTGCAAAAGCTCCAAAGGGTTGTCTAGACCTCGACCCTGCAGCTATTCCTCCTGAGTTTCTTCATGTTTTAACAGATGTTAAGGAAGCCGATACAATGGATATCGACAATGGTCCAAGTACTGATGGTGTTTGTTCCATTTAGGTACAAATTTCCTGAACTTGGGAGTTTGGTTTGGTTTTTTGGGTGGTTGGATGGGAAAATAGGTAACATGTAGTGTGCATTATACAGTTGTAACTTGTGCTTAAAAGGGTTGTACAACTCAGTTTTTGTTAGATGCTGTGTTAAATCTTGACTTTATTTAGAAATGCTTCTTTTGTACTTTTGGAATCCAAACATTGACAGTTACCAAGGAAAATGGAGGAATGTTTTGGTACTTATTAATGTTGTTTTTGTCTGCTTATTTCCATCTTTTGTTAGGATCTGAATCCAATAGTATTAAACTTTTGGTGCGTGTAATATAAAGTGAATCAACTTAACTTAAATCTTAGGCATAGGCCGGTTGTAATGATCACCTTCCTACCACTTTCACCTTAGCGTCACATCAGTTTTTAAGCACATCATCTAAAAGCCGTAGTGATGACCACTTAACAAAACAAATAAAAATATCTCACTTTATATAACATCTCTCACAACATACCCCACACACTCATAATAAAAAGGGTAGTGCACCACGTTAGGTGGCCTGCACCACCGAACCAACCCCAAAAAGGTACCTTGGCGCGCAGTGAATGGCAGGCCTAGTGGCGGATGGCACATGATAGGGGCTCACCACGGGTGGAGGAAGCCTCCATTATTCATGGTCTTAAAATTTTCAAAATTTCACTTGAAGGCTTCAACCCAATAAAAAATGTGACGTCTAGTTTATTAATAATTGGGGTATTTATTCCAGTTCTTAGTCGGTTGAATTGTCTTTTATTTATTAATTTTTTATTATTTTCTTTAAAGAATGTGATGAGTTGTTGAAATGTCTTGCATGTACGTGGTGTTTACTTAAGCTTATTTTTGTGATTTTTTTTAATTATTATTATTATTTTAATTAAAAACACAGATTTAGGATTTTTGTAGTCCATGTGATGAGTTGTTGAAATGTCTTGCATGTATGCGGTGTTTACTTAAGCTTATTTTTGTGATATTGAGCTTAATTGATTTCGGTTTTTGGCTTATTTTAGTTTGAGCAAACCATAATAAACGAATAAGAGCAATCTTGCCATCTTAGTGTAAAAACATTTAATTACATTACTCATTTATGGATGTTAAAATAAAAAATACATTACTCATTTATGGTAATATACAAGCCAAACTTTAGTATGTATTGGATTAGTGCTCTTCGAGTATAAGTCATGTTCTCTTGTGTATTTGCATTATGCTAGTGCAAATCGGATCATGCGTTGGCTTTGGCAGTGTCGTTATTATATGATTTGTGTGATAATCTCACATGTGATATAATACACATGTAGCATAGTAAATTGTTTGCGTCGCGGTTGGTGTTTAGAGTATAGTACTATAAGTGTCATTTGATCAACAAATAAAAGCCGACTACAATAACCAAGCAAGTATGTAACATAGGAAAAACCTTAGATATTTCCTATCAAATGATATAATGGGCAAGAACAATTAGTTTACCCAATCCATCATCATTCCAAAAATAAAAAAATAAATAAATAAATAAATAAAATAAAGATCAGCCCAAAAGTGAACTTGATTGAATTTTTTTAGTAAAATATTGGGTAAATGATATTAAAATAAAGTAAAGTAACTGCTAATAGCATCTTTCACGGGTTATGAGTCTCAATATAGTCTTCCATGATATATGGGGAGATTGAGATGTAGATAACCCTACCCCTACCAAAGGTAGAGAGGCTGTTTCCGGTTCTACCAAAGGTAGAAAAGAACCTTCGGCTATGCAAGGAGTAAGGATCGAACCCTTGACCTCTATCTCTAGAGGTAAGGGTGTTTAGGGCTATGCAAAACCGACCGCCGCCCGTTTTCCGACCCGATCCCGACCAACCCGCCGGCCCGATTCCGATCCCGACTAGCAAACGGGTCGGGAGTCGGTTTGCTATTCCGGCGAATTCGGGAGTCGGGTCGGGACGGGATGATTCCGATCAATAACAAGCTACTCCGACCGATACCGACTAACCGATACCGACCGATTCCGATACCGACTAACCGAACACAATCGGGATCGGGAGTCGGTTTAGGATTACGGCCACAATCGGGATCGGGCTTCGTCGGGACGGGATCGGTTCCAGCCCGATGCTCTCCCCTAAGGGTGTTAACCACTTAATCATTATATCATTAGGTAAATGATATGATGATTAAATTTAAGTATAAGTTATACTTTGTAAAAATAGGATCTTACTCTTTGCATTTATTGAAAAAGTAAAGTATTGTTTATCACTTACTCTTTCAGAATATACATAATAAAATTAAGCAAACTAAGCAACTGTCATTTATACTTTCTTACAAAGTATGAAAATTTTCTATATTCTTCATTTAAATATATTATTTCTTTTTCATAAAATGTTTAGAGTTTTGAGTGTTATTTGATCTGTTTCACTTAAAAGTATGCAACAAAGTGCGTTAGTTACTTGTCTAAGATATATGTAATATAATTGTAGTCTTCCACATTCCAAGTCAGGGCCGATCATGAGGTTTTTGATGCCCAGAACGAGATGATCGAAACATGCCACTAATATATGTTATAAACAAGCAACATACCCTTTTTTTCGAGTTTTCACGTAAAACAAAAATGCATATATCAACTAAATACAAGTGTATTATAACTTAAAATTAAAAGACGGTATAAAACAAATATGAATTAATCCTTACCTTTGTAAGGATCAAGAAAAAAAAAAAAGCTGCCCAAGTAAATCATAAAACAGCCACAAAAATTTAGCGAAGTACCCAACCACAAAGTGTATATGCTATATCCCTCGACAGAAAATGTACTCACAAAGCAATGATAAAAAAGAAGATACGATTCCACGCAGCTAATGTATTTTTTGTGATTAATAAATGAAAGCAATATCTTTATATATGCTTACGAAATGACAAGCAGGTAAAGATAAAGAAAACTTGCGATAACCACCCAAAAGTGACCTAGTGACAAAAAGACTTGTGACTATCACTCTATCACTCTAAGATGTGTGAGATCTCAAGTATAATTTTTGATAGGTGCAAACAACCTTGAAGTGCCACGCCAACCTCCTAAGAAGGGAGGGTTTTACCCGGTTTCAGTCTATGTGGCGGTGAGTTCAAATCCTGTAAATTAATCGGCCAAAAAGTCGAAAATTATGATTACTAAAAAAAATACTTAATTGACACGAGTCTTGTAATAATACTTGGCTAAAGTAAAAATAGAAAACCTAAAAAATCTTGTAACAATTCTTTTAAAAATATACAAATAAAATAAATTGACAATCAAACAAAAAAACAAATACTTGGTCAAACAAATCCCACGTGCTGTTGTCATACTCCCGAAACAAAAATAAAGTAAACATACTTCAACTCATTCCTATTCCTCCTACTTGCATTCTAATTTCTTCTTCAACTCATTTTCTTGTTCATGTTATGTCCTTCTTCCATTGATGTGTAGCGCAAAAATATATAAATAAACATTTGCTGCCCGCTTCGCCTGATGCCAGAGCCGGCACTGTCCCAAGTCTTCTTAAAAGTCTTCCCTATCTCAAGTCTTCTTAAAAGTCTTTGGTGATTATACAAAATTTTGTTGATGGCCGGCATCCTCTTCACGATTTGCATGTCACGAACCTTAAATATTAAAATTAAGGAATTTGCTGATGGCCGGCATCCTCTTCACAAAAGTTAAACATTAAAGTTAAGGAACTTTTGTTATTATAAAGCGTTCAGTTTTATTTGTTAAAATTGGTTCGTCTTATATATAAATGATTGTAGGCGCATATTTTTCACCAATTCATTTCACCAGTCGCATGTTATTAAAAGCCTTAACATGCAAAACTAAGGATAAAAAGCCAATACTCTAAATTTCCAAAAATGAAGTCACCACAATCATTATGTTACTTATCATCTTCTTCTCATATTTCACTTCTCTTTTATGGCCTCGCGATTATATGTCTTATTTCTGCCACTGGCTCTGCTTCCTATGGCGGTAATGAGACTGATTATCTCGCTTTGTTGTCATTTAAGTCAAAGATCACCCATGATCCATACAATGTTCTAACCTCGTGGAACCATTCCTTTCATTTCTGTGACTGGAGTGGTATTTCATGTGGAAAGCGACACAAACGAGTGACTGTTTTATGGCTGGATTCGCAAGGCTTAGAAGGCTCCTTGTCTCCACATGTAGGAAACCTCAGCTTCCTCCGTGATCTTGGTCTCTGGAACAACAGCTTTCAAGGAACCATTCCTCATGAACTTGGTCGTTTATATAGGCTAGGTGTTCTTTTACTTAATGATAACAAATTCAGTGGAGTCATTCCAACAAACTTTTCTGGTTGTTCTAACCTCGAAGTGCTTTCTCTCGGTGGGAACAAGCTAGCTGGAAGCATACCCAAGGAGATGAGTTTACTCTCCAAACTTACTCTTCTTGGAATTGACGACAATAAGTTAACAGGTGGAATCCCACCTTTCTTGGGGAATATCACATCAATGGAAGTGTTCTATGCTTTCAGCAACCCGTTGGGTGGGAGCATTCCAGATACCTTGGGTCATTGGAAAAGCTTGACTGAATTTTACTCTGGTGAGTGCAACTTATATGGAAGCATCCCTCATTCCATTTTCAACCTCTCACTCCTAGTTAATTTTTCCTTAGCTGGTAATCACCTCACTGGTAGTCTTCCTTCAGAAATTGATAATCAGCTCCCAAATCTTGAGTGGCTACAGTTAAGGAATAACGAACTGACCGGAGTTCTTCCACCTTCTCTTTCTAATTGTTCTAAATTAGGATTTCTTGAAATGGCTAACAACAATTTTAGTGGGAAGTTGACTATCGACTTTTCCAAACTAAGATATATTAGTTCAATTAGATTACAGTATAACAACTTCCATGGAGGCAGAGAAGCTGATGACATGAAGTTTATGTATTCTTTGAAAAACTGCACCAGATTAGTAGATTTGCAGCTTTATAATTGCAACTTTAGAGGAGTGCTTCCTATATCAATAGGTAATCTTTCTCATCAACTCACCTTTCTAAGTTTAGGAGACAATCACTTATTTGGAAGCCTACCTTCAAGTATAGGTAGTCTAGTTGGTTTGACCGCTTTAGATTTAGGAATTAATTTATTCAAAGGAAAGATTCCCAGTACCATTGGAAAACTTAAAAAGCTACAATATCTCGGTCTATTTAGAAATCAATTTTCAGGGCCTATCACTAATGCCATTGGGAACTTATCACTGTTGAATAAACTTTATTTATATTCCAACAAATTAGAAGGCCTTATTCCATCAAGCCTTGGGAATTGTACAAAACTAAATGAGCTTTACCTGGCAGAGAATAGACTCGCTGGAAAAATACCCAAACAAATTCTTCAACTTTCATCACTAACAATTTTTTTAGATCTTTCTCACAACAACCTGTATGGTTCAATTCCATCAGAGATTAAAGATCTCAAGATGTTGAGCGAGCTTGATTTATCTCATAATAATTTGTCAGGTACCATTACTGGTAGCCTTGGTGAGTGTATTAGCCTTGTAGAGTTGTACCTTAGTGGCAACATATTTGAAGGCATAATACCACCTTCATTCAGTTCCATGAGAGGATTGAAGGTACTCGACATTTCTCAAAATAACTTATCAGGTAAAATTCCTAAATTCTTAGACAAATGGAATTCCTTAGAATTTTTGAACCTATCCTTTAATGATTTTGAGGGTGAAGTACCAGTTGTAGGAGTGTTTGCAAATGCAAGTGCATTTTCGGTTCGGGGGAACAATAGGCTTTGTGGTGGTTTGGTTACACTTGAGTTACCCAAATGCAAGGAGACGGGCAGTAAGAAAAAAAGGTTTCCTTTGTTCATATTAGTCATCGTGATTGCACCAACGTTGCTCATAATATTATGTTGTGTGTATCTTTTGTGTAAGAAGAAACACAATAGTCAACCATCTCAATCTTCAGGGAATGAAAGGTTCTTGAAAGTTTCATACAATCAGCTTCTCAAGGCTACTGATGGGTTCTCTACAACAAATTTGATTGGCGAGGGTGGGCACAGCTCTGTTTATAAGGGAATCCTCGATTCTATTGATGATAAATCTGTTGCAGTTAAAGTTCTACGTCTTCAAAACCCGGGAGCTCACAAAAGCTTTATAGCAGAATGTGAAGCATGGCGTAATATTAGACACCGTAATCTGTTGAAGATAATAACTTCATGTTCGAGTACTGATTTCCTTGGCAATGATTTTAAAGCGCTAGTTTACGAGTTTATGCCCAATGGAAGTGTACACGATTGGCTTCATTCAAGTGCATATACATCGAAACTAAACCTTCTTCAAAGAATAAATATTCTTAGAGATGTTGCCACTGCACTTGATTATCTTCACAATCGCTGCCAAACAACGATTGTTCACGGTGACTTGAAGCCAAGTAACATTCTACTTGATGATGATATGGTGGCTCATGTTGGAGACTTTGGTTTAGCTCGAGTACTTGATACAGACTTAAACCAAAACAGCTCATCCGGGGTTAAAGGAACAATTGGTTATGCACCTCCAGGTAATTCTACTTTTATTCCATGATGCTTTTATTTATTTCCAGGTTAAAGTTTGTAAATTAATTAATTGTTATTCAAATGTAGAGTATGGTTTAGGGAGCGAGATGACAAGTTGTGGGGACGTCTACAGTTTTGGAATATTATTACTGGAGGTGATGACTGGGAAAAAGCCGACAGACGGCATGTTTAACGATGGTCTTAGCCTTCATAAATTTGCTTACATGGCATTACCAGATCAAGTAATCGATGTTATTGATAATGATGCAATTGTGTTGCAAAGTACGGAAGCGAATGCAAAGAAAGTGGAAGAATGTTTGGCTGCAACTATCAAGATTGGAGTATCGTGCTCTGTGGATTCCCCACCACAACGGATGAAAATAGAAATTGTTGTCAATGAATTGCAGCGTATTCTGGATGTGCTTCAAAATATATAAGGTACTCTCTTCTCCCTATTTGTAAAATCTGATTTTACATGAGTTTGTTAAGAAATCATCACTAACTTAGTTTTATTTTTGAATGACTTCAGGTCAAATACCAAGCTTTCTTAGTGAGATTTGAAAGTAACTGCAGCAAGGAGTAGTGCATATCATAGTTATGTAAACGTTACTTTGTCAAATATGTTTGTAAGTGTGTTTTAATTTTCTTGTTGCATAAGTACTGTAAGAGAGACGTAAGAGTGTATTTACATAAAAAGTTTAAGTTTTCATGTTTGGACCCAAAATTGAAAAATTGGGGGCAAAGTTTGTTGGTTAAAATCTTGTATCATTTCATGGCTCTATATGTTTGTTCTATTACTGCATGTTCACTTTATTTTTTATTTTATTGGAATTTTTTTAAGTCATCTGTCAAACATGTACTTGGAGATTATGGGTGTTTCGTTAGGCGTATCTGCTTAATGAATATTGTTGAAAGTTGTAGTCAGATTACTATTAGGTATTTGTACTTTGTTTACTATTAGACCGGTACCTATTACCGTCCTTTTACAGAAAACGCATACAAAAAAGAAATGCTTCGATAACCCCTCCTAGAAATCCAGAGGGCGAATCTGGGGAACGTACTTTTGCTTCTGAAGTCGTAAAAATAGACAATTTACTTGATTTCGAGTTCATGGATATTGGGAGCATTGAACAACACAGAGAGTCTGACTAATATTGGGCTAAAAATGACTGATTCCCATTGGACCCACATCTCGCTAAACTGCTTTTAACATGTGAAGAATTTAGTTGAGTAAACGAAGTTTTAACGATTGTATCTATGCTATCAGTCCAGTCTGTATTCTTTAGTCCGTAAGCCCAGGCAGAAAAAAAATGATGATGCACATGGATAGTTTTTCGTGCCTGAATCTGATCATCGAACCTTACTCAACATCCACAAACAATGGGAAGCTGACAAATACTGTGGAGACTGGTGTAGCACTCATTACTTACAAGTGAAAGCTCTACGAAAGGTTCGGGAAATGAGTTATCAGTTACTCGACATCTTGAAAAATCCCATGATCCGGCTGACATCATGTGGGTCGAATTGGGACGTCATCAGAAAAGCGATGTGCTCAGTTTACTTACATAACGCTGCAAAACCTAAAGGGATCAGGAATACATAAGTATTATGAACCGGATGTCGTGTCATTTGCACCCGACCTCAGCTTTATGTTGCAACATCTTGGATGGGTATGGCTGCTCTTTGAGTAAATATTCGTATGGGTGGGAAAATGGGTGGGATTTGCGCTTGTGTAACGGGTCAAAATGAGAACATTTTTTGTAAGGATAGGTTGGCCAGGAATGTTTTTTGCCCAGTATTATTATAATCCCCTATAGATGTTTTGCGAAAGTAATGTTTTGGTTTTATTCATTTTTACCACATAGGATCCATTAAGATAGTTATTATGTGTATACCTTTAACTTTATTAATCTGATATTCATGTTAGCTACATACTTCATAAGCTGAGAGCAATTCACGTGTTGAATATGGACTGTCCTATAGTTTGAAATATTGCTTCATTTGGCCTAAGTGGGTGCAAAGGAGACCGGAGATTAAACTTCTTTGTGCAATAACTCAATGGTTTGTATAAAAAGGTAACTCGAGTAAATGCAAATTATATGACGTATGAGAAAGATACCAAATAGGTTTGTACAACATAATGCATGGAAACATGGACGGGTTGGGTAATGGGTCAAAACACGATCAGGCTGAAATGTATCACTTTTAGTAGTGGTTGAAACGGGACACTCAAGAATATGTTGTATGTGGATTTATTACTGTAGGTTCATAATTGGGATTAATGAAATCAGTTTGTTTCGGTTTCTTGCTATACATATTTCTACCGTCCATCTTTCCACTTCATTTTTTTTGTTGTTATAGTGGAAAATGTTGCCAAAACCAGCTGCATATAAGAAAAGATATACTGCACCCGGTGAGGGTTCGTTCATGTGTTTTGGGTGTATAGGACTAATCCATTCAAAAACAAGACCATGCCATGAATTTACCACAAACTTTAGACTACCCGTCAAAGACTCGTGTATGGCCTAAATGAGCATGGTTCACTGGACTATACCAAAACATATACGCACTGAACCAAATGGATTTACCAGTTTTGCACTCTCATAGTATCAGCATTAGTCGATAAATAGCAAAAAGAAAGTCGCCTACTTGGGAGTGAGTCTCCAATCTATTTTAAAAGACTGCCAAGTAAAATAAACCATAAATGGGAAATGCTGATAAATTCAAGAATAGTCAATTGTTGCAGGATCTCATCCTGGTCCAACAAGCACACACAAACAAACGACACCTATTTAAGATAGGCAATTGACTTCAAATCATATTAATACAAATCCTATTTGTTTTCTTCTTCTGTAGGGGAATTCTGGGATTCTAATGGTTTGTCTGCACCGCAGTTTTGTCGACTATATTTGGTCCTAAAAGGATAGTTTATGTTTGTCACACTTCCGGCTCCCTTCTGGCATATCTGCTTCTGAAACAAAATAAGATACATATATATCATTCAGACTCGAACGTGACTAACGTCACTAACAGGTAACCAAATATATACATGAAGTAGTTACTGGAACTCTTGGCTGGCTTTGCAACCTGCATATAAGCACCGTAAAAATAAATTAGAATGACACGTTATATTAAACATAGCTGAAAAGCTTCAATGTGTCGAAAACAGACCTGAGATCCAGATTTAGGTGTGTTGCATTTCCTAATGTTACAGACTGTTCTGAAGGAGAAGTTGACATTTCCACATTTTGGGCATTCCCAGTCATATTCTCGTGTTCCACCTGTAAGAAGCAAGTGAAAGAATGAAAAACAGGTCGTAAATTACAATCATCTGCTAGTCTGTGTAACATAACATGCCTTTCTTTTGAGATGGCTCTTCTGAGAAAAATCCAGGCCGAGGTCCCTACGAAATTTCAAAAACTGAATGATCGATCAATATAGCATGACATGTAAATATTTTAGGAACCCAAGAGATAATACACATGTTGTTAACATAGGGAGCAGGTGAACGAATAATCAAATTCACTTGTTGCAATTAGTTGATTGATATAACAAAATTCAGACATACCATGGCAGCCATGGCAGCCTGAGCAATGGGCAATCGCAAACCAAATTGTTCCATCAGCTGAGGTAAACCATACAACGCACCTGCAAAAAAGATGTAATCCCGGTTTCAGCAAGATGTCATAAAGTAGCAGGCAATGCAAATCATCATAATGAGATATAAAAACCGATAGTGCATTTTCTTATACATTGAAGGTGAACAAAATAAGTTTCAGAATACCAGAACTTCTGAGCAACACACAGTAAACTAGGGGTGAGCAAAACCGCCCGAGTCCCGACAACCGACCCGATCCCGACATAAACCGATAGTCCCGAAACCGAATAATAGCTTCTCGGGTCGGGAGTCGGGATGGATTTTTAGCATTTTCGGGATTCAGGACGGGTCGGGACGAGCCAAAAACCAACAAAATACAAGTAAAAACCGACTACTTTCGGGACGGGTAGGGACGGGCCAAAAAACCGACTACTTTCGGGTCGGTATTCGGTTTACGATTTAGGTGACTTTCGGGATCGGGATTAGTCGGGTCGGGTCGGGATCCGGCCCGATGCTCAGCCCTACAGTAAACAATAAAATGGACAAAATCAACCAAAATACACATACCAGTTCCTATCATAGGCCCACCTGAATAAGCAGTGTGGCAGAGTTGCAGAGGACGATAAGGGTTCCCTCATAAGGAGTAAAGGAGGCATAGACGTTCCATTAAAGGGAGAAGCAGCATAAGGTGTTACACCCATATACATTGAAGAAGGTGCACCTGAACCAGCATCAGGAGACGACGAGGAGTAGCCTTGTGGGGTCGGCATTTGCCTTGGAACAGATTTCTGTAGAACAAACATTTCGTTGAAAGAGTCATTAATAAAGATAACTATGAACACATCAGCAAACTGATGCAGCATAACCAAATATTTTAAATTTGAGTACACTCATTGTAGGACTAAAATCCTGTATACATTCAACTATTAGTTATCAAAAGTTCAAAACTATCAATATGCTTTGATGAGCAATCAGTTTCGTTACTGATCCTGTTAAATGTCTACTCTCTTACGGCCAAAAAATGATGACTACTACAATATGTGTAATAAACGGATTGTGCAACTTTAATCTCATATAGAGAAACTAAAACTAGGGCTAAGTAAGGGGGTGTAAGTTTAAGCTTATTTTTAGGCTTTTGAGCTTATTTGACTTTGCTTAAATCTCATACGCCCATATTTTCTGGATTATTTTCAGACTTGTGAGCTTATTATGACTTAAAGATGGAAGATAAGCTCATAAGCTAGAAAAAAGACGGATAAAGATGAGGTTATGAGATATAAGCCGAGCCAAGTAAGATCATAAGCCCAAAATAAGCTTAAAACACGACCCCCTAAGTTGAACGTTGCACCTAAGTAACCTCCAATTAATATATAATTGGCAAACCCCAAAGTCCATAGTTCTAATCACCATCCGTATTCATGTAACACGAATATGAGTAAAGATTAATAAATTATCACATCCAATTAGAGCCTAAAACCTGTCAACCTCTAAAGCCTCTCTTAAAGCCAAAAAAACGATAGCTACTGCGATATGTGTAATAAACGGATTGTGTAACTTACTGAGTTATGAGCAGCTGGTCTTGGCTGTGTACAGTTGTGCATATTGCAAGTTTTCCGAAAAGAAAAGTTGACATTCCCACAGCTAGGACAGGTCCTGTCATCTTCTCTACGACCAGCTAAATCATAATCACGACAAATTAATACCATAGAATAAACTTATGGTTCCCTTTCTAAACTCACAAGACATTTTATGCATAAGTATTTATAGGCTTTAGAAAAAACGTAAAGCTTTATGGTGTATTTTGGAGCTGAAACAAAAAGAAACTAAACTGGGGCTAAATAAGGGGATGTTTGTTTAAGCTAATTTTTAGGCTTATGAACTTATTTGACTATGCTTATATCTCATATGTCCATATTTTCCAGCTTATTTTCAGACTTGTGAGCTTATTATGACTTAAAGATGGAAGATAAGCTCACAAGCTAGAAAAAAGACGGATAAAGATGAGCTTATGAGATATAAGCCGAGCCAAATAAGAGCATTACTTTAGGCTGTTTAATGGGGTCGAATATACATGATTATTTATTCTTAGGTGCTAGAACAAGTGAAGAGATGCAAATTAGATAATTCCAATCTCTCCCACTAGCAATTACAAAATGTTACTACGGCTACTAATTCCAGCAGTACTAACATAAAGGCATGTTATAATCATAGTCGGTAATGCAATCATGGCTTCTGATGTTTTATAATTCACTATTGATAACAGAAAAACAATGTTAACTAGTATGACTAAAAAGGCTTTTGACGCAATTGTATTACTCTTCTAGTAATCACTAATCAAATGTTAATGATCCAAATTTGCTTACTAAAAGCCTATTTATATACAATAACAACAAGAAAGACAGCATGACCAAAACTTACAAATCACTTATTTCAACATGTTACTCTATGTGTTTGACCTAATAAACTGACTAACGAATAGAGTGACTACTAGTCAAATATAAAACTACTAGTCAATTATACACGCTTAGCCTAACAATAAAATAACTAAGGGCCACCCAACATGATTTGCTTGTATAGACCATGGAAATTACTAGTTAATTAGAAGGAGCGTACAATTTTCAGCTTATAACATCATAAGCACGAAAACTATGAAACACACAAAACAGAATCACAGTATACAATTATATAGGTCGGTTGTTCTTAGTAAGTGGTATGGGATTGTTTTGTTTATAACTACTTACGGGCTTAAAAACCATTTCAAATAATCAAACCCGGACATGTTTTAATAACTCAATGTGTAGGAGTGTATACCTAAGTGTTATACAAGCAGATAGCAAATTAGCAAACACTTGCTTGTTAGCAAAATACACATCAGCAAAAGAATATATGATAACCAAATAACCTAAAATTAATTATACTCATCATAGAACAAAAATCTAGTATAAAGCACACTTCCAAACAAAAATACAACTGTTTGTTACCAAAACTACAAAGAGCAATCAGTTCTTTAGTGCGTTGGTTCTATGAAATCTGTTGGAACTCAATTAGAGGAATATAAAGCACACTTCCAAACAAAAATTCAATCGGTAGATATATCTATCTCCTAACAGGAGTCAGAGACTGGTCTTGTAAACGCCTATTTTCTTAAAGCCAAAAAACTATAGCTACAGCCATATAGAAACTAAACTGGGGCTAAATAAGGGGATGTTTGTTTAAGCTTATTTTTAGGCTTATGAGCTTATTATGACATAAAGATGGAAGATAAGCTCATAAGGTAGAAAAAAGCCGGATAGAGATGAGCTTATGAGATATAAGCCGAACCAAATAAGATCATAAACCCAAAATAAGATTAAACAAATCACCCTAAGTTTTAACCAGAGTAACCTCCAATTAATAAAATTGGCAAACCCCAATTAGTCCATACTTCTAAGGTAAAATGATGACTTGAAGTAACCAACTCTTACCTGAATCAAACGTTTTGACAACCAAATCTCTAATTTTCTTCAAACTTTGACTACCAAACAGTTTTGAAGTTAAAATAGAGGGTTTGGGTTTTTAATCGTTATAAAATTTGGGGCTTTTGAAGTTAAATTAAAGGGTGGTGGTGGCGGATGGGTGGTGGCTGGCGGAGGATGGGTGTTGTTTTAGAAAGTGAATAATGAGGAAAGAGGTTGCTGTATTTTGTTACTGTATTTGTATTTTGTTATTAGTATGAAAGTACCTTCTTAATTAACGGTCAAACATAAACTAAGGGATATGGGTCCACTGTGGAGGCCTAAAATTTCCACTAATCCATGTATATTCACAAGCTATAAAATATATGGGGCTCCACATAGGACCCACATGGTCCCTTAGCTAAGGAAAAAAAAAACACCCCCTAACTGTGCCCATTAAAATTGGACCAAACTTGGAACGAATGTTTCACTTTCTGACTAAACCTGAAAAGTTTCACCTTTGCTCCATATCATTGCCAAATTGCTCGCCGTCGGTCTAATTTCCTAATGACGTTAGTATCAGATTGTTATCTTTGGTCACGTGTTTGACATATGAGGGTGGCACTGTTACAAAATAGTAACATACTCGCACTTATTAAATATCTTTACACACTTTAAAGTGAGAAGAATAAAAAAATTCACACTAGTATGCGTGTGAATTAATTGTGTGTAGCAAATATTTTTGCACTTTTATTTTGGAAGATTTATAGATAGGGTTATGGTACGGAAAAGTTACTAAAGTTTACAAAAAATTTGTCTTAAGGTAATATAGTTCAGTAACCTGAGTGAACAAAATTCAAAGCTCAATAACCTGAACATTCACTTTTATAAGTTTAGTTACCTGAGTGAACAAAATTTCAAAGTTCAGTAACCTGGATAAACAAAATAAAACTATATTACGTTAGGACATATTTTTTGTAAACTTTAGTAACTTTTCCGTACCATAACCCTTTATAAATATTTTTCACACTTTTAAGAATAAAGGTTTTAAAACAATGTTTCACACTTTTAAGTGTGATGATTATGACTTTGAAATAATTATTCTCACTTTTAATATTTAAATATGATGATTTTGAGTTTGAAATAATTCTTCACACTTTTAAGTGTGGGCGCAAAGAAAAAGACAAATTTGTTGTAGTCTAGATTTGTCCTTTCATTATTTTTTTGGTCATTTCATTTATTTGTTTAATATTTTTTTGTCTTTTCATGTATTTTTTTATTCTTTACATTTTTTTAATTGTTTATTTATTTTGTCATTTCAATTATTGTGTCATTGATCCCCACAAACTGCCAAGACTAATAACCTCGCCAAGAGTCAGTTTCAAGAATTTCATCTCTTTGAATGTTTTTATTCCAACCTAATCGATGAGATTTTGAAGCCTCTTTGACTTCCTAAATTTCCGATCGTAGCGGCAACATTTAATGGTAGGGAGGCGTCGTTTTTAAGCTTCCATGTTGTGGTGTGGAAGGTTTGGAGATAGAAGAGATATGAGGATGAGTGAATGTGTTTATCGTTTGATTGTTATATTGGGAAGGTTAAAATAAAAAAAAAATGTTTTTGTCAAATCTATATATTTGATGTGGAGCTCAAATGTTTATTTTGATAAACTAATAAAATTTGGCCCATTCTAACATATTCATTTTGGTAATTTATTCTAAAATCTACATATTATTTTCTAAACATCAATCAACCCTTAGGTAAAACACAAGTGACATTTGGTTGTTTATTTCTAGGGCATAAGGAATAAACAAATAAAGAACTCGAGCACATCTCACATCTTAAGGAGATCGCTGCAAAGGAAGCTGAACATGTTGATAGTGAGATGCAAAGACTTGATGCGGAGAATATATAAATTAATATTGATCATGAGAGAAGGGACTTACCAGAGTGGCCGTTACGGAAGCTGTTTTGCTTTTTATGAAGGTATTTCACCCAATTAGAAGTGTCATATACATGAATTTGATATTTTCTATTTATGGGTAGAATAATTAGGTTCACATGACTATAGCCCTGCTCAAGCATGCTAACTTATCAAGTTGCTGATTTCCAAGAGGTGGTATATATAACGGTCGGGTTGAATTACGTGCCAAGTAGGGCTTGGGTTAGGTTACTCCGATGCTTATTCTAATTCACTTGTAACCAATGTGTTTTTTATATAATATTATAAAGGTTATAATATGAATATATTATTAAAAAGATCCTAATAGAAGTGAAACAATGCTTTTTTTTTTGAAAAAGCGACGATATTATTATCGGGAGTGAAACAATGTGTTTCTATATATCGGGAGATGTGTACACCAAGGTAAGTGTTTCTTTGCACATGCCAAGTAGATATGGTGAAATCACAAGCCATATGTTGGGTTTCACAAACATAACCCAAATTGAACTACTCGTAAGTAAGTGGGTCAAAATGTCTCCCCTCTACTCATAATAAAGTTTTTGATCAGTTTATACTGTTGTGTTTGCTTTCAAAGTATGGTATTTGAAAAATCGACCATGCTTCCTATTGTTTTTTAATTTGGTTTGAATATATTATCATGTCATATAGGTTAAAAAGAAAGCCTATATTGAAAAGTAGGCAGATATATTAATGAGTGACCATTTAGTCCATATGTTCCAAGTCAATAGGGCCCGTTAGTTATGTCATGGGTAAACGGAAAAATGCTAAAAAATTTATGATCTGACACCCATTTCACAACTAGCATATTTTGCAGACTTTTCAATGAACCTAAGACGTTTTCCATAATAATTTCACTTAATCCACTTAATATTTAAATTACACCCCACTCAAACACAAATATACCCCACAAAAATCATATAAGAAAAACACCCACACACAAACATATCACACGACTCAGTCGAGTATACAAAGTCCTAGCAAAATACCATGCAAGACGCGTCCTACCATGGTCTCCATAATAACACCAACACGTCAAAATAGTGCCAAATCTAATGCAGACGCGTCCAAACTAGTGCCATTACAGACAGTCTAATGCATCAAGACTTAACTGTCCTTGTTGGACTTTTCAAGGATAGTGTTATTACCAAGAAGCCCTTCTTTAATAAATTCTCGCAAAAACTTCTAAGTATAGTAATATTGCTATCAATCTATAGCATTTAACCTTATAATACAAAATTTAGTAAAGAATTAAATGGCAAATTTACTAATTTACCAATAATTACTAATTTCGTAAAGATATAAAGGTAAAGATATAAATGTGAAAAAAAGCCAATATTGAAAAGTAGACGGATATATTAATTGGTGGCCATTTAATCCATATGGTCCATGTCAATAGGGCATATTAATTAAGTCATGGCTAAACGGGAAAATGACAAAAATGTTATAATCTGTCACTCATTTCACAACTATCATATTTTGCGGACTTTTCAAAATACTCAATACTCAATTTCTGACACCCCATGTGAGGTTTTCAAAATTTTACGTGACTTTATTAGCCAAAGATTAAGTAACACTGTTGAACTCCTAGCGACACTCTTTTTGTGGCGTTTAGTGTCACAACTCGTAATTTCCGGTCATTTTTCCAAACTTCGACAATATACTATTCACCAATTACTATTCACCAATTACTATTCATCATTTTACTATTCATCATTTTTGAGGTCAATTTGATATTCTGAGAAGCGTTCAGAAATTTTACTATTCACTTGACACTATTCATTTCCGGAAGAAATACACTATTCACGTGCATTACTCATTTCATCGTAAATTTAGTTTACGAGTATTCAAATTCGCATAACCGTATTGGTTCAGGTGCGAATTCATGCAATATCATTAGGGACATTTCATACGGACTAGAAATAGTCTGCATATCATCATTATGGCACTTGCATACTATTCCACTCGTAGGATATTTAAATTAGTACTTTTCATATAATTAACTTTTACGTTTAATTATTTCTAAATAAACATTAACACGCGACCAATAATGTGGCTAACACGTCCGACACTCCCGACTATGATCCCAATATATTTTTATATTCATTTTAATAATATAAAAATTATAATATTGATTTACTCGGTGTTTTCAAATCAATTGCTACATTTTACGGTCGGAGCTTATAGCTCCGTCGGTTTGCGTTGTTTCAACCCGATAAATATTTTAACACCCAATTCTCATCAGGAATGTAAATTTATAATTTTTACAATGTCGTCACATTTTATTTGGTACAGATAGACTTTATTTCTAGCAAACTCGGTACCCGGTATACACTAAAACTAATACATTTACACAATATTATTCCAATATTACACCAAAAGTCTTCCCATTTCCTTTCTCCCCACTCCAAAACCGGCCACCCCATCCCCCATTTCTTACACATTTGAAAATTTGCTACTAACCCATTAATGTGTGTACTTATTGTCCAATTTCAATAATATACATATTAGAAAAGCTAGATATTTCATTCTTTACTAGAGCAAGTAAAAACTTTTCTTCTTTTCTCTCTTAGTGGTTCACGGCAAAACAACAACAAGGATCCATTTTCATCAATTTTTCCAAGATCAAGTGACAATCAAGGGTATTTAGTATTTCTTGTTAGAGTTTTGAAGTTAAAACATAAGGTTTTGCAAGTTTTTCATCTCCACTAGTCCACTAATCTTCAAGTAAGTTATCAAGACCTATTTTCATAAATTATTCAAGTTATTTCATTGATCATTCAAGTTTATGCAAGATATGCATGCATATGTTGATTTATACCACTCTATATATACTTTTTATAACTTACAAGCCTTAGATATATTATATAGGTGAATCCTTGGTAGATTGTTGTGATGGATGATGTTTAGGAACCCATGACACCCTAAGAAGGTGTATGGTAGATCAAGAGTTGTTTTGATTGTTGATTGAAGTGGTTTTGAACAAGTTAGAAACTAGGAAAATCTATTTTTGACACTTTCAAAATGTTGCTGTCCCTTTTTGGCAAACGTGGAAAGATCAGGGGCAAGGGTGTAACTTTTGACCAAAGATTTAGAAAATATTTTCCGATACAAAACTATAGCCGAAAACGGGGATAAAAACGAGTTAATAACGAAGGAGATATGATTTTTGTAAATTTAACGACGAAAACTATTTTCTGAAAAACTGCATGCTGTTTGACAATTTTCAACGGACAAATAGAGGCGTTAGACGTAACCTAGTGAAGCCGAGTTATCGAAAATATATTAATAAATACTAAAACGAATCCGTGGGACCTATGTTTAGCTTCGGGGTCATGAGCTTAAGAGACAATGTAGCATTTTGACATTTTTGTCGGTTTACTTTATACTTGTGGCTAATGTACATACGATTTAATTTACAAACCTATGGAATTCACCAACATTCGTGTTGACGTTTTAGCAATGTATTTTCAGGTTATTAAGGTAGCTCCTGCTAGCATGCATATGGACCTTCATGGAGTCGCGGAGTCGACGCGTCTCACTATATTTTTATGCACTTATGAACGTTTGATCTTGTTAAACTTATTTTACCGAAATTGACAACATCTTTTAGGACCTATGTTTTGTAAACTCTAAATGTTTTAATGATCAAACGATTTATTTTTCCAAACGACACTTTAGGTCGTTCAATATATCCTTGTTTGTGATGCTATGACAGTCACCCCCAGGTATTCCATTCCGCTGCCATTCAAGTATTTTGGGGGTGTGACAGATTGGCATCAGAGCTAAGGTTATAGTGAACTAGGATGTATCTTGGACCCTAGACTATAACCACATCATCATAGCATCTCATCATTTCATCATAGGTGCATATTCATTTTACATGTTGTTTCATGCACACATTGTGCGAGTTATTTATACCCATACTCATATATATATATATATATATATATATATATATATATATATATATATATATATATATATATATATATATATATATATATATATATATATATATATATATATATATATATATATATATGATTATGTTGACCTGGTTCACAAGTGACATGTCTTCAGATACCCACCCTGTTATCCTTTCGTCGGATTTCGACATTGAAGATGCCTTGTCATCTTCCACTACCATTGTACTACTAGTTGCACTTACACTGCCATTAACACCATTGAATTGTTATAGGAACAAGGCTTTCCTATCATCCAGCCCATACATAGAATGCCGTTTGGTAGAGTATTCAGATTTAAATTTTAATGGATCTATTAGGATGCTTATTTCAAGGACGATAGTATATTTTCTTTCCTTCACTAGTAGGACGCTTACTACTCAGGTACTACCGCCACCATCAGCCGCTTATTACACTATTGGTCGTCCCATAGTGCGTACTTCAGTTTTTCCTCTTAGATGTCGCGAGATAGCGCGAAAGAGGGTAGTATTCCATTTACTATTAACACCATCACATCTCAGAGATCCTATACCCATATATGACAGGCCGCTTAAGAAGCAACCGCTATTTGACATACCATTACCATCTACCATACATTACACCACCTTATAGGTTTGAGGTTGGTGAGAGTTTGAGAGCCTCTACTTCTTGACAACCTACTACTCTTCATCGTTAGACGATGATCTCTAATTAATTGAGATTACCCACGAGTGTTTGGACGATACACTCTGAATAATACCACAAGCCTCACAAACACAATAAGAATTGCAACAAATCGCCCAAGGGTGGCATCTATCACAAGGACTCTATATTATCTTAAATATGATCGACTCATACCTCCATAACACAATAAACCAACAAGATACTTTGAACGGTACTATACCATCATAATGGAACTCATCACAACTCTCCCTTCATTATCAAGTTTGATTACACCACATTCTAAGCCGATAACTACATCATTAGTCGCTCTAGCAACACTCCACTGACCAATGTGGTCACAGTAGTAGATTTGACATGTAATTACAACTTTGGAAATATGCAAGTAAGACAATAGGATTAATAAAGACGAAGATGTCTTTACGATTAGATGGTCATGTTGACCAAGATAAAAGTGACTACCCTAGTTTTCGTGTTTCGGAGATAATAACAATTCCAGTAAGTTAAAGTCTAATTGAAATTTTGTACAAAAAAAAAAGATTTCTTGCAAACCTTACGAAGTACGATAAGTTATTGATTTTTAATGATTGGATTAAAACTCATTTTTAGCAACAATCTTCTTGAATTCCTTTTTCAAAGACATATATATAGATGAGATATTGTTTTTATCAAAATACAAAATATTTCGTAGTCATATCTTTTACATAACTATATTCATTACAAACTTCAAATAAAGTCACTCCAAGATACATTTATGACCAAATTTCACAATGTTTCACTCAAATAAATGTTGTTAATTTTAGAAACCATATCTCCAAGAAGGAACACGCATAACTCATGAACGAATCTCGAAAGCAACCACTATACCTACTTGCTATTTTACCTTAGATGCGAAAGAAACCCCTCTACCAAAGATTGCCAATATTGATACACCATGCCTTAACACCAATACTTCAAATTACGACCTTTTTCGCTCATCCCATATAATAAGACTCTCACGCTAGTATGAGCTCGTTGGATTAAAAGATCAAGGTACAATTACTCAACAAAATTTATATTCTTTTCGGAGATCGATATAGCTTAGTCACCTTGGGACAAGACCTTATTTTCATGAAAGGACATCGAGAGATTTCACCTGACCATAAGGCATTTAGCTTGCATTCATGGAAAATCAAACATCATTCGATGTGGTACCTACTTGACTCGAATCATTGGCACCAAATTTATGTCCTATATCCTTTCATACATAGACTATCCTTTTCAATTCACTGTAGATGCCTTAACGACACGTTCATCCTTCACGCTCTCAATATCACTACCATATTCTCGACCACTTCATAATCATAAACCACTGCCCTGTTATGAACTAAGATATTTACATTCTTTAAATAAGTGGATTAGTAGACTATTACCATTCCATAAGATCCACCTACGTATCTAATACACCATTCAACAAATTTTATTTCAAACTATTTTACTACCCTATGGGGAAATTGTTTTACCGAATTTCAAAAATAAGCTATTTTGTTACCGTACTATAAATGGATTTTTCCGTCATTACGCCAAGTATGTAATATTATTATGCAAAACAATTCTTATGTTACTTTGAAAGGAAATAATCAGGATACCATTTTTAATAACAATGCGTTGAACACCATCGAAAACTTTTGAGAAAAGTAATACAATTTTGACTAAATCAAGCATCGCATCATTAGTCCTCAACTATACATAGCCTGATCACCTATGTATAATTCAGGAAGAATTATGCCATGAAGTAAATAATTTTTTTTAGTATTGCTAATAACAATCTTCATGTAAAAGCATTTTAAACAAGTAAACTCTTTTGTAAATGTCTCTTTCTGACAAACTTTCCCCTGGATACTTACCTCACCTGTCACTCACTTAGCCATTAAGTTGGACTTTCCATTGACTTCTTTAGGAGAGACTTTCCCTATCATGTACTAGGAGGATTACTCGATACAAGAAAAACAATAAAAGGGTTACGGAACTACTAACCTAGACTAGAAGTATACACCAAGACAATTTATAACTCAACAACAATTCTAAGATGCCACTAGACCATCCGAACCACCATCTCTGACCTAGTTGTCCAATTCTATCATTCAAAGGTACTAGCAAGACTGAGCTACAGGATCGAACACATTGTGAAGGTACGCTAAACAACACTATAGAAATAAACCAAGCACCTAATTGAGACGGTAAAGCAATTCATTTAAACATGGCCTCATCTAAATGCAAACTTCCCTGCAGCAAGTTTACGCCAAGAATGATTGATTCGAATTATGGATATCGATATAGATTCCCCTAAAGCGTTGTGTCCTCAAGAAATTCTAGATAACCTCACCTATACATCAAGAAGGGCATCAGGCCCAAACATATTTCCCCAGCTTCATGTGGAAATGAAATAGACATTCATCGACATAGTATCAATGGACACCCTCATTTTGCCAACACGATGACAATTTCAACGATAAACCATTTCAGAACTTAAGTCGGTTGAATACCTAGGCTTGTAGTTTTGCCAGATAATCGCCAATAGGCATTTTCTAATATCAGGAACTAAACGTTAGACATCTATGCATTTATGCGAACATTACCTATCCTACTATTTTATCCTTGTTAGTGTTTTCACTTTTAAATGAAGTAGATTTAAAAATCGCGTTTATACAAATCACATATCTCGTAGAAAATAATTTTTGAATTGCCTATTTTGAACAAATACGATCCTTTTTGGTCAATATTTTGCAAAACCATTGTACAATGGGAAATAAATAAACATCAAACTTTGGTAAACAGTCCTATTCACTATATTTTGAAGACGGTTTCACATTTTTATAACTACTGAATTTTGAATCATCAAGAAAGAGATTACTTAGTAACCCATTTGCTCCATTTTCTAAATTAGTTTATTCGGAAAAATATTTCTACCAAAACTCACAATCACGAGATAAATTTTGAAAACCAATCACCTTACAAGATTGCTTATGCATTTAGGGTTTTGCGATTTGACAATAAGGAATATTAGAATGTGTGATGAAGGAAATTAGGAGGAACACCATAGATCGATTACAAACGTCAGAAATGAAGACCAAGCACAATTGACAAAGAAAGACACATGTCTTAGCATCCCTTAGACCAAAACACAAGGAATCAAAGTGTTACCCATATTCTATCTTCTTCGTATAACGCCCTTTTTGAAAAGTATAACGTTGTAGAATTAGTCACCAGATTCATTGTAACCGTTTCAATTATTCCTGATAAAGGTGATCGAATCACCTCAGACTTCTAGCAATCATTTTAAGATTTCCTTCGGAATCCCATTTAGATGTAAACACCGTCTATCATCCTCAGACCAATGGTCAGATTGAGAGGACAATTCAAACATAGGAAAGATATGCTCAGAAAGTGAGCAATTGACTCTAGAAATGGTTGGACTAACCATTTATCATAAATCATATTCGTTTGCAATGATAGTTATCGCACGAGCGTAGAGACTACACTATTTGAGGCACTTTATGGTCGAAGTACCAATTACCCACTTACAGACCGAAATTGGAAAGTTAAATTCACTGGTCTAGAACTAAACTATGGAACAACAAAGGAAATTTCACAAGTCAAGAACCAGCTACAAACAACGAGAAACTAGTAGAAGTTAGGTTGGTGCATGACGCACACCATGCGGATTGGGTATCCCTGAACAGCAAACCATCTAGATTCAAGTGGGAGAACGAACTAAGTTGAAAACTTTGCCTTGGAGAGGCATGATACAATTTTGGTAACACAAGAGATTGAACCTCTAGTATATTGAACCATTTAAGATTCATTTTGAATCAACCAGCTGACATACAAATTTGAGTTCTGGCAGAGTACAGCATCATATATTACCCATATTACATTATAAACCTCAAGAAGCACTGATCATCTATTGACGGACCGAACGCGGAAAAAGCCAAACTCACTATTCCTGTAAGTACTCATGAAATAACCAGGAATTTCCTGCAAATCAAGAATCAGTTACAAGTCGATAAGTTGTAAACCCTTAGAATTTCAAGTTGGTGGTAGGGTCACGTTAAAAGTTCTGCCTAGGAAAGGCATAATACCATTCAGAAAAATCCGGGAAGTTAAATTCGATGTACCCTGGACCATTAATGTTTCAGACAGAGTAGGCCAGTAACCCTCAGACTTGAGCCTTGTTGGAAAGTAGCAAGATTACACAAACATGTTTCACAATTTCAAATCCCGAGAAACAACTTTCAGATTAGTGACTCATGATTCCATTGGAAGGAATCGAACCCAATGACAAACCTAAATCTGGTGGGAGAACCAGTAGAAATCATGGACCGTGAGGTCGAACGGTTGAAGCAAAGTCGAATTCCTATAGTGAAAGTTCGCTGGAATTCTTAAAAAGGACCCGAATTTACTTGGGAACGGGAAGACCAAATGCAACTCAAGTATCCACGTCTTTTTACCAAATATACTTCAGAGACCAACACAAACCGAACTTCGGGCTGTTAGAGGGGAAGACTATCACAACTCGTAATTTCCGGTCATTTTTCTAAACTTCGACAATATACTATTCACAAATTACTATTCACCAATTACTATTCATCATTTTACTATTCATCATTTTTTAGGTCAATTTGATATTCTGAGAAGCCTTCAGAAATTTTACTATTCACTTGACACTATTCATTTCCGGAAGAAATACACTATTCACGTGCTTTACTCATTTTATCGTAAATTTAGTTTACGAGTATTCAAATTCGTGTAACCGTATTGGTTCAGGTGCGAATTCATGCAATATCATTAGGGACATTTCATACGGACTAGAAATAGTCTGCATATCATCATTATGGCACTTGCATACTATTCCACTTGTAGGATATTTAAATTAGTACTTTTCGTATAATTAACTTTTACGTTTAATTATTTCTAAATAAACATTAACACGCGACCAATAATGTGGCTAACACGTCCGACACTCCCGACTATGATCCCAACATATTTTTATATTCATTTTAATAATATAAAAATTATAATATTAATTTACCCGGTGTTTTCAAATCAATTGTTACATTTTACGGTCGAAGCTTATAACTCCGTCGGTTTGCGTTGTTTCAACCCGATAAATATTTTAACACCCAATTCTCATCAGGAATGTAAATTTATAATTTTTACAACGTCGTCACATTTTATTTGGTACAGATAAACTTTATTTCTAGCAAACTCGGTACCCGGTATACACTAAAACTAATACATTTACACAATATTATTCCAATATTACACCAAAAGTCTTCCCATTTCCTTTCTCCCCACTCCAAAACCGGCCACCCCATCCCCCATTTCTTACACATTTGAAAATTTGCTACTAACCCATTAATGTGTGTACTTATTGTCCAATTTCAATAATATACATATTAGAAAAGCTAGATATTTCACTCATTCTTTACTAGAGCAAGTAAAAACTTTTCTTCTTTTCTCTCTTGGTGGTTCATGGCAAAATAACAACAAGGATCCATTTTCATCAATTTTTCCAAGATCAAGTGACAATCAAGGGTATTTAGTATTTCTTGTTAGAGTTTTGAAGTTAAAACATAAGGTTTTGCAAGTTTTTCATCTCCACTAGTCCACTAATCTTCAAGTAAGTTATCAAGACCTATTTTCATAAATTATTCAAGTTATTTCATTGATCATTCAAGTTTATGCAAGATATGCATGCATATGTTGATGTATACCACTCTATATATACTTTTTATAACTTACAAGCCTTAGATATATTATATAGGTGAATCCTTGGTAGATTGTTGTGATGGATGATGTTTAGGAACCCATGACACCCTAAGAAGGGGTATGGTAGATCAAGAGTTGTTTTGATTGTTGATTGAAGTGGTTTTGAACAAGTTAGAAACTAGGAAAATCTATTTTTGACACTTTCAAAATGTTGCTGTCCCTTTTTGGCAAACGTGGAAAGATCAGGGGCAAGGGTGTAACTTTTGACCAAAGATTTAGAAAATATTTTCCGATACGAAACTATAGCCGAAAACGGGGATAAAAACGAGTTAATAACGAAGGAGATATAATTTTTGTAAATTTAACGACGAAAACTATTTTCTGAAAAACTGCATGCTGTTTGACAATTTTCAACATACAAATAGAGGCGTTAGACGTAACCTAGTGAAGCCGAGTTATCGAAAATATATTAACAAATACTAAAACGAATCCGTGGATATAAAGAACGAGGAAAATGAGCTTAAAACGACCAAGTTATACACGTTTTAAAATTGTCAAAACTATATATATATATATATATATATATATATATATATATATATATATATATATATATATATATATATATATATATATATATATATATATATATATATATATATATATATGTAATCACTACTAGAAAATAATATAACTACGTACTAAATGATTTATTTTCTAGATTTCTTATTCAAGGAGTTTATTTTAACTAACGAAGTACGTACGACTCAAGGTTTATTACGCGACTACTAGACATTATTTTAAGGTTTTCAAGACAAGGAATATAACACTAACATTTTTATACGATATATATTACGACAAGTTTTTATAACTCTATATGGACTTATTTTTCCTAAGTATGGAAAGTATTTTATTTGACAATAACTACTATTTCCAAGTTACGAGTGGTATAGGTATCATGTGCATGTGCATTCATTACATCACGGCATGATCTAAATTAGATCACGATTATTCATTTAGGTTGCGGCTAGTGTTCGCGCCTCATTGTCCCGACTACTTTACCATCATTGTACCATCTTTGTACCATCATTTCGAGGTGAGTTTTCATAGCCCCGTTTTCGATTACTTATTTTGATTTCAAATCCCACGGGGGAGAATACATTGCAACAACTATTTTTGTACATGCCCAAGTATTAAAAATTCCATACATTGCTTAAGTTGCCTTATTACCACGTCTTGACAAGTCCCCTTTATTATCATGGACCGTTAATTTTAGTACTAAGCGAGAGTGAGTGAATATATCTATTGAGGGTGACGCCTCCATTCGCGTTTGGGTTGCTCCAACGGGATGAATGCATTTCATGTCTTATCAATTTGAGTGCCTGGTAAACACTCTGTTGGGGCCATTACTATGTCTAGCTTCGGGGTCATGAGCTTAAGAGACAATGTAGCATTTTGACATTTTTGTCGGTTTACTTTATACTTGTGGCTAATGTACATACGATTTAATTTACAAACCTATGGAATTCACCAACATTCGTGTTGACGTTTTAGCAATGTATTTTCAGGTTATTAAGGTAGCTCCTGCTAGCATGCATTTGGACCTTCATGGAGTCGCGGAGTCGACGCGTCTCACTATATTTTTATGCACTTATGAACGTTTGATCTTGTTAAACTTATTTTATCGAAATTGACAACATCTTTTGGGACCTATGTTTTGTAAACTCTGAATGTTTTAATGATCAAACGATGTATTTTTCCAAACGACATTTTAGGTCGTTCAATATATCCTTGTTTGTGATGCTATGACAGTCACCCCCAGGTATTCCATTCCGCTGCCATTCAGGTATTTTGGGGGTGTGACAGATTGACATCAGAGCTAAGGTTATAGTGAACTAGGATGTATCTTGGACCCTAGACTATAACCACATCATCATAGCATCTCATCATTTCATCATAGGTGCATATTCATTTTACATGTTGTTTCATGCACACATTGTGCGAGTTATTTATACCCATACTCATATATATATATATATATATATATATATATATATATATATATATATATATATATATATATATATATATATATATATATATATATATGATTATGTTGACCTGGTTCACAAGTGACATGTCTTCAGATACCCACCCTGTTATCCTTTCGTCGGATTTCGACATTGAAGATGCCTTGTCATCTTCCACTACCATTGTACTACCAGTTGCACTTACACTGCCATTAACACCATTGAATTGTTATAGGAACAAGGCTTTCCTATCATCCAGCCCATACAAAGAATGCCGTTTGGTAGAGTATTCAGATTTAAATCTTAATGGATCTATTAGGATGCTTATTTCAAGGACGATAGTATATTTTCTTTCCTTCACTAGTAGGACGCTTACTACTCAGGTACTACCGCCACCATCAGCCGCTTATTACACTATTGGTCGTCCCATAGTGCGTACTTCAGTTTTTCCTCTTAGATGTCGCGAGATAGCGCGAAAGAGGGTAGTATTCCATTTACTATTAACACCATCACATCTCAGAGATCCTATACCCATATATGACAGGCCGCTTAAGAGGCAACCGCTATTTGACATACCATTACCATCTACCATACATTACACCACCTTATAGGTTTGAGGTTGGTGAGAGTTTGAGAGCCTCTACTTCTTGACAACCTACTACTCTTCATCATTAGACGATGATCTCTAATTAATTGAGATTACCCACGAGTGTTTGGACGATACACTCTGAATAATACCACAAGCCTCACAAACACAATAAGAATTGCAACAAATCGCCCAAGGGTGGCACCTATCACAAGGACTCTATATTATCTTAAATATGATCGACTCATACCTCCATAACACAATAAACCAACAAGATACTTTGAACGGTACTATACCATCATAATGGAACTCATCACAACTCTCCCTTCATTATCAAGTTTGATTACACCACATTCTAAGCCGATAACTACATCATTAGTCGCTCTAGCAACACTCCACCGACCAATGTGGTCACAGTAGTAGATTTGACATGTAATTACAACTTTGGAAATATGCAAGTAAGAAAATAGGATTAATAAAGACGAAGATGTTGTAACAATTCGCATTTTCAGGTTAATTACTATTTCCGGAAAATTTGACTATTCACTTTTACTATTCATTTTTCCCGAAAGTTTCCCGAAATTTGATTTTTATTTCATATTCTCGAGTGATAAATCATTTCCATGGCAAAATAAATGTTTGACATTCGTCAGATCTTTTTCGTGAAAGTTATTAAGGAATTACACGTTTTAGGGTAAAACGTCATTCAGAAATTCTACGCACAACGAAATTTGACTCCGTCAGGTGACCCCACATCAGAAAAATGTTTGACACACTCATGATTTATTTGAGAATAAATCATGACTGAGAAAAATATGACCAGAATAAACCTCGGCCGTGAAAAACTGGAATTTTCAGTTTTAAGCGTTTTTACTCAGCCGTAACCTTAGCCTATACCTGCACCGCATTTCTAAGACGATTTGAGTTTTCAACTTATTAGAAAAAGTCAACATATTTTTCCCTCCTCCATTGACCAAAAATCATTCCTTGATTTTATAAGTCATTCCTTGATTTTTAGGATTACGGTTTGATGTCTAAAAGACATTTAATACCAACCGACACTAGACTGAGCCCAGTCTAGACATTATAAGTCATTTTAAATCATTTTTATCACATTAGAATAGTAACATTTTACTTTTCTCAATTTTACGCAATATTCGTACATTTTACGTATTACGCGTTTTAGACCCGTATTTCCAGTTTTAGCAGGGTTTTACCACCCAAATGGAACCTACCACCCATTTTATATTTTATTATGGGACATATGGACATGTTTAACAATACTTTCAAGTTCCATAATTTTACGACACCCGGTTTTACGTTTTGAGACGTAACAACTTACGGTTGGCATTTCCCGGAGTCAAAACTCATCCAATAACTTGGATAATATCATCAAAAGTCCACCCTTGCTCCCCAAGGTTGGCAAACCGACTTAGGGGGGGGGGATTCAGCCCCTAGGTAGCTTAATCCCATGCTTTAAGCCTTAAGATGTGAACATGTGTTCAACTTGGTGAGCAAGTGTTGACTAGTCAAGGTTCTAACCTCCTCAAGACCTTATTTAAGCCTTCTCTTCCCCTCCTTGGTCATTCCAATGACCCACACACATAAAAACACACCATCATCTCATCCTTAGCTCATTTACTTCAAGTTCCATCCAAGAAATCAAGTGCAATATCCATACATAAACCCTAGTTTAGTTTTGATTCATCAAAACTACTTCAAATCCTTAGAAACTTTGGTGATTTCTCTTGAATTTGAATCCACTCAAGTCACCTCAATTTTCATCATCTCTCTTTCAAGATTACAAGAGTAGAAAGATTGCATGAAGTGAAGTGGGTTGAAGCAAGTCTATCAAAGTCCTATCCTTACATGTTAACTTCCTTTCATCTTTGAAAGCCAAAAGTTGTGAGCCAAACCCTAACTTGCTTCTTGTTAATTAATCATGTTCATATCATTTACATGTTATTATTGCTATATTATGTCTTGTATGAATGTCCATGGTGTATAAAAATGAGTAAAAGATGTTGTTATAATTGATTGTTACAACAAGTTACTAAAACAAGCAAACTAGTGACTTTCTTGGTAAGACCTGATAAAAATGGTAAAAATTTGATATTGGATTATTACATATTACAGTAGAGGACTTAACAAGGAAACCATAGCAATTTGAACCACCTAAAACGAGTATACGAGTCAAAAGTTATGATGATTTGAAATTACCAAAACTTTCCGGCAAAACTGCCAAAACTTTCTGTTACAGAAACATTAAACACGCAAAAAGAGGCATTTCTGGTCCGATTCATCAAAAAGTTAAAACATGAAAGTTGTCCGGAATCACGTTTTCCTTCAGGAACAAAGAGGCTCGAGCCTTGAAAACACTTTCTGAGTAAGATATTTCTCACTTTCTTAACAGCTATTTACATATATATAAGTCACTAGATTATGGTTATACTTTAAAAGGAATAAAAGGTCTTATGACCAATAATCAAGACCACCACCATGGCTAGAGCCAAGGTTGTGTCTCATGACCTTGAAACAAGGACTAAAGGTCATGGATAGGCCATGACGAAATGACCATAACAACTTACATAGGCGTAAACATGAAACAATGAATTAGGCGATAACATGAACAAGCAATTTGGATCTACTTCACCTAAAAGGAAACCATGAGATATTACCAAGAGAAAATGGTCATTCAAGACTTATGAAACTACCCCTAATAACAATCTTCATGTACTAATAAACTTTCCTAAGTTTATTCAAATATCGGACATGTAACTTTTCGGATGAAAACTTATATATATATACTTTATCAACTACTACAATAGTAGGGAGCCTCATGTGAGGAGTTCATTATGTAAGCCGTCGAGATGAGTTGTGGATTTACGAATTAAAGTGTCCTGGCTCCTCGAACGCTTACTAACATGACTTCTGAATTATGTCGGCCCGAACGGTAGTAAACGATATATAAAACATACATGTTTCATGAATCTTTTCTTTCAAAGACTTACATTATACACCATACCACATCATGGACTAAATGCAAGATATTTATATAGGCACTCATTCATATCCTTTACTCCGATCCTAAGTCGCAACATTCTATTCTAGGTTGCTCGTAGAAACCTACACGATCCAATCATCACCTTCATTACTTGCTATCCTACTTAAGGTGAGTTCATAGCCCCACTTTACATTACTTCAATGTTTTACAAACCCTTGGGGGGAATACATGCTATTTTAACCGAACACAATGCTTTCAAATTGTATGCTTGCCTGATTGTTTTATTAACACTAAGTACCAGCCTTGCTAAACCGAGATTCCTTATTATGAACCATTTAATCACTAGCAATAGTGAGCGCGAATATTGTGAATAGGCCTATTGGGATTGACGAATCCTATTTGTATTGACTAAGTTCAAACAAATGCACTAATATTTGAGATTTAGGTATGTTAGCAAAGTACCTACCGGGATAAATCTGCCGATCGATATTGGTACACGTTAACGTTTTGGTGTCATAAGCTTAGTGTATAATACATTTTATGGGCGTATAATAACGTAGCCTACCTGTTTTGTTTTCCAAACATTGGTGTGAGCCTATAACTCACACTACCAACATATTGTGTTCAAACATTAAACAAACTCTATGAATATCACTCAACCTTTGTGTTGACCTCTCAAGCATGTATTTCAGGTTCATGACGATCAAGGATGGCACGGAAGGACACGGATACTCAAGAGGGCTATAAATTTTATTATCATTCAAAACTCATTTAATGTAAATTGTAAACATGGAACCATTTGGGACCTCATTTTGTAATCTCTGATATTTATACAAATTTGAATGATAAACCTTTTAAAACGACTCAATTGGAGTTCGTTTTCTATTATTGTGACTATTGTGCCGTCGAGTAACACCCAGTTCGAATTCCGCTGCAACCATGAATTGGGGGTGTTACAGATTGGTACCAGAGCCATGGTTATAGAGAAACGGGTCTAAGTGAGACCTAAACTATAACTACAATCACAAACAAAAACATTTTATAGCCTTCCGCTCTCCGTGTCTTCCATCCTCCAGACGATTATGGACTTAGTAAGCATGTTATGCTTCACAAACATATTAGTATATTCATATATACCCATTTTGAGCATTTCCCCGTAAGCATTAGTTTATTGATATATAAACTCGGTTTATTTTCAATTGTTTATCTAAACAATGGACTAAACATATCTGTGTATGCCTATTCTAGGGCATTTCGACACAATCACATTCTCCCAATCATGTTCCTACTCCAACATTTTGTGTCCAAGACATTGTAACTAATTACAATGGTCTCATTCACTTTTCAAGACATTGTATGTTACAATGGTCTCATTCACTTTTCAAGACATTGTATATTACAATGGTCTCATTCACTTTTCAAGACATTGTATGTTACAATGGTCTCATTCACTTTTCAAGATATTGTGAGATACAATGGTCTCATTCATTTTCCAAGACATTGTGAGATACAATGGTCTCATTCATTTTCCAAAGACATTGTATCATACAATGGTCTTAACCATTTCTCAAATGTTTTGAGTCACACAATGGTCTAATTTACTTCCGAGACATTGTGATTTACGTAATGGTCTCTGGAATTATTCCATCACATCATCAATATCATTTCATATGATATCAAAAACCCATCACAATCTATCGATTTCCAAACAAGAAATATGAGATTTCTAAAGGACAAACTAAACCATCATCGACAAAAGCTGAACTTTCTCTACATTCATCAAAGTTTTCTTATGAAACCTTCATTATTAAAAGTTCGTGATCCTGGCCAAGTATGTTCTATTTTAGAACTACTTAAAACTTCCTTTCCATACGTACCTACCCTTACTATCTTCTATGCAATGGAATATGAAAACATACGTTACAAGTCTTGTATGGGCGGGACTTGCAACTGAATTGTTTGACATCGCCTTTGTTTAGTGGACAGTTTCCCGAAAGCAACGGACATATCAAAAGTATACCTAATTTAGGTATTTGAAAATTTTATCGAACCTTGGCTAAATATAGACTAGTCACCTATATTTAACCTAGGGACAGTGGAATATAGTCTGACTAACTATATTCGACTTAAAATTTTCAAATACTGAGAATAGCTGTACTAGGGTTATGTTTAGATTGATTTCCTACATGAACACGATAAACCACCAGAATACATTAAAACAATCTAGAGACACGATAGTGCCTTACCACTCAGCAAGATCTTAACACCTTATTTGTATGATCTAATTTTATTCTTGAAATTTTTCATTTATAAGATAATTCGAACTACTATCTTGGGATAGTTATCAATTCTTCTCTTCATCCCGTGGAAGTACCATCCTGTTTAGGATACCATTCCGTCATAAACCTTTAAAATCTCTTAAAATTTTAAAGCAAACTTGACATCTCTACCAATATTAACATTAAGCATACACTATGCACTTTTGTTTATCAACATATCACAACATTATCTTTACAACCGTTGCAAACACAAGCTCATTAACAGATCTTGATGCACTTTTAAAGCTCAAATCATCCATAGTTACACCACAAGTACCCTCATCAGCTTTACAAGATTGAATATTCATCTTGTACTTTTGGAACACCAGTATCATCTCGTAATACCCTACCTTGTAACTCACCGGCTAATTGTGAATGTTGTGTTGGGAATTCTTAAGTAGGATGATTTGTAATTATTTGAATGGATTGGGACGCCTTTTCATTTAAATAAAGACATTGTAAATCACCGAACCATAAGTTTATATTTCCCTATTTACATTGTTTGGGATGCCTCTCTATGTAAATAAAGAATTATTAACAAGTGGGCTTATTTGTATCCGAAATAACATAAGTATGAAGTCAATAAACACTAGGTACAACAACCGATTACCTACTAGGCTATGATTGCAATTACTATCTAAATTCCTATTAATATTCGACTGGTATATCAATTTCCTTTGATATTCGACTATTACCATACCTTTCCTACATAAAAGTAAGCCTCATCCTACACCATACACTGAAACGACAAATCAAACTATATCACCGGTAATCCCAGACTTTAGTCCTCATATGTAACCACACCTTTTCATCGACACAACTCTAACATATAACACACATAGAACTTCGGGACGAAGTTCCCCGTAAGGGGTAGAGACTGTAACAATTCGCATTTTCAGGTTAATTACTATTTCCGGAAAATTTCACTATTCACTTTTACTATTCATTTTTCCCGAAAGTTTCCCGAAATTTGATTTTTATTTCATATTCTCGAGTGATAAATCATTTCCATGGCAAAATAAATGTTTGACATTCGTCAGATCTTTTTCGTGAAAGTTATTAAGGAATTACACGTTTTAGGGTAAAACGTCATTCAGAAATTCTACGCACAACGAAATTTGACTCCGTCAGGTGACCCCACATCAGAAAAATGTTTGACACACTCATGATTTATTTGAGAATAAATCATGACTGAGAAAAATATGACCAGAATAAACCTCGGCCGTGAAAAACTGGAATTTTCAGTTTTAAGCGTTTTTACTCAGCCGTAACCTTAGCCTATACCTGCACCGCATTTCTAAGACGATTTGAGTTTTCAACTTATTAGAAAAAGTCAACATATTTTTCCCTCCTCCATTGACCAAAAATCATTCCTTGATTTTATAAGTCATTCCTTGATTTTTAGGATTACGGTTTGATGTCTAAAAGACATTTAATACCAACCGACACTAGACTGAGCCCAGTCTAGACATTATAAGTCATTTTAAATCATTTTTATCACATTAGAAAAGTAACATTTTAAATTTCTCAATTTTACGCAATATTCGTACATTTTACGTATTACACGTTTTACACCCGTATTTCCAGTTTTAGCAGGGTTTTACCACCCAAATGGAACCTACCACCCATTTTATATTTTATTATGGGACATATGGACATGTTTAACAATACTTTCAAGTTCCATAATTTTACGACACCCGGTTTTACGTATTGAGACGTAACAACTTACGGTTGGCATTTCCCGGAGTCAAAACTCATCCAATAACTTGGATAATATCATCAAAAGTCCACCCTTGCTCCCCAAGGTTGGCAAACCGACTTAGGGGGGGGATTCAGCCCCTAGGTGGCTTAATCCCATGCTTTAAGCCTTAAGATGTGAACATGTGTTCAACTTGGTGAGCAAGTGTTGACTAGTCAAGGTTCTAACCTCCTCAAGACCTTATTTAAGCCTTCTCTTCCCCTCCTTGGTCATTCCAATGACCCACACACATAAAAACACACCATCATCTCATCCTTAGCTCATTTACTTCAAGTTCCATCCAAGAAATCAAGTGCAATATCCATACATAAACCCTAGTTTAGTTTTGATTCATCAAAACTACTTCAAATCCTTAGAAACTTTGGTGATTTCTCTTGAATTTGAATCCACTCAAGTCACCTCAATTTTCATCATCTCTCTTTCAAGATTACAAGAGTAGAAAGATTGCATGAAGTGAAGTGGGTTGAAGCAAGTCTATCAAAGTCCTATCCTTACATGTTAACTTCCTTTCATCTTTGAAAGCCAAAAGTTGTGAGCCAAACCCTAACTTGCTTCTTGTTAATTAATCATGTTCATATCATTTACATGTTATTATTGCTATATTATGTCTTGTATGAATGTCCATGGTGTATAAAAATGAGTAAAAGATGTTGTTATAATTGATTGTTACAACAAGTTACTAAAACAAGCAAACTAGTGACTTTCTTGGTAAGACCTGATAAAAATGGTAAAAATTTGATATTGGATTATTACATATTACAGTAGAGGACTTAACAAGGAAACCATAGCAATTTGAACCACCTAAAACGAGTATACGAGTCAAAAGTTATAACGATTTGAAATTACCAAAACTTTCCGGCAAAACTGCCAAAACTTTCTGTTACAGAAACATTAAACATGCAAAAAGAGGCATTTCTGGTCCGATTCATCAAAAAGTTAAAACACGAAAGTTGTCCGGAATCACGTTTTCCTTCAGGAACAAAGAGGCTCGAGCCTTGAAAACACTTTCTGAGTAAGATATTTCTCAATTTCTTAACAGCTATTTACATATATATAAGTCACTAGATTATGGTTATACTTTAAAAGGAATAAAAGGTCTTATGACCAATAATCAAGACCACCACCATGGCTAGAGCCAAGGTTGTGTCTCATGACCTTGAAACAAGGACTAAAGGTCATGGATAGGCCATGACGAAATGACCATAACAACTTACATAGGCGTAAACATGAAACAATGAATTAGGCGATAACATGAACAAGCAATTTGGATCTACTTCACCTAAAAGGAAACCATGAGATATTACCAAGAGAAAATGGTCATTCAAGACTTATGAAACTACCCCTAATAACAATCTTCATGTACTAATAAACTTTCCTAAGTTTATTCAAATATCGGACATGTAACTTTTAGGATCAAAACTTATATATATATATACTTTATCAACTACTACAATAGTAGGGAGCCTCATGTGAGGAGTTCATTATGTAAGCCGTCGAGATGAGTTGTGGATTTACGAATTAAAGTGTCCTGGCTCCTCGAACGCTTACTAACATGACTTCTGAATTATGTCGGCCCGAACGGTAGTAAACGATATATAAAACATACATGTTTCATGAATCTTTTCTTTCAAAGACTTACATTATACACCATACCACATCATGGACTAAATGCAATATATTTATATAGGCACTCATTCATATCCTTTACTCCGATCCTAAGTCGCAACATTCTATTCTAGGTTGCTCGTAGAAACCTACACGATCCAATCATCACCTTCATTACTTGCTATCCTACTTAAGGTGAGTTCATAGCCCCACTTTACATTACTTCAATGTTTTACAAACCCTTGGGGGGAATACATGCTATTTTAACCGAACACAATGCTTTCAAATTGTATGCTTGCCTGATTGTTTTACTAACACTAAGTACCAGCCTTGCTAAACCGAGATTCCTTATTATGAACCATTTAATCACTAGCAATAGTGAGCGCGAATATTGTGAATAGGCCTATTGGGATTGACGAATCCTATTTGTATTGACTAAGTTCAAACAAATGCACTAATATTTGAGATTTAGGTATGTTAGCAAAGTACCTACCGGGATAAATCTGCCGATCGATATTGGTACACGTTAACGTTTTGGTGTCATAAGCTTAGTGTATAATACATTTTATGGGCGTATAATAACGTAGCCTACCTGTTTTGTTTTCCAAACATTGGTGTGAGCCTATAACTCACACTACCAACATATTGTGTTCAAACATTAAACAAACTCTATGAATATCACTCAACCTTTGTGTTGACCTCTCAAGCATGTATTTCAGGTTCATGACGATCAAGGATGGCACGGAAGGACACGGATACTCAAGAGGGCTATAAATTTTATTATCATTCAAAACTCATTTAATGTAAATTGTAAACATGGAACCATTTGGGACCTCATTTTGTAATCTCTGATATTTATACAAATTTGAATGATAAACCTTTTAAAACGACTCAATTGGAGTTCGTTTTCTATTATTGTGACTATTGTGCCGTCGAGTAACACCCAGTTCGAATTCCGCTGCAACCATGAATTGGGGGTGTTACAGGTGTCTTTACGATTAGATGGTCATGTTGACCAAGATAAAAGTGACTACCCTAGTTTTCGTGTTTCGGAGATAATAACAATTCGAGTAAGTTAAAGTCTAATTGAAATTTTGTACAAAAAAAAAAAGATTTCTTGCAAACCTTACGAAGTACGATAAGTTATTGATTTTTAATGGTTGGATTAAAACTCATTTTTAGCAACAATCTTCTTGAATTCCTTTTTCAAAGACATATATATAGATGAGATATTGTTTTTATCAAAATACAAAATATTTCGTAGTCACATCTTTTACATAACTATATTCATTACAAACTTCAAATAAAGTCACTCCAAGATACATTTATGACCAAATTTCACAATGTTTCACTCAAATAAATGTTGTTAATTTTAGAAACCATATCTCCAAGAAGGAACACGCATAACTCATGAACGAATCTCGAAAGCAACCACTATACCTACTTGCTATTTTACCTTAGATGCGAAAGAAACCCCTCTACCAAAGATTGCCAATATTGATACACCATGCCTTAACACCAATACTTCAAATTACGACCTTTTTCGCTCATCCCATATAATAAGACTCTCACGCTAGTATGAGCTCGTTGGATTAAAAGATCAAGGTACAATTACTCAACAAAATTTATATTCTTTTCGGAGATCGATATAGCTTAGTCACCTTGGGACAAGACCTTATTTTCATGAAAGGACATCGAGAGATTTCACCTGACCATAAGGCATTTAGCTTGCATTCATGGAAAATCAAACATCATTCGATGTGGTACCTACTTGACTCGAATCATTGGCACCAAATTTATGTTCTATATCCTTTCATACATAGACTATCCTTTTCAATTCACTGTAGATGCCTTAACGACACGTTCATCCTTCACGCTCTCAATATCACTACCATATTCTCGACCACTTCATAATCATAAACCACTGCCCTGTTATGAACTAAGATATTTACATTCTTTAAATAAGTGGATTAGTAGACTGTCACAACTCACCATTTCAGGTCATTTCAGGTCATTTCCCGAACTTTGGAAAAACACTATTCATCAAACACTATTCATCAAAACACTATTCATCAGTTTACTATTCATCACTTTTGGTGTCAGTTTGACATTCCGAGAAGCATTCAGAAATTTTACTATTCACGGAACACTATTCATTGCGGGAAAAGATTTCATCATTCACGTGCATTACACATTTCATCGTAAATTTAGTTTACGGGTATTCAAATTCGCGTAACCGTATTGGTTCAGGTGCGAATTCATGCATTATCAGTAATGACATTTCATACGGACTGGAGATAGTCTGCATATCATCAGTAGGTCATTTACATGTTATACCACTCTTAGGATTTTCAAATTTCTATATTCAGTACATTTAACGTTTTTACGTATAAGTATTTATAGTAAAACGTTAACTCCCGGTTTATACACGACGAATATATCTAAACATTCCCACAATGGTCCCGACATATTTTTATATCCATTTTAACATCATAAAAGTTATAACATTCAGTTACCCAGTATTTTGGAAATTTATTTTATTTATAACGTACGCTTATGAATATAACGACAGTTTTCGTGAAAACTAAACAATAATCACCCGAACACTCAGTAATTGTACCCAACATATTTTCAACATATTTTTATCATTATTATGACTTTATTTCATCCTGGTTAACTTCGTGAATGTTTATTGCTATTAAACCCGGTACCCGATTATGACTAATACTTACACCAAACTACAACTAATATTACACTATATTTTCTAAGTGATCAAAACCGTTTTGGCTACTCCTTTTCACACCATAACCGGCCACATGAAACACCCCTTAACTTTGTTCATTGATTTCCTATTATTAAACTAATAAACACTTAAAACCTTACTTTACCAAAATTCAAGAATCATAAATCACACTTTTAGGAAAGATCAAAGTTCATCTCATCTTTTCCCCTCTCTTGCAAAACCCACGACCAAAACCAAACCATATGATCCATCCATGGTTTTTCAAAAGCTAAAGCACCAAAGTTGTTCCTTTTACTTGCCTAATCAAGAATCAATCAAGAAAAACACAAGAAATCCAAGCATAATCATCATCTAATCATCTCATTTTATCAAGTAAGTTATCAAATTTATTTTTTCATGGATCATCTTATATTTACATGTATTTCATGAGTATCATGCTAAAAACCATGTACAAGTAGCTATACCACCCTTTATTTTGTCTAAAATGAAACATACAAACCCTAACTTTTTAGTTATGAATCCCCTTGCTATAATAACTTGGTTAGGAGTCCATGGCACCCTAAGAAGGTGTATGGTAGGATTAGATTAGCCATGTGGTGATTACAAGAGGTTTGGTGATGGTAGAAATTAGTTTTAAACCTTGAAAACTTGATTTGGAACCTATTTTAGACATGCTGTCCCGTTTTGTAAAAATCTGGAAAATCAGTAAACACCAAGGAAACTTTGGCAAAATTTTTAGAAAATACTTTCAAAAACGAATCCGTAGGCGAAAGAACGGATTAAAAAGAGTTTATAACGAAGAAGTTATGATTTTTGCAAGATTGTTGACGAAAAGTATTTTCTGGAAATTAGTTGCTGTTGGACGTTTTTCGTCGGTCAAAAAGAGGCTTTAGACGTAACCCGGAGGAGCCGAGCTTTCCAAAATATATTACTACATACTAAGACGTAACCGTGGATATAAAGAACAAGTAAAACGGACAAGTAACGACAAAGATATTCACGTTTGAATATCGGCTAAAACCATTTTTATTTGACAGCTTTTAATAAAAATGGACACTAAAACTACGAAGTACTTTTATAAGCTAGACATAATATTAAGTACCAAGCTTTATAACTAATGAAGTATTAGTTATTACAAGTATATTTTCATCATTTCAAGGCGATATTTCAAGGATTACAACCCGAGGATTTCAACATTAACATGGAAACATACGATATATATATAAGTATATATATTGCAACTAGCTTATTATATTTTCTAATAGCAATATTTTTCCAAATTCTTGGATTATATACTTTTGATAACAACAAGTGTTTTTTCAAAGAGTAGAGTGGTATAGGAAACATGTGCATGGACATTCATAACATCATTTCATGATCTAAAGTAGATCGTTCATCATTCATATTAGGTTGCGGCTAGTGTGCGCGCCTTGTTTTTCAGCTCATTACATGTTCATGGTACCATCATATTGGGTTGCAGCAGCTAATTGTTCATTGGTGTTCATTTCATTTCATCACAGTTTCATCAGTTGAGGTGAGTTTTCATAGCCCCGTTTTCAATTCAACATTTTTGATTGTTTTCAAATCCCACGGGGGGAATACATTGCACCATTTTAGTACGAGCCCAAGTATTCAAACATGTACATAGCTTAAGTTACCTTGCCATGTGATAAGTCCCCTGTAACATCATGAACCGTTAATTTACCGTTAAGCGAGAGTGAGTGGATAGATCTATTGAGGGTGACGCCTCCATCCGTGGTAGTGATTACCAACAGTAAGCGGATGCATGTCATGTCTTTTACATTTGAATGTTTCGGCAGAACATTCGGGAGGGGCATAGAATTTCATCAGTCATAGCTTCGGTGTCATGAGCTTAAGGCTATTGTACAATTTTCATGAGATTTTTATCTTGCACTTTTACTTGTGGTGGCCGTACATCATTACATTTTACAAACCTATGGAATTCACCAACATTCGTGTTGACGTTTTAGCAATGTATTTCAGGTTATTAAGGTAGCTCATGTGACTTGCATTTGGACCTTCATGGAGTCGCGGAGTCGACGCGTCTCATCATTATTTCATGCACTTATGTAAACGTTTGATCTATTATGACTTGTTTTCATAAACTTGCAACACATTTTGGGGACCTCATTTTGTAAACTCTGAATTATTTCAATGATCAAATGCAGTATTTTCCAAACGACACTTTAGGTCGTTCAATGTAACTGTAACTGTGGTGCTATGACAGACACCCCCAGGTATTCCATTCTGCTGCAAGTCAGGTAAATTGGGGGTGTGACAGATTGGCATCAGAGCTAAGGTTATAGCGAACTAGGATGTATCTTGGACCCTAGACTATAACCACATCAGCATAGCATCTCATCATTTCATCATAAGTGCATAATCATGATACATGTTGTTTCATACATACCCTATGCGAGTTATTTATACTCATATCCGTATATGTATATCATTTTATTGACCTGGTTCACAAGTGACATGTCTTCAGATACTCACCCTGACATCCTTTTATCGGATTCCGACATTGAAGATGCCTTGTCATTTTACACTACCATTATACCACCAGTTGCATTTACACCACCATTAGTACTATTGATTTGCCATAGGAACAGGGTTTTCCTATCATTCAGCCCGTACATAGAATGCCTTTTGGTAGTGTATTCAGAATTAATCTTAATGGACTTATTAGGATGCTTATTGCAAGGAAGATAGTGTGTTTTCTTTCCATCACTAGTAGGGCACTTGCTACTCAGGTACTATCACCACCATCGGTTACTTATTACACTATTGGCCTTCCCACAGTGTGTACTTTAGTTTTACCTTTTGGATGTCGCGAGGTAGCGCGAAAGAGGGTAGTATTCCATTCACTAGTACCATCATTGTCATTTCCTTTTCCATTCCCATTTGCTCAGACTTCAATCGTTTCGCAACATTTTAGCATTGTCTCATCAGGAATTAGGTTGATTTCGTTTTTGACAAATTAGTAGACTATTACCATTCGACAAGATTCACCCACGTATCCAATACACCATTCAAGCTATTTTACTATCATATGGGGAAACTGTTTTACAGAAAAATTTCTGAAGTAAGCTATTTTATTACCATCCTATAAATTGATTTTCTGTCATTACACCAAGTATTTACTATTATTACGCGAAGCAATTTTCATGTTAGTTGAAAGGAAACATCAGGATACCATTTTAATAACAATGCGTTGAACACCATCTAAAACTTTTGAGAAAAGTTATGATATTTTGACAAAATCCAACATCGCATCATTAGTCCTCAATTGTACATAGCCTGATCACCTATGTAAAATTCAGGAAGGATTATGCCATGAAGGAAATAATTACCTTTTCAAAGGATTGTTAATAACAAACTTCATCCAAAAGTTTTGTAAACGAAGGAACTCTTTCATAAACATCCCTTTTGCCGAATTATCCCTGGATACTTACCCCACCAGTCACTCACTCAGACATTAAGTTGGATTTTCCCATTGACTTCCCTAGGAGAGACTTTCCATATCAATTACATGCAGGATTCCTTTATACAATAAAAGCAATGCAAGGATTTCAGAACTACTAAACAGGACTAGAAGTATATAGTGAGAGAATTCATAACTCAACAACAATCCTAAAATACTGCGAGACCATCTGAATCACCATCCCTGACTTAGTTGTCAAATTCTATCATTTAAGGGTACTAGCTAGACTGAGCTACAGGATTGAACTCAATATAGATGTCCGCAGGACAACACAATAGAAATAAACCAAGCTTCTAATTGAGACTGTAGAGCATTTCATTTAAAAATGGCCTCATCCATACTTGAACTTTCCTGCAGTAAGTTTTCACAAGGTACAATTGTTTGAATCAAGAATATCGATGTAGATTCCTCTAAGGCATTATGTCTAGAAATTTCAGATAACCTCACCTTCATACCAAGCAAGGGATCAAACCAGAACATATCTCCTCATCTACATGGGAAAACAGAATAGACATTCATCGACACAACATCAAGTGATACCTTCGTCTTGCCAATTACAACGATAAACTATTTCAGGACTTAAGTTAGTCTAAATACCTATGCTTGTAGTTATGCCAGATAACCATCAATAGACATTATCCAACCTCAGGAACTAAGTGTTAGACATCTATGCATTTAAGCGAACATTTCCTATTCTATCATTTTATTTTTTTCAGTGTTTTCACTTTTAAATAAAGTTGATGCATTTACATAAATCACATACCTTGTGGAAAAATGATTTCTGAAATTCCTATTTTGAACAAGTACGATCCTCTTTGGTCAATCTTTAGCAACACTATGGTACAATGAGAAATATACATAAACATCAAACTTTGGTAAGCAGTCTTAATCACAACATGTTTGAAAACATTTTTCTACTTCATAACTACTGAAATTTTGAATCATCAAGAAAAATATTACCCAGTAAATCAATTGCTTCATTTTTTCTAAACTCGTTTATTCAGAAAAAGATTTCAAACTCACAATCGCGAGACAAATTTCCAGAACCAACTTCCCTACAACATCGCTTATGCATTTAGGATTTGTGACTTGACAATAGAGAATATTTGGAATATGTGATGAAGGAATTAGGAGGAACATCACAAATTGATCACGAACTTCAGTAGTGGAGACCAAACCCACTAGACAAAGAAGGACATATGTCTTATCATCCGTTGGAACAAAACACAAGGAATCAAATTGTTACCTATATTCTATCCCTTCAGATAACGCCAAGTTCGAAGGACCGAACGTTATGGAATTAGTCACAAAGGTTTATTGTAACCATTTCAGTTGTTCCTGTTAAGGAGACCGTTTCAACTTGGACCTCAGGTAATCATTTCAGGATTTCCTTCAGAAACTCATTTGGATGTGAACATCACCTATCATCCTCAGACCAATGGTCAAAGCGAGAGAACAATTCAAACATAGGAAAGTATGCTCAGAGCATGAGTGATTGACCCTAGAAATGGTTGGACTAATCATTTAACATAAATCAAATTCATCTACAACAATAGTTATCACACCATCAGTGAGAAACTGGCAGAAGTTAGATTGGTACATAACACACATTATTTGGATATATCCTGAACAACAAACCATCCAGATTCAAGTGGGAGAACAAACTAAGTTAAAAGCAATGCCTTGGATTGGCATGATACAAATTGGATAACAAGAAAGGTTGAACCTTTAGCATATTGGACTATTTAAGATTCATTTTAGAATCGACCAACTAGCATACAAACTTGAGTTCTGGCAGAATTCAGCAGTATATATTACCAGTACCACATTTAAAACATTAAGAAGCGCAGACCATCGATTGATGGGCCAAACTCAGAAAAAGCTCAACTCACTAGTTCAGTAGGCATTCATGAGATAACCAGAAATTTTCTACAAGTCAAGAATCAGTTACAAGTTCAATAAGTCGTAAACCATTAAAACTTCAAGTTTTGCAGAGTTGGAAGAAAGTTCTGCCTAGGAAAGGCATGTTATCGTTCAGAAAACTTGGAAAGTTACACCAATATACACTGGACCATTTATATTTCAGACAGGGTAGGCCTAGTGGCCGTCAGACTTGAACATTGTCAGAGAACAACAGGATTACACGAACATATTTCACATTTTCAGATCCCCAAAAATGACTTTCAGATGAGTCACTCATGATTCCATTGGAAGGGATCCAACCCAAATGACAATCTCAGACCTTGTAAGAGAACCAACAGAAACCATGGACCGTGTGGTCAAACAGTTGAATCAGAGTCGAATTCCTATCGTTAGAGTTCGCTGGAATTCTCGAATATCATCACCTTTTCACCAATATGTTTTCAGAGACCAACATAAACTGAACTTCGGGACGAAGTTCCATTTAGAGGGGAAGAATGTCACAACTCACCATTTCAGGTCATTTCAGGTCATTTCCCGAACTTTGGAAAAACACTATTCATTAAACACTATTCATCAAAACACTATTCATCAGTTTACTATTCATCACTTTTGGTGTCAGTTTGACATTCCGAGAAGCATTCAGAAATTTTACTATTCACGGAACACTATTCATTGCGGGAAAAGATTTCATCATTCACGTGCATTACACATTTCATCGTAAATTTAGTTTACGGGTATTCAAATTCGCGTAACCGTATTGGTTCAGGTGCGAATTCATGCATTATCAGTAATGACATTTCATACGGACTGGAGATAGTCTGCATATCATCAGTAGGTCATTTACATGTTATACCACTCTTAGGATTTTCAAATTTCTATATTCAGTACATTTAACGTTTTTACGTATAAGTATTTATAGTAAAACGTTAACTCCCGGTTTATACACGACGAATATATCTAAACATTCCCACAATGGTCCTGACATATTTTTATATCCATTTTAACATCATAAAAGTTATAACATTCAGTTACCCAGTATTTTGGAAATTTATTTTATTTATAACGTACGCTTATGAATATAACGACAGTTTTCATGAAAACTAAACAATAATCACCCGAACACTCAGTAATTGTACCCAACATATTTTCAACATATTTTTATCATTATTATGACTTTATTTCATCCTGGTTAACTTCGTGAATGTTTATTGCTATTAAACCCGGTACCCGATTATGACTAATACTTACACCAAACTACAACTAATATTACACTATATTTTCTAAGTGATCAAAACCGTTTTGGCTACTCCTTTTCACACCATAACCGGCCACATGAAACACCCCTTAACTTTGTTCATTGATTTCCTATTATTAAACTAATAAACACTTAAAACCTTACTTTACCAAAATTCAAGAATCATAAATCACACTTTTAGGAAAGATCAAAGTTCATCTCATCTTTTCCCCTCTCTTGCAAAACCCACGACCAAAACCAAACCATATGATCCATCCATGGTTTTTCAAAAGCTAAAGCACCAAAGTTGTTCCTTTTACTTGCCTAATCAAGAATCAATCAAGAAAAACACAAGAAATCCAAGCATAATCATCATCTAATCATCTCATTTTATCAAGTAAGTTATCAAATTTATTTTTTCATGGATCATCTTATATTTACATGTATTTCATGAGTATCATGCTAAAAACCATGTACAAGTAGCTATACCACCCTTTATTTTGTCTAAAATGAAACATACAAACCCTAACTTTTTAGTTATGAATCCCCTTGCTATAATAACTTGGTTAGGAGTCCATGGCACCCTAAGAAGGTGTATGGTAGGATTAGATTAGCCATGTGGTGATTACAAGAGGTTTGGTGATTGTAGAAATTAGTTTTAAACCTTGAAAACTTGATTTGGAACCTATTTTAGACATGCTGTCCCGTTTTGTAAAAATCTGGAAAATCAGTAAACACCAAGGAAACTTTGGCAAAATTTTTAGAAAATACTTTCAAAAACGAATCCGTAGGCGAAAGAACGGATTAAAAAGAGTTTATAACGAAGAAGTTATGATTTTTGCAAGATTGTTGACGAAAAGTATTTTCTGGAAATTAGTTGCTGTTGGACGTTTTTCGTCGGTCAAAAAGAGGCTTTAGACGTAACCCGGAGGAGCCGAGCTTTCCAAAATATATTACTACATACTAAGACGTAACCGTGGATATAAAGAACAAGTAAAACGGACAAGTAACGACAAAGATATTCACGTTTGAATATCGGCTAAAACCATTTTTATTTGACAGCTTTTAATAAAAATGGACACTAAAACTACGAAGTACTTTTATAAGCTAGACATAATATTAAGTACCAAGCTTTATAACTAATGAAGTATTAGTTATTACAAGTATATTTTCATCATTTCAAGGCGATATTTCAAGGATTACAACCCGAGGATTTCAACATTAACATGGAAACATACGATATATATATAAGTATATATATTGCAACTAGCTTATTATATTTTCTAATAGCAATATTTTTCCAAATTCTTGGATTATATACTTTTGATAACAACAAGTGTTTTTTCAAAGAGTAGAGTGGTATAGGAAACATGTGCATGGACATTCATAACATCATTTCATGATCTAAAGTAGATCGTTCATCATTCATATTAGGTTGCGGCTAGTGTGCGCGCCTTGTTTTTCAGCTCATTACATGTTCATGGTACCATCATATTGGGTTGCAGCAGCTAATTGTTCATTGGTGTTCATTTCATTTCATCACAGTTTCATCAGTTGAGGTGAGTTTTCATAGCCCCGTTTTCAATTCAACATTTTTGATTGTTTTCAAATCCCACGGGGGGAATACATTGCACCATTTTAGTACGAGCCCAAGTATTCAAACATGTACATAGCTTAAGTTACCTTGCCATGTGATAAGTCCCCTGTAACATCATGAACCGTTAATTTACCGTTAAGCGAGAGTGAGTGGATAGATCTATTGAGGGTGACGCCTCCATCCGTGGTAGTGATTACCAACAGTAAGCGGATGCATGTCATGTCTTTTACATTTGAATGTTTCGGCAGAACATTCGGGAGGGGCATAGAATTTCATCAGTCATAGCTTCGGTGTCATGAGCTTAAGGCTATTGTACAATTTTCATGAGATTTTTATCTTGCACTTTTACTTGTGGTGGCCGTACATCATTACATTTTACAAACCTATGGAATTCACCAACATTCGTGTTGACGTTTTAGCAATGTATTTCAGGTTATTAAGGTAGCTCATGTGACTTGCATTTGGACCTTCATGGAGTCGCGGAGTCGACGCGTCTCATCATTATTTCATGCACTTATGTAAACGTTTGATCTATTATGACTTGTTTTCATAAACTTGCAACACATTTTGGGGACCTCATTTTGTAAACTCTGAATTATTTCAATGATCAAATGCAGTATTTTCCAAACGACACTTTAGGTCGTTCAATGTAACTGTAACTGTGGTGCTATGACAGACACCCCCAGGTATTCCATTCCGCTGCAAGTCAGGTAAATTGGGGGTGTGACATAGACTATTACCATTCCATAAGATCCACCTACGTATCTAATACACCATTCAACAAATTTTATTTCAAACTATTTTACTACCCTATGGGGAAATTGTTTTACCGAATTTCAAAAATAAGCTATTTTGTTACCGTACTATAAATGGATTTTTCCGTCATTACGCCAAGTATTTAATATTATTATGCAAAACAATTCTTATGTTACTTTGAAAGGAAATAATCAGGATACCATTTTTAATAACAATGCGTTGAACACCATATAAAACTTTTGAGAAAAGTAATACAATTTTGACTAAATCAAGCATCGCATCATTAGTCCTCAACTATACATAGCCTGATCACCTATGTATAATTCAGGAAGAATTATGCCATGAAGTAAATAATTTTTTTTTAGTATTGCTAATAACAATCTTCATGTAAAAGCATTTTAAACAAGTAAACTCTTTTGTAAATGTCTCTTTCTGACAAACTTTCCCCTGGATACTTACCTCACCTGTCACTCACTTAGCCATTAAGTTGGACTTTCCATTGACTTCTTTAGGAGAGACTTTCCCTATCAAGTACTAGGAGGATTACTCGATACAAGAAAAACAATAAAAGGGTTACGGAACTACTAACCTAGACTAGAAGTATACACCAAGACAATTTATAACTCAACAACAATTCTAAGATGCCACTAGACCATCCGAACCACCATCTCTGACCTAGTTGTCCAATTCTATCATTCAAAGGTACTAGCAAGACTGAGCTACAAGATCGAACACATTGTGAAGGTACGCTAAACAACACTATAGAAATAAACCAAGCACCTAATTGAGACGGTAAAGCAATTCATTTAAACATGGCCTCATCTAAATGCAAACTTCCCTGCAGCAAGTTTACGCCAAGAATGATTGATTCGAATTATGGATATCGATATAGATTCCCCTAAAGCGTTGTGTCCTCAAGAAATTCTAGATAACCTCACCTATACATCAAGAGAGGCATCAGGCCCAAACATATTTCCCCAGCTTCATGTGGAAATGAAATAGACATTCATCGACATAGTATCAATGGACACCCTCATTTTGCCAACACGATGACAATTTCAACGATAAACCATTTCAGAACTTAAGTCGGTTGAATACCTAGGCTTGTAGTTTTGCCAGATAATCGCCAATAGGCATTTTCTAATATCAGGAACTAAACGTTAGACATCTATGCATTTATGCGAACATTACCTATCCTACTATTTTAACCTTGTTAGTGTTTTCACTTTTAAATGAAGTAGATTTAAAAATTGTGTTTATACAAATCACATACCTCGTAGAAAATAATTTTTGAATTGCCTATTTTGAACAAATACGATCCTTTTTGGTCAATATTTTGCAAAACCATTGTACAATGGGAAATAAATAAACATCAAACTTTGGTAAACAGTCCTATTCACTATATTTTGAAGACGGTTTCACATTTTTATAACTACTGAATTTTGAATCATCAAGAAAGAGATTACTTAGTAACCCATTTGCTCCATTTTCTAAATTAGTTTATTCGGAAAAATATTTCTACCAAAACTCACAATCACGAGATAAATTTTGAAAACCAATCACCTTACAAGATTGCTTATGCATTTAGGGTTTTGCGATTTGACAATAAGGAATATTAGAATGTGTGATGAAGGAAATTAGGAGGAACACCATAGATCGATTACAAACGTCAGAAATGAAGACCAAACACAATTGGCAAAGAAAGACACATGTCTTAGCATCCCTTAGACCAAAACACAAGGAATCAAAGTGTTACCCATATTCTATCTTCTTCGTATAACGCCCTTTTCGAAAAGTATAACGTTGTAGAATTAGTCACCAGATTCATTGTAACCATTTCAATTATTCCTGATAAAGGTGATCGAATCACCTCAGACTTCTAGCAATCATTTTAAGATTTCCTTCGGAATCCCATTTAGATGTAAACACCGTCTATCATCCTCAGACCAATGGTCAGATTGAGAGGACAATTCAAACATAGGAAAGATATGCTCAGAAAGTGAGCAATTGACTATAGAAATGGTTGGACTATCCATTTATCATAAATCATATTCGTTTGAAATGATAGTTATCGCACAAGCGTAGAGACTACACTATTTGAGGCACTTTATGGTCGAAGTACCAATTACCCACTTACAGACCGAAATTGGAAAGTTAAATTCACTGGTCTAGAACTAAACTATGGAACAATAAAGGAAATTTCACAAGTCAAGAATCAACTACAAACAACGAGAAACTAGTAGAAGTTAGGTTGGTGCATGACGCACACCATGCGGATTGGGTATCCCTGAACAGCAAACCATCTAGATTCAAGTGGGAGAACGAACTAAGTTGAAAATTTTGCCTTGGAGAGGCATGATACAATTTTGGTAACACAAGAGATTGAACCTCTAGTATATTGAACCATTTAAGATTCATTTTGAATCGACCAGCTGACATACAAATTTGAGTTCTGGCAGAGTTCAGCATCATATATTACCCATATTACATTGTAAACCTCAAGAAGCACTGATCATCTATTGACGGACCGAACGCGGAAAAAGCCAAACTCACTATTCCTGTTAGTACTCATGAAATAACCAGGAATTTCCTGCAAATCAAGAATCAGTTACAAGTCGATAAGTTGTAAACCCTTAGAATTTCAAGTTGGTGGTAGGGTTACGTTTAAAGTTCTGCCTAGGAAAGGCATAATACCATTCAGAAAAATCCGGGAAGTTAAATTCGATGTACCCTGGACCATTAATGTTTCAGACAGAGTAGGCCAGTAACCCTCAGACTTGAGCCTTGTTGGAAAGTAGCAAGATTACACAAACATGTTTCACAATTTCAAATCCCGAGAAACAACTTTCAGATTAGTGACTCATGATTCCATTGGAAGGAATTGAACCCAATGACAAACCTAAATCTGGTGGGAGAACCAGTAGAAATCATGGACCGTGAGGTCGAACGGTTGAAGCAAAGTCGAATTCCTATCGTGAAAGTTCGCTGGAATTCTTAAAAAGGACCCGAATTTACTTGGGAACGGGAAGACCAAATGCAACTCAAGTATCCACGTCTTTTTACCAAATATACTTCAGAGACCAACACAAACTGAACTTCGGGATGAAGTTCCTGTTAGAGGGGAAGACTATCACAAATCGTAATTTCCGGTCATTTTTCCAAACTTCGACAATATACTATTCACCAATTACTATTCACCAATTACTATTCATCATTTTACTATTCATCATTTTTGAGGTCAATTTGATATTCTGAGAAGCGTTCAGAAATTTTACTATTCACTTGACACTATTCATTTCCGGAAGAAATACACTATTCACGTGCATTACTCATTTCATCGTAAATTTAGTTTACGAGTATTCAAATTCGCGTAACCGTATTAGTTCAGGTGCGAATTCATGCAATATCATTAGGGACATTTCATACGGACTAGAAATAGTCTGCATATCATCATTATGGCACTTGCATACTATTCCACTCGTAGGATATTTAAATTAGTACTTTTCGTATAATTAACTTTTACGTTTAATTATTTCTAAATAAACATTAACACGCGACCAATAATGTGGCTAACACGTCCGACACTCCCGACTATGATCCCAATATATTTTTATATTCATTTTAATAATATAAAAATTATAATATTAATTTACCCGGTGTTTTCAAATCAATTGCTACATTTTACGGTCGGAGCGTATAACTCCGTCGGTTTGCGTTGTTTCAACCCGATAAATATTTTAACACCTAATTCTCATCAGGAATGTAAATTTATAATTTTTACAACGTCGTCACATTTTATTTGGTACAGATAAACTTTATTTCTAGCAAACTCGGTACCCGGTATACACTAAAACTAATACATTTACACAATATTATTCCAATATTACACCAAAAGTCTTCCCATTTCCTTTCTCCCCACTCCAAAACCGGCCACCCCATCCCCCATTTCTTACACATTTGAAAATTTGCTACTAACCCATTAATGTGTGTACTTATTGTCCAATTTCAATAATATACATATTAGAAAAGCTAGATATTTCACTCATTCTTTACTAGAGCAAGTAAAAACTTTTCTTCTTTTCTCTCTTGGTGGTTCATGGCAAAACAACAACAAGGATCCATTTTCATCAATTTTTCCAAGATCAAGTGACAATCAAGGGTATTTAGTATTTCTTGTTAGAGTTTTGAAGTTAAAACATAAGGTTTTGCAAGTTTTTCATCTCCACTAGTCCACTAATCTTCAAGTAAGTTATCAAGACCTATTTTCATAAATTATTCAAGTTATTTCATTGATCATTCAAGTTTATGCAAGATATGCATGCATATGTTGATTTATACCACTCTATATATACTTTTTATAACTTACAAGCCTTAGATATATTATATAGGTGAATCCTTGGTAGATTGTTGTGATGGATGATGTTTAGGAACCCATGACACCCTAAGAAGGTGTATGGTAGATCAAGAGTTGTTTTGATTGTTGATTGAAGTGGTTTTGAACAAGTTAGAAACTAGGAAAATCTATTTTTGACACTTTCAAAATGTTGCTGTCCCTTTTTGGCAAACGTGGAAAGATCAGGGGCAAGGGTGTAACTTTTGACCAAAGATTTAGAAAATATTTTCCGATACGAAACTATAGCCGAAAACGGGGATAAAAACGAATTAATAACGAAGGAGATATGATTTTTGTAAATTTAACGACGAAAACTATTTTCTGAAAAACTGCATGCTGTTTGACAATTTTCAACGGACAAATAGAGGCGTTAGACGTAACCTAGTGAAGCCGAGTTATCGAAAATATATTAATAAATACTAAAACGAATCCGTGGATATAAAGAACGAGGAAAATGAGCTTAAAACGACCAAGTTATACACGTTTTAAAATCGTCAAAACTATATATATATATATATATATATATATATATATATATATATATATATATATATATATATATATATATATATATATATATATATATATATATAATCACTACTAGAAAATAATATAACTACGTACTAAATGATTTATTTTCTAGATTTCTTATTCAAGGAGTTTATTTTAACTAACGAAGTACGTACGACTCAAGGTTTATTACGCGACTACTAGACATTATTTTAAGGTTTTCAAGACGAGGAATATAACACTAACATTTTTATACGATATATATTACGACAAGTTTTTATAACTCTATATGGACTTATTTTTCCTAAGTATGGAAAGTATTTTATTTGACAATAACTACTATTTCCAAGTTACGAGTGGTATAGGTATCATGTGCATGTGCATTCATTACATCACGGCATGATCTAAATTAGATCACGATTATTCATTTAGGTTGCGGCTAGTGTTCGCGCCTCATTGTCCCGACTACTTTACCATCATTGTACCATCTTTGTACCATCATTTCGAGGTGAGTTTTCATAGCCCCGTTTTCGATTACTTATTTTGATTTCAAATCCCATGGGGGAGAATACATTGCAACAACTATTTTTGTACATGCCCAAGTATTACAAATTCCATACATTGCTTAAGTTGCCTTATTATCACGTCTTGACAAGTCCCCTTTATTATCATGGACCGTTAATTTTAGTACTAAGTGAGAGTGAGTGAATAGATCTATTGAGGGTGACGCCTCCATTCGCGTTTGGGTTGCTCCAACGGGACGAATGCATTTCATGTCTTATCAATTTGAGTGCCTGGTAAACACTCTGTTGGGGCCATTACTATGTCTAGCTTCGGGGTCATGAGCTTAAGAGACAATGTAGCATTTTGACATTTTTGTCGGTTTACTTTATACTTGTGGCTAATGTACATACGATTTAATTTACAAACCTATGGAATTCACCAACATTCGTGTTGACGTTTTAGCAATGTATTTTCAGGTTATTAAGGTAGCTCCTGCTAGCATGCATTTGGACCTTCATGGAGTCGCGGAGTCGACGCGTCTCACTATATTTTTATGCACTTATGAACGTTTGATCTTGTTAAACTTATTTTACCGAAATTGACAACATCTTTTGGGACCTATGTTTTGTAAACTCTGAATGTTTTAATGATCAAACGATGTATTTTTCCAAACGACACTTTAGGTCGTTCAATATATCCTTGTTTGTGATGCTATGACAGTCACCCCAGGTATTCCATTCCGCTGCCATTCAAGTATTTTGGGGGTGTGACATTTAGTGACTCTTATCCAAACGTGCTAAGTAAAATAAGTGTCACTAAAATTGCACATAACTGAAAAAAAAAATAAACAAATAAACAAATAATGTTGCTAAGCATAAAAAAACTTCACACAAAATAATAGAAAAAACTGTCCCGAAACCTTAATCACTCGCAAGAAAAAATTAAAAACTCACAAAATACTAAAATAATGTCAAAAACAAAGAATGAGTGGTTTATTAAAAATTTAAATATTTTTGTCATTTTTTGTAAAAGAAAGGTATGATAAATTGTCTTATATCTATGCTACATATAATAGAGAGATCACTCTCTCTCTCTAAATTTTAAGACTTACAAGAAAAAAACATAATGTACAACACCTTCATGCATTTAATTTTCAGACATACACGACAAGAAGCATAATGTACACCACTTTAATGCACATATTAAAAAAACAAAACACCACATTAATGCTATTTAATGTAGTCAATTAATTAACTAATTAATAAATACAATTATTAAAACACCCATAACATAAGAAATAGAAATCATCAAGCATATTGTACAACCTAATTAAGCACAATTCCTGCATTAAATATCACTAACACAAATAATAAAATATTAAAACACATTATACAATATTCAATGGGCCAAATTGGTTTGAGCCCAAACGGGCCCGAGCACGAACGGGCGCGGGCCAACTGGCTCGAGCCCGAATGGGCACGGGCAATTCTTGATATTCGTAAATTTATTGTCAAAAAGAACATAATAAACTAAAATACATGATTCATCGAAAATTTTATTTCAAGATACACATCACCACAATGCGCTAGTACCCTGCTAGTTACATATGAATATTGAATGACCAAATAATTATTTTAGGCTATCAAAGTCTTGATGGGATTTTAGATTAGTGTCGAATATTTTTAGGACTTTTTAAGTTTAATTGGTCAAAGTCGACGGCAAGTCACCGAAATGTTATTTTCCAAATTGATAATTATGTGAAATTGGGTATAGCGTCATGTTTCTATTCTACTTATAATACTTTGTTATTGTTTATTCCAGTAAGGTGGCTTAACTAACATTATTAATAAGAAAATTGTACTTTGTAAAAAATTAACCATACTAACTCTTAATATTATAATATCTAATATCTGTTACATTTTTTTATTTATCACCTAAAAAGAAAATAGTGCTTTTTCAAAAAAGATAATAAAAATAAAAAAAATCTATCTATTGGAAAATTGATTTTAGCACATCATTTTGTGATAACAAATTTGTAAAATTTTAATTGACATAACATTCCTTGGGTAAATAACAAAGTATGCCTCATTTTGTATTAATTTAATTGTCACTTTTATAGTAAAATGTAAAATTTTAATTAACATAGCATTCTTGTGTAAATAACAAACTATGCCTCATTTTGTATTAATTTGATTATCAATTTTTTTTATACAAAGGTAAAATAGATTAAATAATCTGATTATCAATTTTATAGTAAACTCTCTCTCTCTCTCTCTCTCTCTCTCTCTCTCTCTCTCTCTCTCTCTCTCTCTCTTAACTGTTAAACGAACGAGGTTTTAGTTCATGTTGTTCTGAAAGGATGGACCTATTTGATTAAGATGTTTTGGACCTCGCCTATTAATACTGGATCATTTTCGACCCTTCCCTGGCCACCTTCAAATGTACATTTTAGCGAAAATTGAACACTTGACTTGTGGTTCCTTCACCGTCTCTTCTCTTAGTATAATAGCATAATATATTTTTAATCATATACTATTCAGATTTATGACTTTTATTTTCTTTTCATTTTATTATTATTATTATTATTATTATTATTATTATTATTATTATTATTATTATTATTATTATTTATTATTATTATTATTATTATTATTTTATTAAACAACAAATAGGATTATTATTATTATTATTATTGTTGTTGTTGTTGTTGTTGTTGTTGTTGTTGTTGTTGTTGTTGTTATTATTATTATTATTATTATTATTATTATTATAAAACATCAATTTCATTATCACCAAACCAAAAGGATTACAAGAAAAAAATTGGTGGGGAGTCTCGACACTAACTGAGCCCCCACGACTTTAGCAATAACAAAACTAATCTTACTGAAGATATGGTTTGCAGCATGCGCCCCAATGTCATGAGTGATGGAAAACTTCTGGATCCGCTTAAGTAGGGTCACCGTATCTGTCTCGAGTTCCCCTAAAGAGGAAAATGAGAAAGGGGTAAACCCATATCCCATATTTGCACATTTAGCCCCGTATTTGACCCGTTTGCGTTTTGCGGCATCAGTCACAATGCGCCCCGGCACAAAGTCAATCATGCCGGTTTGCGTGAGGGGTGACGATCCTGTCAGATCAACACACACATCCTTCCCTTCATCCCAGGAATAGAGCAGAATATCTGCTGGCCTTAAGACTTGCTTGTGACAACTGGCAAAACAGGGAGCCATTTATAAAACCCGCATTACATTAAAATTATAAATTTGGAATTTTTGAAAGTTTGTTATGACGAGATATTTTCCAAACGTTGGTACGTGATTTTTAATCGTACGGTATTTATGAGATTTGGTTATTTATTTATGGTTTGACTTGATTCGGTCGTGATGATGTATTGTGAGATCGTTATTTTTGACACTACATTGACTCCGGCACTAGGTTAACCTAACAATCTTAATTTCATTTTATTATTGGACCGGATATTATTATTTTGGAACGGGTTTGGTTTGAGAAGATATTTGGTTATTTAAGTTTCGGGTTTCCTCACCCACTTATATAATAATATCCATATTATTATTATCATTTTATTAAAATTTATTTTATTTTTATTTTTTTGGGCCTAAAGGCCGGTTTTGGTTTCTTGGGTATATCACACCCACACCACACACATAAACAAAAACATACAAACACAACTTCATCTCTCTCTCTATTATACCAACAACACCATCACCAAACCCTAGCCACCAAAGGGCAGCCGCCGCCACCACAGCTCCACCGCCGCTCCACCATCAACACCACCACCACCAATCAACTCCCTATCTCATTTCCTTCTCGATCTACTATCACACGCGCCTAAATACCCCCACAAATCACCACGTTAATCATCATTTTCTTCGTGTTTTTGAGGTTATCACGTTTTTGTCTTGAGAAATCGAAGGTGAGACGAGTTCCTACTCGTGTTCTTGGCGAAATCGTGACCTAGGGTCACGAAATTAAAATCTTTCTTGTGGGTTTTGGTTATACACATGTAATTCAAGTGGGTTTTTAAAAGAAAAATAAGGATTTGATGGTTTGGTATCTTGGGTTGTCGATTTGGCTAATGTTGGTGCTCGATCCTGATTTTGGGTCGCGTTTGGATATGGGTATAGCTCGTTAGAGCTTAACCGAGACACCATGGTCTCGGTGTGATGTTATGTTTGGCTCGTTAGGTGTCGGATGTGACCCTTGGTCCGATTGGTTGATTCTTGGCTTGATTTGGGTCACCGATTTGATGTTTGTTGTTGTTCTTGTGTGCCACGACCCAAACGGTCCATTTGGCAGATTTGGGAGCGCTCGGATGAGCTCTAGCTGTGACCAAAGTAGCCTTGGTTTGGAGTCCTTGTGACTCATAGTCTAGCCGAGACCCAAGTGGGTCTTGCGGCACGGGTTTGGCTTGGTAAACCAACCCGGATGATGTGTAACTTGATACTTTCATATTTTGTTCCATGATTGTGTTATTGTTGTTGTGGTATCTTGCTTTTGGTACATTGGTATTATTGTCGTTACTTTGGAGCCGAGATTGATATGGTATAATGATTTGTTTTGCGGAGTTGTGTCACAACTCGTAATTTCATGTCCTGTTTCAAACGTCGAGATTCCAATTTTTATCTCGGGAAGTTACTATTCACTTTTACTATTCACAAAACACTATTCATGTCCGAAATTTTTATTTCATATTCTCGTAAGTTAAACTATTTTAACGGTAATCCGAGAGTTTGGCGCTCGTCGGATCATTTCTGCAAAAATCACGAAGCCGTGTCCTAGATTTACATTCAGGTTTAAACGTCCTTCCGGCATCCCGATATGTCTATAAAACAATATAAACGATAGAAATATGATTTTCTCTCATTTTACGACAATTCTTAAAGTTTTGGAATTTTACGTTTTTCAGTTCAGCGTTTTACGCGAATTACGCATTTTTAACCCGCGTTTCCAGTTTTAACAGCGTTTAAGCAACCCGATTGAACTTACCATTCATTTTATATTTTATTATGGAGTATTTTTACAAGTTTAGTCATTCTTTCAAGTTTCATATTTTTACGATACCCGAATTTACGTTTCGCGATTTAAAACTTTACGGTTAGCGATTAACGGAACCAAAACCGACTCCGTGAACCAGATATTACCAAGCTTCCTACATACTCATCCATACATGTGCAGCCCCCCTTCCCATGTTACTTGAACTTCACCACTTATTTACCATAATGCCATTGAAATTAGATAAATATCTACCAAAAACCATTAAAACATAACTTACATAATTTTCAAGAATCATAAAGTGCTCATTTCTCTTCTCCATCACAAAACCCACGACCCAAGTTCATTCTCCATGATCAAATGATGATTTTCCAAAGTACAAAGCATCAAAGTTGTTCATTTCATCATCCTAATCAAGAATCATAACACAAAAACACAAGTAATCCAAGGTTTCTCATCATCTCACCACCTATTATTTCAAAGTGAGTATTCAAAATTATTTTCATGTTTTCATCTAATTAACATATGTATCTTATGGTATTCATGCTTAATTTCATGCACAAACTAGTTATACCACTTTATTTTTGTATACTTTTTGAACATACAAACCCTAGATTGTGATTTAGGTGTTCCCTTGTTAAATTAACTTGATTACTAGTCATTAGGAACCCATGGCACCCTAAGAAGGTGTATGGTAGGATTAGTATAGATTTGTGGTGTTTGCAAGAGATTTGGTTGAAGTAAAAACTAGTTTTGAACCTTGGAAATGGATTTGTAACAAGTAAATATACATTCTGTCCCATTTTGTTAAATTCTGGAAAATCAGTACATACAAAGTAAACTTTGGCAAAAATTTTAGAAAATACTTTCAAAAACGAATCCGTAGGCGAAAGAACGGATTAAAAAGAGTTTATAACGAAGAAGTTATGATTTTAGCAAGTTTATTGACGAAAACTATTTTCCGGAAAAATACATGCTGTTGGACGTTTTTCGTCGGACAAAAAGAGGCTTTAGACGTAACCCGGAGGAGCCAAGCTTTCCAAAATATATTACTACATACTAAGACGTTACCGTGGATATAAAGAACAAGTAAAACGGACTAATAACGACAAAGATATTCACGTTTCAATATCGGCAAAAATCCTCTATAATTGGCAGCTTTTAGAAATAATAATAACACTACGTACTAAATTCTAGATTTTCTAGAAATATTAACCAAGTGCTCAATTTCATAACAAATGAAGTATTAGTGATTTCAAGTATATTTTTATGGCTACAAGACGTTATTTCAAGGATTTCTAACCGAGGATTTCAACACAAACATTGGTACATACGATATATACATAAGTATATATATTGCAACTAGTTTTATTTTTCTAATAGCCATATTTTTCCTAAGTCTTGGAAAATGTATATTTTGATAACAACAAGTATTTTCAAAGAGTAGAGTGGTATAGGAAACATGTGCATGGACATTTCCAACATCATTTCATGATCTAAATTAGATCGTTCATATCATTCATATTAGGTTGCGGCAGCTTACCGTTCATTGTTGTTCATTTCACTTCATCACAGTAACATCAGCTTCAGGTGAGTCATAGCCCCAACTCTTTTAATTGTTTTATCAACTCTTTGGGGGAGAATACATGCTCGTTTTACTTAAACGCATTACTCGCTTTACATGGTTGATTACCCGCATTTCATTGGTATGCTTGATTACCTGCATTTCATTGGTATGTTTGATTACCTGCATTTCATGGGATTGTCATCATTGTTTATATAACCTCATTGTGAAAATTGTTTACATAGCGGTTTTGCTACACTTATCTTTGAATTGAGATTCAAGCATTATTTTGTTCACACAAACCAAAACACATTTGGCAGTGGGTTGTAAACACACAGGTTACAAGTCTCTTATGGTGGGACTTGGAACTGAGTGGATTTACGATGCCTTTGCTGGGATACCTTCATACATATGCATTACATTCTTTTTCACAAGACTCTATGAACTCACCAACCTCGTGTTGACACTTTAGCATGTATTTTCAGGTATTAATCAATGGCACGCTACAAGAGGTTTTGGCAGGGCAGGGCATGGTCATAGAAGACTCTGATTTAATCATTTGGGGACCGTTTTTAACTATTTTAATGGCCTACTTCCACACTATTTTTAACGATGTAAATCCAATACTTTTGGTTAAACAATTTTATTCTAAATGATTCATGTGCAAACTATTTTTGAACTTGTGTTGTAATACCAATTGAGTTACACCCCAGCTACATGTATGCTTCCGCTGGACCCGATTTTGGGGGTGTGACAAGTTGTTGTCGAGGGAATGGTATTTGGGGACCGATTGTGAGACGGTCATTAGATGACGGAGATAGGTTAGTTGGGTGCCGTAGTCGGACCCTCATGTTGTAGCACGTGGAATATGAGATTGATTTGGACGGAGTTGTTTATTTATTATGACTTGTTTGTATTATTTGTGGACTTGGACTATGAGCCGAGAGTAATGACTCGGACATGTGACCAAATTCTTATGACTCGATAAATATTAAAAATCAAACGCTTATAATAAAACTCGTAATAATATTATTAGTAATATAATCGTTTATATAAGTATATAGACGTGACAAACGTATATATATTATTATAAATGCGTATATTAATAATAAAACGATCACGAGTGAACGTTATAATAATATAACGATAATTATTATACTATGCGAATAGTGCAATAAATGTCGGAGTATTATTATAAATAATAACTATAAATGATGTCGAGAACTAATACGTCGGGTAAGTAATAAATAAAAACATGATAGACTTTTATAATTTTGGAAAACTTATCGAGTTATAAGAGCTGTGGTTACTTAAGTCCAAGTGGGCTTTATTATGTGACTTTTATGTTGTCACGGATATATGACGATTAATATATCCATTTTCTATAACTACGTAACTTATTTAATCGACGGGTTAAATCGAGTTTATTTAGCTATATAAAATGAGTATATTGATGGTCATCGTATCCTACGACGCCCATAGGTTGTGGTACGTGTATTAGGATAATAAATTACTATATATCTCGTGGAATTGGCTAAATTGACGAATTTGGCAAATTGGACGATATATATAGGGAATTTATTGGACTACGATATATACCATATAGTATTCTTTGTGCAATGTGATTTAGGTTGGGTATAATCTTGGAGCGATATATTACGTAAATAAATATGGGGGATTACCAAATCGACGGATTTGATAAGCTTCGATGATTTATTTAAATAATATATCGGGCTAATATTAGACCTATAGTTTTGTTTATTATTTCGTTCGTTGTGGCTTCTTGGTTTGTGTTGTGTCGACCCACCACCCATATGGATACCAAACGTCGAATTTCATATTAATATGAAGATAATTCGAGAAATGGATATTTTTGGAAAGTTAAATGGAATACGTTCGGGAATGAGAATATTTGATTTTGAGGAAATGATTTCTGAACGAGTTTGATATTGTTAGGAAGTGCCGAGTCTGTAGTCGCCGTTACGTGAGTTGCTTGAGTTTGCTTACGTCTTTCTTCTATCGATTTCTTTTGAGGTTTTGCTGGACTTGAGGTGAGTCATAGCCCCACTTTTTACTCTTGAACTTTGTTTTCAATACTTGGGGTGAGAAACGTGCAAATGTTTTATGTGGACTATTATCGCTTTGTTTATTTAAAACTTGCTATGCTTATAGAACTAGGTAGGATTAAGCGAGGCCTAGTCCCGAACTAGGTAAGCTATTGATTTGGTTATTGAGCGAGGCCTAGTCCCGAACTAGGTAAGCTATTGATTTGGTTATTGAGCGAGGCCTAGTCCCGAACTAGGTAAGCTATTGATTGGTTGTTGAGCGAGGCCTAGTCCCGAACTAGGTAAGCTATTGGATTGATTTAGGAGCGAGGCCTAGACTTGAGCTAGGTAAGCTATTGATTGGATTGATTTGAGCTATAGCGTGCACCTATAGGGATGATTTGATTTGATTTGGTTGGATTATTTTGGTTGGATTATTTTGGTTGGATGATTGAGGCCTAGTCTAGCTAGCAAGCGTTTTGCGTATATGTCCACTATATTGAATTATGAATTTAAACCTATGATCTCACCAGCGAAAGCTGACTTTTAGCACGTTTTCTCAGGTAATTAAGTGATGCTCTATGGATGCTTGGGTTGGAGGCTTGGCCATGGCACCGGTTATGGATCTATTTTCTAAAACTCTGATAAACTATTGTGGACCTACGTTTATTTCTTTTGGGCTTGACTCTGAATGATGTTGGGATAAATGTAAACTCTAAAACCCCGCGTGGTTGCATTTTATTTTGTTTACTTTATCTCGTTCTTTTATGTCTTGTGTTTGGATACCAATCCCCGTAGCACCCCGAAAGCTTGTTGAGTCTTCCGCTGTATCAAATTTTGGGGGTGTTACAGATTGGTATCAGAGCCAGGTTATAGAGAACTAGGTAAATAGACACCTAAACTATAACCAATTTTTATAGAAAACGATCCTCGAACATTGCCCGCCAGCCCGCCAAGCCGAAGCATCATTGTTTATTATTGAGGTATTATGAGATATTGACTTGGAAAGAGATTATTGAGATGATTATTAGAATTGGGATTCTTGAGATGATTTGAGGATTTGAGGTTTATTGATTTAGTGATATGATAGCGTTTTGAGGAATTATATGCGTTTTGAGGAATTATATGGCTTAATTGTTTTACGAATGATTTTAGTAATGCGGTATTTTAAATCTTTCTTGATATATATGATTTGGAATTATATGATGATTTTTGGATTTGATATTTTGAGTTCGCGGTTTAGTTGTTTTTGAAACACTTACACCTATCCTACGCCGTTGTCACAAATCATAGCCTCCTTTGCACGTGTTGTTATTAAGAATTGTTATTGCTAGTACGCGTCGCCCATCGTAGATCACTATGGCCCCTGATGACCCATACGTGTTGGTCATGCGTTCGGCCACTACTTTATCGTCTCATTGTCCCCCTAAGTCACCGATTTTATCGCCTCGTGGTTCACCTGCTCAGAGATGATGATTGATGGAGTACCCCTCCGACGAGGAGTACGAGGGCGAGCAGAATGATAACCCTCAAGATGAGGAAGAGAATGATGACCCTCAGGATGAGGAAGAGGATGATCCTCAGGAGGAGGAGATACCTGATGATGATTGGTCGCAAGCACATTTAGCTCATTCTGCAAAGCCTGATTCCCCGATACATCCGTTAGAGCCGGTTTCACCTGATCATCCAATTTTGTTTGAGTTGCCACCTGGTAGTCCCGTTGAGTTGGATGCACCTTCTGAGGTTTCTGCTGAGCATGCAGATTTGGGTGAAATTGGTAGGATGTGGACTCGGATTACTGCACAGGGCGAGAGGATCTCGCGGATGTCTGACTGAATTGAGATGATTATTGCTGAGTTTATTGCTGAGTTTGTTGCTGAGTTGAGAGTTGATTTGACAATTGTCATGGGCAGGACGACAGCGATTAGGAGAGGTATGATGGAGATACATAAGCAGATAGAGAGTCTGCAGAGAGGTTTCCTCACGGCTCGCGAGGGAGATCGCAAGCTGTGGCAGAGGAACACGGGGTTGGAGAAGGAGGCAGCAGATCTCAAGAGAGATAGAGATATATACAATGTTGAACTGGAATCGTTGTGGAGAGATTTGGATGGTTTGAGATCGGAGTTGAATAGTCTACGCCAGCTTCATGGCTAGATCGATTTGGATTTGTGTTGTTGTTATGTTGCTTCTTAAGTCAGGGAGTAATCGGTTATGAGAACTGGTTATTCCATCCCTTAAGTCATGTTATTCGGATTGTACGTTTGTCTCGTATGGAACGATTAGTATTTATTATGCCTTTTGGTAGTATGGAACGATTTATTGATCGCTACTTATGGACGAGGGTGAGCTCGTATGATATTTTACGGTTTTTGGCGCACATGGAGAATTGTGTCTTACTTGCGTGGTTGATATTGTGTTGGTATTACATTAATGGCTATACGACGAAACCCTGTTAGAGCTACGCGAACTGGAACTGCCGGGACTACCCCTGGTCACCGAGGACGCCGTCCTACTCGAAATGTTGAAACCCCTACTCCTGATAACCTGGACACTACTAACCGCAACAACAGGACTCAAAATGTTGATGTCCAGGGAGACAATGATCATGTTCCACTTAACGCACCTGCTGTGGATCAAGCAATGATCAATCAACTGGTGGAACAACGAGTTGCTGAGCTACTAGCTGAGTCAAATAATTCCAACAATTCTGCTGGAACATTTCCACCTGTTTGTGCTAATGGATGTAACTACAAGGAGTTTCGAATTTGTGTACCTATTGAGCTTGGTGGAACTGAAGGAGTGGTCTACTTGGTCAGGTGGATAGAGAAGACTGAGTCAGTGTTTAATGTCAGCAATTGTGCGGAGAATGCGAAGGTAAAGTTTGCTTCTTTTACTTTCAAGGATGAAGCTTTAACTTGGTGGAACAATTACCGAAATTCGGTTGGGAGTGATGAGGCTTATGCTATGACTTGGGAGCAATTTAAGTCTTTGTTGATTCAGACTTACTGCCCAAGGAATGAGATTAAGAAGCTGGAGATTGAGTTCTGGAACCATAAGGTGAAAGGTACCGATATAGCAACCTACAATCGCCGTTATCGAGAGTTAGCCTTACTTTGTCCCGATATGGTTAGGATTGAGACTCAAAGGATTGAGAGGTATACCGATGGTTTGCCGGTAGCTACCAGGAACGATGTGATTTCTGCTAAGCCTGCAAACATTCATGAGGCTATCACTATCGCTCAACAATTGATGGACTCTTTGGCATTGGAGGAAGCTGAGAAGGATAAGAATGGAAAGAGAAAGAGGGATGATCACTCTAAGGGTAATGATCGTCGAAACAAGCGACAAACAACTACTAGAGCTTATGCTATGGGAGATGGAGACAAGAAGAACTACAATGGAGATGCACCCAAGTGTAACCGATGCTATAGGAATCATTCTGGATGATGTACTGTGATGTGCAAGAATTGCTCTAGGATGGGACACATAGCTAAGGATTGTAGAGCTCGACCACTTGCTATGGTTCAAGCTACTCCTGAAACTATGAGTAAGGCAAATGTTACTTGTTATGGATGTGGAAAGAAGGGACATTATAGGAATGAGTGTAGGGAATCGTGGAACCGAGGAAATCAAGGATCGGGTGGTAATGGGTACAATCATGGAAACCGTGGACGACAGGATAATGAGGACCAACGTTTGGAAGCTGGAACTGCTCATGGAAGAGTGTATGCACTTGGGAACGAGAGAGGAGAAGATCCGAATGTCGTTACTGACACGTTCCTTCTCAATAATCGTTACGCTTCCATACTATTTGATACTGGTGCCGATAAGAGTTTTGTGTCTACTAAGTTTGCACCCTTACTTGAGAAACCCCCGATGGCCTTAGGAATTGGTTATGATATAGAGTTAGCTAATGGGAACATAGAGAGGATTAGGACTATCATTTGCGGTTGCACGTTAAACTTTCTGAATCGTCCTTTCAACATAGATCTTCTACCCGTCACATTAGGAAGTTTTGATGTCGTTATTGGTATGGATTGGTTGTCGAAGTATCGTGCTCATATACTTTGCAACGAGAAGATCGTGCGTGTGCCTTACGGTAAGGAGATTCTGAACATACCAGGAGATCGAAAGGATTTGAGAGGCCCATCTAGATTAGCGGTCATATCTTGCACTAAATTACCGAAGCTAATGGAAAAAGGATGTTGCCTTTTCTTATCTCAAATTTCTGAGAAAGGAGGGAAGGAGAAGAAGGAAAGATGCATTGGAGACGTACCTATAGTTCGTGATTTTGCGGATGTGTTTCCCGATGATTTGACGGGAATTCCGCCTACTAGACAAGTGGAATTTCAGATTAAGTTGATACCTGGTGCTGCACCTGTAGCACGAGCGCCTTATCATCTTGCACCTACTGAACTGGAAGAGTTGTCGAAACAACTAGCGGAGTTAGCCGAAAAAGGGATTTATAAGACCAAGTTCTTCGCCTTGGGGAGCCCCGGTCTTATTTGTAAAGGAGAAGGATGGATCGTTTCGTATGTGTATTGATTACCGAGAGTTGAACAAGTTAACGGTGAAGAATAGATACTCGTTACCGAGGATCGACGATTTGTTCGATCAACTTCAAGGATCGAGTGTGTACTCGAAGATCGATTTGAGATCGGGATATCATCAGCTTCGAGTTCGCGAAGAAGATATTCCGAAAACCGCTTTCAAAACCCGTTACGGGCATTACGAGTTTCAGGTGATGCCGTTTGGGTTGACCAACGCACCGGCGGTATTCATGGACCTCATGAATCGGGTGTGTAAGCCTTACTTAGATAAATTCGTGATCGTGTTCATCGATGACATTCTGATATATTCGAAGAGTGAGAAGGAGCATGAGGAGCATCTAAGACTTATCTTAGAATTGCTCAGGAAGGAGAAACTGTATGCCAAGTTTTCGAAATGTGAATTTTGGATCCCGACAGTGCAATTTCTAGGTCATGTGATTGATAGACAAGGAGTTCATGTGGATCCTGCTAAGATTGAAGCGATTAAAGATTGGTCTGCACCTACGACCCCAACAGAAGTTCGTCAATTTTTGGGATTAGCCGGTTATTACCGAAGATTCATTGAGGGATTTTCGAAGATAGCAAAACCGTTGACCAAATTGACTCAAAAGAGTGTTAAGTATGAATGGGGAGATAAGGAAGAGGAAGCATTTCAGTTACTTAAGGAGATGTTGTGTAGTGCTCCTATCTTGGCGTTACCCGAAGGTAATGAGGACTTTGTCGTCTATTGTGACGCTTCTCATAAAGGTTTAGGAGCTGTGTTAATGCAACGAGAGAAAGTGATAGCTTATGCTTCCCGACAGCTCAAGAAGCATGAGAAGAACTACACCACCCATGATTTGGAGTTAGGTGCTGTGGTTTTTGCTTTGAGGATATGGAGACATTACTTTTATGGAACCAAGTGTGTAGTGTTTACTGATCACAAAAGTCTGCAACACATTCTGAACCAAAAAGAGCTTAACATGAGGCAGCGACGTTGGATTGAGTTGCTAAGCGATTACGATTGTGAAATTCGCTACCATCCGGGTAAAGCAAACATTGTTGCTGATGCTCTTAGTCGAAAGGAGAGAATTCCACCGTTACGAGTTAGGTCATTAGCAATGACTATCGTATCGCCATTACTGTCTCAAATATTAGAAGCTCAAACGGAAGCATTGAAAGCAGAGAATCGAGCTGCTGAAAACATATTTGGGATGGCAGAGAATGAGAAGGGATTTGTTAAGCGTTCTGATGGAATGTTATGTTTTGGAGAGCGAAGTTGGGTACCATTGTATGGAGGAATTCGAGAGTTGATTATGCATGAGTCGCATAAGTCGAGATACTCTATTCATCCTGGGTCTGACAAAATGTACCAGGATTTGAAGAAGTTATATTGGTGGCCAAATATGAAGGCAGATATAGCGTTGTATGTTAGTAAGTGCTTGACTTGCTCTAAGGTTAAAGCCGAACATCAAAGACCGTCAGGATCATTGACGCAGCCAGAACTCCCGGTTTGGAAATGAGAGCGGATTACGATGGACTTCATTACCAAATTACCAAAGACAGCTAGCGGTTGTGACGCTATTTGGGTAATTGTGGATCGATTGACTAAGTCTGCTCATTTCCTGGCAATTAGTGAAGATGATAGTGTTGATAAACTTGCGAGGTTGTATGTGAAGGAGATTGTTTCTCGTCATGGAGTTCCAATATCGATTATTTCTGATCGCGATAGCCGCTTTACGTCAGCGTTGTGGCGATCACTTCAAACCGCCTAGGGACGAGACTTGATATGAGTACTGCATATCACCCCCAAACCGATGGTCAAACTGAGAGAACTATTCAGACTTTGGAGGATATGCTTCGTGCATGCATAATAGACTTTGGTAAAGGCTGGGACAAGTATCTACCCCTTACAGAGTTTTCTTACAATAATAGCTACCACACAAGTCTTAAAGCTGCACCGTTTGAAGCTTTGTATGGTCGTAAATGTCGTTCGCCGATTGGTTGGATTGAAGTTTGAGATAGCCAACTCACAGGCCCTGAACTTATTTTGGAGACTACTGAGAAAGTAACGCAAATTTGAGATCGATTGCAAGTAGCTAGAGATAGGCAGAAAAGTTACGCCGATCAGAGGCGTAAACCCCTAGAATTCCAGGTTGGAGACAAAGTGATGTTGAAAGTCTCGCCTTGGAAGGGTGTAATACGTTTTGGGAAACGTGGGAAACTTAATCCCCGCTACATTGGACCATTTCTTATTTTGGAAAGAATTGGGCCCGTAGCTTATTGGTTGGAATTACCACTGGAATTGAGTAAAGTTCATGATGTAATTCATGTTAGCAATTTGAAGAAGTGTCTTTCGGATGAAACGCCGGTTATACCGACTAAGGATATTCGTGTGGATGAAAGTTTGAATTTTGTGGAGGAACCGATTGAGATATTGGATAGAGAGATTAAACGACTTAAGAGAAGTCGTATTCCGCTCATCAAAGTTCGTTGGAATTCGTGGCATGGACCGGAATTCACGTGGGAACGTGAGGATGAGTTTCGAAAGAGATATCCGAAGCTTTCTACTTCGTAGATGATTTGTTCCGAGAGAAACCCGGGACGGGTTTCTTCTGAGGCTGGGAGGATGTGACAACTGGCAAAATAGGGAGCCATTTATAAAACCCGCATTACATTAAAATTATAAATTTGGAATTTTTGAAAGTTTGTTATGACGAGATATTTTACAAATGTTGGTACGTGATTTTTAATCGTACGGTATTTATGAGATTTGGTTATTTATTTATGGTTTGACTTGATTCGGTCGTGATGATGTATTGTGAGATCGTTATTTTTGGCACTACATTGACTCCGGCACTAGGTTAACCTAACAATCTTAATTTCATTTTATTATTGGACCGGATATTATTATTTTGGAATGGGTTTGGTTTGAGAAGATATTAGGTTATTTAAGTTTCGGGTTTCCTCACCCACTTATATAATAATATCCATATTATTATTATCATTTTATTAAAATTTATTTTATTTTTATTTTTTTGGGCCTAAAGGCCGGTTTTGGTTTCTTGGGTATATCACACCCACACCACACACATAAACAAAAACATACAAACACAACTTCATCTCTCTCTCTATTATACCAACAACACCATCACCAAACCCTAGCCACCAAAGGGCAGCCGCCGCCACCACAGCTCCACCGCCGCTCCACCATCAACACCACCACCACCAATCAACTCCCTATCTCATTTCCTTCTCGATCTACTATCACACGCGCCTAAATACCCCCACAAATCACCACGTTAATCATCATTTTCTTCGTGTTTTTGAGGTTATCACGTTTTTGTCTTGAGAAATCGAAGGTGAGACGAGTTCCTACTCGTGTTCTTGGCGAAATCGTGACCTAGGGTCACGAAATTAAAATCTTTCTTGTGGGTTTTGGTTATACACATGTAATTCAAGTGGGTTTTTAAAAGAAAAATAAGGATTTGATGGTTTGGTATCTTGGGTTGTCGATTTGGCTAATGTTGGTGCTCGATCCTGATTTTGGGTCGCGTTTGGATATGGGTATAGCTCGTTAGAGCTTAACCGAGACACCATGGTCTCGGTGTGATGCTATGTTTGGCTCTTTAGGTGTCGGATGTGACCCTTGGTCCGATTGGTTGATTCTTGGCTTGATTTGGGTCACCGATTTGATGTTTGTTGTTGTTCTTGTGTGCCACGACCCAAACGGTCCGTTTGGCAGATTTGGGAGCGCTCGGATGAGCTCTAGCTGTGACCAAAGTAGCCTTGGTTTGGAGTCCTTGTTACTCGTAGTCTAGCCGAGACCCAAGTGGGTCTTGCGGCACGGGTTTGGCTTGGTAAACCAACCCGGATGATGTGTAACTTGATACTTTCATATTTTGTTCCATGATTGTGTTATTGTTGTTGTGGTATCTTGCTTTTGGTACATTGGTATTATTGTCGTTACTTTGGAGCCGAGATTGATATGGTATAATGATTTGTTTTGTGGATTTGTTGTCGAGGGAATGGTATTTGGGGACCGATTGTGAGACGGTCATTAGATGACGGAGATAGGTTAGTTGGGTGTCGTAGTCGGACCCTCATGTTGTAGCACGTGGAATATGAGATTGATTTGGACGGAGTTGTTTATTTATTATGACTTGTTTGTATTATTTGTGGACTTGGACTATGAGCCGAGAGTAATGACTCGGACATGTGACCAAATTCTTATGACTTGATAAATATTAAAAATCAAACGCTTATAATAAAACTCGTAATAATATTATTAGTAATATAATCGTTTATATAAGTATATAGACGTGACAAACGTATATATATTATTATAAATGCGTATATTAATAATAAAACGATCACGAGTGAACGTTATAATATTATAACGATAATTATTATACTATGCGAATAGTGCAATAAATGTCGGAGTATTATTATAAATAATAACTATAAATAATGTCGAGAACTAATACGTCGGGTAAGTAATAAATAACAACATGATAGACTTTTATAATTTTGGAAAACTTATCGAGTTATAAGAGCTGTGGTTACTTAAGTCCAAGTGGGCTTTATTATGTGACTTTTATATTGTCACGGATATATGACGATTAATATATCCATTTTCTATAACTACGTAACTTATTTAATCGACGGGTTAAATCGAGTTTATTTAGCTATATAAAATGAGTATATTAATGGGCATCGTATCCTACGACGCCCATAGGTTGTGGTACGTGTATTAGGATAATAAATTACTATATATCTCGTGGAATTGGCTAAATTGACGAATTTGGCAAATTGGACGATATATATAGGGAATTTATTGGACTACGATATATACCATATAGTATTCTTTGTGCAATGTGATTTAGGTTGGGTATAATCTTGGAGCGATATATTATGTAAATAAATATGGGGGATTACCAAATCGACGGATTTGATAAGCTTCGATGATTTATTTAAATAATATATCGGGCTAATATTAGACCTATAGTTTTGTTTATTATTTCGTTCGTTGTGGCTTCTTGGTTTGTGTTGTGTCGACCCACCACCCATATGGATACCAAACGTCGAATTTCATATTAATATGAAGATAATTCGAGAAATGGATATTTTTGGAAAGTTAAATGGAATACGTTCGGGAATGGGAATATTTGATTTTGAGGAAATGATTTCTGAACGAGTTTGATATTGTTAGGAAGTGCCGAGTCTATAGTCGCCGTTACGTGAGTTGCTTGAGTTTGCTTACGTCTTTCTTCTATCGATTTCTTTTAAGGTTTTGCTGGACTTGAGGTGAGTCATAGCCCCACTTTTTACTCTTGAACTTTGTTTTCAATACTTGGGGTGAGAAACGTGCAAATGTTTTATGTGGACTATTATCGCTTTGTTTATTTAAAACTTGCTATGCTTATAGAACTAGGTAGGATTAAGCGAGGCCTAGTCCCGAACTAGGTAAGCTATTGATTTTGTTATTGAGCGAGGCCTAGTCCCGAACTAGCTAAGCTATTGATTTGGTTATTGAGCGAGGCCTAGTCCCGAACTAGGTAAGCTATTGATTGGTTGTTGAGCGAGGCCTAGTCCCGAACTAGGTAAGCTATTGGATTGATTTAGGAGCGAGGCCTAGACTTGAGCTAGGTAAGCTATTGATTGGATTGATTTGAGCTATAGCGTGCACCTATAGGGATGATTTGATTTGATTTGGTTGGATTATTTTGGTTGGATTATTTTGGTTGGATGATTGAGGCCTAGTCTAGCTAGCAAGCGTTTTGCGTATATGTCCACTATATTGAATTATGAATTTAAACCTATGATCTCACCAGCGAAAGCTGACTTTTAGCACGTTTTCTCAGGTAATTAAGTGATGCTCTATGGATGCTTGGGTTGGAGGCTTGGCCATGGCACCGGTTATGGATCTATTTTCTAAAACTCGGATAAACTATTTTGGACCTACGTATATTTCTTTTGGGCCTGACTCTGAATGATGTTGGGATAAATGTAAACTCTAAAACCCCGCGTGGTTGCATTTTATTTTGTTTACTTTATCTCGTTCTTTTATGTCTTGTGTTTGGATACCAATCCCCGTAGCACCCCGAAAGCTTGTTGAGTCTTCCGCTGTATCAAATTTTGGGGGTGTTACATTGCTCTCTTTCTCCACCCAACCCGATGTTGACCTCCTTGCGAGCCGAGACCCCGGATCGAGAACATATATCAAACAGTGTATCCCGCACTATGTTGTGTCGATGTTTAACACCGATTGTGCCAGTATACGATACAGTGTGGTCCTCATAAATATCACCGGTGAAAACCTTAGAGCACGCTGAGCACGACCCCTGAACAGAGAATAGGGGAACACATAGCCGATAACATAAAATACACCTATAAGTTCTGGCGTTCAGAGTCTGTCCTAACCCGGATATCGGGACCACCCTAAGCCAGTCTGATGTGTGATCCTCTTTTTGCGACCTCCAGAGCGCCATTTGTCGAGGGGAAAGAAAAAATGTGGATTTAGCCATTTGGGTAACACGTTTGAAATATATATCTTCCAGTTTCTTCATGAGTTTGGGGGCAGCAATCTCATCTGGGTTACTCAAAAGGTCGGTCTCCATTTTCGCATTAAACGCGCACAAGGCCTCATTGAAGGGAAGGCCAGAGGTTACCACACCAGAGTATATTAGAAGCTTAGTCTGTAGCTTGGCAGTTTGGAGTCTAGACTCAAGGAAGGCATAGTTCAACGTATCCCTCGCTGAATATACACCCAGCCCCCCAAATGCAAATGGCAATGTAGCCAACCTTCATTGCTAATCACTAAATCCAGGTCCAGAGGCAGTAACAATACGTTCCAAGGAGTAACGCAATGCCCCATCGAATGCAACGCGGGCACGCTCAAAAGTCCTAGGAGAGCATGTGCGCATAGAGAAATATAACTTTGAAATGCTGGCACAAGCTCGTAGAAGCAATAATTCACATTAAGGATCCTTAAGTTTAGCGACAGCCTCCATAAGCTCGATGGTTTTGGCAACCTGTTTCATGGCCAAATCACCGCTAAACTCCAAGTCTGTACCAACGGGCCCACCAAGTAATTTAACACCGCGCATAGGGCAAGCGATATTAGGTGGGAAAACACCCACAAGCCCGCTACGGGGGTCTTCTTTAGGCCAAAAAATTGCAGTCTTATTCACATTAAGGTGCAGGCCACGGAGTGGCCCATCCTCCATAATAAGCTCCAGAGCCTTCCCCACAACCAAAGTATCTCCGATGATAGTGCCATCATCTAGATACCAAGCTTGAAAAGATAGACTGAAGGAGTCTTTAACCTTACACACCAGAGGATGTAGCACTAAGGAAAAGAGAAGAGGTCCAAGTGGATCACCCTGTTGCACACCTTGGTGTGACCAAAGTGTGTGTTCCCCATAATATAGTCTAGCTGGCCTGGCGTAACAAAATTCAACCCAGCGTGAAATAGCGGGGCAATGCAAGCGGACTTCTCGTAACATAACCTCTCGGTCCACCAAATTGAAGGCATTTTGGAAGTCCACCAATAACATTGACAGACCCTCCTCGTCGCCTCGATCTTCAATGAACCTATTCACAGCGTGAAGAATGGCCTCTCCCCCACCAGGTACCCCGACGCCAAACTGGAGATCATTTAAATATCCATCTAAGGAGTGTCCGATCATAGAAGCACCTACCTTGGAGACTAAACGCCTCCAAATCGTCCCCACAACAACGGGGCGAATTCCGCCCCCAGGTTTAGTCAGCGGTGTGAGAGGGGCACTAGCAATATACTCTCCCAGCAACCTCCAATTAAAGATGAAAGATAAGCTCATAAGGTAGAAAAAAGGAGGATAAAGAAGAACTGGGTAATAAAAGTTTGACCAGAGTAACCTCCAATTAATAAAATTGGCAAACCCTAATTAGTCCATACTTGTAATCACCATCTCGATGTATGTAACTAACTCTTACCTGAATCAAACGTTTTGACAACCACATCTCAACCAAATCTCTCATTTCTTCAAACTTTGACTACCAAACAGTTTTGAAGTTAAAATAGTGGGTTTGGGTTTTTAATCTTTATAAAATTTGGGGCTTTTGAAGTTAAATTAAAGAGTTAGAGCAGCAGGGTGGTGGTGGTGGATGGGTGGTGGTTGTTAGAAATTGTTTCAGAAAGTGATAATGGGTAAATAGGTTAGAAGGGTTGGGTGTGTTGGTTACTGTTACGTTGGACCAGACATGGAATAAATGTTTCAGTTTTTGATTGAACCCGAAAAGTTTCACCATTGCTCCATATCGTTGCCAAATTGCTCGCCATTGGTCCAATTCCCTTACAACGTTAGTATCAGATCGTTATCTTCAGTCACATGCTTGACATACGAGGGTGGCACTGTTACAAAATAGTAACATACTCGCACTTATTAAATATCTTTACACACTTTAAAGTGAGAAGAATAAAAAAGTTCACACTAGTATGCGTGTGAATCAATTGGGTGTAGCAAATATTTTCGCACTTTTATATGGGAAGATTTATAGATAGGGTTATGGTACGGAAAAGTTAATAAAGTTTACAAAAAATTTGTCTTAAGATAATATAGTTCAGTAACTTAAGTGAACAAAATTCAAAGTTCAATAACCTTGAACATTCACTTTTATAAGTTCAGTTACATAAGTGAACAAAGTTTCAAAGTTCAGTAACTTGGATGAACAAAATGAAATTATATTACGTTAGGGCAAATTTTTTGTAAACTTTAGTAACTTTTATGTACCATAACCCTTTATAAATATTTTTCACACTTTTAAGAATAAGAGTTTTAAAACAATGCTTCACACTTTTAAGTATGGTGATTTTGACTTTGAAATAATTCTTCTCACTTTTAATATTTAAATATGATGATTTTGAGTTTAAATAATCTTCACACTTTTACACTCTGTTCTCGAGTTTTTTATAAAAAGAAAAGAAAAGGAAAGAAAAGAAGAGAAGTGAAGATGAGAGGAAAAGAAAGTAAGTTAATTTGTATAAGGGTGTTCTCAAGTTGGACAAAATAGAAAAGAAATGAAACAATCTAATATGACGATTTTACGACAATGCCCTCATAATGTGTTCTTACTTGAATGTAAAAATTAACTAAAATGGCAGACAAAAAAATGACTGTATTAACTTTCTAGAAACTCATAGTAGCCAAACTAAATGTATATGATGATCGATTTGGCATCGGTTGAATTAGTTAACCACGTAATTTAATTAGAGTATTTTGAAACCTCAAATGCACATCACCCATGTTATAATTTATGTATGGCGCACAAAAGTAATATTTGATAAGCCAAGAGGAGACAGCAATTACTTGTATATGATGAAGATATTTTATAACCATTGGTAAATAGCGTCAACGTACGAAAGTGGAAGAATATATGGTAACTATGCAGTAATGAAGAAGATAAAGCTAATAAACTAATTAGGGCAATTTGGTAATTTCATTTGAAATCATCTTATTTCCTTCCCTTTCTGCCCAGTTTTGGGCGGAAGATTTTGAGAACAAAAAAGCCAAAACTTTCCTTAGCTTTCTTTTCCTTCCTCTTCTAACAAATCTCAAGAACACACAACTTTTTAAGTTTTCTTTTTCTTTGATTTTGCTTTCCTTCCTAAATCGAACTCGAGAACACAGTGTTAAGTGTGGGCGCAAAGAAAAGACAAATTTGTTGTAGTGTAGATTTATCCTTTCATTATTTTTTTTGTCGTTTCATGTATTTGTTTTACATTTTTTTGTCTTTTCATATATTTTTTTATTCTTTACTTTTTTTGTCTTTTAATTGTTTATTTATTTTGTCATTTCAATTATTGTATCATTGATCCTCACAAACTGCCAAGACTAATAACCTCCCCAAGAGTCAGTTTCAAGAATCTCAGCTCTTTGAATGTTTTTATTCCAACCTAATGGATGAGATTTTGAAGCCTCTTTGACTTCCTAAATTTCCGATGGTAGCGACAACATTTGATGGTAGGGATGCGTCGTTTTTAATCTTCCCTGTTGTGGCGTGGAAGATTTGGAGATAGAAGATATATAAGGATGAGTGAATGTGTTTATCGTTTGATTGTTATATTGGGAAGGTTAAAAAAAAAAACAATTTTTTTTTTTGTCAAATCTATATATTTGATGTGGAGCTCAAATGTCTATTTTGATAAACTAATAAAATTTAGCCCATTCTAGCATATTCATTTTGGTAATTTATTCTAAAATCTACATGTTATTTTCTAAACACCAATGAACCCTTAGGTAAAACACAAGTGACATTTGGTTGTTTATTTCTAAGGCTTAAGGAATAAACAAATAAAGAACTCAAGCATATCTCACATCTTAAGGAGATCGCTGCAAAGGAAGCTGAACATGTTGATAATGAGACGCAAAGACTTGATGTGGAGAGTAAATAAATTAATATTGATCATGAGAGAAGGGACAAAGAATTACCAGAGTAGTCATTACGGAAGCTGTTTTGCTTTTTATGAAGGTATTTCACCCAATTAGAAGTGTCATATACATGAATTTGATATTTTCTAATTATGGGTAGAATAATTGGGTTCACATGACTATAGCCCTGCTCGAGCATGCTAACTTATCAAGTTGCTGATTTCCAAGAGGTGGTATATATAACGGTCGGGTTGAATTACGTGCCAAGTAGGGCTTGGGTTAGGTTACTCCGATGCTTATTCTAATTCACTTGCAACCAATGTGTTTTTTTATATATTATTATAAAGGTTATAATATGAATATATTATTAAAAAAGTCCTAACAGAAGTGAAACAATTTTTTTTTTTTTTTTTTTTTTGAAAAAGCGACGATATTATTATCGGGAGTAAAACAATGTGTTTCTATATATCGGGAGATGTGTACACCAAGGTAAGTGTTTCTTTGCACATGCCAAGACCATATGGGGTAGAGATGTTGAAATTACAAGCCATATGTTAGGTTTCACAAACATAACCCAAATTTAACTACTCGTAAGTAAGTGGGTCAAGATGTCTCCCCTCTACTGATAATAAAGTTTTTGATCAGTTTGTACCATTGTGTTTGCTTTGAAAGTATGGTATTTGAAAAATCGACCTTGCTTCCTATTGTTTTTTAATTTGGTTTGAATATATTATCATGTCATGTAGGTTAAAAAGAAAGCCAATGTTGAATAGGGCTCGTTAGTTATGTCATGGGTAAACGGGAAAATGATAAAAATGTTATGATCTGACACCCACTTCACAACTAGCATATTTTGCGGACTTTTCAATGAACCTAAAACGTTTTCCATAATAATTTCATTTAATCCACTTAATATTTAAAATTACACCCCACTCAAACACAAATATATCCCACAAAAATCATATAAGAAAAACACCCACACACAAACATATCACATGACTCGGTCGAGTATCGACCAAGTCCTAGCAAAATACCATGCAAGATGTGTCCTACCATGGTCTCCATAACAACACCAACACGTCAAAAATAGTGTCAAATCAAATGCAGACGCGTCCAAACTAGTGCCATTACGGACAGTCTAATGCATCAAGACATAACTGTCCTTGTTGGACTTTTCGAGGATAGTGTTATTACCAAGAAGTCATTCTTTAATTAATTCTCACAAAAACTTTTAAGTATATTAATATTGTTATCATTCTATAACATTTAACCTTTTAATAAAAAAATTAGTAAAGAATTAAATGGCAAATTTACTAATTTACCAATAATAATTATATGAAATGAATATAAAAGAAAAACAATAATCATAAGTGTCAAATTTTTATCTATTTATTGAATTTATTGTCACAAAAATTTAACTCGCGAAAGGTTTTAAATTAAAAAACCCAACTTAACTAATTTTTTGACACCATCACATCACATGAGTAGTCGAGTACCATGCACGGTATTCTTAAATTATTGTCATTTTTTAATGAACCAAAAACGCTTTCCATAATAATTTCACTTAATCCACTCTTAATATTTAAAACCAAATTTGTACATACTTTAGTATCAAAATCATTCACCAACCTTTTACAACTAATATGCCAAGCGATCAACTTTGTTGAACATTAATTCAAATCCAAATTTTCATGCAAATCGACGTATTATACAAATAACAAGGAGATAAACATAATAACAAGGTGATTTTAATAGTATGGATCAAAACAAAGGCTTGGGAAATGATGGTGATAGATACATAATTAGAATCGTGATATAAAGGTGAAAAGGAAAGCCAATATTGAAAAGTAGACGGATATATGAATCGGTGACCATTTAATCCATAAGGTCCAAGTCAATAGGGAGTGTTAATTAAGTCATGGGTAAAGGGGAAAATGACAAAAATGTTATAATCTGACACCCATTTAACAAGTATCATATTTTGAGAACTTTTCAAAATACTCAATTCTCAATTTCTCACACCCCATGTGAGGTTTTCAAAATTTTACGTGACTTTAGTAGCCAAAGATTAAGCAACACTCTTGAACTCCTAGTGACACTCTTTTTGTGGCTTTTAGTGACTCTTGTGCAAATGTGCTAAGTAAACAGGGCCGGCAAATAAATTTGGAGTCCCCAGGCGAAAATAAAAAAGGGCCCCATCAACACTAAAAAAAACTTATAAGTGTGCGTAAAAGGTATTCAATTATAACAATTTCTTTTAATTGACGTTTTATTTATTGTGACGAGATGAGTTGTATTTAACTAATTGAATTTACAAAGAAGAGACATTCGGATATATAGCATAAGTACACAAACATAGCTATAAATGTTACTGGACTAGAAGAAAAGGGGGCCCTTAGATTGGGGGGTCCTGTACGACCGCATCACTTGCACACCCTCTTTGCCACCACTGTAAGTAAAATAAGTGTCACTAAAATTGCACATTACTGAAAAAAAAATTAAACAAACACCATTGCTACGCATAAACAACTTCACACAAAATAATACTCATAGAAAATCTCTACCGAAACCTTAGTCACTTGCACCAAAATATTAAAAACTCACAAAATACTAAAATAATGTCCGAAACAAAGAATGAGTGGTTTATCAAAAATTTAAATATTATGGTCATTTATGTAAAGAAAGGTATGATAAATAGTAATATATTACATATGAATATCGAATGAGCAAATAATTATTTTAGGCTATCAAAGTCTTGATGGGATTTTAGATTAGTTCCGAATATTTTTACGACTTTTTAAGTTTAATTGGTCAAAGTCGACGGCAAGTCACTGGAAAGTTATTTTCCAAATTGATAATTACGTGAAGTTGGGTATAGCGTCATAATGTTTCTAATACTTTATTATTGTTTATTCCAGTAAGGTGGCTTAACTAACATTAATAAGAAAATTGTACTTTGTAAAAAAACTAACCATACAAATTCTTAATATTATAATATTTGTTACATTTTTTTACTTATCACCTAAAAAGAAAATAGTTCTTTGTCAAAAAAAAAAAAAAAAAAAAAAAATCTATCTATTGGAAAATTGATTTTAGCACATCATTTTGTGAAAACAAATTTGTAAAATTTTAATTGACATATCATTCCTTGGGTAAATAACAAATTATGCCTCATTTTGTATTACTTTAATTGTCACTTTTATACTAAAATGTAAAATTTTAATTGACATAGCATTCTTGTGTAAATAACAAACTATACCTCATTCTGTATTAATGTGATTTATCACTTTTATAGTAAACTCTTTCTCTTTCTATTTTAACGGTAAAACGGACGAGGTTTTTTAGTTCAGGTTGTCGGAAAGGATGAACCTATTGGATTCAGATGTTTGCGACCTCGCCTGTTTAATTCCGGATCATTTTTGACCCTTCTCTGGCAACCCCCAAATGTACATTTAATGAGATGTGAACACTTGACTTCTTATAAGAAAACCAAAAAAACTTACCGCTAGGCCATTTGATGGTGGTTCCTTCACTATCTCTTCTCTTAGTTTAATAGCATAATATTTTTCTTAATTATATACTATTCAAATTTATGACTTTTCCTTTCTTATCATTTTTTTTGGTTTGTTTGATTTAGTTTTAAATTTAAGCCTTTTTTTCAAGTTAAAATGAATATGACATCAAGTTTAGATAATATTTAGGTTGCAATATGTGTGTGTGTTTATTTAGGCAAAACAAGTCGTTTGAGGTCTTGCCTTGGCATGTGTCATATATGCTTGGCAGCTTGGGCATGGTTTAATTTTTTTATACCATACCAACGACATAGAATGTTAATGTTTTTTTTAACCTTTAACGTTTTTAGGGTTAGCAATTGATTTTAGTTATGTTAATTTGAAGAGATAGAGTGTGAGTGTGTATAGTTTAGGTTAGTGTAAAATATGGGTAAAGAAGAAATTATAATAAATGAAAGGCTTGTGATTGGTTAGTGGTTTTAGTCTTAAAGTTGAATTAGACTCGCAACTTAAATATTTTTTCATGTGGTATAAAGAGGTATGAAAAGTTTTACATGCATGACAAATTCTCAAATGATATTTTACCAGAGAAACCCTTACCCAAAAAAATCTCTAAAGATTAAATAGACAAGTCTCGATGATTCATTTTTTTATCAAATTAAAAAAAAAAATCACTTTCTTCATTTTTTTAACATTAAATATGTTACAAACCATTAATCACTACACGAAACGAATCACATCATCGCGGTGGGAATTAAATCATTTTTCTATAAAGGACACTTCTATATATACTTTTTGTAACAATTCGCAAATTCAGGTTAATTACTTTTCCCGGAAAAATTTACTATTCATATTTACTATTCATTCTTTCTGAAATTTTCCCGAAAGTTGATTTTTATTTCATATTCTCGAGTGATAAATCATTTCCATGGCAAATTAAATGTTTGACATTCGTCAGATCATTTTCGTGAAAGTTATTAAGGGATTACACAGAATTACCCGTTTTAGGGTAAAACGTCATCAGAAATTCCACGCACAACGAAATTTGATCCCGTCAGGTGACCCCACATCAGAAAAATGTTTAACACACTCATGATTTATTTGAGAATAAATCATGACTGAGAAAAATATGACCAGAATAAACCTCGGCCGTGAAAAACTGGAATTTTCAGTTTTACGCGTTTTTACTCAGCCGTAACCCTAGCCTTTACCTGCACCGCGTTTCTAAGACGATTTGAGTTTTCAACTTATTAGAATAAGTCAACATATTTTTCCCTCCTCCATTGACTAAAAATCATTCTTTGATTTTATAAGTCATCTCGTGATTTTTAGGCTTCCGGTTTGATGTCTAAAAGACATTTAAGACCAACCGACACCAGACTGAGCCCAGTCTAGACATTATAAATCATTTTAAATCATTTTTAGCATATTATAAAAGTAACATTTTACTTTTCTCAGTTTTACGCAATATTCGTACATTTTACGTATTACGCGTTTTAGACCCGTGTTTCCAGCTTTTAGCAGGTTTTACCACCCAAATGGAACTTATCACCCATTTTATATTTTATTATGGGACATATGGACATTTCTAACAATACTTTAAAGTTTCATAATTTTACGACACCCGGTTTTACGTTTTGAGGCCTAATCATTTACGGTTGGCATTTCCCGGAGTCAAAATGCATCTAATATCTAGATATTTTATCAAGACCAAGCCACCTCCCCCCTTATCCCTTTGTGAACCGCCATAGGGGGGGAGTCACACCCTTGTGTGGCTTGATCTTGTGTCTTGATGTCTTAGATGGTTACATGTGTTTTTCTTGGCAAAATATCTAAGGAAACTAACCTCCTCATGGACCTATAAATACTCCCTCCCCTCTCTTCCTTGGCCGGCCATCACACACACCATAACCACTCACACTTAGCTTTATTTCTTCTAATTTGTTGCAAGGTTCAAGAGTTAGTTCAAGATAGAAACCCTAGTTAGCTTATTTTTCACCAAAACTCCTCCAAACCCTAGAATACTTGGTGTTTTCTCTTGAGTTTAAATCCACTCAATACACCACAACTTTCATTACATATCTTTCAAGAATACCAAGGGTAGAAAGGTTGCTTGAAGTGAAAAAGGGTTGAAGCTAGTCTATCAAAGTCCATTTCCTTACTTGTTACTCCTTTCTTTAATTAGAAAGCCAAAAGTTGTAAGACTAAACCTAACATGCTTCTTGTTAATTTATCATGTTCATATCATTTACATGTTATTCTTGCTATATTATGTGTTGTAATTATGTCCATGATGTATCATGATGAGTAAAAGATGTTGTTGTAATGAATTATTGAAACAAGTTACTAAAACAAGCAAACTAGTGAATATCTTGGTATAACCTGATCAAAATGGTAAAAATTTTATATTGGATTATTACATATTAAATTAGAGGACTTAACAAGTAAACCATAGCAATTTGAACCACCTAAAAAGAGTAAACGAGTCAAAAGTTATGGCGATTTGAAGTTACCAAAGATTTCCGGCAAAACTGCCTAAATGTTTCTGTGACAGAACCTAAAACACGCAAAAAGAGGCCTTTCTGGTCCGATTCATGAAAAAGTTAAAACAAGAAAGTTGTCCGGAATCACGTTTTCATTCAGGAACAAAGAGGCTCAAGCCTTGAAAACGCCTTCTGAGTGAGATATTTCTCATTTTCTTAACAGCTATTTACATATTTTAAGTCACTAAGTTATGGTTATACTTTAAAAGGAATAAAAGGTCTTATGACCTATAAACAAGACCACCACCATGGCTAGAGCTAAGGTTGGGTCTCATGACCTTGGAACAAGGACCAAAGGTCATGGCTAGGCCATGACGAAATGACCAAGTAAACTTACAAAGGCGTAAACATGAAACAATGAAATTGGCGATATATGGAACAAACAATTTGGATCTACTTCACCTAAAAGGAAACCATGAGATATTACCAAGACAAATGGTCATACAAAACTTATGAATCATACCCTAATAACAATCTTCATGTACTATAAACTTTCCTAAGTTTATCCAAATATCGGACATGTAACCTTTTCGGATCAAAACTTTCTATATACTTTATCAACTACTACAATAGTAGGGAGCTTCATGTGAGGAGTTCATTATGTAAGCCGTCGAGATGAGTTGTGGATTTACGAGTTAAAGTGTCCTGGCTCCTCGAACGCTTACTAACATGACTTCTGAAATATGTTAGCCCGAACGGTAGTAAACGATATACAAAACATACATGTTCATAAATATTTTCTTTCAAAGACTTACAAATGTACATCATGCCTCATCATGGACTAAATGCAAGATATATATATATATATATAGGCACTCCGTTATATTCTTTACACAAATCCTAAGTCGCAACATTCTATTCTAGGTTGCTCGTAGAAACCTACACGATCCAACTATCACCTTCATTACTTGCTATCGTACTTAAGGTGAGTTCATAGCCCCACCTTACATTACTTTAATGTTTTACAAACCCTTGGGGGGAATACATGCTACTTTTAAACCGAACACAATGCTTTGAAACTGTATGCTGCCTGATTGTTTTATTATTACTAAGTACCTACCTTGCCAATCCTAGGCCCCATCATGAACCATTTAATCACTAGTATTAGTGAGCGCGAGTATTGTGAATAGGCCTATTGGGATTGACGAATCCCATTTGTTTGAGCAGATTAGTTCAAACGAATGCACTATATTTGAACATTAAGTATGACGGCAAAGTACTTACCGGGGCAACATAACCACCGATTGATATTGGTACCCGTTAACGTATTGGTTGCATGAGCTTAGTACATAATAATAACTGTTTTGTTTTCTAACATGAGTATGAGTCTAATTAACTCATTACTACCAACATATTGTGTTCAACCGTTAAACAAACTCTATGAATTTCACTCAACCTTTGTGTTGACCTCTTAAGCATGTATTTCAGGTCCATGATAATCAAGAATGGAGCAGAAGGGCACGTACCGAAGGAAGAAGGCTATAAACAATTATGTCATTCGATAAAAACATCATAGACTTTATATTGATGTGTTTTGAAACAATGGAACATTTTGGGACCTTACTATGTAAACTTTGATATATTTGAATAATATGAATGACAACTCTTTTTATTACGATTCGTTTAGAGATCGTTTTCTATTATTATGACTGTTGTGCCATCGAGTAACACCCAAGTTGAATTCCGCTGCAACATGAATTGGGGGTGTTACAGATTGGTACCAGAGCCATGGTTATAGAGAAACGGGTCTAAGTGAGACCTAAACTATAACTACAATAACAAGCAAAAATATTTTTATAGCCTTCCGATCTTCGTGCCTTCCATCCTCCAGAAGATTATGGACTTATTACACATGTTATGCTACATGAACATATTTGTATATTGTCATATGCACATTTCCTTAGTTTGAGCATTTTCCATAAACATTTGATTTATTTTGACATCGAAATACTAATTGTAGACATCATGTCCGCACCTCCATCTCCCGATCATCTTCCTGCTATGCCCGAGTATTTACCAATTCTTCCCGGACCCGATGATCCTTATTTTGTACCAATTGACTACGACGACGAGGAAGAACCTTATGAGGATCTAGATGTAGATTCGGACGAAGATCCTGAAATGGATTTGGACATAAACATCGATGAGTACGAAGAGGATCCTGAAATGGATGTTGACATCGAAGGCATCGATGAGGAAGCAGAGGAACTATTAGTGGTGCCACATTTATCACCATTGACATCTCTACCTCCGGTTTCACCAATTTCATCCGAATCTAACCGTACCACTCCAGCTCAAGTTCCGAATTCTACTCACCAAACCGGTGGGACATCTACATCTACACATATGTTCGCAAACTCAGCTCAATACGAAATCTACTCTTTGAAACAAGCCCTCCACCTGACCCAACTCAAAGTTCAAAGTATGGCAAGTCAAATGCACGACTGTATATCCAAGGTAAATTCTGCCAGAATGGACGCCATGAATGCCCGAGATGAACTATATTGGTTTAAGCTTGACATGAGCTATGTCAAGAGGGACTTGACTCATCTTGGGGAAATAGTCTTAAATCCTCTAACCGGCCTGGATAACGTCAAGGATAGACTCACTTTGGTTGAGAAAGCCTAAGAACAGGATGCGGTACAAATTCACAAACTACTTAACCGCCTAAATACCGCCGAAATCCGGTTAGATGTTGCAAACTTTGATAGGTATCAACTTAAGAATGATTTGTGTGGAATGCAAACTCAAATGAGTTCCATACAACAAAGGCTATACCAAAAGGATGTCAAAGAATACCGTCTGAATGAAAGTGTAGATGTGTTAGCAACACGCGGAATTAATAATCCGTCCGGACTACGACAACCTCCCAACCGACGTTAGACTAGTGTTATAATACTAGTTATCTTTAGTACAATGTTGTAATTACTAACTGAAAGTATCAGTTAGTAAGTTTTGAATGAACTTGTAATAAGTTCGATTTTGTAATCAACGTTATATGAATAAAACTTTTGTTTTATATACTATCATGTGTTATTTTTTTAAGTTTCAACCTTATTACCCCATCATTCTTATCAAAAATTGTGCTCATCTCACAACTCTCTAATTACAACGTATCTTTTGAACAATAGAATCATGGCGCCAAAGAAAAAGACCCCACCAACGATGACGCAAGCCGCCATCCGCAAACTGGTAAAGGATAGTGTCAATGCAGCACTTATCGCGGAAAGAGCAGCCGTAGCTGCAGCAGCTGCAGCAGCTGCCGAGGCCACCACAGCTGCTGGTGCTGCTGATGCTGCAGCAGCTGCTGATGCTGCAGCAGCCGCAGAAGCCGCCACTGCTGCGGAAGCTGCAATAGCTGCAGAGGCTGCAAGAATTGCCAGTCTTAACCTTGGAGGACCTACCCGTCCGGTGACCAATGTTACTACAGTACCAAAGGGTTGCTCGTTCATTTCCTACCTGAAATGTGAACCCCTCAAATTCAAGGGTACTGAAGGGGCTGTAGGTTTGACCCGTTGGTTCGAAAAGGCGGAATCGGTGTTCATTGTTAGTAAATGTATCGAGGGGGATAAAGTTCAGTATGCCGCAAGTACTCTGTTGAATGAGGCCTTGTCCTGGTGGAACTCAATTGCTCAACCATGGGCATTGAGAATGCCTACAAAATTACTTGGGCTAATTTGAAACAAATGATGATCAAGGAATACTGTCCACGCAGTGAGATACAAAAGTTAGAAGTTGAGTTCTGGGATCATACGGCTAAGGGAAATGATATCATGACCTACAACCGTAGATTCCAGGAACTGAGGATACTTTGTCCAGCAATGGTTTCCCCAAAGGAAAAATTGTTGGAAAGGTATATTTGGGGTCTACCATCAAGCATACAGGGGAATGTGAGTTCGGCAAATCCCAAAGAACTTGATGAGGCTATGCGGATGTCCCGTAGCCTCATGGATCAAGTGGTACGTATGTCGGAAACCCGCAAGCAAAATAACCTCAACAACACCAACAACACCAACAACAGCAATGCCAACAATCCCAACAATTCCAACTACCGTAACAACAACAACAACAAACGACCATATGATGGTAACCGTGGGAACAACAACAACAACAACAACAACAACCAAACCCGAAACAATAACCATCACAATCAACAGAACAAGAGACAGGAAGCCGCGACGGCTTATGTTGCTGCACCAGCTGGTGGTAGGTACGTGGGTAATCAACCACAATGTACCAAGTGCAATTACCATCACGAAGGTCCTTGCCCGGCCAAATGCCACAAGTGCCAAAAGCCCGGACATCTTGCCAAGGATTGTAGAGGCAAGGGTATAGCTACTGGGGCTAACACACAGCCCATAGTTACATGTTTCGGGTGTGGTGAAAGGGGACACTACAAGAACAACTGTCCTCAAAACCAAGGACCCCAAGGCGGAGGTGCTCGTGGTAGGGCCTACGTCATGGGAAAAGAAGAACCACACCAGGACCCGAACGTGGTTACCGGTACGTTCTTACTCAATAATATTCCTGTTAAAGTATTATTCGATTCTGGTGCTGATATGAGCTTTATATCTACTAGAATTGCGCCTTTACTTGATATTCCATCAATCACTTTAACCACTAGTTATAATATTGAGCTAGCTACCGGTGACTTAGTAAATACCAATACCGTAATCCCAAACTGTACCCTTAATCTCTTAGACCACCCCTTTGACATCAATCTTATGCCAATTGAACTCGGAAGTTTTGATGTAGTTATTGGCATGGATTGGTTGTCTAAACATCAAGCTAACATTATTTGTGGTGAAAGAGTTGTGCATATTCCATGTAACAATGAAACTTTGATCATTCGTGGTGATCAAAGTGGAACTCGAATAAACATCATCTCATGTATCAAAACCATGAAGTACATTGAGAAGGGATGTTATGCTTTCTTAGCCCACGTAACAGAAAAGAAAACCGATGAAAAACGTCTCGAAGATGTTCCTATTGCCCGTGAGTTTCCTGAAGTCTTTCCAGAAGACTTACCCGGACTACCACCAAATCGTCAAATAGAGTTCAGAATTGATTTAATACCAGGAGGGGCGCCAGTTGCCCGCGCACCATACCGGCTAGCACCTTCAGATATGCAAGAGCTATCAAATCAATTACAAGAACTTGCGGACAAGGGATTTATTTGACCCAGTTCCTCACCTTGGGGAGCTCCAGTTTTGTTCGTGAAAAAGAAAGACGGGTCATTACGCATGTGTATTGACTATCGTGAACTAAACAAATTAACCATAAAGAACCGATACCCACTACCAAGAATTGATGATTTATTCGATCAATTACAAGGTTCAACCTATTACTCAAAAATTGACCTACGTTCAGGTTACCACCAAGTTAGAGTTCGTGATGAAGACATTCCAAAAACAGCCTTTAGGACACGATATGGTCACCATGAATTCCAAGTGATGCCCTTTGGTTTAACTAATGCACCGGCAGTATTCATGGATCTCATGAATCGTGTGTGTAAGCCATATTTGGACAAATTCGTGATCGTATTCATAGACGACATTCTCATTTATTCCAAAAACGAAGAGGAACACAAAGAACACCTTAGAACAATTTTAGGACTACTCAAGGAAGAGAAATTGTATGCAAAGTTTTCCAAATGCGAATTTTGGATTCAATCCGTACAATTCCTTGGGCATGTGATTGACAAGACCGGTTTACATGTCGATCCCGCTAAAATTGAAGCTATCAAAAACTGGCCAACACCTACCACACCTACAGAAATTCGGCAATTTCTGGGTTTAGCCGGGTATTACCGAAGGTTTATTGAAGGATTTTCCTCAATAGCAAAATCTTTGACTAAGTTAACTCAGAAAGACAAGAAATATGTGTGGGATGAAAACGAAGAAAAAGCTTTCCAAACCCTCAAACAGAAACTTTGTAGTGCTCCTATCCTAGCATTGCCCGATGGGATAGAAGATTTTGTAGTCTATTGTGATGCATCGCACCAAGGGTTAGGTGCCGTGTTGATGCAACGCGATAAGGTCATGGCTTATGCATCAAGACAACTCAAGGTTCATGAGGAAAATTACACCACTCATGACTTAGAGTTAGGAGCTGTGGTCTTTGCACTAAAAATCTGGAGACACTATCTATACGGTACTAGATGTACTGTGTACACCGATCATAAAAGTCTACAACACATTTTGGACCAAAAAGAACTAAACATGAGACAACGTCGTTGGTTGGAATTACTTAGTGATTATGACTGCGACATTCGTTATCACCCAGGAAAGGCAAACGTAGTAGCCGACGCCCTGAGCCGAAAGGAGCGGGTTAAACCACTACGAGTCCGAGCCTTAGTTTTAACCATAAATTCCAACTTTCCTACCCAAATCCTTCACGCTCAAGCTGAGGCGCTGAAACAAGAAGACATCCAAAAGGAGAGGTTGGATGGCATGATACAAAAGAAATTCGAAACCCGTTCAGATGGAACTCTATGCTTCCAAGGTCAAAGTTGGTTACCACTTTATGGTGGCCTACGAGACTTGATCATGCATGAATCACATAAATCTAAATACTCCATACATCCAGGATCTGATAAAATGTATCATGATCTTAAGTTACTTTATTGGTGGCCGAACATGAAAGCCGACATTGCAACATACGTTAGCAAATGTCTTACCTGCTCCAAAGTAAAATCCGAACATCAAAAACCATCTGGTCCATTGCAACAACCAGAAATTCCTACTTGGAAATGGGAAAGAATTACTATGGACTTCATTACCAAGCTCCCAAAGACATCAAGCGGTTATGACTCCATCTGGGTCATAGTTGATCGTCTCACAAAATCCGCACACTTTATACCAATCAAAGAGACTTACAAAATGGAACAATTAACCCGACTATACGTCAAAGAAATAGTCTCAAGACATGGTGCACCAATATCCATCATATCCGACAGAGATGGTAGATTTACTTCCAATTTCTGGCAGTCACTCCAAGGCGCCTTTGGAACAAATCTAGACATGAGTACAGCGTACCACCCTCAGACCGATGGTCAGAGCGAACGAACCATTCAAACACTTGAAGACATGCTTCGAGCTTGTATAATAGACTTTGGAAAAGGATGGGATACCCATCTACCATTAGTCGAATTTTCCTACAACAACAGCTATCATACAAGTATTCAAGCAGCTCCATTTGAAGCACTTTATGGTCGAAAGTGTCGTTCACCTGCTTGTTGGGCTGAAGTGGGAGAAGTTCAACTCACTGGACCAGAACTCATCCGTGAAACAATGGATAAGATTGTACAAATCAGAAGTCGACTACAAGCCGCAAGAGATCGACAGAAAAGTTATGCCGACACACGACGCAGACCCCTAGAATTCCAAGTCGGAGATAGGGTTATGCTAAAGGTATCGCCTTGGAAAGGCTTGATACGATTCGGTAAACGAGGAAAACTAAACCCAAGATACATCGGACCATTCAAAATCCTAGCCAGGGTTGGCCCTGTGGCATACAGACTTGAGCTTCCATCAGAACTCAGTAGTGTACACCCCACTTTCCATGTATCTAACCTAAAGAAATGCTTATCGGATGAATCACTTGTGATTCCACTCGATGAAATTCAACTCAATGACGATCTTCAATTTGTTGAGGAACCCGTAGAAATCATGGACCGAGAGGTCAAACAACTCAAACAAAGCCGTATACCAATTATCAAAGTTCGTTGGAACTCACGACGTGGTCCTGAATACACATGGGAACGAGAGGACCAGATACGTAAGAAATACCCACATCTTTTTACCAATGAAGCTTCTACTTCCAACGCAAATTGATCTCCGGGACGGAGCTCTCATATGGGGTGGAGACTGTAACAATTCGCAAATTCAGGTTAATTACTTTTCCCGGAAAAATTTACTATTCATATTTACTATTCATTCTTTCTGAAATTTTCCCGAAAGTTGATTTTTATTTCATATTCTCGAGTGATAAATCATTTCCATGGCAAATTAAATGTTTGACATTCGTCAGATCATTTTCGTGAAAGTTATTAAGGGATTACACAGAATTACCCGTTTTAGGGTAAAACGTCATCAGAAATTCCACGCACAACGAAATTTGATCCCGTCAGGTGACCCCACATCAGAAAAATGTTTAACACACTCATGATTTATTTGAGAATAAATCATGACTGAGAAAAATATGACCAGAATAAACCTCGGCCGTGAAAAACTGGAATTTTCAGTTTTACGCGTTTTTACTCAGCCGTAACCCTAGCCTTTACCTGCACCGCGTTTCTAAAACGATTTGAGTTTTCAACTTATTAGAATAAGTCAACATATTTTTCCCTCCTCCATTGACTAAAAATCATTCTTTGATTTTATAAGTCATCTCGTGATTTTTAGGCTTCCGGTTTGATGTCTAAAAGACATTTAAGACCAACCGACACCAGACTGAGCCCAGTCTAGACATTATAAATCATTTTAAATCATTTTTAGCATATTAGAAAAGTAACATTTTACTTTTCTCAGTTTTACGCAATATTCGTACATTTTACGTATTACGCGTTTTAGACCCGTGTTTCCAGCTTTTAGCAGGTTTTACCACCCAAATGGAACTTATCACCCATTTTATATTTTATTATGGGACATATGGACATTTCTAACAATACTTTAAAGTTTCATAATTTTACGACACCCGGTTTTACGTTTTGAGGCCTAATCATTTACGGTTGGCATTTCCCGGAGTCAAAATGCATCTAATATCTAGATATTTTATCAAGACCAAGCCACCTCCCCCCTTATCCCTTTGTGAACCGCCATAGGGGGGGAGTCACACCCTTGTGTGGCTTGATCTTGTGTCTTGATGTCTTAGATGGTTACATGTGTTTTTCTTGGCAAAATATCTAAGGAAACTAACCTCCTCATGGACCTATAAATACTCCCTCCCCTCTCTTCCTTGGCCGGCCATCACACACACCATAACCACTCACACTTAGCTTTATTTCTTCTAATTTGTTGCAAGGTTCAAGAGTTAGTTCAAGATAGAAACCCTAGTTAGCTTATTTTTCACCAAAACTCCTCCAAACCCTAGAATACTTGGTGTTTTCTCTTGAGTTTAAATCCACTCAATACACCACAACTTTCATTACATATCTTTCAAGAATACCAAGGGTAGAAAGGTTGCTTGAAGTGAAAAAGGGTTGAAGCTAGTCTATCAAAGTCCATTTCCTTACTTGTTACTCCTTTCTTTAATTAGAAAGCCAAAAGTTGTAAGACTAAACCTAACATGCTTCTTGTTAATTTATCATGTTCATATCATTTACATGTTATTCTTGCTATATTATGTGTTGTAATTATGTCCATGATGTATCATGATGAGTAAAAGATGTTGTTGTAATGAATTATTGAAACAAGTTACTAAAACAAGCAAACTAGTGAATATCTTGGTATAACCTGATCAAAATGGTAAAAAATTTATATTGGATTATTACATATTAAAGTAGAGGACTTAACAAGTAAACCATAGCAATTTGAACCACCTAAAAAGAGTAAACGAGTCAAAAGTTATGGCGATTTGAAGTTACCAAAGATTTCCGGCAAAACTGCCTAAATGTTTCTGTGACAGAACCTAAAACACGCAAAAAGAGGCCTTTCTGGTCCGATTCATGAAAAAGTTAAAACAAGAAAGTTGTCCGGAATCACGTTTTCATTCAGGAACAAAGAGGCTCAAGCCTTGAAAACGCCTTCTGAGTGAGATATTTCTCATTTTCTTAACAGCTATTTACATATTTTAAGTCACTAAGTTATGGTTATACTTTAAAAGGAATAAAAGGTCTTATGACCTATAAACAAGACCACCACCATGGCTAGAGCTAAGGTTGGGTCTCATGACCTTGGAACAAGGACCAAAGGTCATGGCTAGGCCATGACGAAATGACCAAGTAAACTTACAAAGGCGTAAACATGAAACAATGAAATTGGCGATATATGGAACAAACAATTTGGATCTACTTCACCTAAAAGGAAACCATGAGATATTACCAAGACAAATGGTCATACAAAACTTATGAATCATACCCTAATAACAATCTTCATGTACTATAAACTTTCCTAAGTTTATCCAAATATCGGACATGTAACCTTTTCGGATCAAAACTTATATCTATATACTTTATCAACTACTACAATAGTAGGGAGCTTCATGTGAGGAGTTCATTATGTAAGCCGTCGAGATGAGTTGTGGATTTACGAGTTAAAGTGTCCTGGCTCCTCGAACGCTTACTAACATGACTTCTGAAATATGTTAGCCCGAACGGTAGTAAACGATATACAAAACATACATGTTCATAAATATTTTCTTTCAAAGACTTACAAATGTACATCATGCCTCATCATGGACTAAATGCAAGATATATATATATATATAGGCACTCCGTTATATTCTTTACACAAATCCTAAGTCGCAACATTCTATTCTAGGTTGCTCGTAGAAACCTACACGATCCAACTATCACCTTCATTACTTGCTATCGTACTTAAGGTGAGTTCATAGCCCCACCTTACATTACTTTAATGTTTTACAAACCCTTGGGGGGAATACATGCTACTTTTAAACCGAACACAATGCTTTGAAACTGTATGCTGCCTGATTGTTTTATTATTACTAAGTACCTACCTTGCCAATCCTAGGCCCCATCATGAACCATTTAATCACTAGTATTAGTGAGCGCGAGTATTGTGAATAGGCCTATTGGGATTGACGAATCCCATTTGTTTGAGCAGATTAGTTCAAACGAATGCACTATATTTGAACATTAAGTATGACGGCAAAGTACTTACCGGGGCAACATAACCACCGATTGATATTGGTACCCGTTAACGTATTGGTTGCATGAGCTTAGTACATAATAATAACTGTTTTGTTTTCTAACATGAGTATGAGTCTAATTAACTCATTACTACCAACATATTGTGTTCAACCGTTAAACAAACTCTATGAATTTCACTCAACCTTTGTGTTGACCTCTTAAGCATGTATTTCAGGTCCATGATAATCAAGAATGGAGCGGAAGGGCACGTACCGAAGGAAGAAGGCTATAAACAATTATGTCATTCGATAAAAACATCATAGACTTTATATTGATGTGTTTTGAAACAATGGAACATTTTGGGACCTTACTATGTAAACTTTGATATATTTGAATAATATGAATGACAACTCTTTTTATTACGATTCGTTTAGAGATCGTTTTCTATTATTATGACTGTTGTGCCATCGAGTAACACCCAAGTTGAATTCCGCTGCAACATGAATTGGGGGTGTTACACTTTTGACGAGCATTTTTTTCGAGTGAAAAATTCTGTCCCGAGAAATCACATGTGATTTTTAAAATCAAGTCGATTTGTTATTTTAAAAATCACATATGATTCAAGAAATCACTCATGATTTTTAAAATAATAAATTACAAGTGATTTTACAAATCCACATGTGATTTGTGAAATCACACATGACTTTTAAAATAGCAAATCACAAGTGATTTCACAAATCAAATGTGATTTTTCAGGGTGAAAATTTTAACATAAGAATGATTCACAAATCACATAATATTAGTGATTTAAGAGACAACGTATGAATTTTAGCTATTTTATTTCGGATGCCAAACATGTGTTATTTCTTAAAAAATAGATTAACACAATATCGAGAGAGGCTTTGCTAGTTTTCTTCTACATCTTACAGACTGTGACTTTTTTTTTTGAAAAACAAGGAAAATTTAAAGAACGTTTCATGCTTAGGATAATAGCATTGTCTTTTCTCTCTTCTTTGGCTACGAAGAGGAAGAAAGCAATGAAGTAAAACATTAGAACTTCATTTTACATCAACTTTGACACCGGTCAATGAAGCCCAACATGAGAAACGGAAGATAACACCGAAGTCACTAAAACACAACACAAAATTAGATATTCCGTTGTATTTTTCTAAAAGTGATTGTTGTAAAATTCAATTCAATTCAATTCAATATTAAATTCAATTCAATACATACATGTTACGATTTACATAGCTAATACGGCCTTAATTGTTAATAAGGACATAAATGTATCATAGGGAAGTTGTTAAACGACATAGATTTATCATGGAAAAATGGATGAAACAAACCGGGTATATAGAAACCATGAAGATGTAATGTCACCAACATAAGTATTTCGAACATGTAGTCCACAATTACTTTTTATTCACAAAGTCGCATCTTGTTTCAACTAGATGAACCACGCTGGACTAAAACACAACTTACTTTTGATTAGTGCGACGAAATCTATAGATTACCATAGTGTATTGACGAGGTCTAAGTTTGTAATCTCTTGTACTGACAAAGGCTTCGCTTTGAAAACTTTCTAAAGGAACTCACCGTTTAACATTTGAGATGAGTTTTCTTGGAACAGACCTTGGGTTTGGTTAACACGGATTATAGATTCTCCGAAAACTATAAACAAGGATAATGAAATCATAATACTTCGCAATTCGATCACAAATATTATCACAACGCAACGACTGATCTGCCATATTTGTAATTAACAAGCTCGCTTTTCTTTTAATATGTAAAAAGTGTTGCTTCAACCTAAAACAATCCTCACTATCCAAACATGTTTTTGTTTAAAAGAGAACCAAGTATGCGAACATTGTTTTTTTAAAAACGAACATTTATTTACTCCTCTAATCATACGGTGACTATTTTATGGAGATGCGTGATCTACAATCTAAGGATAATGAGACATGATAGCAAGGTCAAACATATGCAACGCGTATAATTGTTGTTCTCCTACATATGTAGACCATAATTAAAAAGATTATCAGACGTCTGTCAGTCGTGCTCAAGCATGGCCGTGAACATACCTAGTCTATACTACATATAAAACACTTATTTTTATTCTTTTGTTGTTGTTTGCCTTTTATTTTAATTCTTAAATATGTATACCTATATCTATAGGGAAATTTGCATTTATGACACCGAAGACACTTATTTCCAGCTTGACTTAATTTTGTGACATATTGCTAAAACCATGACATTTTTTTTTCTATATTCAAGATTACTCCTATCATTGTGTACTTTAATATGTTTAATACATATTTTTGGTATGTTTAATATGTGACGCCTAACTAAGGTACATTTGTAGCTTTTGAAACTATCCATAAGTTACTAAATCTAACTTTTTTTTATCTCAAATATCATTTCAAAGCAAAAACAATGAATGTGATAAAATGTGATTATATTACGAACCCAATGTGAATTTGATAAATATGACATACCACTGCAACAAATTTGTCATTTGTACACACTTTTTTCTTCATGCTTTTTGCAATGTGAACTTTATTTTTAAATATATTCACACTTATAAGTGTGTAAAAATTATTCACACTTATAAGTGTGATATAATAAAAAATTTCACATTTTTAATTGTGAAAACAAAAGTTCACACTTATAGGTGTGAGGAGTAATCTTTTTAATTGCACACGCTTTAATGTGTAAAAATATGTTGTAATAAGTGTGAAAAGTTAACCATTTTTTTGTAGCGTGTCTTTCTCAAGGCGAGGATAAAAAGCCAATACTTATTCATATGATTTTAAGTTAATTTCAAAAAATGAAGTGACTTCAAACAATAATTAGTTTATTTTCCTCTCGTATTTCTTTTCAGCTCATATGTGATTATACATAGAAGGTAGTTATACTCAATCAAATCGTCTTGGTCAAGCTGTAAAGTAATTTTTGGATGACATATCAGCATCTTGAGTTCGAAACAAAATACAATAAAGGAATATAAGATAGTTTTAGTTATTGTTTATACTAAAACTTTCAGTACTATTCTAATTTATTCAGTTTAATAGTTACTATTAATATAAATATAAATATATACATATAAACGATCGTAGACTTATCTTTATCACCAATAATTGCTATATAAACTTTGACTAGTTACAGTAACATGATAAGAAATTTGTGGAACCCATTCATTTCCCCAGTTGCATGTCACAAACTGTTACAGTAACATGCAAAAACTAAGGATAAAAAGCCAATACTTGCTCACAATTTTAAGTAAGTTTCCCAAAAATGAAGTCACCACAAGCAATAATTCACTTATCATCTTCCTCTCTTATTTCCTTTCTCTTTTATGGTCTCGCGATAACATGTCTCACTTCCGCCACCGTCTCTGCTTCATATGGTGGTAATGAGACTGATTATCATGCATTGTTGTCATTTAAGTCAAAGATCACCCATGATCCATACATTGTTCTAACCTCGTGGAATCATTCCTTTCATTTCTGTGACTGGAGTGGTATTTCATGTGGAAAGCGGCACAAACGAGTGACTGTTTTACGACTGGTTTCGCAAGGCTTAGAAGGCTCGTTGTCTCCTCATGTAGGAAACCTCAGCTTCCTCCGTAAGCTTTCACTCGGGAACAACAGCTTTCAAGGAACCATTCCTCATGAACTTGGTCGTCTATCTAGGCTACGTCATCTTTATCTATATGATAACAAATTCAGTGGAGTCATTCCAACCAACTTGTCTGGTTGTTCTAACCTCGAAGTGCTTTCACTCTTTGAAAATAAGCTAGCTGGAACCATACCCATGGAGATAAGTTTACTCTCAAAACTTTCTCGTCTTGGAATATTCAACAATAAGTTAACAGGTGGAATCCCACCTTTCTTGGGGAATATTACATCAATGGAAAGGTTCGATGTTAGCGAGAACCCGTTGGGTGGGAGCATTCCAGATACCTTGGGTCTTTGGAAAAGCTTGACGGAATTTGACTCTGGTGGCTGCAACTTATATGGAAGCATCCCTCATTCCATTTTCAACCTCTCACTCCTAGTTAATTTTTCCTTATCTGATAATCACCTCACTGGTAGTCTTCCTTCCAAAATTGGTAATCAGCTTCCGAATCTTGAGTGGCTTCAGTTATGGGGTAACCAACTGACCGGAGTTCTTCCACCTTCTCTTTCTAATTGCTCTAAATTAGGACTTCTTGATATGAGTGAAAACAATTTTAGTGGAAAGTTGGAAATCGATTTTTCAAAACTAAAAGATATTTATAAAATTAGTTTATATAAGAACCACTTCCATGGACGGGGAGAGGCTGATGACGTGAGGTTTGTTTATTCTTTGAAAAACTGCACCAAATTAGCATGGTTGGATCTTGGTGAATGCAATTTTATAGGAATGCTTCCAATATCAATAGGTAATCTTTCTGATCAACTCCATTTTCTTGGTTTAGGAGGCAATCAATTATTTGGAAGCCTCCCTTCAAGTATAGGTAGTCTAGTTGGCTTGACCGCTTTACAGTTAGGACCAAATCGATTCGAAGGAAGAATTCCCACTACCATTGGTAAACTTCAAAACCTACAGTATCTTAGTCTATATAGAAATCAATTTTCAGGGCCTATCCCTGATGCCATTGGGAACTTATCATTGTTGACTGAACTTTATTTAGGTTCCAACAAATTAGAAGGCCATATTCCACCAAGCCTTGGGAACTGTAAAGAACTAATTGGGTTAAACCTAGCAGACAATAGATTCACTAGAAAAATACCCAAGCAACTTCTACAACTTCCATCACTAACTTATTTTTTAGATCTTTCTCATAACAACGTGTCTGGTTCAATTCCATCAGAGATTAAAGATCTCAAGATGTTGAGCTATCTCACTTTAGCTCATAATAATTTATCAGGAAACATTACTAGTAGCCTTGGTGAGTGTAATAGCCTTACAGAGTTATACCTTAGTGGCAATAGATTAGAAGGCATAATACCATCTTCATTAAGTTCGTTAGGAGGATTGGGGGTACTAGACATTTCTCAAAATAAATTATCAGGCAAAATTCCTCAATTCTTAGAGAAATGGAAAATCTTAGAATATTTGAACCTATCGTTTAATGATTTTGAGGGTGAAGTACCAGTTATAGGAGTGTTTGCAAATGCAAGTGCATTTTCGGTTCGGGGGAACAATAGGCTTTGTGGTGGTTTGGTTAAACTTGAGTTACCCAAATGCAAGGAGACGGGTAGTAAGAAAAAAAGGTTTCCTTTCTTCATATTGGTCATTGTGATTGCACCGACGTTGCTCATCGTATTATGTTGTGTGTATCTTTTGTGTAAGAAGAAAGGCAATTGTCAACCATCTCAGTCATCACTAGGGAGTGAACGGTTCATGAAAGTTTCATATGGTCAACTCCTCAAGGCTACTGATGGGTTCTCTACAACAAATTTGATTGGCGAGGGTGCGCACAGCTCTGTTTATAAGGGAATCCTCGATTCTAATGATGATAAATCTGTTGCAGTTAAAGTTCTACATCTTCAAAGTCGAGGAGCGCACAAAAGCTTTATAGCAGAATGCGAAGCATGGCGTAATATTAGACACCGTAATCTGTTGAAGATAATAACTTCATGTTCGAGTACTGATTTCCATGGCAATGATTTTAAAGCGCTAGTTTACGAGTTTATGCCCAATGGAAGTGTACATGATTGGCTTCATTCAAGTGCATATACATCAAAACTGAACCTTCTTCAAAGAATAAATATTCTTAGAGATGTTGCCACTGCAGTTGAATATCTTCACAATCGCTGCCAAACAACGATTGTTCACGGTGACTTGAAGCCAAGTAACATTCTACTTGATGATGATATGGTGGCTCATGTTGGAGACTTTGGTTTAGCTCGAGTACTTGATACAGAGTTAAACCAAAACAGCTCATCCGGGGTTAAAGGAACAATTGGTTATGCACCTCCAGGTAATTCCACTTTTATTCCATGATGCTTATATTTATTTCCAGGTTAAAGTTTGTAAATTTATTAATTGTTATTCATATGTAGAGTATGGTATCGGGAGCGAGATGACAAGTTGTGGGGATGTCTACAGTCTTGGAATATTATTACTAGAGGTGGTGACTGGGAAAAAGCCGACAGACGGCATGTTTAACGATGGTCTTAGCCTTCATAAATTTGCTTACATGGCATTACCGGATCAAGTAATCGATGTTATTGATAATGATGCAATTGTGTTGCAAAGTACGGAAGCGAATGCAAAGAAAGTGGAAGAATGTTTGGCTGCAACTATCAAGATTGGAGTAACGTGCTCTGTGGATTCCCCACCACAACGGATGAAAGTTGAAATTGTTGTCAATGAGTTGGAGCGTATTCTCAATGTGCTTCAGAATATATAAGGTACTCTGTTCTCCCTTTTTGTAAAATCTGATTTTACATGAGTTTGTTAACAAATCATCACTAACTTGGTTTTATTTTTGAACGTTTTCAGGTCTAATACAAAGCTTTCTAGGTGAAATTTGAAAGTAACTACAGCAACAAGGAGTGGTGCATGTCGTAGTTGTATATACTTTACTTTGTCAAATATGGTTGTAAGTGTGTTTTAGTTTTCTTGTTGAATAAGTACTGTAAGAGACGTAAGAATTCATTTACATTCGTGAGTTTATTTTTCCTCAATCCAATTTCTGTAAAATTGAAAATTGGGGGCAAAGTTTGTTGGATGAAAACTAAGCAAAAGAGTTGGGATAACCTTTTGCAGGACACTTTATTACAGCAAGTACACTATATTTTGGATTTTATTGGTATTTTTTTAAGTCATCTGATAAACATATACTTGGAGATTATGGGTGTTTCGTTAGGCGTTCGTGTTTAAACTGTTTTTGTACCGAAAGTTCAAGTAGAACTGACCCTTGACATCTCATTACTTACAAGTGAAAGCTCTACGAAAGGCTCGGGAAGTGAGTTTTCAGTTACTCGACATCTTGAAAAATCTCATGATCCGGCTTAAATCATGTGGGTCGAATTGGGACGTCATCAGAAAAGCGATATGCTCCGTTTACTTACATAACGCTGCAATACCTAAAGGGATCAGGAAAACGTAAGTATTAGGAACCGGATGCCGTGCCATTTGCACCCGACCTCAAGTTTATGTTATAATCGTATGGGTATGGGTATGGCTGATCTTTGAGTAAATATTCGTATGGGTGGGAAAATGGGCGGGATGTTATGTGTTAGTAGCAAAACTTAGGAGGGTTAAATATGACTTAGACAATAATAAGGGGATTAATTGTATTTAGTTTAAATAAAGTTTAGGATTGTACTTAGATTAGGAAACTAGTTACTTGGCTTGCAAGCTAAGGTTTTTACCCCCTCATCTCTATAAATAGAGATGAGGGGGGATGCTAGTTATTCATTCTTCTTCCTCAAATTGTAAGCTTTATTGGTTGATTAATAAAGGGGTGTTTGAGGGTATAACGTGTGCATATATTCTTGTCGGTTCTTTGTAGTCTCTCGTGGTTGCTACTTGTGCTCGATACTACTCGCGATCTAGCGTTCCGCGATCGAACTTCGGGTTTGTTGTCGAGGTATTTTCCAACAAGTGGTATCAGAGCCGCGGTTATTGTGGTCATCGAAGTTCGAGTGTTAGATCGAGGTTTCGAGTTCGTTCGAGGTTTCGAGGTTAGATTTTGGTTTTCGAATCGTATCCGAAAGTAGCAGGCCAATCGAGTGGATGTGATTGTTGGTTTTTCAAAACCAAGAATATTAAGTAATTTTTCTATTAATCACATTGAAAATACTACAAAGTTGGCTACGCTTGGTGTCATATTTTTCAATTTAAAATAGATCGTTGTTTTTATCGTCTTTTGGTTATTTAAAGGCGACTTCAAAAAGGTTTGACGATTCGATCAAATTGAAGGTTTCTTGTTGCGTGTTTTTATTTATATTAATTCTTGTGGTACAAGTTTCGATCGTGGTTCGCTTGGGGTTCAAGTTAACGATCGGGTTTGCTTGTTCGAGATAGAGGTTTAGGATTTCTAATTAATTCGATTTGCAAGAAGGGTTTTTAGCAACAAGGGGGAATATTGCACACGACTTGTGAGGCTTGTCGGTAAAGTTGGTTAAGAAACAACTTGACAAGGTTTGTAGCAAGGTAAAAGAAGAATGGCTAGTTCTATAACTAGGTTTGACATCGAAAAATTCGATGGGAAGAATGACTTCGGGTTATGGCAAATAAAGATGCGTGCTTTAATGGTAAAGCTGGGATGTGATGCTGCATTAGAGACATTACCCGCGGACATGGAAGCAGGAGAAAAAGCTGCTTTGATGAAGAAGGCACACAGTACCTTGATTCTATGCTTGGGAGACCGGGTTTTACGGGAAGTTACCAAGGAAACATCTGCTGCAGGAATTTGGGCAAAGTTGACTAGTCTGTATATGACTAAGTCCTTAGCAAACAGACTGTATCTAAAGAAGAAGCTGTACACATTCTATATGAGTCCAGGTACGAAATTGGGTGATCATATAGATGAGTTTAATAAGTTGATACTTGATTTGGCGAATATTGATATCGAGATTGAGGATGAAGATCAGGCACTTATGTTACTTACGTCGTTGCCATCGTCTTACGAAAACTTTGTGGAGACATTGTTGTATGGGAGGGAATCCTTGACAATGGAGGATGTTCTGGCGACTCTGAATTCAAGGGAGTTGAAGAAAAGAACCGAAGGCACAAAGGAAGAAACTGGTGACGGGTTATACGTAAGGGGAGGGTCAGATCATTCAAGGAAAGCTCATTCTGGTGGAAGTTCGCGGTTCAAGTCAACGGGTGGAACTTTTAAACTCAAGTGCTTCATATGTCATTCAGAGGGTCATCTGAAGAGAGATTGTCCAAGGAAGAAGTCAAGTGGGTTCGTCAAGAAGGGTAAGCGTGATCAGGATTCTGATTCTTCTGATGACGAGGGTAACGCCTACTTTGGAGAAGCCTTGACGGTGGTCGGGAATGATGAGATGACTGAATTGGTAATGGATTCAGGTGGGTCTTATCATATGACACCTAGGAGGGATTTCTTGTATGACTTCAAGGATGTTGATGGTGGTTCGGTTCAGTTAGGTGATAACAGGACATGCACTATCAGAGGGACAGGAAAAGTGAAGATACAATTGTATGATGGTTCAAGCTTTATACTGGAGGATGTCAGGTATGTTCCAGGGTTAAGAAAAAGCTTGATTTCATTGGGTACTCTTGAAAAAGAGGGTTATACTGTGAAGATGCAGATGGGTAAAGTCAAGGTGATCAAAGGTTGTCGGGTTATGATGACTGGGATCAGGAAAGAGAACTGTGTGTATACTCTTGAAGCAAAAGTGACGAATTTTGGTGTACAAAAACATGGAGGTTCTAAACAAGTTGGGTTCAAACAACTTGGTCATAAACAAGTTGGGTTCAAACAACTTGGTCATAAACAAGTTGGGTTCAAACAACTTGGTCCTGGTGTTAAAACAGGAGTCCATGGAGTACAGGTTGATGAACGTGTTTGGTTTGAGGTGGAACTGCAGGGAGCTCAGGAAAATCGTGAAGCTGAGGTTGTTCAGGATAGTAACGATGATGCTGCAGTGGCTCAAAGAAAGTTGGAGGACAAGCAACTTGAAGAAAAGACAAACACGGGCTGCTTGGTAAATGAGCAGGAGAAGATACACCTTGGTATAAAGGTGGGGGCGGACATTACGGAAACCGGAGTACCTGGTCAAGAGGGTGCAGAGGGTAATGCTGCTGAAAAGAAGAAAGTGAATGAGTCTAAGAAAGCTAAACTTGGGAATTTACTAAAGTACAAGGCCTGGTTCTCAAGGCGGTCCCCGGTTCGAGGTTCCAGCATTAGATGAAGATGCTGAGTATCGTTAATGCCTAAGTATTACTCCTAAGGTGGAAATTGTTATGTGTTAGTAGCAAAACTTAGGAGGGTTAAATATGACTTAGACAATAATAAGGGGATTAATTGTATTTAGTTTAAATAAAGTTTAGGATTGTACTTAGATTAGGAAACTAGTTACTTGGCTTGCAAGCTAAGGTTTTTACCCCCTCATCTCTATAAATAGAGATGAGGGGGGATGCTAGTTATTCATTCTTCTTCCTCAAATTGTAAGCTTTATTGGTTGATTAATAAAGGGGTGTTTGAGGGTATAACGTGTGCATATATTCTTGTCGGTTCTTTGTAGTCTCTCGTGGTTGCTACTTGTGCTCGATACTACTCGCGATCTAGCGTTCCGCGATCGAACTTCGGGTTTGTTGTCGAGGTATTATCCAACACGGGATTTGCGCTTGTGTAACGGGTCAAAACGAGAACATTTTTTGTAAGGATCAGTTTGGCCCGGAATGTTTTTTGCCGAGTATTGTTATAATCCTTATAGATGTTATCTTGCTAAATATGATTGCAAAAGTAATGTTTTTGTTTTATTCATTTTTACCACATAGGACCCATTAAGATAGTTATTATTATACCTTTAACTTTGTTAATCTGATATTCATGTTAATTAGCTTCATATATACTTCATAAGCTGAGAGCAATTCATATGTTAAATCTGGATTGTCATATAGCTTGAAATATTGCTTCATTTGGCCCAAGTTATTATATGATGTATGAGAAAGATACTGATATCGTACACCGAAAAGGTTTGTACGACATAATGTATGGAAACACGAACGGGTTGTGTAATGGGTCAAAACACGATCAGGTTGAAATGTTTCACTTTTAGTAGTGGTTGAAACGGGACACTGTTGTATGTGGATTTATTACTGTAGGTTCATCATTGTGATTAATGAAATCAGTTTCTTTCGGTTCTTACTATACAAATCTTTTTTCCACTTCAGTTTTTTGTTGTTATAGTGGAAAATTAAGGACTAGGCCTTGGTTGACTAGATCAGTTGGCTTATCTTTTGCTTCTATTTTTATATTTAGTACTTAGTAGTAACCAGTTTGGACATTCTCTTTTAATAGAGGAGTACAAACAAGAATATAATGTAGTTGACCAAATCAATCATTTTGATTCACTCTAAACAAAAGTTTTGTTTCATCCCAAAAGTAAGCTTGATTGTATTTTTTTTTGTTAAAATATTCGGTAAATGATATGATAGAGGGGTTTTTTTTTTTGGTTGTCAGGAAAAAGGGACCATCCCCGGCAAATGTATTAAAAAAAAAAAAAAAAAAAAAAAAAAAAAACGCGAGACTTATATCGACATACCTATATAAGCTAATCCAAATGACATGCCCAAAACATGCATAATAAAGAAACAAGCCTATAAGTGCCAACACATAAGCTAACAAACAAAAAACAATAACTACAAAACCCAAAACAATGGCTATAAAAATCAAATGGTTATAAAGCCACAATATTCTTTGGTCCAGTCCACAAAAAATCAATATAGATCTTCCCATCTGACCTGGTCCAAACTATAACAAACGGCCCTTTACCTTTTGACCCAGGCCACCACCCACGATCTGACAAGCCAAAAGAGACAAACAACCATTTCCCTCCAAAATTAATACCAAACCAACCCATATCACTATATAACCCATCACACAAACACTCTATATTACCACACAATATAACCACTTTTGAATTATGCCACTAAAACCTTGATAACGATTTGGATGTGATAATTTATAGTCTTTTAAGAGAACGAAAGTGAAAGAGAAATATGGCAGGTATAAGAGGACTAATCAAGCCTCCGTGAATGACGCCTCTTTTTGGATCAGTTAAGGTTGTGTACAAATCATTGATGATCTCCTGCCTGTGTAGCTGTGCAGATGATACTAGTGAGTAGTGCCTCGTACCTGGTCACTTGTGGCCAGTCCACTGAAGCAACCACCTATAAAATTAAACAGAAAACAAACTTCTAAGAACTTAAACAGTACATGGATTTATAAAATACGTGACAGTGGCAAATGTGTCAAATTGGGTTAGTCTGGTACAAGTCCAAACAGTTAGGCTAACCAAACAACCTTTTTATGCAACTTATTTTACCTTCAATAATAGTTAAATATTTGGAAACATTATGGGGGACTTTTTTAGATGTCTGAACTGGTCTACCCAGTTAATTACCCATTTGACCCGCTTGGGATAAGATACACCAATATTAATCAACATATTTTGAATAAAACTATATAACAAGCCCAGTTGATCACATAATCCCCTTAATATTGCAATAGAACACTTTTGGAAATTTGAAGTTTCATCACTAAACTATGACCCGTTTGGCTCATTTTGAAAGGGAGTGTTTGTCTAAGCAGTGATCTTATGAAAATTCCGTTATACTAAAAACTAATAAGATCATAGTCAAGCCCTAATGATGATCCAAAAAGCTAATAAGCACATCAAATAAGCTCAGGGGGAGTTTGTTTCATTAGGGCTTGACTATGATAAGCCCAAGCTTACAAGCCTATCCAAACACTAAAATAAGCTTATTTAAGTTATAAAATTTACTTGAATAAACCCAGATCAACCAATAAGCTTATTTCGGTCAAGTGGTCAAATAACATTTAAAAATACAAATAAAGTACCCAAAAACAACTGAACCTACAGCAGCTATAGAAGGGCTGGAATCCTCTCCAGGCTGAGGATGAGTAACTTCAGCTCCAAAGAATATTGTTGGCCGTTCAGTCACATACAGAATCGTACCAGTCAGAGTCCCAGCCAATACGGTATTCCTTCCTCCTACCTAAAATGGTTATAAAAAAAATTACAGTAGTTGATTTTGTGAAGAAACAAAAATATTCAATGCATATGTTCTCAAAATACTGATTACTCATCTTCATGACATGTTGTGGTTTGCAACCCGTTTGATCCTTGCTGTGGGAAAATAGAAGTCAGACAAAAAAGTCAACACATTATAAGACTTTTAAAAAGGTCAAACTTACACTCATGACCAGGTGCAATCTTAGCTAGTTGTGCTGAACACTAAGAGTAAAGATCAACTAGAGCTATTTCTATGTTATGGGGTGCTACATAACACATTTTAATCAAAAGCTCAGGATTAAAAATCTTCAAAAAAAAAAAAAAAAAAAAAGGGCGTTGTTAGAATGATCTATCAATATGGTGATTCGTGAAATAAAGGTTCATAGTGAAAGTATAAGATACATTATACAAGTCTGTCTACAATAATACTAACACAACAGATGAAAGGCAATATTTCAATCATTCTGCAAGTCGCAACCTCCAACTTACCACAAATTTAAGAGACGCTATATAGAGTTGCAATCATTCACAACTGTCCAATTTTTTTACTAAATTTAAGAAACGCTAATAAAAAGTAGAAAATAGGGTAGAAGCTTACCGAGCCAGCAGTTGTACGATCAAAAGTGATTGCGAAGTATTGTTCAAACAAGTAACATGAAGCAGCAGCTTTGTCCAGTATTTCCCATATAGTCTCTCCCGCTCTCCCAAAACACAAGTTTGCCATGACAAGATTGTTGGAGCTGCCAAAACATGTTTCGGGAACATGCATAATAATTAAACAAGCCTATAAATGCCCATGCATAAGCTAACAAACAAAAAACAATAGCTAGAAATAACAAATCAAATGGTTATAAAACTTCAAAATGTGTATAGCCTTCCAGCTAGGATGTGTCCAGTCCACAATATTATGTGGTCCAGTACATGAAAAATCAATATAGATCTTCCTATCTGACCCTGTCAAAACTATAATAAACGACCCTTTACTTTTGACCCCGGCCACCCACGATTTGACAGGCCAAAATTGACATACACTTCCCTCCAAAATTATTACCCAACTAACCATCACCAAAAATTTATACCGAATAATAATATCATTCCTATTACATCATTTTAGACCCAAATACTCTTCAAACATAAATACCAACCTGCTAAGTGCAAAAACCATAAATTCCAAAATTACTACAAAGAACAGATAGTAGAACATATCCAATTCCATATAACCTTATTCATTTGACATGATTAAGGTAAAGTATTGTTCATATGTTCTGGCGAACACCGTCATGCTGTCGCCATCACAACATAAGTACCTTTTTAAATAATTTTTCTCCTTAACCTTTTAAAATATATATAATGAGCTTAAGCACACTAAGCAACGTACTGTCATTACACTTTCTTACAAAATATGAAAATTTCCATATTCTTTTAAATATATTAATTGTTCATTTGTTCTTCATAAAATGTTTAGTGTTTTGAATGTTATTTGATGATGTTGTACGATCTATTTCACTTACAGTTACATAAACAAACATTAGAAGTATGCAATAAAGTGTGGCTACAAAGGACACACGTTAGATACTTTTCTACGATATATGCAAAATATAAGTTTAGTCTTCCACCTAAGTCTTCTTAAAAGTTCCTTGTGATTATTAATTATACATGAAAAATAGTTGCTATAGACCATGTACAGTTAACAGGTGATGCTAGTTGTGCTACTTGGGTTCCATAATTAATGTTAGTAGACCATGTACAGGTAATAGGTGATGCTAGTTGTGCTACTTGGGTTCCATAATTAATGTTAATAGACCATCTACAGGTGATGATAAGGAATTTGTGGAAACCATTCATTTCACCAGTTGCATGTCACAAACGTTAACATGCAAAACTAAGTATAAATAGCCAATGCTTGTTCTTATAATTTTAAGTAAAATTTCCAAAAATGAAGTCACCACAAGCAATAATTCCCTTATCATCTTCCTCTCGTATTTCTTTTCTCTTTTATGGTCTCGCGATTATATGTCTTACTTTCGCCACATTATCTGCTTCCTATGGAGGTAATGAGTGATTATCTCGCGCTGTTGTCATTTAAGTCAAAGATCACTCGAGATCCATACAAAGTTCTAACCTCGTGGAACCATTCCTTTCATTTCTGTGACTGGAGTGGTATTTCATGTGGAAAGCGGCACAAACGAGTGACTGTTTTATGGCTTGATTCGCAAGGCTTAGAAGGCTCATTGTCTCCTCGTGTAGGAAACCTTAGCTTCCTACGTATGCTTTCTCTCTCTAACAACAGCTTTCAAGGAACCATTCCTCATGAACTTGGTCGTCTATCTAGGCTACATCGTCTTTATCTTGATGAAAACAAGTTCAGTGGAGTCATTCCAACAAACTTGTCTGGTTGTTCTAATCTCGAAGTGCTTTGGCTTGCTCAAAATAAGCTAGTTGGATGCATACCCAAGGAGATGAGTTTACTCTCTAAACTTGTTGTTCTTACAATTGATGACAATAGGTTAACAGGTGGAATCCCACCTTTCTTGGGGAATATTACATCAATGGAAGAGTTCTCTGCTGTCGAGAACCCATTGGGTGGGAGAATTCCAGATACCTTGGCTCTATGGAAAAGCTTGACGATATTTTACTGCGGTAGCTGCAACTTATATGGAAGCATCCCTCATTCCATTTTCAACCTCTCACACCTAGTTAATTTTTCCTTATCTGAAAATCACCTCACTGGTAGTCTTCCTTCAGAAATTGGTAATCAGCTCCCAAATCTTGAGTGGCTTCAGTTAAGAGATAACGAACTGACCGGAGTTCTTCCACCTTCTATTTCTAACTGCTCTAAATTAGGACTTCTTGAAATGAGTCAAAACAATTTTAGTGGGAAGTTACAAATTGATTTTTCAAAACTAAGAGATATTGATTCAGTTATATTACACGGTAACGACTTCCATGGGCGCGGAGAAGCTGATGACCTGAGGTTTGTTGATTCTTTGAAAAACTGCACCGGATTAGCAGTTTTGGGACTTGCTGATTGCAACCTTATAGGAGTGCTTCCGATATCCATAGGTAATCTTTCTGATCAACTCGCCTTTCTAAGTTTAGGAGAGAATCAGTTATTTGGTAGCCTCCCTTCGAGTATAGGTAGTCTAGTTGGCTTAACTATTTTAGATTTAGGAGGTAACCGATTCAAAGGAAAAATCCCCACTACCATTGGTAAACTTCAAAAGCTACAAATTCTTCGTCTAAAAAGCAATCAATTTTCAGGGCCTATCCCTGATACCATCGGGAACTTTTCATTTTTGACTAAATTTTATTTATCTTCCAACAACTTAGAAGGCCATATTCCATCAAGCTTTGGGAAGTGTAAAGAACTTACTAGTTTAAGCCTTGCACACAATAGACTTAGTGGCAAAATACCCAAGCAACTTCTTCAACTTCCATCACTAACTGTTGGTTTAGATCTTTCAAACAACAACCTATCTGGTTCAATTCCATCAGAGATAAAAGACCTCAAGATGTTGAGCGGTCTTGCTTTATCTTATAATAAGTTATCAGGTAACATTACTAGTAGCCTTGGCGAGTGTATTAGCCTTACAGAGTTATACCTTAGTGGCAACATATTTGAAGGCATAATACCATCTTCATTCAGTTCCTTAGGAGGATTGGAGGTACTCGACATTTCTCAAAATAATTTATCAGGCAAAATTCCACAATTTTTAGACAAATGGAAATCCTTAGAATATTTGGACCTATCCTTTAATAATTTTGAAGGTGAAGTACCTGTTGTAGGAGTGTTTGCAAATGCAAGTGCATTTTCGGTTTTGGGGAACAATAGGCTTTGTGGTGGTTTGGTTACACTTGAATTACCCAAATGCAAGAAGACGGGCCATAAGAAAAAAAGGTTTCAGTTCTTCATTTTAGTCATTGTGATTGCACCGACGTTGCTCGTCGTATTATGTTGTGTGTATGTTTTGTGTAAGAAAAAACGCAATAGTCAACCATCTCATTCATCAGGGAGCGAACGGTTCATGAAAGTTTCGTACAATCAACTTCTCAAGGCTACTGATGGCTTCTCTGTAGGAAATTTGATTGGAGAGGGTGCGTTCAGCTCTGTTTATAAAGGGATCCTCAAGTCCGATAATGACAAATCTGTTGCAATCAAAGTTCTACGTCTTCAAAATCGAGGAGCTCACAAAAGTTTTCTAGCAGAATGTGAAGCTTGGCGGAATATTCGACACCGTAATCTGTGGAAAATTATAACTTCATGTTCAAGTGTTGATTTTCAGGGCAATGACTTTAAAGCTTTGGTTTACGAGTTTATGCCCAATGGTAGTGTACACGATTGGCTTCATTCAAGTGCAAATACATCCGAACTCAACCTTTTTCAAAGAATAAATATTCTTATAGATGTTGCAACTGCGCTTGATTATCTTCACAACCGCTGCCAAAAAACGATTGTTCACGGTGATTTGAAGCCTAGCAACATTCTACTTGACGCGGATATGGTGGCTCATGTAGGAGACTTTGGTTTAGCTCGACTACTTGGTGCAGACTTAAACCAAAATAGCTCAACTGGGGTTAAAGGAACAATTGGTTATGCGCCTCCAGGTTGTATTCCGTGATGCTTATATTTACTTACAAATTACAGTTTTTCAATTATGTAACTGTTTTTAATTCGCAGAGTATGGTCTCGGGAGCGAGATGACATGTATTGGGGATGTCTACAGTTTTGGAATATTGTTACTAGAGGTGATGACCGGTAAAAAGCCGACAGATGACATGTTCAACGATGGTCTTAGCATTCATAAATTTGCTTACATGGCATTACCGGATCATGTAATCGATGTTATTGATGATGATGCAATTGTGTTGCAAAGTAAGGAAGCGAATGCCAAGAAAGTGGAAGAATGTTTGGTTGCAACTATCAAGATTGGAGTATCGTGCTCTGTGGATTCACCACCACAACGAATGAAAATAGAAATTGTTGTCATGTATTGGTCTCGGGAGCGAGATGACATGTATTGGGGATGTCTACAGTTTTGGAATATTGTTACTAGAGGTGATGACCGGTAAAAAGCCGACAGATGACATGTTCAACGATGGTCTTAGCATTCATAAATTTGCTTACATGGCATTACCGGATCATGTAATCGATGTTATTGATGATGATGCAATTGTGTTGCAAAGTAAGGAAGCGAATGCCAAGAAAGTGGAAGAATGTTTGGTTGCAACTATCAAGATTGGAGTATCGTGCTCTGTGGATTCACCACCACAACGAATGAAAATAGAAATTGTTGTCAATGAGTTGGAGCGGATTGTCGATGTGCTTCAAAATATACAAGGCACTCTGTTCTCCCATTTTCTAGAATCTGGTTTTACATAAGTTTGTTTATAAACAATCACTAAGTGGGTTTTATTTTTTAACTCTTTCAGGTCTATCATCAAGCTTGTATGGTGAAGTTGAGAAGAACTGCAACAAGGAGCGGTGCATGTCGTAGTTAAGTAAATGCTGAGTTGTTAAAGATGTTTGTAATTGTGGTTAAATATTCTTGTTGCATATGTGTACGGGACTTAAGATTACGTTTACTTTCCTCATAACGTATCATATGTATCAAGCATGTTTGTAAGTGTGGTTTAATTTCCATGAATCCAATTTGTGGTATTGAATTCTACTTAAGTTCTACCTGGTGTTTGACTTTTTTATGAATATCTGAATGAGAAAGCTCAAGGCTTCCCCCTCTTCAGGTTTCGAGCAGTGTATTGTTAAATTTTATAGAAAATTATCCTCATGTTTGGTATACTGTATTATTACTGCCGGTATACTGTATTAAAAATGTGTCAATAATGACCAAAGTGGATTTCTGATACATAAATCTGCTAGAATATTGATACATTTCGTATTCCTTATACAGTTAGTACAACTCTATTTTCATTGGATAAGCAATCCCAAACTGAAAATTGCCTATTGTTGTTTAGTCTAAGCAAGCCCAAACAGCCCTTTAGCAGTTAATGTGTAGCTTTATGGTCATTATTGTTGTTTTAACCATATTTCTAGAAAGCGTTTAGCTTTTGGATGTTGTCTCTCCTATTCGAAACGATAATAAACGGAGACTTTAGCTTTTACGTCAGTCTACGCGGTATACTTACAGTAGCTATTATGTTACCAAACGCTTTGAAAAAACGAAGAGCTACAGCTAATAACTGTTTATAATTGGTACTCAACTACCGCTAGTTTTGCAAACAATAACCTTAGAGTTTATTAGTAGTTTTGAAAAAGTAGGCTTGAAACATGCTTCTTGGATAACACGTAACCTGTTTTGAAATGCAGCCCAAACACCTCTTTATAATCTATATGGATGTTATTGATGCTTTATGTGTACGGATTGATTGACAATAGGCGAACTTAAGGGGTTATTCTGGAAACTGAATATAGTATAGGGGTACAAGTGTAAGTTGTGTAATTAAGCTGTACGTTAGTTAGAGAAATATAAATAACTGAATCTAGTGTAGATGGCACTTTACCCTTAGAACCTTGGCATATTGGTGGTCCTGTCATCAAAGGTTATGGTTGTGGCTCAAAGGTACCAACAGATTTTTTTTTTTTTTTTTTTTTTTTTTTTTTTTTCACATTTAGCTACCATCGGTATGATGGAATTGTGTCTTTTCTTTGTAGAAGTGAGGCAAAAAGAACGGGTGGGGGTACAGGTCATATGTACCAAATATGTTTACAAGTTTTGTATAATAATAATAATAATAATAATAATAATAATAATAATAATAATAATAATAATAATAAATGTCACACCCCACTAGAAGCGGAAACACGAGGTGCAACGAAATGTAATCATCGCATAAGATAGTAGAACAACACCATATTAATTTAAGAAATAACTGACAATGTTATATAAAGAATTTATTACAATATAGAATAATGAAAACAATAGTCTTAATCTTGTCAAATTATAAGTCTTTAGAAAATGTCTTGGCCAGGTCAACTCGGTCTTTGAAATGGGAATATCATATAACTTCAAAATGCAATGCTTCAATAAATCACTATCGATAACCTGAAAATGATACTCTAAAATGTCAACATAAAGTTGGTGAGTTCGTGGGTTTAAATTAAACATAAACTAGTTTGCCATGCATAAGTGTTTAGGACAAGTGTGCAAATGATAAATATAGCGTAGGGCAAGTAGCACAAAGAGAATATCCAGAAATAAGTCAAATGGAAATAAATTCCATGACAAATAGATCATCCAACAATAGGCCATCCACTAGTGTGTCAAATGGAAATAAATTCCAAGACAAATAGATCATCCAACAATAGGCTATCCAATAGTGTGTCAAATGGAAATATATTTCATGACAAATAGATCATCTAGCAATAGGCTATCCAATAGTATGTAAAATGGAAATAAATTTCATGACAAATAGATTATCCAATCAATAGGTCATCCAATAGTATTCATACAACAACTACTAATGCACCTTGCACAATCATAATGCACATAACTTGTCCAAGTAAAATAAATGTTTGAGCACGGCATGAAATCAAAGTTGAGTACCATTCTCCCCAGATAAAACATGAGTAAAAAGGGGCCACGAAAACTCACCTCGAAGCGGATGAGATAAAGTGCACAACACCAAGTAAACAGTCTTAAGAAATCAATGCACACTTGATAATAGTGGTCAACCTATTGCTTCCTCGACCAATCTACAACAATCCGGGAATGGACTATTATATAGAAACCTCTTTAATTACTACATCTTCGAGTTATATTTTATGGATACGTGATCCTTTCTTAAAACTTTACATTGTATTAGTAAAGTAGTAAACTATCTAATATCTTTAAATCATATATATATATATATATATATATATATATATATATATATATATATATATATATATATATATATATATAGTGTAACTTTCTTACGAGAACCACTTTTATCTACAAGAACTCCGAGAACCACCTTTAAACTGTTGGATATTTTGATCAATGGCTGAGATGATATGTGCCATTAGTGTCATTTAAGAAAAGATTAGGAAACTTCTGTAAATGACTAAAGGGTATTATAGTCATATCAAAATAATGTTTTCAATACCTTAAACTGAATATTGCAGTTAGAATTAAAACCTAAAACACCTATCTTTTCTCCTTCATCTCAACCCTAGCCACCGGCCTCCATTCTCCATTTTCGTTCACCACCATCATTTACAACATTCGTCTTCATCACCATTAAACCTTTCTCACCTTTCAGATCTATTGCACCCCGTTTGTGTCTTTGACTAGAGTTTATCATATTGTATTATTGTTCAAGGTATGTGTGGATCTATTTTTGAAAATGGTTTGTCATTTATGTTTATAGATTTCATGGTAATGGAAAACGCATTTTAATATGAATAATTGTCATTTATGTTTATAGATTTTATGTTAGCGTGTCCCTTTTTCTTTTGAAATAACCAAAGCAGCAGATCATCATTGGGTTATATGTTCACGTATGATGGAGATACATGTACTGATGTTATTTTAAACATTGGGTTGAGTTACATTGATTAATATTGAAATTATGGGTAAAAAGACAAATGCATCAATGAATCAATTTATCATTTTTTTTAACTCAACCATCAATAAGTTATTTATTTATTCAAGTCTTTTCGTATTTTGTTATACTCCTAAGCGAACAATGTAACACCCCCAAAATCGTCATGTCAGCGGAAGACTTAAAATGTCAGCGGAAGACTTTTTGGGTGTTACTTCGAGGATCTTTGTCACAATCATAGAAAACGACACAAAAGTGACGCTTTAAAGTTTAATTCATTCAAAATACCAAATATTCGAGACATCAAGATGTTTCATAATTTAAACAACAAGTTTATTTAAAATATGTCAAAATGTTTATTTAAGCCCATGCCGGGTTACAAGCCCACTCCGTGCCTTCAAGTTCCTTCTTGTATAGTTACCTGAGATAAACACATGCTAAAAAGTGTCAACACAAAGGTTGGTGAGTTCATAGAGTTTATTGTTTAAATTGTTAATTAGAAAATGAGTGATTTCCTTATCACTCAAAAATAGTTCGTTGGGTTGCCCTTCACAGGGCCAACATCAAAATAGTAGTTTGTTTATAAATCCATTCAGCACGAGATTTAAATCACAAGTTAAGAGTGTATTGTAATCACATACAATCAATAAGTTTAAATCAATGTTCCTGTTATTGCCTTAAGCTCATGATACTCAACGATTAACAGCCAATCATAATCTCAAGTTATGACGGTAAGTAGTAGGCCCTCAAGATAGGTATTTGCCAATAACCTATAATAAGAACAATAAAGTGCGCCTGGTGTTTTCTCTAACAACCAAACGAGGATTGTCAATCACTAATAGTACTATCCACATTTATTTACGTTCACCCTTCAAGTGATTAAGGTTCATGATCGAGGGACTTTTGGCAATAGTAACTTAAGCAAATAACATTGGCCTGACGGTATTTCAATACCCGGTATAAAAGACTTGTGTTCGAGTTTTAAGCATGTATCCCCCACGGGAAAATAGTTAAGGAGTGGGCTATGAAATCACAGTAATATGTAAATAGTTACGAGTACTTGTAAGAGTATAAAACAATAGTTAAGCATGTATCTCCCCCGAAAATGTTTATAAATCATTGTAAAACAAGTAAGAATAGGGGCTATGGCTCACCTTAGTAGTACAGTAGTAGTGGTAGTAACATAATCTCAACGATGCAAGGCAACGGCTTCACACACAACCTAGAAGATATGGTATGTTTTAGTTGATAGTCTAAGTCTAGTTTATATGACGTGTATGACTCAAAATGTTCAAGTATGCAGAAGTATCCTCATGTGGTTGTGTTTAATGTTGCTTGTGTGGCAGAGCTTACGCTTAAATCATTTCAAAGTGTTTTGTAAGTATTGGCTCTTGGACAAATGTACGTATATATATGTATTTGAGTTTATAGAAGTATTCATGACAAATAAGTTTTCGGTTCGGGAGTAACCAAAAGACTTAGTACGGAAAGTATTCACAAGTAAAGTGTTTGTAAAAAAAAAATAGTAATAAATAAAAGAAATCAACGTTAGTAAAATAATAAATAATTTACACTAAGTATTTATATTAGTGACGGGTACGAGATACAGTGTGTATATATATATATATATATATATATATATATATATATATATATATATATATATATATTTAATGAGTAGATGATAAGTTAGAAAATATTTAAGTTTTTGTTATAAATATTTTCTTGTCATTCTTTTGTCGGGTTTTAGTAATAATTACTATATATTTTAGTTTTGACAAAATTGTGAACAAAAGTGTTGCAAATATATATAGTTTTGACATTTTTATTAGTAGTTGTAAATTTGTATAAGTTTGGGTCCAAAATGATAATTAAAAGGTTAGATAAAAAAAAAATGTCACTTACAAGTTTTGAACTCGAGACCTTTTGCTCACAACCCAAGCAACTCAACCATATGAGCTAAGGACTCCTTCTTGTTTTATTTTACACACTTTTTCTAATAAATCTAATTACTCTATTTCAAAGTTGTTATATTTCCTTCTCAGTGAATACTTAGCATGAGTTTGCATGTGTTTGCATGTGTTTGTATTTTGTATCTTCAAATAGTTTTGCCATCTTTGTTCATGCGTTTTAATAAGCTTTATTGTTTCATGTATGAGTTTAAAGTTTGGTTGTGAAAGGAGCTGAGAACATAACGCACCCTTTTGTTGGGTTACATAGGTTTCGACGCAAGGTATAAAAACAAGAGTGAACCCATCTTAACTTGTCAACGCAATTCTTCAATCCACTGTGGTTCGATCACAGTAGGTTTCGACTCATTGTAAGAACCAACACAAAAAATATAAGTTTACTAATAAGTACATTCATCTTTAGCCAATACTTAAGGTATCTTTGGTTTCGTGTTTTCTTTAGTTATTTCGAGTTCAAGACCTTAAAGGTTCGAGATATATGTCGAAAGAAAGACCTATAAGCTCGAGCTTATTACCAAATGAGTTTATAATTGTGAATTAGCGAGTTTCCACCACACAAGTTTTATAAACAACAAGGCCATTTCTTGCATGAAAGTCGAATGAAAAATATGTATGTATATGTCGATAGTGTATAAGTAATGAATTTGAACTCCTTTTTAGTCTTCTAAAACTTGACACATTAACACACCCATGAAGCTTTAACATTTAAAAAAAACAACAAGTTTAAAGGTAGTCGACTTAACAGTGAGAGACGTATACGTTTTCGAGCACACATGGTTGTTTTCAAATCTTTAAAATATGACATGAAAGTTTAAATGTGACTTGTTAAAGTAATAAACATCAAAGAGTGCAAGTATTTGTTTTCTTACAGTGACTTTCGTGATGAATTGTCGAGTGAGAAAGGAAAAAGACCAAGAATTCTACACCACAAGGATGGGGTACAAACGTCTCGTAGGGATTGATTTGAGGCATGGAATGAACATGGTTCGACACACGACCCACCGAGGATCTAGGATGCACGAAACTTGGACCTCGAACTTGTTTCTAACCCCTGAACTGGATGCAAACTTTCTGTCCCAATATACTTGTATATATCGAATAAATTTTTATAATATAGATGCGTCTTCGTGTGTGTTTACAACTGAGCTTGCATGGGAGGTTTTATAGATAGTCTAGTGAGTGTATACAAGCGGAGATCACAAGAGATGGAGTGTTAGATCAAAGGGAATGTATGTCCACCTCTTCGAGTGCCCAATCGAGACTTTACGAAGCATATGAGGACAAGGAAGGTGTAAGATAAGTTCTGAACATTCCTGACAGCTGACAAAACGTTTAGAGCTGGTTTGTGGTGATTGGGAGGCATGGGTGATGCTGAGGAAACTTGTGACACGTTTTTACAAAGTGTAACAAGGTGAGTTTTGGGGTTTACTTGGGTCGTTTCTAAGGCAGTAATCGAGTGAGGGAGGGTACATCTTTTACCATTCGTGATTCTCGGGTACTAGGTGGAACGAGACATGTAAAAATATATAGGTGTTATATGTTGAAATCGCAAGGAAATGGGGTGGTTTTGTGGCTGGGTCGCGTTAGGAACAAAAGAAAGGAAAACAAAGAAACTAAAAAAGATTTACCCACGCTGGGCTGCTTGGCGTGGATCAGGCCCAAACAAAAGAAAGAAAGAAATATGTGTCCATGTGGTGTGCTGTTGGTTTAATCTAGGCCTAAAGGGCGTGTTTCGGGTATCGTGTCGGGGTTCAAAAATATTAGTAAGCAATCTCGGGAATTTTTGTAGGCTTCGGAAATATATAAATATGGTATGGTAAATAAACGAAACGTATAATTTTAATTATAAATGTTTTAGATATATAAATATTGTATGGTAAATAGATGAAACGTATATTTATGAAATATAAACGTTTTAAGTTTATGCGATATTAATAGATTATCAATGTTGTGTGTAAGCATCGTTCCTAGGTAAGTGGTTAATCATAAATGTCGTAGTGGTTCGCATAATATGCCATGCATAAAAAAAAAAATTGTTCTCTGCAAAAATGGTTAATGGTAACGTGTTAATCGTAGGAAAATTTTACGGGGTGTTATAAACAATTATGTTTGATCTTGTTCATCTCATGTGCCTCAATGTACTGTATTGAATTATTTTTCCGGTTTAGTATGCATGTGCAGTTTTGGTAGTATTATGATTTCTTAGTTTATAATATATTAGTGCATCTTATTAGAAAGTCAATCATGTAAATAATTGAAAAACAAGATTCGTCTGCCTCAATTGGGTGATTTTTGTTTTTTTAGATGTAGGTTATTTTATAACAGTGGTGTTTTTTATTTCAAAACAGGGGTGTATAACTAATGAAAAACATATATGTTTTATATTCATAAACTCTTTTACTCAGTTGCATTATGAAAACCAATTTATGAATTTTGATTCAGATGGCTTTATTAATAAAGTCTTGTGTAGCTTCCAATTCCATGCGCAAATAATTAATTTAATATCCGAAAACGTGTCGTTCGTTATTGTTAATGGTGATTTTCGAATATGATTTAATTGTTTATGATCTTTGGATTTAAAAGGATTACATAAATATATTAATACTTCAAATTTTCATATTATAATCTTACAAATATATAAAGAATTACCTCCAATTCAACCGAGGAAAACTGAAATCGAACACGAGTAAGGAAAACCAATTTTGCTTCAAGCTTGGTATCTGGATGATGGCACTATTATTGGAGATACTTTGGTTGTGGGGAAGGTTTTAGAGCTTATCATGGTGGAGGGATCTCTTTCTGGTTTGCACCTCAATGTTGATAAAACTGAGGTTTTTTGGTCTAAGAAAGATCCCGACCTTTGCACGGTGTTAAATTACTCGGTGGGCCCGTTATTGTGGACTTTAATTTTATTAGTGAGCTTGTTATGAAAAGGGTTTCCAAAACCATTGAGCTTATGGGTGCTATTGCTAAGATTAATGATCCTCAGTGTGAGTTGTTGCTCCTTCGTGCTTGTGCCGGTATTTCTAAATTATATTGTGCTATGCGCACTTGTTCTGCCTGGGTCTTTGAGCGTGCTCAGATTTCATTTGATGTGGCTCTTCGTTCTACCCTCGAGCGTATTGTCATTGCTTCGGACCTGGTTTTGGTGATTGGCAATGGAGGCTTGCTACCTTACCCATTGTTTTTGGGGGGCTTGGTGTTTACTCTGCAGCTAATGTCTTGAACTATGCATTTCTTGCTTCTAGACTTCAATCTGATAGCTTACAGACTAAGTTGCTTCGACATTCTGGTACCGTAGCTTTTGGGCCTTCCTTTGATGATGCCTTGTGCGCTTTTAATGTGAAAATGGAGATTGACTTTTTGAGTAATCTATGTGAGATCGCTGCCCCAAACTCATGAAGAAACTGGCAGATATATATTTCACACGTGTTACCCAAACAGCCAAGTCTACATTATCTTTATCTACTCGACATATGGCGTTATGGAAATCACAAATGGGAGATTACACTTCGGACTGGCTTAGGGTGGTTCCGATATCTGGGTTGGGACAGACGATGAATGCTAGGAGCTACCGGTGCGTGTTATGTTATCGACTAGGTGTTCCCCTATTCTCTATTCAGATGCCGTGCTCAGCTTGTTCCAGGGTCTTTACGGGGGATATTTATGGGGATCATGTTGTATCTTGCGCGGGTATTATAGGTATTAAACATCGGCATAACGTGGTACGTGATGTTCTTGTTGACATATGTTCTCGATCGGGGATTTCGGCTCGTAAAGAGATTGATATTGGGCTTTGTGGGGACAGAAACAAACACTTACGTCGAGCTGATATGTTGCTCTACTTGTGGGACGGAGGGCTTGATATATGTGTTGATTTGACTGGGTAAGTGTACGAGGCTAAGTGTACGAATATTGGATATGGGTTCCTCCCTTTCTCTTTCTCTTATTTTGGGGAACTTGAGAAGGATGTTGTGACCCTACTGAAGCGAATCCGAAAGTTCTCGATGATTCAAGACATTGGAGCGCGTGCTGCTGCTCATATCTTTAGTAGGATTGCTTTTCTATAACTAGAGGAGTGGGAGCCCAGTTAGTATCTCGGCTTCCCACTAACTTCTTGTAAATCCTTTGAGTTTCTAATAAAAGTGATGTTTAGATAAAATAATAATAATAATAATAATAATAATAATAATAATAATAATAATAAAATTGTGTGTCAGATATCATAACAAAAATTCTAGTTTTGTAAAATCTAATTCTTTTACTTAAATGATTAATCAGGCCTTTGTTTCTCGAAGGACTTTCAACCTGAATGACGTGTCTCTTTATTATACCAGTTAGCGACAGAACATAACCTGAATCGACCCATTCATAAGTACTCGGTCGAAATCACCACCTCTACAGTTAGGCTGTCTTTCAACCTTTAAGTGGGTTGCAGGCGAGTCTAGGAGACCCCAGCCTTGATTGGTCAATGCTTAGCTCTTGACAATCGTCAACAAATCATAGACTGATATAGATTGAAAAATATAAATCAATCTAGTTTTACCGCTCACTGATTATCTTTACTTTTTCAGCTAGTTTATCGGTGGAAGGGTATGCATCTGTCCTTGCTGAACATCCCGTGGGAGTATATTTTGGTTGGGCTGAGTTATCAACTCCCGGTTTCTACAAGATGGTTATGAGCGTTGGTTGGAACCCATACTTCGATAATACCAAAAATACCAAAGTGAGTTTGTTAGCAATTTTGTATTCCTACTTAAATCTCCAAGTCATCAGTCTTAACTCTTGTTTTCGCCATTCTGTTTTTTCTCTTATCCGGAACCATGGTTACTTCATAAGTTTGATGAAAATTTCTATGATGAGGAATTACATCTTGTTGTTGTTGGCTATATTCGACCTGAGGTATGTTGAAGTAAAATCGTGCGTCTTACTCCAAACAAGCAAAGTTAGTCCTCCGGACGACTTCTTGGTCCTTCGGATTCTTTTGGGTCTTTCGGATCCCTGTAAGAAAGAAGCACGCGTTAGTCTCGCCCTGGGTTTTATCCCAATACCAAACTCCGGCGTGAGAATGAGTATATGGTATATACAATAATATTGGTGAAATTAAGTGTGTGTGAAGCGATTGGTTACCAGGGTGAGAATTCCTCTGCTTTATATAGGAGCGTCATTTTTGTCTGCATCGGATACAGCCAAGCGAGGTGGTGTCACTCCTGACCGGCAGTTGTGGTCTTTCTCTTTTATGGTCTCTCTTCAGTCCTGCTTGTTTATTCTGAGCAGCTGACACTTACCTTATATACTGGGTTTAACTTTTGGATCCGGAAGTTACCGTTGGTCCAATCGACCTGATGATGTTCGTTTGGCAGTGGGTTCCGTTTGGCATGGGCCTTTCGGACACACACGTCAACAAGGTACACTGACATGCACTCATTCTGCAATGAATTTCATATAAACGGATGAGGTTTTCTCTTTTCATATCAATCATCTAAACGTTTTTGATATTTGTCAAACCAATTTCTCTTTTTTGGGTAAAAGGCTTTTAAACTAAAAGAATGTCAATACCCGGATTCTAACTCAGGTTGCTTGGCCCAACATTCCACACCTCAACCATCGGACTATTAGTTATTTTGTAACAAACCAATTTCTCTTTTCTTTGCCCGGGTGAAAAACTTGTGTTTTTTGTTTTGTCCTTGGATTATTTTTTAGTAATTGGATGATGACAGGCCAACTTCCCCTCACTTGAAAGCCTTGTTGCAAAAATACATGAAGACAGTAAAATTGCTGATAATGGACTTGAACTTCCTCTATATGCCAAGTACAAAGACGAGACAGACTTCAAAATCATTGCTCTTGGTCACAACAGTCATTTGTGATATTGATTTTATATTGTTTGGAAATTGACTGAGCAATTACTCTTAATACAAAGATACAAAGGATGAACCCAAGTACAAAGACCAACTGACAATAGTCATATGTGCCATTTATATTGTTTTCTTGGGAAATTGACTGAGCAAATACTCTGAATATAAACATACAGATGTACCCATTCGAGATTTAACGTCAGGTCAAAATTTTCGAAAATAAATGTTATTCGGACTATTGTAATGAGGTGATGACATGTAACTCGGAGTTTCACCTTTAGTTTTTGCAAGAGATCAGATATATATGCTACTGAGACTTATCTGGATTTGTGTTTTGCAACATATTAGTTCAATACGTTTTACTAGAGATATCTTTTTGAAACTATATATCCATGTTTTCGGACATCTGATAATTGCGCTTAGGAAAGTTAATAAGAAATGGTGTTTGGCGAACTTTTTTGAAAAATAGTGTTTAGCAACGAGGGTTTAGCTTTTGAATTTTGTTTAAACGCTTCTATTATATGCTACTAAATTAAAAGATGTGTTTATCATTTACGTCATTTTACATTTTATAATTATACTTGAAACTACTTTATATGCAAGATAAGTGTAGTCATCCATATCCCAAGTCTTCTTAATGTCTTTTGTGATTACACATAAAAAATTGTTATTATCAATCAAATTGTCTTGGTCGAGCTGAGAAGGAATGTGTGGATGATAGACCATGTACAAGTGATGCTAGTTGTGCTACTTGGTTTGCATAATTAATGTTAATAGACCATGTACAGGTGGTAGTTGTGCTACTGGATAATTAATGTTATATGTCTTCCCTAGCTATCCTAAGTCTTCTTAAAAGTCTTCTGTGATATCAATCGTACTTAAGTCTTGCTCAAGCTGATAAGGAATTTGTGGATGACATTCTCTTCACAATTTACGTGCCACGTACGTTAGACATTAAAATTATAAAATATCATCATCTTGAGTAGGAAGTTTGCTAGATGTCTGTCTCAACAATAAAATATAATAAAGGAATTTATGATAATCTTAGTTATATATTGCTTATACAGTTATACTGAAGTTCATGTTATTATAATCTATACGAACGTTAACTTGCAAAACTAAGGATAAAAGCCAATACTTGTTATAATTTTAAGTAAATTTCCAAAAATTATAAAATATCATAGTCTCTTTGAGTCTGAAGCTTGTACAAAACAACGAAGTATAATAAAGGAATTTATGATTTTCTTATTAGTTATCGTTAATACTAAACTTTTACTGTAGTTATTATAATCTATTCATCTTATTTGCTAATATTGTAGACATGTTATTGTCGCCAATATTGCTATAAAAACTTTGAATAATTAGTGCATTCTCAATGAAAAGTCTTGGTCAAGAAGATAAGAAATTTGTGGAAGCCATTCATTGCACCAGTTGCATGTCACAAACTGTTACAGTAACATGCAAAAACTAAGGATAAAAAGCCAATATGTGACAACCGGCAGTTTAGGGAGCTATTTTTAAAACCCGCATTACAACTTAAGTTCGTTTATAATTTTTATTTGAAATTTTCATTTCACAACGAACTTGTAAGACCTATTTTATGAATGTTTTAATTAAATGACGTTATGGAATTCGGGAATTATGTTTATAATTCATGTTTGATTATATGATCGGTGATGTATATTTGAATTCTCACTTGGTACTACGTTGACTTTGGCACTAGGATTACCTAACATAGTTTTATGATTCGTCTTAACGAGTCCGTTATATATTTTAATTAATTACGAGAGGTTCTCGTGTAATATGGAAATTTTAAAATGAGTTCGGGTTCGGGCCACGTGTTTTTACAGTTACCCGCGTTACCCGCCCCACCGTAATAATATTCTTATTATTACTATTATTATTATTATCCCTATTATTATTATAAAAAAAAAAAAAAAAAAAAAAAAGTTAATAAGGGTGTGTTTGTCCGGTTTTTACCCACACACACAACACAAACACAAACTTATTTCTCTCTCTCATCTCTCACCTCACTCTCTTTCCCCTCTTTGTCTAAACCCTAGCCGCACACCATAGCCGGCCACCACCTTAACCACCGCCGGCCACCACTCTAAACCACCACCATATTCTTGATCTACATCATCTAATCTACTAGATCTACAACACCACGCGCCTCCTACCACCATTTTTATCACACGAATCACCATTTTCTTCACCACTATTCGTTGTTTTTGAAGAGTTATCACGGGTTTGAGCTCTAGATCGAAGGTGAGACGAGTTTTCACTCGTATTGTTAATAAAAATCGTGACCTAAGGTCACGACTTGGTGATATCCGAATGGGTTTTCATTTAAAAACGTGTAACACTTATGGATCTTGGATGAAAAACGTTTTTCTTAATAGTTTGGTATCCGGGTTGGTTTGCTCGATGGGTTAATTCGAACCGTGAGTCTAAGACTCACGGCATAGTTTTTGATCCGAGCGTATGGGCTCGATCTGCTTATCTTCTTGATCTTGAGGTTGTGGTTTCATATGTTGTTGCGTTGGATTGTTGTTCCGACTCATTGGAGTCGCGGCTTAATGCCGAGTTTGGTTAAATGATGCCAAGACCTTCGTGGTCGATTTGGCAGTCGGGTGTGCTCTTTGGGAGCTTATATTTTGGTGACCCTTGGTTTGTTCTTCGAGCCATGGCAGCTCGTGATGTGACCGAGACTCAATTGAGTCGTATAGCCTCGGGTTCGGCTTGGTAAACCGACCCGAACACTTACTTGGTTGATGTTATTTTTGTGCTAATTGTGAACTATTTGTTATATTATTATTTCTTATGATTGTTTTTGGTTAAGATTGTTGTTGTGGTATTATTTTCTCGGCCGTATACATTGGGTCGAATTGGTTATGGTTTTGGTATTGAGGAGTTGTTGTCGAGTGGAATGTGATATGAGGACCGGTTATGAGACGGTCGTTAGATGACGGAGATAGGTTAGTCAGGTACCGTAGTCGGACCTTATTGTTGTAGCCCGTGGTTTGAGATTGTGATTGGACGGAGATTTATTATTTATGACTTTTCTTATTGTTGGACTTGGACAATGAGCCGAGAGTCATGACTCGGACATATGACCATTTTGTATAACTCAATAACTATTAAAAATTGAAACGAGAATAATAAAACTCGTAATAATAATTATTGATAATATGAACGTTTATACGAAAGTATATACGTGAATAACGTATATATAACTATATAAACGCGTATATTAATAATAATAATAATCACGAGTCGTATTATAAATAATACGAATAGATATATATTAGGCTACGAAAGTGGCGTAATATTATTAAACGTATTATTATTATAAAAATTGTGTTATAAACGGGAAACTCCCGACAATTATGAAAAGTTTAATAAAAAGTCATTTCGGATATATATAACGGATAAACTTATTGAGTTAGGCGAAATTGTCGTCGCTCGGGTCCAGGTAAGTTATTATTTGCGACATTCGTGTTGTCTCGGATATTTGACGACTAATATAGACGTTTTCTATGAGTAAATAGCCACTTAACCGTAAGGTTGAGCCGGGTTATTTGGTTATATGACACGAACATATTAGTGGGCATCGTATCCTACGACGCCCATAGGTTGTAGTATATGTAAAGTGTAATAGATTGCGAGTGTATATATCGGGAAATCTGGCCAATTTGACGATATATACGAGGAATTTATTAAACTATGATATATACTATATAGTCAATATGTGCTATGTGCTTTATATGTGTTTTAGATTGGGTGTAATCTTGGAACGGTATATTACGTAAATAAATATGAGGATTATCAAATCGGCGGATTTGGTAAACTTTGGCGATTTATTTAAATGATATATTGGGCTAATATTAGATCTAAAGTTTATTTTGCCTTGCTATGTGTGATCTTCTTGGTTTGTTTTGGAGTCGACCCACCACCCGTATGGATACCAAACGCAAATACACCAAACTAATACGAAATGGATTTTCGGTAATAAAACGGATTCTCGTCCGGGTTTGGGAATATTATATATTTGAGGAAATGATTTCTGAAAGAGTTAATATTGTTAGGTCGTGCCAAGTCCGTAGTTGCTGTTTCTTGAGTTATCATACATCTTATTTCTACCTACCTCGTCTTGCTATTTTCTGGACTTGAGGTGAGTCATAGCCCCACTTTTTACTCTTGAACTATGTTTTCAATGATTGGGGTGAGAAACGTGCAAATTGTTTTATGTGGACTGTTATCGCTTTTACTTTTCAAAACTTGCTATGCTCATGGAACTAGGAAGATTTGTCAACCTTAGTCACATAGTGAATTATCGCGTGTAGACTAGTTATGGTTAGACGAATATTATAACAACCTTAGTCACATAGTGAACCATCGCGTGTGGACTAGTTTTGGTTAGATGGGTTACATCAACCCTAGTCACATAGTGAACCATCGCGTGTGGACTAAATAATGGTTGGATTACGAGATTGGCTTATTTAAGTATCTCGGATACTATAGTGTGCACCTATAGGTTATTAATACTTCGGAGGTTATCCGAGTATTTATTGGTATTGCGGGGGTTACCCGAATACCTATGTTGTTGCGGAAGGGTATCCGTGTGTTTTGGTTATTGCGGAAGGGTATCCGTGTGTTATGTTGAGAGCGGAGGGTATCCGCAGGCTTTTAGTGAATCCCTAGTCTAGCTAGCAAGCGTTTTGCGTATATGTCCACTATATCATTAGTTGAATTTAAACCTATGATCTCACCAGCGAAAGCTGACTTTTAGCGCGTTTTCTCAGGTAATTAAGTGATGTGGTGCATGCTTGGATTGGAAGGCTCGGCCAAGGCACGCGGTTTATGGATCTATTTTTCTAAACTCTGATAATTAAATTTTGGACCTATTGTTATTTTATTTTGGGCCTGACTCTGAATGATGTTGGGATAAATGTAAACGTTAAAACCCCGTTATGGTTGTGTTTTTATTATGTTTACTTTATCTCGTTCTATATTGTCTTGTGTTGGATACCAATCCCCGTAGCACCCCGAAAGCTTGTGAGTCTTCCGCTGTATCAAATTTTGGGGGTGTTACAGATTGGTATCAGAGCCAAGGTTATAGAGAACTAGGTAAATAAATGCCTAAACTATAACCGTACTTTTATAGAAAATGATCCTTGACCACCGCCCGCCAGCCCGCCAAGCCGAAGCATCTTCTATTATTTGAGGTATTATGAGATATTTGAGACTTATTGAGATGACTTGAGGTTTATTGATTTTAGTAATAAGATGGCGTTCTCGAGGATTTATATGGTCTACATGTTTTATAAACATTTTAGTAATGCGGTGTTTGAAATTCTTTTATTAAGATTATATGGTATTACTTGATGAGTATGTTTGGTATGGTATTATGAGCTGTGATTTAAGTTGTTTTGAAACACTTACACCTACCCTACGCCGTTGTCACAGACTATGGCCTCCCATATGCCCGATGTCGTCGAGGACATTCTTACTGCACCGGTTTTACCTGCACGGTTCATTATGGCATCTGATGACCCTTACCAGATGGCCATGTCTTCAGCTACTGTATCACAGGCAGCTTCTACTTCAGCACCACCTGCTGCATCTACGCAGGGACCCTCATCTTCTTTAGGGCTCCCTGGTACATCGAGGCAGCTTACTCTTCATCAGGCTTTGGCTCGTGTGGCACCACGCTTTGCCCACCGAGCTACGGCACGCATGTCGGTACGCCCTACTCCATCACCTTTACATATTGATGCTCATTCTCTTCTGTCTGAGGCGCCACCCACATCATTGCGTCGTCGTCCTAGATCACCTACTACATCTTCACATGGTTCACCTAGTAGGAGACGACGAGTGATGAGGTACTCTTCCGATGAGGAGGAGGAGGAGTACGAGGGTGAGGATGAGGCTGATGACCCTGAGCGGGAGGATGACCCTCAGGAGGCTGAGCATGGTGATGATGATGACCCTGAGGAGGAGGATGACCCTCAGGAGGATGAGATGCCTGATGATGATGATGATGAGTTAGCACCACCAGCTCAGGCTGAGGAGCCTGATTCACCTGTACACCCGATTGAGCCCGATTCACCTGATCATCCGTTCTTGTTTGAGTTGCCACCTGGTAGTCCGGTGGAGTCGGATGCATCGTCTGAGATTTCTGCTGAGCATGCAGAGCTGGGTGAGATTGGCAGGTTGTGGGCTCGGATTACTGAGCTTAGTGACAGAGTTGCACGTGTATCTGATCGACTTGAGCGAGTTATTGGAGAGTTTTTAGCAGATTTGAGAGTTGATTTGACTGTCGTTGTGGGCAGGACTACTGAGCTGAGGAGAGTTATGATGGATGTCCACGAGCATATCGATAGTTTGCAGCGAGGAATTGTTACTGCTCGTGAGGCCGACCGCAAGCTTTGGCAAAGGAATGCCGAGCTAGAGAAGGAGGTGGCTGACCTCAAGAGAGACCGAGACACCCATAGCGTGGAGTTAGGATCGTTATGGAGGGATCTTGATGGCTTGAGGCAGGAGTTGAGGATTCTCCGTCAGCCACGTGGCTAGTTGTTTGAGTTATATTATCTTGTTGCTTTCTTAGCCGAGGAGTGTTCGGTTAGAAAAGCTAGTTATCATATTTTGATGTATTTTGTACGGTATTCGTCTCTTTTGGAACGATTAGTATGTTTTGTGTTATCCGTTAGTTGGAACGATGTTAGATCGCTATTGTACGGCTGATGGTTATTAGTATATGGTATTATGTGATTTTTGGGTGTTATGGAAATTGAGTTCTTATTCGCTTATTTGTTGTTACGTGGTGTATTGTTGCTATTCTTTCCATGATTGGTTTCGTTGAAATGTTTTGTTGAGCATATCGATAAGTTATATTGGAGACTCATGAACTTGTGTGATGTTACAGATCAATGGCACCCCGTCAAAACCCTGTTAGGTCTACCAGGACTGGTCCTGCTGTGACTACTCCTGCTCGCCGAGGTCGTCGACCTACTCGAAATGTTGAAACCCCTACTCCTGACAACCTGGACACCACTAACCGTAACAACAGGAATCAAAATGTTGATGTTCAGGGAGACAATGATCATGTTCCACTTAATGCACCTACTGTGGATCAAGCCATGATCAACCAACTCGTGGAGCAAAGAGTTGCTGAACTACTAGCTGAGTCAAATCATTCCAACAATTCTGCTGGAACTTTTCCACCTGTTCGTGCTAATGGACGTCAATACAAGGAATTCAAGATTTGTGGACCCATTGAGTTTGGTGGAAATGAAGGAGTGGTTTACTTAGTCAGATGGATTGAGAAGACTGAGTCAGTGTTTAATGTCAGTGGTTGTGCGGAGAATGCGAAGGTAAAGTTTGCTTCTTTTACTTTCAAGGATGAAGCTTTGACTTGGTGGAACAACTACCGAAATGCAGTTGGGAGTGATGTAGCTTATGCTATGACTTGGGAGCAATTTAAGTCCTTGCTGATTCAGACTTATTGCCCAAGGAATGAGGTCAAGAAGCTAGAGATTGAGTTTTGGAACCACAAGGTGAAAGGTAATGATATGGCAACTTACAATCGTCGTTACCAGGAGTTAGCCTTGTTGTGCCCTGATATGGTGAAAACTGAGACTCAAAAGATTGAAAGGTATACTGATGGATTGCCTGTAGCTACGAGGAATGATGTAATTGCTGCTAGGCCTGCAAACATCCATGAGGCAATCACAATTGCTCAACAACTTATGGATTCGTTGGAATTAGAAGAAGCTGATAAGGAGAAGAATGGAAAGAGAAAGAGAGACCGTCACTCTAAGAGTAATGATCACCGAAGCAAGAGACAAGCTAAGGCTTATGCTATTGGGAATGGAGATAAGAAGGATCAGAACGGTGATGCACCCAAGTGTGATCGTTGCCACCAGTATCATACTGGACGGTGTGGTGTGAAATGCCAGAATTGCTCAAGGAAAGGACACACAGCTAGGGACTGTAGAGCTCGACCTCTTGCTATGGTTCAAGCTGCTCCTGAAATGAGAAACAAGGCAGATGTTACTTGCTATGGGTGTGGAAAGAAGGGACACTATAGGAATGAGTGTAGAGAACCGCGGAACCGTGGAAATCAAGGCTCGGGTGGTAATGGGTACAATTATGGAAACCGTGGAACTGGAGGAAATCGTGGACGACAAGATAATGGGGACCAACGTGTGGAAGCTGGAGCTGCTCAGGGAAGAGTGTATGCACTCGGGAACGAGAGAGGAGAAGATCCGAACGTCGTTACTGGTACGTTCCTTCTCAATAATCGTTATGCTTCCATACTGTTTGATACTGGTGCCGATAGGAGTTTCGTATCCACTACATTTGCACCCTTACTAGAGAAACCCCCGATGGCCTTAGGAATTGGATATGATATTGAATTAGCAAATGGAAACCTAGAAAGGATTAATACCATCATTCGCGGTTGTACGTTAAATTTCTTGAACCACCCTTTCAACATAGATCTTCTACCCGTCACGTTAGGAAGTTTTGATGTAATCATTGGTATGGATTGGTTGTCGAAGTATCGTGCTCACATACTGTGCGACGAGAAGATCGTGCGTGTACCATACGGAAAGGAAGTCCTAAATATATTAGGAGACCGAAAGGATTCTAGGAGCCCATCCCGATTAGCAGTTATATCTTGCACAAAGTTACCGAATCTAATGGAGAAGGGATGTTACCTTTTCTTAGCCCAAGTTTCTGAGAAGGGCGAGACGAAGAAAAAGGAAAGGTGCATTGGAGATGTGCCTATAGTTCGTGATTTTCCAGATGTGTTTCCTGATGATTTGCCGAGAATCCCGCCGACTAGACAAGTGGAGTTTCAGATTGAGTTGATACCTGGTGCTGCACCTGTAGCACGAGCACCTTATCGTCTTGCACCTACCGAACTGGAAGAGTTGTCGAAACAATTGGCGGAGTTAGCCGAAAAGGGATTCATAAGACCAAATTCTTCACCTTGGGGAGCCCCAGTCTTATTTGTGAAGAAGAAGGATGGATCGTTTCGTATGTGTATTGATTATAGGGAGTTGAATAAGTTAACGGTGAAGAATCGATACCCTTTACCTAGGATCGATGACTTGTTCGATCAACTTCAAGGATCGAGTGTGTATTCGAAGATCGATTTGAGATCGGGATATCATCAACTTCGAGTTCGCGAGGAAGATATTCCGAAAACGGCTTTCAGAACCCGTTACGGGCATTACGAGTTTCAGGTGATGCCGTTTGGGTTGACTAACGCACCGGCAATATTCATGGATCTCATGAATCGGGTGTGTAAGCCTTACTTGGATAAGTTCGTGATTGTATTCATCGATGACATTCTGATTTATTCAAAGAGTGAGAAAGAGCATGAGGAGCATCTAAGACTCATTTTGGAATTGCTCAGGAAGGAGAAACTTTATGCCAAGTTTTCGAAATGCCAATTTTGGATTCCGACAGTACAATTTTTGGGTCACGTGATTGACAGACAAGGAGTTCACGTGGATCCTGCAAAAATTGAGGCGATAAAAGATTGGGCTGCACCTACAACCCCGACCGAAGTTCGTCAATTTTTGGGCTTAGCTGGTTATTACCGAAGATTCATCGAGGGATTTTCGAAGATAGCTAAACCATTGACCAAATTAACTCAAAAGAGTGTTACGTATGAATGGGGAGATAAAGAAGAGGAAGCGTTTCAATTGCTTAAGAAAATGTTGTGTAGTGCTCCTATCTTAGCGTTACCAGAAGGTAACGAGGATTTCGTCGTCTATTGTGACGCCTCACAAAAAGGTTTAGGAGCCGTGTTAATGCAACGAGAGAAGGTGATAGCTTATGCTTCCCGACAGCTCAAAAAGCATGAGAAAAACTACACTACCCACGATTTGGAACTAGGTGCTGTAGTTTTTGCTTTAAGAATATGGAGACATTACTTGTACGGAACCAAATGTGTTGTATTTACTGACCATAAAAGTCTACAACACATCTTGAATCAAAAAGAGCTCAACATGAGACAGCGACGTTGGATCGAGTTGCTAAGCGATTATGATTGTGAAATTCGCTACCACCCTGGTAAAGCAAACGTTGTTGCTGATGCTCTTAGTCGAAAGGAAAGAATACAAACATTACGAGTTAGGTCATTAGGAATGACTATCGTATCGCCATTACCGTCTCAAATACTTGAAGCTCAAACGGAAGCGATGAAGGCAGAAAATAGACCTGCCGAGAATATATTTGGGATGGCTGATAACGAGAAAGGATTTGTTAAACGTTCTGATGGATTATTATGTTTTGGAGATCGGATTTGGGTACCTTTACATGGAGGAATTCGGGAATTGATTATGCATGAGTCGCATAAGTCAAAGTACTCCATTCATCCTGGTTCCGATAAAATGTATCAGGATCTTAAGAAGTTCTATTGGTGGCCAAATATGAAGGCAGATATAGCATCGTACGTTAGTAAGTGCTTGACATGCGCCAAGGTTAAGGCTGAACACCAGAGACCGTCAGCACTACTAACGCAACCAGAACTTCCAGTCTGGAAATGGGAGCGGATTACTATGGACTTCATTACCAAATTACCGACGACAGCTAGCGGTTGTGACGCTATCTGGGTAATTGTGGATCGTCTGACAAAGTCTGCTCATTTCTTAGCTATTAGTGAAGATGATAGTGTGGATAAGCTTGCAAGGTTATATGTGAAGGAAATTATTTCGCGTCATGGAGTCCCGATATCTATTATTTCGGATCGTGATAGTCGTTTTACGTCAGCTTTGTGGCGATCACTTCAAACGGCTTTGGGGACGAGGCTTGATATGAGTACTGCATATCATCCCCAAACCGATGGTCAAAGTGAGAGGACCATTCAGACGTTAGAGGATATGCTTCGTGCATGCATCATAGACTTTGGTAAAGGCTGGGAGAAGTATTTACCCCTTGCGGAGTTCTCCTATAATAACAGCTACCATACAAGTCTTAAGGCTGCACCCTTCGAAGCTTTGTATGGCAGAAAGTGTCGTTCGCCTATTGGTTGGGCAGAAGTTGGAGATAGTCAACTTACAGGCCCTGAGCTTATTTTAGAAACTACAGAGAAAGTGACTCAGATTCGTGATCGGTTGCAAGCCGCCAGAGATAGGCAGAAGAGCTACGCCGATCAGAGACGTAAACTTTTAGAATTCCAGGTTGGAGACAAAGTGATGCTGAAAGTCTCGTCTTGGAAAGGTGTAATACGTTTCGGGAAACGTGGTAAACTCAACCCACGCTACATTGGACCATTCTTGATCTTAGAAAGAATTGGGCCCGTGGCTTATAGGTTGGAATTACCGTCCGAACTGAGCAAAGTTCACGACGTGTTCCACGTGAGTAACCTGAAGAAATGTCTTTCCGATGAAATGCCCGTCATTCCAATGAGGGACATTCGTGTTGATGAGAAACTGAATTTCGTGGAGGAACCGATTGAGATTTTAGATCGTGAAGTTAAACGACTCAAGAGGAGTCGCATTCCGCTCGTCAAGGTTCGTTGGAATTCCCGACATGGACCAGAATTTACGTGGGAACGTGAGGACGAGTTCAGGAAGAGATATCCGAAGCTTTTCACTTCGTAGATAAATTTTTCCGAGTGAAACCCGGGACGGGTTTCCTTCTGAGACGGGGAGGATGTGACAACCGGCAGTTTAGGGAGCTATTTTTAAAACCCGCATTACAACTTAAGTTCGTTTATAATTTTTATTTGAAATTTTCATTTCACAACGAACTTGTAAGACCTATTTTATGAATGTTTTAATTAAATGACGTTATGGAATTCGGGAATTATGTTTATAATTCATGTTTGATTATATGATCGGTGATGTATATTTGAATTCTCACTTGGTACTACGTTGACTTTGGCACTAGGATTACCTAACATAGTTTTATGATTCGTCTTAACGAGTCCGTTATATATTTTAATTAATTACGAGAGGTTCTCGTGTAATATGGAAATTTTAAAATGAGTTCGGGTTCGGGCCACGTGTTTTTACAGTTACCCGCGTTACCCGCCCCACCGTAATAATATTCTTATTATTACTATTATTATTATTATCCCTATTATTATTATAAAAAAAAAAAAAAAAAAAAGTTAATAAGGGTGTGTTTGTCCGGTTTTTACCCACACACACAACACAAACACAAACTTATTTCTCTCTCTCATCTCTCACCTCACTCTCTTTCCCCTCTTTGTCTAAACCCTAGCCGCACACCATAGCCGGCCACCACCTTAACCACCGCCGGCCACCACTCTAAACCACCACCATATTCTTGATCTACATCATCTAATCTACTAGATCTACAACACCACGCGCCTCCTACCACCATTTTTATCACACGAATCACCATTTTCTTCACCACTATTCGTTGTTTTTGAAGAGTTATCACGGGTTTGAGCTCTAGATCGAAGGTGAGACGAGTTTTCACTCGTATTGTTAATAAAAATCGTGACCTAAGGTCACGACTTGGTGATATCCGAATGGGTTTTCATTTAAAAACGTGTAACACTTATGGATCTTGGATGAAAAACGTTTTTCTTAATAGTTTGGTATCCGGGTTGGTTTGCTCGATGGGTTAATTCGAACCGTGAGTCTAAGACTCACGGCATAGTTTTTGATCCGAGCGTATGGGCTCGATCTGCTTATCTTCTTGATCTTGAGGTTGTGGTTTCATATGTTGTTGCGTTGGATTGTTGTTCCGACTCATTGGAGTCGCGGCTTAATGCCGAGTTTGGTTAAATGATGCCAAGACCTTCGTGGTCGATTTGGCAGTCGGGTGTGCTCTTTGGGAGCTTATATTTTGGTGACCCTTGGTTTGTTCTTCGAGCCATGGCAGCTCGTGATGTGACCGAGACTCAATTGAGTCGTATAGCCTCGGGTTCAGCTTGGTAAACCGACCCGAACACTTACTTGGTTGATGTTATTTTTGTGCTAATTGTGAACTATTTGTTATATTATTATTTCTTATGATTGTTTTTGGTTAAGATTGTTGTTGTGGTATTATTTTCTCGGCCGTATACATTGGGTCGAATTGGTTATGGTTTTGGTATTGAGGAGTTGTTGTCGAGTGGAATGTGATATGAGGACCGGTTATGAGACGGTCGTTAGATGACGGAGATAGGTTAGTCAGGTACCGTAGTCGGACCTTATTGTTGTAGCCCGTGGTTTGAGATTGTGATTGGACGGAGATTTATTATTTATGACTTTTCTTATTGTTGGACTTGGACAATGAGCCAAGAGTCATGACTCGGACATATGACCATTTCGTATAACTCAATAACTATTAAAAATTGAAACGAGAATAATAAAACTCGTAATAATAATTATTGATAATATGAACGTTTATACGAAAGTATATACGTGAATAACGTATATATAACTATATAAACGTGTATATTAATAATAATAATAATCACGAGTCGTATTATAAATAATACGAATAGATATATATTAGGCTACGAAAGTGGCGTAATATTATTAAACGTATTATTATTATAAAAATTGTGTTATAAACGGGAAACTCCCGACAATTATGAAAAGTTTAATAAAAAGTCATTTCGGATATATATAACGGATAAACTTATTGAGTTAGGCGAAATTGTCGTCGCTCGGGTCCAGGTAAGTTATTATTTGCGACATTCGTGTTGTCTCGGATATTTGACGACTAATATAGACGTTTTCTATGAGTAAATAACCACTTAACCGTAAGGTTGAGCCGGGTTATTTGGTTATATGACACGAACATATTAGTGGGCATCGTATCCTACGACGCCCATAGGTTGTAGTATATGTAAAGTGTAATAGATTGCGAGTGTATATATCGGGAAATCTGGCCAATTTGACGATATATACGAGGAATTTATTAAACTATGATATATACTATATAGTCAATATGTGCTATGTGCTTTATATGTGTTTTAGATTGGGTGTAATCTTGGAACGGTATATTACGTAAATAAATATGAGGATTATCAAATCGGCGGATTTGGTAAACTTTGGCGATTTATTTAAATGATATATTGGGCTAATATTAGATCTATAGTTTATTTTGCCTTGCTATGTGTGATCTTCTTGGTTTGTTTTGGAGTCGACCCACCACCCGTATGGATACCAAACGCAAATACACCAAACTAATACGAAATGGATTTTCGGTAATAAAACGGATTCTCGTCCGGGTTTGGGAATATTATATATTTGAGGAAATGATTTCTGAAAGAGTTAATATTGTTAGGTCGTGCCAAGTCCGTAGTTGCTGTTTCGTGAGTTATCATACATCTTATTTCTACCTACCTCGTCTTGCTATTTTCTGGACTTGAGGTGAGTCAGAGCCCCACTTTTTACTCTTGAACTATGTTTTCAATGATTGGGGTGAGAAACGTGCAAATTGTTTTATGTGGACTGTTATCGCTTTTACTTTTCAAAACTTGCTATGCTCATGGAACTAGGAAGATTTGTCAACCTTAGTCACATAGTGAATTATCGCGTGTAGACTAGTTATGGTTAGACGAATATTATAACAACCTTAGTCACATAGTGAACCATCGCGTGTGGACTAGTTTTGGTTAGATGAGTTACATCAACCCTAGTCACATAGTGAACCATCGCGTGTGGACTAAATAATGGTTGGATTACGAGATTGGCTTATTTAAGTATCTCGGATACTATAGTGTGCACCTATAGGTTATTAATACTTCGGAGGTTATCCGAGTATTTATTGGTATTGCGGGGGTTACCCGAATACCTATGTTGTTGCGGAAGGGTATCCGTGTGTTTTGGTTATTGCGGAAGGGTATCCGTGTGTTATGTTGAGAGCGGAGGGTATCCGCAGGCTTTTAGTGAATCCCTAGTCTAGCTAGCAAGCGTTTTGCGTATATGTCCACTATATCATTAGTTGAATTTAAACCTATGATCTCACCAGCGAAAGCTAACTTTTAGCGCGTTTTCTCAGGTAATTAAGTGATGTGGTGCATGCTTGGATTGGAAGGCTCGGCCAAGGCACGCGGTTTATGGATCTATTTTTCTAAACTCTGATAATTAAATTTTGGACCTATTGTTATTTTATTTTGGGCCTGACTCTGAATGATGTTGGGATAAATGTAAACGTTAAAACCCCGTTATGGTTGTGTTTTTATTATGTTTACTTTATCTCATTCTATATTGTCTTGTGTTGGATACCAATCCCCGAAGCACCCCGAAAGCTTGTGAGTCTTCCGCTGTATCAAATTTTGGGGGTGTTACACAATACTTGTTCTTATAATTTTAAGTAAATTTCCAAAAATGAAGTCACCACAAGCAATAATTCACTTATCATCTTCCTCTCTTATTTCAATTCTCTTTTATTGTCTCGCGATAGTATGTCATACTTCCGCCACTGTCCCTGCTTCCGATGGCGGTAATGAGACTGATTATCTCGCGTTGTTGTCATTTAAGTCAAAGATCATCCATGATCCATACAATGTTCTAACCTCGTGGAACCATTCCTTTCATTTCTGTGACTGGAGTGGTATTTATTGTGGAAAGCGGCACAAACGAGTGACTGCTTTACAGCTAAGTTCGCAAGGCTTAGAAGGCTCGTTTCCTCCTTGTGTAGGAAACCTCAGCTTTCTCCACGACCTTGATCTCGGGAACAACAGCTTTCAAGGAAGCATTCCTCATGAACTTGGTCGTCTATCTAGGCTACGTCGTCTTAATCTTAAAATAAACGAATTCAGTGGAGTCATTCCAGCCAACCTGTCTGGTTGGTTCTAACCTCGAAGTGCTTTTGCTCGCTGAAAATAAGCTAGTAGGAAGCATACCCAAAGAGATAAGTTTACTCTTGAAACTTTCTCGTCTTGTAGTTAGCAAAAATAACTTAACAGGTGGAATCCCACCTTTCTTGGGGAATATTACATCAATGGGATGGTTCCATGCTGCCTGGAACCCGTTGGGTGGGAGCATTCCAGATACCTTGGGTCTTTGGAACAGCTTGACGCATCTTGACTCTCGTGGCTGCAACTTATATGGAAGCATCCCTCCTTCTATTTTCAACCTCTCACTCCTAATTAATATTTCCTTATCTGTTAATCACCTCACTGGTAGTCTTCCTTCAGAAATTGGTAATCAACTCCCAAATCTTGAGAAGCTTCAGTTATGGGGTAACGAACTCACTGGAGTTCTTCCACCTTCTATTTCTAATTGTTCTAAGTTACGATTTCTTGAAATGAGTAACAACAATTTTAGTGGGAAGTTGACAATTGATTTTTCAAAACTAAGAGATATTAATTATATTCTATTAGCTAATAGCAACTTCCATGGACGCGGAGAAGCTGACGACATGAGGTTTATTGATTCTTATGAATTGCAACGTTATAGGAGTGCTTCCTATATCAATAGGTAATCTTTCTGATCAACTCACCTATCTACATTTAGGAGGCAATCAATTATTTGGAAGCCTGCCTTCAAGTATAGGTAATCTAGTTGGTTTGACCCTTTTAGATTTACAATCTAATCGTTTCAAAGGAAAGATTCCCAGTACCATTGGTAAACTTCAAAAGCTACAGTACCTTCATCTATCTAGCAATCAATTTTTAGGGCCAATCCCTGATGCCATCGGGAACTTATCACTGTTGACTGAACTTCATTTATATTCCAACATGTTAGAAGGCCATATTCCATCAAGCCTTGGGAATTGTAAAAACCTTAATGGGTTACAACTTTCAGACAATAGACTCAGTGGAAACATACCCAAACAACTTTTTCAATTTCCATCACTAAATTATTTTTTAAATTTCTCTCAAAATAGCCTATCTGGTTCAATTCCATCAGAGATTAAAAACCTCAAGACCTTGAGCTATCTCGATTTATCTTACAATAATTTAACAGGCAACATTAGTAGTAGCCTTGGTGAGTGCATTAGCCTTACAAGGTTAAAACTAGAACGCAACAGATTTCAAGGCGTAATACCATCTTCATTCGGTTCCTTGGGAGGATTGGGGGTACTCGACATTTCTGAAAATAATTTATCAGGCAGAATTCCACAATTTTTAGGCAAATGGAAATCCTTAGAATATTTGAACCTATCCTTTAATGATTTTGAGGGTGAAGTGCCGGTTGTAGGAGTGTTTGCCAATGGAAGTGCATTTTCAGTTTTGGGGAACAATAGGCTTTGTGGTGGTTTGGTTATACTTGAGTTACCCAAATAGGACACGGGTAGTAAGAAAAAAAGCTTTCCTTTCTTCGTATTACTCATTGTGATTGCACCGACGTTGCTCATCATATTATGTTGTGTGTATCTTTTGTGTACGAAGAAACGCAATAGTCAACAATCTCAGTTATCACAAAGTGAACGGTTTATGCAAGTTTCATACAGTCAACTTCACAAGGCTACTGATGGCTTCTCTGCAGCACATTTGATTGGAGAAGGTGCGTTCAGCTGTGTTTATTAAGGGATCCTCGATTCCGATGATGACAAATTTGTTGCAATCAAAGTTCTACGTCTTCAAAATCGAGGAGCTCACAAAAGTTTTCTAGCAGAATGTGAAGCTTGGCGGAATATTCGACACCGTAATCTGTTGAAAATCATAACTTCATGTTCAAGTGTTGATTTTCAAGGCAATGACTTTAAAGCTTTCGTTTACAAGTTTATGCCGAATGGAAGTGTAGATGATTGGCTTCATTCAAGTGCAAATACATCGAAACTGAACCTTCTTCAATGAATAAACATTCTCAGAGATGTTGCAACTGCACTTGAATATCTTCACAACCGCTGCCAAACAACGATTGTTCACGGTGATTTGAAGCCTAGCAACATTCTACTTGACACTGATATGGTCGCTCATGTTGGAGACTTTGGTTTATCTCTGCTACTTGGTACAGAGTTAAACCAAAATAGCTCAACTGGGGTTAAAGGAACAATTGGTTATGCACCTCCAGGTAGTATTCCATGATGCTTATATTTACTTAAAAATTACAGTTTGTAGATTAACTAATTGTTTTTAATTCGCATAGTATGTTCTCAGGAGCGAGATGACAATTACTGGGGATGTCTACAGTTTTGGAATATTATTACTAGAGGTGATGACCGGGAAAAAGCCGACAGATGACATGTTCAACGATGGTCTTAGCCCTCATAAATTTGCTTACATGGCATTACAGGATCATGTAATCGATGTTATTGATGATAATGCAATTGTGTTGCAAAGTACGGAAGTGACTGCAAAGAAAGTGGAAGAATGTTTGGTTGCAATTATCAAGATTGGAGTATCCTGCTCTGTGGATTCCCCACCACAACGGATGAAAATTGAAATTGTTGTCAACGAGTTGCAGCGCATTCTCGATGTGCTTCAAAATATATAAGGTTCTCTGTTCTCCCATTTTGTAGAATCTGATTTTACATAAGTTTCGTAATAAAGTATCAATAACTTGGTTTTATTTTTGAACGCTTTCTGGTCTAATACCAAAGCTTTCTTGGTGAAATCTGAAAGTAACAGCAGCAAGGAGCCATGCCTGTCGTAGTTATATAAATGTTACTTTGTCAAATATGTTTGTAAGTGTGTTTTAGTTTTCTTGTTGCAAAAGTACCGTAAGAGATGTAAGAGTGCATTTACACTCCTGATGACTTATCATATGTATCAAACATGTTTATGATTAAGTGTGCTTGTTTTTCCTCAATCCAATTTCACCTTTTAGTTAGGCATATCTGCATAATGAATTTTGTTGAAAGTTGTAGTCAGATTCCTATTAGGTATTTGTAGTTTGTTTATTATTAGGCCCGGTACCTGTTACAGTCCTTTTTTGCAGAAAACGCATACCAAAAAGAAATGCTTCGACAACCCCATCCTAGAAATCCAGAGGGCGAATCTGGGGAACGTTGTTAGATCAAAGAAGGTTTTAATGATGAAATCGTGATAGCAAAAGAGTGAAGAAACACTACTGTAATGCTTTACAACCAAAGCTTGTATTGAATATTAAATGGAAATGAGATTACATGCAAAATAAGAAGGTGGAATACTGTGAAAACTACTTTCTGCAACTACTATTTATTCTCAAAAGAAACAACTAGAATACTATAAAATCGGTCCACCACCCAAGCATCAAGGAAACCGTTGTGTGACCATTTCTCATGCACGTTCCACTAAAAAACTCGGTCAACATTAATCCACATTCTCCCCTTTGATGTTGACCTCTTCAGTCCTGATCAATCTTCTCATCTCAGTGAACTTAACTCGAGGTAGCGCCTTGGTCAAGATATCCGCCTTCTGCAAATCGCCACTAACATGCTCAACATAAATTTGATCCCGCTCCACACACTCCCGTATGAAATGGAACTCAGTGTCGATGTGCTTGCTTTGCCCATGAAACACGGGATTTTTCATCAATGCTATAGCTGATTGATTGTCTACTAGAAGCTGCACCCTTTGAGCTTCTTCTCCTGTTAAGAAACTAACCATGTTTCTTAGCCACAATGCTTGACACGCCGCCGCCGTTGCAGCCATAAATTCAGCCTCACATGAACTTAGAGCAACCGTTTGCTGTTTTTGAGGTGTCCATGTGACTGGATTTTGTGAATAGTAGAACACCATACCGGTCGTTCCTCTTCTGTCCTCAATATCCGAAGCGTGGCTACTGTCACTATACCCGCAATTTTTCCCATTTCCACCCTTTCGATACTTCAAACCATACCCGGTTGTACCCTTGAGATATCGTAAAATCTTCTTTACAGCTGCGTAGTGACTCTCTTTAGGTGACTGCATGAATTTACTCACTACCCCAACCGAGTAACTAAGATCGGGACGAGTGTTAATCAGGTAGCGAAGGCTTCCGATTACACGTCTGTATTTGGTTGGATCAACTTCCTTGACACCTTCATCTTTAGTTAGCTGCAATTTTGGATCCATAGGCCACTTTGCTGGATTACATTTAGACATACCTGCTTCTTCTAAAATCTTTCTAGCATAATTTTCTTGCTTTATAACAATACTGTCTTCCTCTTGTTTAACCTCGATCCCAAGATAGTAATTCAACTTTCCCAGGTCAGTCATGTCGAAAATTGAATTCGTACTAACCTTGAATTGAATATGTTTCTCACTCGACCCCGTCACAATCATATCGTCAACGTACACACCAACAATTAAGATTGTGCTCTTACTTTGCAACTTTTACACGGCTTGTTCTTGTGCACATTTTCTGAACCCAAGTTCCTTTAATACTTTGTCGAGTTTTGCATTCCATGAGCGAGGTGCCTATCGTAACCCGTAGAGAGCTTTGTGCAACCTATAGACCATCTCCTCTTTTCCTTTCACTACGAAACCGGGAGGTTGAGTTACATAAACCTCCTCCTTAAGCTCACCGTTTAAAAAAGCTGACTTGACATCTAAATGATGTACGATCCAGTTTTCTTTTGCCGCCAAAGCTAACAACAACCGTATTGATTCCATCCTCGCCACCGGAGCAAACGCATCTTCGAAATCTACACCCTTCTGTTGTACACAACATTTGGCTACAAGATGTGCCTTGTGTTTCGTGACCGTACCCGATGCGTCCTTTTTCAACTTAAACACCCACTTTAACCCTATCACCTTTTGATTGGGAGGTAATCGAGTTAAAGTCCACGTCCGGTTCTTCTCTATTGAATCTATCTCTGCACACATGGCTTTCTTCCAATGGGTCTCCTTTGTTGCCTCAAGAAACGAAGCTGGTTCTTCATTTAACAACGACAAACCTTGTTGTTGATACACATCTTGCACCTCTTCTTCTGTCATCGCGGGTGCCCGTTGGTGTATTTCCTGTATAAGGCGAGTTCCCCGTACAGGAGTGTCATCATAAGTGTCGAAAGGTACTGACTGCCTGAGGAGCTTGAGGAGCTTGAGAAGCTTTGATTTGGACTGCCTGAGCCTTCTGTATATTTAGTACCTGTCGAATTTAAGATGGAAGGAGAAACATTATTACAATGTGGGGTTAATGGTGTGTGTGGTCCCTCCCCTTGATCCACACTAGTATCCTTGGGATTTTCAGTGTTACCCATGAATATGGGTTGTACCATGCATGTGCTTTCTGACATACTTCCATGTATAGTTTCCCAAGCCCATGACTTTGCTTCATCAAATGAGACATCACGTGCCACCACAATCCTTTTATTTTTTGGATTGTACAACCTGTAAGCTTTGCTCCCTGGTTCCATACCTAAATGAACCATAGGTATGCTCCTATCTTCCAGCTTAGTGAGATGGCCTCCCACCTTTTTTACAAACGCCAAACAACCGAATATTTTAAATATTGCAGGTTTGGTTTTCTTTTCTTCCATTCTTCGTATGGAGTCATGTCTCGCACAGCCTTCGTGGGAAGTCTATTGAACAAATAGACAGCAACATGGCGAACTGCTTCCGCCCACAATGTATCTGGTAGGTTCATGCTCTTCAACAACGATCGTGTCATTTCGATTACCGTTCTGTTTCTCCGCTCCACAACACCATTTTGTTACACCATTTTCTTCGGCCAAAATTTGGTCAAAAGTTGGTCCGCTCGGTGCTAATTCGTACAAAATTCGGTTTGAAGTGTTTAAACAATTGTGTTAATGTCACCAAACATACTTTTTGGTTCTATGAACAATACTATGGTCCTATAAACATATCATATATATAATTTCAAAACTTGTACATAAAAATTCCAATACCCCCACCCATGTACTCCCCGCCTAAGGCCAATTACGCGCTGCCGCCTAGTGAAATTTGCAACCTTAATTTAAGCTTTCTTAGAACCGAATAACGTATTAAGCTATTTAAATAAGCTTACCCAAAGACCCCGTAAATCCCATATGATCACACTACTATAACACATAATAAAAAAAAAAAAAAAAAAAAAAAAAAAAAAAAAGTTATCCCAATTTAATAAAAAAAATGACGCGCATATTTTATTAGCGTGTTTCAAATAAACGCAGTTAAACAAAATCCTAACATACACAAAATTTAAATAAGCACAAATTAATTAAAAAATTACACAACAAATATAAATATAAAAAAAAAGTGTAATTCAAACAATTTTAATTTGTTTAGGGCTTATGAGCTTATTTGACCATCCTTATATCTCATGAGCCCATATTCTCCGGCTTATTTTCAGACTTGTGAGCGTGATCCAACGAGTAAAATTAAAAACTTTGTAGAAGATAAAACGGACCGAGCGTGATCCAAAGTGTATTTAATTGCTTGCAACCTCTTAAGCCTCTTCAATCAGTACACTTGATTAAGATCTTATCAAATAAACATATCCAATAAATTAGCTCTATATAAAATTGAAAAAAATGACATAAAATGTTGGCAGCTCGACGCGGCCTGTTTCAGAAAGCTGCTTGTTCTGTCCTAGTCTCATTACCCAACCCACCCGTTTTCCCCATGATTACAGAAAACCAAACAAATAGTGAACAGGAGAGAGAGAAAGAGATGTGGACCTTGGGAATGGGTTGAGATGGTGAATCCCATGATCTATTAGACATTGTAAATTATCCGCCTTCTTTGCATACAGGTATACACTGTGCCTTAGGTAGAGTGTATAGGTGAGCTAGAACTCTACAAACTTCATCTATACCCGTTTTGTCAGCATCAAATGCTTTCCACCATGGAGGGTTTTCAGGGAGGGGAACATGGAACCTGCAAGCAGCAGCGTATACAACTCCACACGCCCCAACTGCACTCTTGAACCGCACACATATAAAGTTGTGCGCAAACTGTCCAAAATAAAAATATAAGTTGATAAGCACATCAAACACGAGAAAATGTGTGGCTCATGATAAACAAAGATAAAAGGTGTACTCCTTTTGTTCAGAACAGATACATGATACTACAAAATTATTATAAACACGGATCACTTGTTACATTGCAATTTGAAGTAGTTGTGCCTACGAAAGGTGAATTAGTAGCAACTATATGTAAAAGGAATATAAGAACACGGTAAAGGAACAAACTCCATACCTATCATTTGCAAGATTCCAAGCTTCTTGCCTCAACTCTGGAGGTGTCTCAAGGGTGGCGAGATAATTTGAAATGAATTTATGAGGATGTTCAACATGACAGATGAAAGCCATCTCCTTCAGTAAATGTCGTTCGGATCTGATCAGATCCATCTTCAACTCCGAATATTTCTGTGCAAGAAGCATAACATGCCAGCATAAGCAAATCACTTCTTTTAAAGGAAGAGAAATCATCCTTCTAATAAGACAAATTATAGAGCTAATATCAGTAGTAAAACTAGCAGATAGAATTGATTAAATACCTTTGAAAAGGCATCCATATGCTCTATAGGGAGATTTTCCCTTCTACATTCCATTCTGTGGAAAACATTGATGACATGCCTTGCTCTCCTAGGGTTTTCCTCAAGCTTTGAAGCAAGCCAAACACAGCTAGCAGCAACGCGCTGCGGAAGAGAAAAGACACAACATGTCAGAAACATACAAGTGGATAACATGAATTAACATCATCGTTTTCAAACAAACTGAGAATTGAAAATTTGAAGGTATACTTAAAATGTAAGGGCACAAGTGACATGTACCGAGAGAAGAACCATACCTTCACGTTGAAACGAACAAATGACTTCTTGCAGTAGAAACAATGGAACAGAACCTGACCGGTGGCCATTACTTGCTGAGGTCTGTGTAGTATGAAGTTAAGGGCATTTATGATCCAATTATTGGGAGCCACTGAACTAGTATTTAAGTATCTAACTAACTAATTGAAACTTGCAAGTTTTAATGCTGATTCAGCATTCCAAGTATCATAGGAATGTCAACACTCCTTATGATATGTACCAAAAAACTAAAACACCGCCTAGCTCACCAAGGAGCATAGCAAGGTCAGCATCAGGGTATTAGATTTAGCATAAAGTGATATAAAGGGTAAACAGGCTTTTAAAATAACTTGTAACAAAATATTACATAAAACTATGAAAATTGGGAAGATTGCCAAAAGGATACACCTTAAGTAAAATGCCACTCTCTTGGATAAGATCACATCCATATATTCTGAGGGTCGTTTCAGTGGCTTCATCTACTCCATCTTTTCTAGAAGGTATCTCTTGAAGTTGCTCATCCGTTAGATAGAATGTATCAATAGCTGTGTAAATCATAGTTGATGGAAAATCCACTGCAAAATGGAACAAATCAATGTGTGAAAATCATTAGTATTAACAACATATAACAAAATGCCAAACATAACAATTTTATAAAATGGCAAGCAATAATTACAAAACAGGCAAACAATTTTGCCACATTTTAACATTCAAAAGAAAATTTGATATTCCCACAGCTAGGACAGGTCCAGTCATCTTCTCTACGACCACCTAATATCATAAGTACAACAAATAAATTTGACTAAGAAGTAAGTGTCATTTACATAATAGATGTATGGGTCGATGTATAAAGTATAAACTAACACGGGAATAAGTAAATGCTTACATTCCCAATGTGTTTCTAACCAGTTACCATGACGAAGCTAAGATTCTGTTTGATGCGGCATTCCTATGTTTTTAAAAGGCTGTGGACGAGGTATAATTCCTTTGCTTGTGCATATAAGGCTCAAAAGTTGAATGGTATTTCCGCATACTAATCAGTTCTAAGTTGTGAATGTTATTTGTTTTAAATTAGTCACTCGCTTTTTGTTGTATTTAATTTATTTCGGGTAAATTGTGAAATATAAAAATTAGTCAAAGTATGGGTTGCGAAGGACAAGTCCCACGACCACAATAGATGACTGATGATACAATAGTAACATTCAATCTGCTAGAGCATACTGTCTATGCTATAAAGCAAGCTAAAACACATAACACGATTATCCAAGTTAAGAAGATGCATCATCGAGATACGAATACCACACATCAGCATATAGAGAAACTAAAACTAGGCCTAAGTAAGGGGGTGTAAGTTTAAGCTTATTTTTAGGCTTATGAGCATATTTGACTATGCTTAAATCTCATACGCCCATATTTTCCTGCTTATTTTCAGACTTGTGAGCTTATTACGACTTAAAGATGGAAAATAAGCTCATAAGCTAGAAAATAAGCCGGATAAAGATGAGCTTATGGGATCTTTGTTTAAGCTTATTTTTAGGCATGTGAGCTTATTATGACTGTACTTATATCTCATACGCCCATATTTTCAGCTTAATTTCAGACTTGTGAACTTATTATGACTTAAAGATGGAAGATAAGCTCATAAGGTAGAAAAAAGACGGATAAAGATGAGCTTATGAGATATAAGCCCAAAATTTGCTTAAACAAATCCCCCTGAGTTCAAAGTTTCACTGAGTAATAACCTCCAGTAAAATTGCCAAGCCCCTCGAAAATCCATACTTCTAATTATCAGCATTTCGATTTATATAACAAAAAAATGAGTTATCATCACAACTAATTACACAGAAAGAGTAGAATTAAATGTTGTCAACCTCTAAAACCCTACTCCAATCATTAATAAGATGATCGTATGAAACAATACTGAAAGTGTAATTGGCATAAATACATTATAAAAGAACACGTACCATCACTTTTATCAATGTCAGTTAAAAAATCCGCTGCTAAATGATAGTTGCTGCGAATGGTGGAGAGGTGGGTTTGGACCGTGGATTGCCAGCAAAAAGGAAATACCATCTCAACTACTATTTGTTAAATCACACAATTGGTCCCTTGACATCCAAAAACGCGAAATCTTGCTTTTTTAGTCCAAGATTTAAACAACATTACGCCGATGGTCCAATTTTCTAACGATTGTTATTGTTTCTCCTTATCTTCAGTCACATACAAGGCACATAAGGGTAGGTTGGTCTTTTCATTATTTTTTTTCTTTAATGCCTTTTTTTTTTGTCTTTTTATTAATTTTTTGTTTGTCCTATTTATAAATGGGTTCCACCACCAACACACAATATTCTTCTTTTTCTACCACACTACTCTTCTTCAACCTTTATCCCTTCTCACCATCGTCACCTACCAACACCATCTCTGTCACCATTAATATTTATTTAACCTAGAAACTGTCTTTTCGACCACTGTCACAACCGTAAGTGATCAAATAATACTATCTTTTTCAATTCGTCATTATATACTCATTATAAATGTTTGATATTATGTTGCATTTATAAGGAACCTATATGTTAAAGATGTCTGGTCATAGAAATAGTCAAACACAAATATTAAAGTTTAGTAATTATTAATTAGCATGACCATAAACAATTTATATATATATATATATATATATATATATATATATATATATATATATATATATATTAGCAACAAACATATAAACAATTTAATCAATTTATTTTGAAACAAGCTATCAGTTTCACCACCATTAAACAAGGCCTGATCATGATCAATAACAATTATTATAATTAAAAAAAAAAAAAGAAAAAAGAAAAAAAAAAAAAAAAAAAAAAACTTTTCTTGTTCAACGATGGCGGAAGCGGCGAAGCGATAATCAGCGAGATGATGAGGAGAGTGAGGAGCTGAAGGTGAGGGTGAATAAGCCATATATCTGCTATTGTTGTTACCCGAAGACATATCTTATCTTATCGATATAACAAGTTTCGGATTAGAAACACAAGAAGTTACAATTAGACATGAAGAGAGCGTTGGTGGAAGATGAGAGGTAAAGATGTGTGTGTATTTATTGTTGTTGATTGATTGATTAAAGGTCCAATCGTACACCAACAAACACACATTGTTGTGTGCCAAATGAAATGTGTGGTAGCTAATTTACTTATTTTGGTTCCAACTAGTTCGTACACATATTATTTTTTCTAAGACCAGACATCTTTAACATCTATGTTCCTTATAAATGCAACATAAGACCAACATTTATAATGAGTATATAATGACGAACTGGTGGTGGGTGGGTGACGCTGGTGGGAGTGGTGAGGAGGGATGGAGGTTGAAGAAGAGTGGTGGGGTAGAAGAAGGAGGTGTTTGAGTTAGATATTATGTGTTGGTGGTGTTGAGACCAATTTATAAATAGGACAAACAAAGAAATTAAAAATAAATTACTAGTAATAAAAAGAGAAAAATCAAAAAAATACATTAAATGACAAAAATAAAAAAAAAGACCAACCTACCCTCATGTGCCTGGCATGTGACTGAAGATAACGGAAAACCCTAACAATCGTTAAAAAATTGGACCATCGACGTAATATTTTCTAAATCCTGGACTAAAAAGCAAGATTTCGTGTTTTTGGATGTCATATTAAATCCGGCCCGTTTACAGGGACTAATGGTGTAATTTACTCTTTTTCAAGGATTTTTTTAATTACATTTTTGGTACTTGTGATTTGCATGGTATTTATGTAAATAGGAGAAAAGAAAAAGGGTATTATTGTCATTTAATTAATTTAGACATATTCTTATCGGTCAAGCTAATAGAATTATTGGTCAAAAGATCAAACCCATTACGGGTCAAAACCATAAAGAGATGATCCAAGAAGCAAAAAAAAAGTTATGCCAATAAAAGAATGCAGAGATTCGAAACAAAAACCATCTTGTTATAAGTGGAGGCATTAACCACTATGCTAGCAGACACATGTGTGTTATCTTTCGTCTAATAACTCTTAAACTGAATGGGATTTTATATTTATTAAGGTTTCCGAAACAGTAAACACTCCAACGTTTTGTTAAAATTAAAGTTAAAAAAAAAAAAAAAAAAAAAAAAAAAAAAAAAAAAAACTCTTTGGGATTCTAATATGGATCTTGACATTCTCATAACAGTAACACAAATATTTACACGCAATCATTAACTTAATGGCATATAAAGACAAACCTTGATAAGCATCAAAATACTTGACAGACGCAACAAAAAAATTGGTTGGGATCCTTTTGGCCTATTACTAATATGGATCTTGCCATTAAGTTAATGATTGCGTCTAGAGTCACATACCTTGATAAGCATCAAAATACTTGACAGACGCAACAAAAAAATTGGTTGGGATCCTTTTGGCCTATTACTCAACCCAACCAACCCAACTCATATTGACTCGAATAAAAAAGTTATCACTTTGGCTCAAAGTTGTTTAGTCTTTTACTCGCCTACTTGCGACCTACAGCTTCCGTGCCTTTTACATACTATAAAGCTATATTATTTTGTAATCATTCTTTTGACTGATATATACATTTGATGAGATACATGAGTGTTGTTTCAGTTTTAATAGAATTTGTTGCATTTGACTTTTCATTGGTGTAATGGCATTTGTTTCATGAGCTAGATGTATTTAGTTTTCCTTTATTTGATAACTATATATACATTTGATGATTAAGGATTGGTTGCATACTTTTTATCTGATTATGCCTTATGCTTTATTTGATATCAACTTAGTGATTCTGTTTATTTGATAACTATATATACATTTGATGTAAAATTTTACATACTTGTCATATTTGGGTGCTTAATCAATATGTTATATGTAAGTTAAAATCAGATTTGTCATCTATGTGGTTAATTTGTGAAATGTTAATCACATGTAAGCTATAATGGTTTATTTGACCACAATTTATGAATGGTCTGTTGTAGCCTTATGTCTGCTATACCCTTATGTAAAAAGAAGTTGGCTTAAATCTGAATGGGTAAGTGAGTTTGTTTCGTGGTTCTACACATGGCTATCTTCAAGATGTTGGATCAATTGGATTAAAAAAAATGTGTAGATCGGCAGGGACACCTCAACCCTGTGTACCATAATGGTACCCATCAACCCTACCCAGCAAAGGTTTGATGCCTGTGAAATACCTCCACCCAATACCCAACCATGCTACTGAACGGAATCGAACACACGTCCTTTGTTGGATCAAGACATCACATGGTTGGGCTCAGGCTTCTAAGGTAGCTGGTGGATATAATTAGAGCTTGTGGTCCCCAAGTGAGGACTTCCCGGTTGGTCACCCAACCCGGTAATACTCTCACATAGGCTCGCTTAACTTAATAAGCTTCACCCAGTGGACGACAAAGCCCCATGATTCTATCTTCAAGATGTTATATGTAAGTTAAAATCGGATTTGTCATCTATGTGGTTAATTTTGTTGTTGTATATAGTTTGTTATATAAGTGGAGTTCTTTTAAGTTATATAGGTCTGCACAAGAACTTTTCCATGACACTTTTGTTAGAGTTTGACAATCAAAGTACACATATTGCGGAAGCTAGGATCAAGTAATAACACGTATAAAGATTAACTAAAACATAAATAGAAAACATACCCGATGCACTTCAAATAAACCTTGATTCTTGTACAATTAGATCAATGATAAACCCCTTACCGTTTTGTTTATCGATCTCTTGATAATTACTAAAGTAAGTAATTACCTCGTTCTTGTACACACAAACTACCAACGAATAAAGGTTTGATGCAAGTAAACAAAACACTTAATTTGCTTATGAAAATTTCGATCCTAAAACCCTTATGGGAGTGAGGATCGATCGACCAAGAGAAGAAACAAGGAGAAGAAAACTTTAGGGTTTTGTGTGTGTGCACAAGAGATGTGAAACCCTAATCCTTGGCCTTGTATATATACTAGGTGATTCCTTGGAGCACAAGCAAGGGTGGATCGACCCATGGTGTGGGCTTCGACCGGCCTAGGCACCCTTGGGGTGTTTCTAGATCCTTCTTGACTCCCAAGTTACACTCTAGTCCTCGTTCTCTTATCCCTTAATAATAATTAATACTTACGTTTAATATTAATGATTATTTAGTCCCTTAAGTGTTTATAAATATATATATACGATACATTTAACATATATATATTTATTTACATTATTCTTGTTTGTAAAGTGTGCAATCCCGAGGTCTCGGGTTCGATACTAGACATTTACTAATTAATATTTATACGTAACTTTTAACAGCTCCCACTCGTATATCTATTAATAGTAAAATGACAATGGTTAGCGTCTTGCAACACTCCAATGCCCCTAGTTCGACCTGAGCTAGATTTCCTGGAAAACCTTTAATGATTCATCATTATTATTATCCTTTCGCCTCTAATACTACATTAATAAAGATGTGAGGTTCTTTATTAAATTCTGTTTCTCGTCTCTTTATGATTGAACAAAATTACCAAAACATCTGAACGTATTCCAGATAGACTTTGGGCGTGGCCACGCAAACATTTTGTCAACCCTACGAGGGGCCCAGCAGTATTAAACTTCTGAACAAATCAGAAGGAGCGAATTCTCTCTTGACTACAAGAATAACCCATGAACTTTGCAACATTCTGAAAACAACCCTTATGACTTCCAATTACGGTAAGCGGTAGATTGCTCCACAAAATGCACTACATCCATGACACTTATCTGGTATCTCAAGTCTGAGGATAACTATTAAATATGATTCTCACAATAAATTTAAATCATATTGTTGGGATAAGTCCAATACTCAATTCATTGAATATCATGTGAAATTGGTATGACTACGCATCAATATACTTTCAAGTATATCCTAAACCAATACTCAAAATTGTCTTAGTTTAATGATATTCCCATATCATTAATCGACAACGGACTATTTAGAATAATAAATTATTCACGGATCTTAAACATGCAAATATAGGATATATTATTAATAAGACAATGAATAAATAAACATAACCAATATTTTATTTCAGTAAATATTAATAATTGTACATTACATCCTTTATCCAAATACTAATCACAAATGGGCATGAAACTATCAGCTAATTTAAGTCCTATTCCTTCAGCATGCTTGTAAAGCTTGGTGCCAGGTAAAGGCTTTGTAAATTGATCAGCTAAGTTTTCATCTGTGTGAACTTTGAGCATTTCGATTTCACCTATCTCAACTTGTTCTCTGACATAGTGGTGCTTAATCGGGAAATGTCTGGTGCCTCTCATGATTCCAGGTTCATTGGCAAATGTAATTGCGGCTGAGTTGTCACAATACATTTTTATAGGTCGCTGAATCGAAGGCATAACCCCAAGCCCTGAAACAAACTTCCTAATCCAAACAGCTTCCATTGCAGCTTCTGAAGCAGCTATATACTCACTTTCTGTAGCAGACATCGCCAGTACACTCTGCTTTTTGCTCCTCCAATCAACAGCTCCTCCATTAATGACAAAGACATAACCCGTCTGAGACTTCGTATCATCTTTATCACCTTTCCAAGAAGCATCGCAGTAACCTGTTACATCAAGCTCTGCAGATGGAGTACCCCCATATACTAAGAACATCTCTTTAGTAGCCCTAAGGTACTTAAGAATATTCTTAACAGCAGTCCAGTGTTTTTCACCTGGGTTCTGCTGATATCGACTGGTTAAATTCTGAGCAAACGCAACATCAGGCCTTGTGCTTTTTACCGCATACATTATAGATCCCACAGCCGAAGCATAAGGGACTCTCTTCATGCGTTGCACCTCTTCGGGTGTTGAAGCACAAACTTTGTTGCTCAAGCCATGTTGCTCTTGCATCGGCAAATATCCTTTCTTGGAATTTTGCATACTGAATCTCTTCAATATTTTATCAATGTAAGCACTTTGGCTTAATCCAATTAATCGCTGAGATCTATCTCTATATATCTTGATTCCCAGAATAAATGCAGCTTCCCCTAGATCTTTCATAGAAAAACAACTTCCAAGATATTCCTTAACCTTTTGTAAACTTGGAATGTCATTCCCCATGATCAATATGTCATCGACATATAATATAAGGAAAATTACATTACTCCCACTAGCTTTGTGATATACACATGGCTCATCAAGATTTTGAGTGAATCCATACTTCTTAATTTCACTATCAAATCTTTTATTCCATTGTCGTGATGCTTGCTTTAATCCATAAATGGATCTCTTAAGCTTGCATACACGATCTGGGAATTCTGGATTTACAAACCCCTCAGGCTGCGCCATATAGATGTCTTCATCTAGGCGACCATTTAAGAAGGCGGTTTTGACATCCATTTGCCAAATCTCATAGTCATAGTAAGCGGCTATGGCTATAAGAATCCTAATTGCCCTTATGTCAGCTACAGGAGAAAAGGTCTCCTCATAGTCAACACCTAAAGTTTGAGTATAGCCTTTAGCTACCAAACGGGCCTTATAGGTGTGTACAATGCCATCCATATCAGTCTTCTTCTTGTAGAGCCATTTACTCCCAACTAGCTTGGCACCCGGAGGTAGGTCTACTTCTTCCCAGACTTCATTATCTTTCATGGATTGCATTTCCCCATTCATAGCTCCCTGCCATTTTTCCTTTTCTGGACTATTCATGGCAGCTTTATAACTTGTAGGTTCATCAAGATCCCCTATCAAGTTGTCATCACACTCCATGTTTAAACATAGACGTGTAGGAGCCTTCACAGATCTTGAAGATCTGCGAACGGGAATCACTTCAACTTCTGGTGGAGGACCTAAACTTTCAGGTTCTTCAGGAAGTTGGCTAGTGTTTTCAGAAGGTGTCACATCTTCATGATCGTCTTCCAGATCATATACTCTCCCACTGAATTCTTGAGATATGAGCTCCTTTTCTAAGAAGTCTCCATACCTTGCAACAAAAACCTTGTTTTCAGCTGGGTAATAAAAGTAGTAACCCATAGTTTCCTTAGGGTAACCTACGAAGATGCACTTTACAGATCTTTGTTGGAGTTTGTCTGCTGAGTCACGTTTAACATACGCCTCACAACCCCAGACCTTTAGATAAGACAAGTTAGGAACTTTCCCAGTCCATACTTCATATGGAGTCTTATCAACCTTCTTTGTTGGAACCATATTTAAAATGCGAACTGCAGATTCCAAGGCATAATCCCAAAACGAGTAAGGAAGAGTTGTTAGATTAAACATAGATCGTATCATATCTTGCAATGTACGATTCCTTCTTTCAGATACACCATTTTGTTGTGGAGTATATGGAGAAGTAAGGTGCTGGACAATTCCCTCCTTTGCTAAGTAATCTATAAACTCTTGACTCAGGTATTCACCACCTCTATCGGATCGAAGAGCTTTAATCTTCTTTCCTAGTTGCAACTCTACTTCTGCTTTAAACACTTTGAATGTCTCAAACACCTCATGTTTATGTTTAAGTAAATAAACATAACCATAACGGCTGTAGTCATCCGTAAATGTTAAGAAGTAGCTAGCACCTCTCCTTGACACATGTCTAAGTGGTCCACACACATCTGTGTGAATAAGACCAAGTAGATCATTCGCCCTTTCAATCCTATTTTTAAAGGGTTTCTTAGTCATTTTCCCAGCAATGCAAGATTCGCATTTATCAAATGATTCATCATTGATCTTTTCTAAAAGCCCATCATGTTGCAGCTTTTTCATGCGATCTTTGCCAATGTGAGCAAGTCGACAATGCCAAAGATAAGATGAATCCAGACCTTTCTTGATTCTCTTATTGTTGATGCTATACATTGAATTATTTTTAACAAAAGCTTTATCATTATCATTCATATCAATTTCAAAGACACCATTCACAGCAATAGCATTAAAATAAAAAACACCATTTAAAGAAACCGAAATTCCATTGCTAGAAATAGTATGCTCAAAACCAAGGTTCAACAAACATGAAAATGAAATTACACCTCTAACAATTGACGGTGCATAATGACAATTATTTAAAGATAGTACTAAGCCCGAAGGCAACACTAAATCATAAACTCCTATAGCTTCAACTCCTGCATGCGCTCCGTTACCAACGTGCAAGAATTGTTGTCCATAGGCCAGCTTTCTCTCAACTCTAAACCCCTGCAAGGTATTGCAAATATGAATGCCACATCCCGTATCATATACCCATGAATTCAATTTAGGAGTAAGAGTGAATAATTCAATCATAAAGAACGCACCTGATGAACTGGGGTTACCAGCTTCATTCCCCTGCTTCTTGAGTCGCAAGTCATGAATATAGAGAGGACAATTGCGCTTCCAATGGCCCTTTTCATGACAATGGTGACATGCCTGATCCTTCTTGTTTGGTGGATTCACCTTTTTCTGCTTAGGCTGTTGTTGCTTCATCTTGGGTTCAGGTTGATAGGCCATGACCTGCTTGCCTTTGTTAACCTTCCCTTTGCCTTTGTTCACATGCGATTTCTTCTGGATTCTCCCACCATGAATTGCCAACACTTGCGGGGTAGGATTCTTGACCTTGGCTGGTAGACTTTTCTCATACTCAATAAGCAATGCGAGTAATTCAGATACTGTCTTCCCCGAGCAGTGCATATTGAAGTTCTGCACAAAACCAGCAAAGTCCTTGTTAAGGGACCTGTTGATCAAGTGCACTTGCACATTGTCAGGGTAACCAAATCCAATTCTGTGAAGCTGATCAAAAGATTCCTTCATCTCAGTCACATAATCTTCAACTGGTTTACCATCACCATGCTTGCAGTTATGTAGCTTGTCCAATTCATCATACAATTCAACTGCTGGTGGTTTCTCATAAGATTGCCTAAGAACATCAAGCATATCTTTTGGGAAAAAGTACTCAAACTTCTTTTGCAATTGAGCACTCATGCTAGTGAGCATTAAACAAGCAACCTCATTAAACTTAGCATGTTCCACCCTCCATGCCGCCTTGACTGCTTCTGGTTCAGAAGCAGCAGGCTCAGCTGGGCATTCTTCGGTCAAATAGTCCATTTTACCGGTCGACCTCAAGACAATTCTAAGTGAGCGGTACCAATCATTGAAATTCTTTCCAGTCAGTTTCTCTCTCTCAAGATGACTCTTGAAAGCAGAAATCACAGATGGGGTATCGGGTTGAGCCATATCTACAGATAAAAGTTCAAACATTAGTATTTTCGATAATAAATATCTTCAAGAAAATAAAATACCCATTAGTTATATTCATATAACCACCAAAATTTTCTTGAAAACCTAGGATCTAACTTTACATAGTTCCACCACATCAGTTGATCTGCTAGTGGTGAAAGTACAAAAGATAGTAATCTGTCGAACAATAATTGGCAAACAAGATTTCCAATTCCTAGATCATTATGGGAATTACATCAAATTGATTCATCAATTTGCCTCGTAAGCATGTTTCATCCCATCTCATGCCTTAAGTTCTAGGTCTCACGCACAACTTAATTAAGTCGTCTACCTTAGAAACTGTAAAATTACAATTATGGTCTCACGCGTTAAAAGAATTTTACCTTGTTATAGTAATTTAGCCTAGGTCTCACGTTTACTAAATTAAAATTCCAAGTGTTTCTTATAGGTAGATGGCATGTAACTTAAATTATAAAGGGTATTTATTTTTGATATGTCAATCAAAATATGTACAAAGATGCATGCACTCATCTTTATAACATAAGTTTTCATAAAAACTTTTTATATCCAATTTGTGAAATTAATACACAAAGTTTTACTTGAGGTTTATGCCAAAACCCTAAGATGACTTTCTACAACATATGATTTTAAAAGTAATTCGTTTAAGACATATTCAAGATTGTGATAACCAAGGCAGACTCTAAGGCTCTTTTCTAAGCCTTCAAATCACGGTTATGAATATCATCTTAAAAGACTTAATTTTAAAATCATATTTGCACAAAACATCATTCAAGCAAAAGTTTATGGATTCAATCTCAAAATAGTAATAAAGTTTGAATTTTGCTAGTCTTGACTGGGAGCTGATTACCGTGCGAATCGGACCACGATTGTCAATAAGACCTTGCAAGATTCTTACTTTATCACTTTAGGGTTTCAAAATTATTAGTCCATATTATTTTCTTTTATGAAAATCACCCTTTTTATTGCTTACATCAAGTCAAACAATTAAGAAAACAATAAAACAAGTAATTTAAAGAAAATAAACAACTAATAATAAAACCTGAAACAATTAGCCACATGCAAACCATATTAAAAGATCCTAATAAAATCAATTTTAGGTATAATTATGCATGTAATCACCTAAGGCCTTCCCTTCTTAATGGAAGTGGAGCCACATACATTGACGAATCAATTGCGTAGGCCAAAGATAATATACACACCACATAGCATATAAATTGATTTTAATATATATGGAGTCTTCCCCAATTTTAGATCTATTTAAAACATGTGACATAAATAAACAAACAAGATCCATGACTAACATGCATGTTTCGTCACGGATTAACCTAACAATTAGCACATAGGTCACAAGTATGTCCACAAAAACCGGTTTAGACCTAGGGTTTCTATATGATTATAATATAATCAAGAAAACCACAAACCCTAATTAGGGTTTTATAGTGGAAATCGACCCCCCCCTAAAATTAGGGTTAGGGTTACAAAAATTTTTTAAAAAATTTAAAGAAAACCCTAGAAAAACATGTATCTAAAACAATTAAAGATCCGATTTTTATTACGTTTTAGTAATCAATTACATGTTATCCATGGCTCGTGATGCCACTGTTAGAGTTTGACAATCAAAGTACACATATTGCGGAAGCTAGGATCAAGTAATAACACGTATAAAGATTAACTAAAACATAAATAGAAAACATACCCGATGCACTTCAAATAAACCTTGATTCTTGTACAATTAGATCAATGATAAACCCCTTACCGTTTTGTTTATCGATCTCTTGATAATTACTAAAGTAAGTAATTACCTCGTTCTTGTACACACAAACTACCAACGAATAAAGGTTTGATGCAAGTAAACAAAACACTTAATTTGCTTATGAAAATTTCGATCCTAAAACCCTTATGGGAGTGAGGATCGATCGACCAAGAGAAGAAACAAGGAGAAGAAAACTTTAGGGTTTTGTGTGTGTGCACAAGAGATGTGAAACCCTAATCCTTGGCCTTGTATATATACTAGGTGATTCCTTGGAGCACAAGCAAGGGTGGATCGACCCATGGTGTGGGCTTCGACCGGCCTAGGCACCCTTGGGGTGTTTCTAGATCCTTCTTGACTCCCAAGTTACACTCTAGTCCTCGTTCTCTTATCCCTTAATAATAATTAATACTTACGTTTAATATTAATGATTATTTAGTCCCTTAAGTGTTTATAAATATATATATACGATACATTTAACATATATATATTTATTTACATTATTCTTGTTTGTAAAGTGTGCAATCCCGAGGTCTCGGGTTCGATACTAGACATTTACTAATTAATATTTATACGTAACTTTTAACAACTTTTCCCTCTGCACACCTATTATATACCATTGTAAAGACACTCATATTTCGCCACGTCATATTGCCACATAACAAAAAAAGTTCCCAGTCAGCAACTTAAATGAGTGGAGTGGCAAATTCACCCCAACTTTTCAAATCTAATGGCAAATATGACCTCTTTAAAATTTGAGTGGCAAATTTGCTCTTTTCATACTTTTATTATGGCACATTCACCCTTTTAACCATTTTGGTTTCTTTGGGCCATAATGTAGGTCGAACAATGTTATAAGATAAGATCCGATCATGTTTGGAACAATTTGCTCTTTTCATACCAAATTTGCTCTTTTCATAATTTCTGCACAACAACTTATGTCGAACAATGTTATAAGATCCGATCATGTTTGGAATCATTCTTGGAAACGCATGATTGTTGACATTGAAATATCCCATCGTCAACTGTTCAACAATCCAGGTACTACATAATACAGTTTCTCTGCATAAATAGTTAGCTATTACTAATCATGACACATTCCGATATAAACTCATTGCATTCACGGTCAAATTATTTTTGGACAAAATTGTTTATATGATTTGTGTAGGAGGATACCTTACCTTTGACCAGTCAAAATTTCAGCTAAATATATCCATCAATTTTTATACTCTGTGTTTGCTTACATCTAAAAGTTTAATAGTTTCTACGAAATTTTTTCACTATTAATAAAAAGTCAAATGTTAATGTTTTTCTCATTGAGCCTTTTTCAAGAACTATTTTTGAAGCATGGTTTTTCTAATACATGATCTCATTATCACCATTCATACTTGTCTTTAACATAAAATCAATCTATCCAACTGGATAAGGGCCTCTTCGATCTATGCATTTTATGTCAAAATAAGATGTTAAATTAAGGACTTGCATACCTTACCTCGTATTTATCACTGAAGTAAATGAGTACCAAGAAAGAAAATAAAGTTTTATTTTCATTATTTTTATTGGACAAACCATATTAAATCATGTATTCAAAATTCATAATAATATGGTATTCAGCCTTTCAAGAAGAAGGGAAAAAAATTACGTATTCAGGTCTATGGATTTTTGAACCTATATGTCATGGGTCGGATCAAGATCGGATACCTTACATGGTTGGAGCCATATCCGCGTTGATGTTTTCACACTTGCAGGTTAACATTGAAAGTTGCCGCTCCATTTATGTTACTTTGTAACATTGGTCAGACTGCCCGATTTATGCAATGGAACCAGGGATGAGCAAAAGAACCAAAGAACCGGAACCGGACCGGACCGGAACAATGAAGAACCGAATCGGAACTGGAACCATACAATGGTTCCAGTTCTAGTTCTTGATTTTAAGATTTTTCGGTTCTTGGTTCGGTTTGGATCGGTTCCACCAGTTCTCGGTTCCGGAATCAATAATTATAAAAATATGTTATTTTGTTACTTCTTATCAAAATATTAATCAAATCCTATGTATCAAAAAAAAAAAAAAAAAAAAAAAAAAAAAAAAAAATCCCCTACTAGCCATCAAGCCAAACACTCTAAACCCTAATATTTAATTTACTGAAACATCCACAAATTAATGATTAATCTAAACCTAATAACATTCCAAGATCATTCATCATTATCAAAACAATCGAAGTAAGCTTTTATTAATACATGGGATAATCACTAAAATAGACCGGCAACCATGGTAAATTCGGTTCCTGCCCGAGAACCAAAAATGTCTTTTTTAGACAGGACAACTGGGCAACTGATGAAGTGTCACTTTCTGCAAGTGGCAAGTGTTGATTGTCTGTCAGTCTTTTGGGCAACAGCCGCCAGTTTTTGGACAACTGGGGGCACTTGTCATCATATGTGTCGAGTTGCCCAGTTGCCCTGTCTAAAAAAGATATTTTTTGATCTGGGGCAGGAACCGAATTCACCATGGTTGCCCGGTCTATTTTGGTGTTTATCCCTTAATACAATGTTTATTATCTATCATCATCATCACGTAGAACTTTTAGTTTTATTAATACTTTGCATAACAAAGTTTTAAGTTATTTTATTTTGTTTTCCGAATTCTTATGCATTATTGTTTTGTTAAAAATATGAACAAGTGAAAGTAACTATAAAATGATTGATTATTCGAGTTGATGGTTTATTTGTTAATTGTTATTTGCTTAAATGTAAATGGTTGTAAGTTCTTAAAAAGTTTAATTTTTTGTGTTTTTTATTAGCTTAATAGAAAAGCAGTTCCTATACGGGTAGATCCAAAAGAATCGGAACCAGAACCGGAACCAAAAACTATATTCGGTTCGGTACTCGGTTCCCACTTTTCAGAAAAATCAGTTCTCGGATCCACCGGTTCCGGTTCTGGTTCTGGTTCCAACCAGTTCCAGAACCATCCTCATCCCTAAATGGAACTAGACTTAAATGTTCGAGACTCGACGACCTTGTTATTGAGGTGGATACGTTTTATGTGTAGGATTCGATAACCTACAACCCCCGGTTACTAGCACGGATAAGTCGACCGTGAAGATAAGATGTCAACAGAAAAAGCTTTGCACAAGTAAGTACCCTAATCGACTTTGATTAGTATTAAAAGAATGATGTTCAAACCCCTCCCCCCCCCCTCACCTCCGTTTTTTGAGATGAGGGGGAGGTAAAACTGACTCTAATATGGACTCATAGTCGGCTGTTACAAGGACACGGGTTGGGCTTGGGACACAAGCCAACCAAACCGACTCCTACTTGACTAAGATAAGTTTAAGCTTAACACTCTAACCCCTAGACTTATTTATAAGCTAATATGAAGACTAAAAACATAACAATTTCCACCTTAGGCTTCATATTAGCCTATACCGACCTTCAAGAACTCCAAACAGTGTTGTAACTTCCGTCTAGGTACCACCTTCGTCAAAGCATCCGCAGCATTATGTTCAGTACCCACCTTCAGAATTTCAACTGTCTTAGCTTCCAAGACCTCTCTGATAAAGTGGTAACGCATATTGATGTGCTTAGTCCTTTCATGAAAAACACGATTCTGCGATAAGTGAATCGCGCCCTGATTATCACAATTAACTGCGACAGTGTTAAGCTCCACGCCCAACTCTTCCAAGAGTCCCCTTAGCTAAATAGCTTCCTTCACAGCCTCCGTAAGGGCCATATACTCCGCCTCTGTAGTTGAAAGAGCCACCATATGTTGTAGCATTGACTTCCAGCTTACAACACATCCCTATACTAAAAACGCATAACGTGTGATCGACCTACCTTTATTTGGATCCTTTGCGTAGTATGAATCAACAAAACCTGTTACGTCCACATGGTTGCCACGATTTGTCCCATACACCAAACCCACATTTGAAGTACCCCGCAAATATTTCAAAATCTACTTCACTGCTTCCCAATGATTTTTACCTGGATTCGCCAAATACCTACTAACTACACTTACCGCATACGCTATGTCTGGCCTCGTGCACACCATCAAGTACATTAAGCTCCCAACCGCATTTGAATATGGCACCTTACTCATCCTTTCAACATCACAATCCCTAAACAGACAATCCTTCAACGACAGCTTGAAGTGCCCACCCAATGGCATCTGAATCGATTTCCCATTGTATATTCTAAAATTATTTAAAATCTTAGAAACGTACCTGGATTGTGACACCCTCAGAATCTTGCGACTCTGATCCCTGATGATCTTCATACCAAGAATCTTCTTTGCTTCCCCGAGCTCTTTCATGTCGAACTCCTTTTTAAGCAAAGACTTGATAGACCCAATCTCAGCCTTGCTTTTACAAGCAATCAGCATATCGTCTACATATAACAGTAGATAGACATACTCACCTAGTGGATAACTCCTGTAATATACGCAGCTGTCGTAACTGCTATGCTTGAACCCGTTGCTCAATATGTACTCATCAAACCTCCTATACCATTGCCTAGGTGACTGCTTCAAACCATAAAGGGATTTCTTTAACAAACGTACCTTGTTACCTTGTTCATAACCTGGTGGCTGCCTCATATAGATCACTTCTTCAAGATTTCAATGTAAAAATGCCGTCTTTACATCAAGTTGCTCTAGCTCATAATCTCTACACGCAGTCAATGCAAGTATAACCCAAATAGATGTGTGATGAACTACCGACAAAAATACTTCATTATAGTCAATACCTGCCCTTTGTGTGAATCCACGAGCCACCAACCTTGCCTTGTGCCTAGGCTTTTAAACACCTTCAATCCGTTCCTTTATCTTGAACAACCATTTGTAGCTCACTAGCTTTTGCCCAACTGGATGCTCTACTAACTCATAGGTCTTATTCTTCTTAAGAGAATCCATCTCTTCATCCATAGCAGCTTTCCACTTAGAACTATCTTCACAAGTAACTGCCTCTTGGTATGTCAATGGTTCATGAGTATCTTCTTCCTCTGCTGCAGCAAATGCGTAAGCAGCCATATTACTCTCATCCTGAAACCTCAAAGGTTTCATTCTTGTCCTTGGCTTTCTGTCCATATAACCAACTGATAATCTGTGAGATCCGGTGTTTGATCATGATCCTGATCCCCTGCATCTTCATCATCGCCATCTTCTTGATCATTTGCCTGATCTTCCTCAAGCGTATGATTATTTAACCTTTGCAGTTCCACCTCAACTTGTAATTCCTCAACAGACTTATCAGTACCTGTACCAGAATCCTTCAACGTGTCTTTGTACATGACACTTTCATTGAAGACCATGTTCCTGCTAGTGACTATTTTAGGTGATTCGTTATCAAGCCTATATAGCCTGTACCCCTTCACACCTTCAGGATACCCCAAAAGAACGCATTTTACTGCTCTCGGCTCGAGCTTACCTTGTTTAACATGTGAATATGCGACACAGCCAAAAATCCTCAACATCCCATAATCACTAGGATGTCCCGACCATATCTCCATAGGTGTCTTTTTCTCAATCGCTGTCGATGGTGACCTATTTATAAGATATGCGGTCGTACATGTCGCTTCCGCCCAGAAGGTCTTGGGCAATTCAGACAGAATTAATAAGCAGCGTACCTTATCCATGAGAGTTCTATTCATCCGTTCAGATAATCCATTCTGTTGCGGCGTCCCGGCAACTGTCAAATGTCTAGCAATCCCATTCTCACTACATAGCTGCTCAAACTCCCGATTACAAAACTCAAGACCGTTATCTGTCCTTATCTTTTTAATCATCCTCTTAGTTTGATTCTCTACTAACTGCTTCCACTCTTTGAATTTTCCAAATGCTTCGTGTTTGAACTTGAGAATATAAACCCATACCCTCCTGGAATAATCATCAACAATAGATAAGAAGTACCTCTTACCTCCCAATGATTCCACCTGAGACGGACCCCATAAATCTGAATGAACATAGTCTATCACTCCCTGAGTAGAGTACCTTCCTACACCGAAACTGACTCGATGTGACTTTCCCAGAACACAATTCTCAAAAAAATCGAGCTTACCTAGACTTTTCTTGCCAAACAGCTCTTGCTTTTCTAGCACCTGAAGTCCCGCCTCACTGATATGTCCCAGTCTTTTGTGCCAAACCAGCGCAAGACTGTCTTTTTCATCAACACTAGCATTAAGCTCACCCGCCACTGCATGGCCATCCAAAGAGTATACACAATTATCCCTTCAGGTTCCAGATAAAGCAACCCTAGAACCATTAATCACCTTGATTTTGCCTGACTGCAATTTAACGGTATATCCCTTTTTTTCAAGAGTTCCCAGCGATATCAAGTTTCTTTTCAATTTAGGAATATACCTAACATTGTTTAATATAAAACTTGACCCATCTTTCAGTTGTAACCTGAACTTACCAATACCTCTGATCTTGCACTCCCTGTTGTCACCCAACAGTACCCTACCCCCATCGCATTCCAGAAAATCAAAAAATATATCTAACATGGGTGTCATGTGGTATGAATCTTCTGAATCCATGATCCAATCTAGCAGAGCCTCTGCACTCATAACCATAATCACCTAAGAACCGTCATAAATCTAACCACTGGAGCTTGGTTGATATTCTTTCTTGACGAAACCATTTGACTTCTTGCGAATATTCTTTGGACATTTTCTCTTCAAGTGCTCCTCAGATTGGCAAATAAAGCACTTGAGTCTTCCACCTCGAGACTTCGATCTTGACTTTCCCCTAGACTGATGTGAATTCCTACGATCAGTTCTTCCCCACACGTATAAGCCTTCGCCATCATCCCCCTTGACCTTAGATCTTTCTTTGATTTCCTTGGAATTCAGTGTGGCCATCACATCCTCCAAAGTCAAAGCTTTCCATCCATAAAGCAAGGTATCCACAAAGTGTTCGTATGATGCTGGTAAAGAAGTGAGTAATAATAAAGCAAGATCTTCATCCTCGAATTTTACCTCAATATTTGCTAAATCAAGAACGATTTTGTTGAACTCATCTATATGCTCGTAAATCGTACGTCCAGCCGGCATGTAGAATGTGTACAACTTCTTCTTTAGGTACAACTTATTGGCCAATGACTTTGTCATGTACACAGTCTCAAGCTTGGTCCAAACCCCTGTTGCAGTCGTCTCCCCGGTAACTTCTCTCAGAACCTTGTTACCTAAACACAAAATCATGGCACTATAAGCTTTCTTGTTTACCTCAGCTTTCGCTATAGCATCCATATCCGCGCGTAAAACCTCCAGAGCTGCTTCACATCCATGTTGGATTAATAAAGCACACATCTTGATTCTCCATAACCTAAAATCACCGGTTCCATCAAATTTCTCGATGTCAAACTTGGCTCCCGTCATTCTTTAATCCCTTTGTTAATTTGCTAAACCTTGTGATAAAATAACCCTCACAATCACAAACTAACAAAGTCCCTTGTGCAAAAACCTCTTAATTAATAAACTTTTGTTTTCTAAATAATAAAAAAAAAACAAAAACAAATCAAATCTTTAAGAATTCAGGATTTCACCAATATAATAAAACCTATTATAATAATCCTATGTTGACTTTATCTTTCACATATAAACAAGATCTAGTTATTCTTCTTCTTTGTGTGTATCGCCGACAAACAAAAAACCAACCAGAAAACATGTTTTCAATATAACCGAAAAACAACAAACCCTTAGATCTGCTACACCTTGTCACAAACCCAGACAATCGAAGACCAAAGAACCCTTACTGTCGATTAACAATTTCTTCTTTGTTACTGTTTAAGCGAATCCTAAACAGCAACCCTCTTGTAGATCGTTACCCTTGAAAACCCAAACAGAAAATGAGACCTACTCTTTCCAAGAACGAACAACAGAGACCTTCTTGATCGATCCTAGATAACCAGCGAACCCCGCAAACCTAGCTCTCTGATACCACTTGTAGGATTCGATAACCTACAAACCCCAGTTACTAGCACGGATAACTCGACCATGAAGATAAGATGTTGACAGAAAAAGCTTTGCACAAGTAAGTACCCTAATCGACTTTGATTAGTATTGAAAGAATGATGTTCAAACCCCCCACTCCCCTCACCTCCTTTTATAAAAATGAGGGGAAGGTAAAACCGAATCCAATATAGACTCATAGTCAGGTGTTACAAGGACACTGGTTGGGCTTGGGACACAAGCCAACCAAACCGACTCCTACTTGACTAAGATAAGTTTAAGCTTAACACTCTAACCCCTAGACTTATTTATAAGCTAATATGAAGACTAAAAACATAACATTATGTGTGTTTTACATTGACTATCAACGAGAATCAATGGAAATCTCTATCAAATGTTGTATTATTATTTATTTATTTGTTTTGCATGAGCTATTATTCGGATGAACAACATGACGTTAGAGTTTCTTCTATTAAAAGTTGCAAAGGATTGAAGGTGTCGTCTATCTACAACGACGATACTTGAAAGTATCAAATACTACAAGGTGTTTATCTTGACGTTGGTTGTTCTTGAATTCTATGGTTGTTCTTGATAAGTTCATAATCCAAAAAAAAAAAAGTTTGCTTATGATCTTTTCAAAAGTTATATAATGTCACACCCCCAATTTACCTGACTTGCAGCGGAATGGATGTCACAACTCATCATTTCAGGTCATTTCCCGAACTTTGGAAAAACACTATTCATCAAACACTATTCATCAAAACACTATTCATCAGTTTACTATTCATCATTTTTGGTGTCAGTTTGACATTCCGAGAAGCATTCAGAAATTTTACTATTCACGGAACACTATTCATTTCGGGAAAAGATTTCATCATTCATGTGCATTACACATTTCATCGTAAATTTAGTTTACGGGAATTCAAATTCGCGTAACCGGATTGGTTTAGGTGCGAATTCATTTCATTAGTGTTGAGGACACTGCATACGGACTGGAGATAGTCTGCATATCATCAGTAGGTCATTTACATGTTATACCACTCTCAGGATTTTCAAATTACTATATTCAGTACATTTAACGTTTTTACGTATAAGTATTTATAGTAAAACGTTAACACCCGGTTTATACACGACAAATATATCTAAATATTCCCACAATGGTCCCAACATATTTTTATATCCATTTTAACATCATAAAAGTTATAACATTCAGTTACCCAGTATTTTGGAAATTTATTTTATTTATAACGTACGCGTATGAATATAACGACGGTTTTCGTGAAAACTAAACAATAATCACCCGATCACTCAGTAAATGTACCCAACATATTTTTAACATATTTTCAACATTATTATGACTTTATTTCATCCCGGTTAACTTCGTGAACATTTATTTCTATTAAAACCGTTACCCGATTTTAACGAATAACACAAACTAGCACAAAATTCTTACAAGTTTTCTAATTAAATCACAAGCACCCTACCCCCCCCCCCCCCCTTCTACCCTTGAAAAACCAGCCCATGAGACACCCCTTAACCTCAAGCATTGATTTCTTAATATAAAACTATAAACCTCTAAAATCAATACATTAACTAAAAACCTAAATCATTTCTTCACTTTTTAGCTAAGATCAAAAACCATCTCATCTCTTCTTCCTCTTTCAAACCCACGACCCAACCACCATATCAAGATCAAGTGATCATTTTTCATAAGTTATAACACCAAACTTGTTCCTTTTACTTGTCTAATCAAGAATCAAGCAACAAAAACACAAGAAATCCAAGCATAATCATCATCTAATCATCTCATTTTATCAAGTAAGTTATCAACTTTATTTTTTCATGTATCATCTTATATTTACATGTATTTCATGAGTATCATGCTAAAAACCATGTACAACTAGCTATACCACCTTTTATTTTGTCTAAAATGGAACATACAAACCCTAACTTTTTAGTTATGAATCCCCTTGCTATAATAACTTGGTTAGGAGTCCATGGCACCTTGAGAAGGTGTATGGTAGGATTAGATTAGCTATGTGGTGATTACAAGAGGTTTGGTGATGGTAGAAATTAGTTTTAAACCTTGAAAACTTGATTTGGAACCTATTTTAGACATGCTGTCCCGTTTTGTAAAAATCTGGAAAATCAGTAAACACCAAGGGAACTTTGGCAAAATTTTTAGAAAATACTTTCAAAAACGAATCCGTAGGCGAAAGAACGGATTAAAAAGAGTTTATAACGAAGAAGTTATGATTTTTGCAAGATTGTTGACGAAAAGTATTTTCTGGAAATTTGTTTGCTGTTGGACGTTTTTCATGGTACAAAAAGAGACTTTAGACGTAACCCGGAGGAGCCGAGCTTTCCAAAATATATTACTACATACTAAGACGTAACCGTGGACATAAAGAACAAGTAAAACGGACAATTAACGACAAAGATATACACGTTTGAATATCGGCTAAAACCATTTTATATTTGACAGCTTTTTAATAAAAGTGGCACAAAAACTACGAAGTACATTTATAAGCTAGAACTAATATTAAGTACCAAATTTTATAACTAATGTAGTATTAGTTATTACAAGTATATTTTCATCATTTCAAGGCGATATTTCAAGGATTACAACCCGAGGATTTCAACATTAACATGGAAACATACGATATATATATAAGTATATATATTGCAACTAGCTTATTATATTTTCTAATAGCAATATTTTTCCAAATTCTTGGATTATATATTTTTGATAACACAAGTGTTTTTCAAAGAGAAGAGTGGTATAGGAAACATGTGCATGGACATTCATAACATCATTTCATGATCTAAAGTAGATCGTTCATCATTCATATTAGGTTGCGGCTAGTGTGCGCGCCTTGTTTTTCAGCTCATTACATGTTCATGGTACCATCATATTGGGTTGCGACAGCTAATTGTTCATTGGTGTTCATTTCATTTCATCACGGTTTCATCAGTTAAGGTGAGTTTTCATAGCCCCGTTTTCAATTCAACATTTTTGATTGTTTTCAAATCCCACGGGGGGAATACATTGCATCAATCATTTTAGTACGAGCCCAAGTATTCAAACATGTACATAGCTTAAGTTACCTTGCCATGTGATAAGTCCCCTGTAACATCATGAACCGTTAATTTACCGTTAAGCGAGAGTGAGTGGATAGATCTATCGAGGGTGACGCCTCCATCCGTGGTAGTGATTACCAACAGTAAGCGGATGCATGTCATGTCTTTTACATTTGAATGTTTCGGCAGAACATTCGGGAGGGGCATAGAATTTCATCAGTCATAGCTTCGGTGTCATGAGCTTAAGGCTATTGTACAATTTTCATGAGATTTTTATCTTGCACTTTTACTTGTGGTGGCCGTACATCATTACAATTTACAAACCTATGGAATTCACCAACATTCGTGTTGACGTTTTAGCAATGTATTTCAAGTTATTAAGGTAGCTCATGTGACATGCATTTGGACCTTCATGGAGTCGCGGAGTCGACGCGTCTCATCATTATTTCATGCACTTATGTAAACATTTGATCTAGTAGGACTTGTTTTCATAAACTTGCAACACATTTTGGGGACCTCATTTTGTAAACTCTGAATTATTTCAATGATCAAATGCAGTATTTTCCAAACGACACTTTAGGTCGTTCAATGTAACTGTAACTGTGGTGCTATGACAGACACCCCCAGGTATTCCATTCCGCTGCAAGTCAGGTAAATTGGGGGTGTGACAATGGAATACCTGGGGGTGTCTGTCATAGCACCACAGTTACAGTTACATTGAACGACCTAAAGTGTCGTTTGGAAAATACTGCATTTGATCATTGAAATAATCCAGAGTTTACAAAATGAGGTCCCCAAAATGTGTTGCATGTTTATGAAAACAAGTCATACTAGATCAAACGTTTACATAAGTGCATGAAATAATGATGAGACGCGTCGACTCCGCGACTCCATGAAGGTCCAAATGCATGTCACATGAGCTACCTTAATAACCTGAAATACATTGCTAAAACGTCAACACGAATGTTGGTGAATTCCATAGGTTTGTAAAATGTAATGATGTACGGCCACCACAAGTAAAAGTGCAAGATAAAAATCTCATGAAAATTGTACAATTGACCTTAAGCTCATGACACCGAAGCTATGACTGATGAAACTCTATGCCCCTCCTGAATGTTCTGCCGAAACACTCAAATGTAAAAGACATGACATGCATCCGCTTACTGTTGGTAATCACTACCACGGATGGAGGCGTCACCCTCGATAGATCTATCCACTCACTCTCGCTTACCGGTAAATTAACGGTTCATGATGTTACAGGGGACTTATCACATGGCAAGGTAACTTAAGCAATGTACATATGTTTGAATACTTGGGCTCGTACTAAAATGATTGATGCAATGTATTCCCCCCGTGGGATTTGAAAACAATCAAAAATGTTGAATTGAAAACGGGGCTATGAAAACTCACCTTAACTGATGAAACTGTGATGAAATGAAATGAACACCAATGAACAATTAGCTGCCGCAACCCAATATGATGGTACCATGAACATGTAATGAGCTGAAAAACAAGGCGCGCACACTAGCCGCAACCTAATATGAATGATGAACGATCTACTTTAGATCATGAAATGATGTTATGAATGTCCATGCACATGTTTCCTATACCACTCTACTCTTTGAAAAACACTTGTTGTTATCAAAAGTATATATTCCAAGACTTAGGAAAAATATGGCTATTAGAAAAATAAACTAGTTGCAATATATATACTTATATATATATCGTATGTACCAATGTTTGTGTTGAAATCCTCGGTTTGAAATCCTTGAAATAACGCCTTGTACTAATGAAAATATACTTGTAATCACTAATACATCATTAGTTATGAAATTGGGTACTTGGTTAATATTTCTAGAAAATCTAGAATTTAGTACGTAGTGTTATTATTATTTTTAAAAGCTGCCAATTATAGAGGATTTTTGCCGATATTGAAACGTGAATATCTTTGTCGTTATAAGCCCGTTTTACTTGTTCTTTATATCCACGGTTACGTCTTAACATGTAGTAATATATTTTAGAAAGCTTGACCCCTCCGGGTTATGTCTAAAGTCTCTTTTTGTCCGACGAAAAACGTCCATCAGCATGTATTTTTCCGGAAAATAGTTTTCGTCAATAAACTTGCAAAAATCATAACTTCTTCGTTATAAACTCTTTTTAATCCGTTCTTTCGCCTACGGATTCGTTTTTGAAAGTATTTTCTAAAAATTTGGCCAAAGTTTCATTTGTGTTTACTGATTTTCCAGATTTTACCAAAATGGGACAGCATGTTTATAAACTTGTTAGAAATCCATTTCCAAGGTTCAAAACTAGTTTTTACTTCAACCAAATCTCTTGCAAACACCACAAATCTATACTAATCCTACCATACACCTTCTTAGGGTGCCATGGGTTCCTAATGACTAGTAATCAAGTTAATTTAACAAAGGAACACCTAAAACCAATTCTAGGGTTTGTATGATCAAAAAGTATACAAAAATAAAGTGGTATAGCTAGTTTGTGCATGAAATTAAGCATGAATACTATAAGATACATATGTTAATTAGATGAAAACATGAAAATAAATTTGAATACTCACTTTGAAATAATAGGTGGTGAGATGATGAAAAACCTTGGATTACTTGTGTTTTTGTGTTATGATTCTTGATTAGGATGATGAAATGAACAACTTTGATGCTTTGTACTTTGAAAAATAATGGATTTTGGTTATGGATCATATATGGGTCGTGGGTTTTGGGTTTTGGGGTGAAAGAGATGAGAAAAAATGAGTTTATGATTCTATGAATGTGTATGTTTATGTAAAAAGGTGTTTATGGGGTTTTTGGTAAATATTAGGATAGTTATATTGTATAATACTTGTACATAAATACATGAGGTTAAAATGAAATCACATGGTGTCTAGGGGAGGGCATGTGGCCGGTTTTTAATGTGAAAAAGAGATGCAAAGTCGGTTTTGATCACTTAGAAGATATAGTGTATTATTAGTTGTAGTTTAGTGTAAGTATTAGTTATAATCGGGTACCGGGTTTGCGAGAAATAAATGTTAACAAAGTTGACCGGGACTTAATAAAGTCATGAAAATGTTAAAAATATGTTGGGTACAATTACTGAGTGTTCGGGTGATTATTGTTTAGTTTTCACGAAAACCGTCGTTATATTCATAAGCTTACGTTATAAATAAAATAAATTTCCAAAATACTGGGTAAATGAATGTTATAACTTTTATGATGATAAAATGGATATAAAAATATGTCGGGACCATTGTGGGAATATTTAGATACATTCGTCGCGTATAAACCGTGTGTTAACGTTTATTTATAAATAATTATAAGGAAAACGTTAAATGTATCAAATATATATAAATTTGAAAATCCTAAGAGTGGTATAACATGTAAATGACCTACTGATGATATGCAGACTATCTCCAGTCCGTATGAAATGTCATTACTGATAATGCATGAATTCGCACCTGAACCAATACGGTTACGCGAATTTGAATACCCGTAAACTAAATTTACGATGAAATGTGTAATTCAAGTGAATGATGAAATCTTTTCCCGCAATGAATAGTGTTCTGTGAATAGTAAAATTTCTGAATGCTTCTCGGAATGTCAAACTGACACAAAAAATGATGAATAGTAAACTGATGAATAGTGTTTTGATGAATAGTGTTTGATGAATAGTGTTTTTCCAAAGTTCGGGAAATGACCTGAAATGGTGAGTTGTGACAGTCTTCCCCTCTAAAAGGAACTTCGTCCCGAAGTTCAGTTTATGTTGGTTTCTGAAAACATATATGTGAAAAGGTGATGATATTCGAGAATTCCAGCGAACTCTAACGATAGGAATTCGACTCTGTTTCAACTGTTTGACCACACGGTCCATGATTTCTGTTGGTTCTCTTACAAGGTCTGAGATTGTCATTTGGGTTGGATCCCTTCCAATGGAATCATAAGTGACTCATCAGAAAGTCATTTCTGGGGATCTGAAAATGTGAAATATGTTTGTGTAATCCTGTTGTTCTCTGGCAATGTTCAAATCTGACGGCCACTATGCCTTCTCTGTCAGAATATTAAATGGTCCAGTGTATATTGGTGTAACTTTCCAAGTTTTCTTAATGGTTTACGACTTATTGAACTTGTAACTGATTCTTGACTTGTAGGAAATTTCTGGTTATCTCATGAATGCCTACTGAACTAATGAGTTGAGCTTTTTCTGAGTTTGGCCCATCAATCGATGGTCTGCGTTTCTTAATGTTTTAAATGTGGTACTGGTAATATATACTACTAAATTATGCCAGAACTCAAGTTTGTATGCTAGTTGGTCGATTCTAAAATGAATCTTAATTAGTCCAATATGCTAAAGGTTCAACCTTTCTTGTTATCCAATTTGTATCATGCCAATCCAAGGCAATGCTTTTAACTTAGTTTGTTCTCCCACTTGAATCTGGATGGTTTGTTGTTCAGGATATCCAATCCAAATGATGTGTGTTATGTACCAATCTAACTTCTGCCAGTTTCTCGCCGTTGGTGTGATAACTATTGTTGTAGATGAATTTGATTTATGTTAAATGATTGTTCCAACCATTTCTAGGGTCAATCACTCATGCTCTGAGCATACCTTCCTATGTTTGAATTGTTCTCTCACTTTGACCATCGTTCTGAGGGTGATAGGTGATGTTCACATCTAAATGGGTTTCTGAAGGAAATCCTGAAATGATTACCTGAAGTCCAAGTTGAATCGGTTTCCTTAACAGGAAAAACTGAAATGGGTACAATAAACCTCTGTGACTAATTCCACAACGTTCGGTCCTTCGAACTTGGCGTTATCTGAAAGGCACAGAATATAGGTAACAATTTGATTCCTTGTTTCAAACAATTGTCCTTTGTGAAAACTTACTGCAGGAAAGTTTATGTATGGATGAGGCCATGTTTAAATGAAATGCTCTACAGTCTCAATTAGAAGCTTGGTTTATTTCTATTGTGTTGTCCTGCGGACATTTATTGAGTTCAATCCTGTAGCTCAGTATAGCTAGTACCCTTGAATAATGACATTGGACAACTAAGTCAGAGATGGTGATTAGGATGGTATCGCAGTATCTGAGGATTGTTGTTGAGTTATGAATTCTCTCTCTATATACTTCTAGTTCTGGTTAGTAGTTCTGTAATCCTTTCATTGCTTTTATTATATAAAGGAATCCTGCATGTAATTGATATGGAAAGTATCTTCTAGGGAAGTCAATGGGAAAATCCAACTTAATGGCTAAGTGAGTGACAGGTAGGGTAAGTATCCAGGGATAGTTCGGCAAAATGGATGTTTATGAATGAGTTCCTTTGTTTACAAAACTTTTAAATGAAGATTGTTATTAACAATCCTTTGAAAAAGTAATTATTTCCTTCATGGCATAATCCTTCCTGAATTTTACATAGGTGATCAGGCTATGTATAATTGAGGACTAATGATGCAATGTTGGATTTTGTCAAAATATCATAACTTTTATCAAAAGTTTTAGATGGTGTTCAACGCATTGTTATAAAAATGGTGTCCTGATATTTTCTTTCAAGTAACATGAAAATTGCTTCGCGTAACAATAGTAAATACTTGGTGTAATGGCAGAAAATCAATTTATAGGATGTTAATAAAATAGCTTACTTCAGAAATTTTTCTGTAAAACAGTTTCCCCATATAATAGTAAAATAGCTTGAATGGTGTATTGGATACGTGGGTGAATCTTGTCGAATGGTAATAGTCTACTAATTCTTCAAAAACGAAATCAACCTAATTCCTGATGAGACAATGCTAAAATGTTGCGAAACGATTGAAGTCTGAGCAATTGGGATAGAAAATGGAGTAAACGAAGGTTATGATTATCACCTAGGTAACAAAGGATAGATACTACATTGGATAGGAAAGTGCTTAATGCCCCTAGGTCATGTCATAGTACCAACGGTAAGTACAAAAGGAAAGATACAACCCTAAAGGCTCGAACTACGGTTTATATATTGAAACAAAGCTCCTCCTGCTGAAGCATTGTTGTTATCCTTGATGTTTCTAATATCCTGACGGTTCTCTTTCAACAACTCACGCTATTCCTCGAGCGATTCAGTCTTGATTCCAAGTTCCTGATTTTTCCTTGTTCCTTAGCTCCGGGCAGTCATTCTTGAAATGCCCTAACTTTCCACATTGGAAGCAACTCCCTGGGATCTTCTGATTTGTGATTTTCCTATAGTCTTCAGTCCAATGACCCCGCTTCTTGCACACTCCACACGTTTTACTGCAATGACCTCGGTGATGTTGATTACACAGGTTGTAGTAAGGTAACTTTCCAATATACCTTCTCTTTGTGTGCGGTTCTGCAGCAAAGGCTCTATTCACTTCTTGTTATTTGGGTGATTGTTGAGCAACATTGCAACCTAGATTGTTGTTCCACTTCCTCTTGTTGTCACTGTTGTTTCCTGATGTCTCGGCGTGAACTATGAGTTCCTTTGCCTCGATCGCCATTTTGATAGCTTCAGACATGGCATCGGGTTCCCATGCGATGACCAACATACGAATTCCATGGGAGAGTCCCCCGATGTACCATTCAAGTTTCTTGCTTTCCGGTTCATCCATTGCAGAATCTAGTCATGTTAATTCATGAAAATGAGTAGTGTACTCGTCAACATCATTTCCTACCATGGTAAAGTTTAGTGTTTCCTGTTCTTTTGTTCGTAATTCATTTCCTACACAAAATGTTATACCCATCATCCTTCTTAGTTTCTCCCAAGAGTGTGAGTAAGCAGCATCATCTCCTACCATCTTAATATGTTTGGTCCACCATTCCTGGGCATGATTCTGAAAAGTGCATGTGGCGAACTTAACCTTGTATTCCTTACGACAGTCGCCACATTTAAATATTGTTTCTATGTCTTCGAACCATTTGAGAAATTCCTTTGTGTTTCTAGTTCCGCTAAAGGAGGGAGGATTGCACCCCATAAATTCCACGTGAGTAAGTTCCTTAGTGAGGGCGGTGACTATGTTCTTGGCAATGACTTGACCATCAGCAGCTTGCGTCATGTTTGAAGTGGTTTGCTTAGATCTCTCTTCATCAAATCATAAGTGACCATGAGGGTATATAGTTAATCAAAGCCATCATATTCACAACACATGAATATAATACATGAAAATTTCGGTCTACGTGAACCGGTATCACAAATAGCACAACCATTTCTTACATAGTCGAGTCACACTTGATATATTTGTTTGTACAACAATCAAAAGACAACAAGTTCTTTAGACTATGTCCCACACCTTCTGTGGCTAGGATAATAGTAAAAGCTAGTGAGGATATAAGTCTGGTCCAGGGACTTCCTGGTGTCCCTCTGTGTGAAATCAGGTTTGTGGCATCATAAGGTCGAGATAGTCCTGAAGTGGTGTCTGAAGTTGTGCATCTATCAAATCTTAGATAATGTAGGTTCTGAACCATTCCTGAGGAATCTGCGGATGTTTCTGTTGAGTCTGTGATATTGGTATTTTCTACTAGGTGTCATCTAGTTCATGGCAAGTGGGAATGGAAAAGGAAAATGACAATGATGGTACTAGTGTATGGAATACTACCCTCTTTCGTGCTACCTCGCGACATCCAAAAGGTAAAACTAAAGTACACACTGTGGGAAGGCCAATAGTGTAATAAGTAACTGATGGTGGTGATAGTACCTGAGTAGTAAGTGCCCTACTAGTGATGGAAAGAAAACACAATATCTTCCTTGCAATAAGCATCCTAATAAGTCCATTAAGATTAATTCTGAATACACTACCAAAAGGCATTCTATGTACGGGCTGAATGATAGGAAAACCCTGTTCCTATGGCAAATCAATAGTACTAATGGTGGTGTAAATGCAACTGGTGGTATAATGGTAGTGGAAGATGACAAGGCATCTTCAATGTCGGAATCCGATAAAAGGATGTCAGGGTGAGTATCTGAAGACATGTCACTTGTGAACCAGGTCAATAAAATGATATACATATACAGATATGAGTATAAATAACTCGCACAGGGTACGCATGAAACAACATGTATCATGATTATGCACTTATGATGAAATGATGAGATGCTATGATGATGCGGTTATAGTCTAGGGTCCAAGATACATCCTAGTTCGCTATAACCTTAGCTCTGATGCCAATCTGTCACACCCCCAATTTACCTGACTTGCAGCGGAATGGAATACCTGGGGGTGTCTGTCATAGCACCACAGTTACAGTTACATTGAACGACCTAAAGTGTCGTTTGGAAAATACTGCATTTGATCATTGAAATAATCCAGAGTTTACAAAATGAGGTCCCCAAAATGTGTTGCATGTTTATGAAAACAAGTCATACTAGATCAAACGTTTACATAAGTGCATGAAATAATGATGAGACGCGTCGACTCCGCGACTCCATGAAGGTCCAAATGCATGTCACATGAGCTACCTTAATAACCTGAAATACATTGCTAAAACGTCAACACGAATGTTGGTGAATTCCATAGGTTTGTAAAATGTAATGATGTACGGCCACCACAAGTAAAAGTGCAAGATAAAAATCTCATGAAAATTGTACAATTGACCTTAAGCTCATGACACCGAAGCTATGACTGATGAAACTCTATGCCCCTCCTGAATGTTCTGCCGAAACACTCAAATGTAAAAGACATGACATGCATCCGCTTACTGTTGGTAATCACTACCACGGATGGAGGCGTCACCCTCGATAGATCTATCCACTCACTCTCGCTTACCGGTAAATTAACGGTTCATGATGTTACAGGGGACTTATCACATGGCAAGGTAACTTAAGCAATGTACATATGTTTGAATACTTGGGCTCGTACTAAAATGATTGATGCAATGTATTCCCCCCGTGGGATTTGAAAACAATCAAAAATGTTGAATTGAAAACGGGGCTATGAAAACTCACCTTAACTGATGAAACTGTGATGAAATGAAATGAACACCAATGAACAATTAGCTGCCGCAACCCAATATGATGGTACCATGAACATGTAATGAGCTGAAAAACAAGGCGCGCACACTAGCCGCAACCTAATATGAATGATGAACGATCTACTTTAGATCATGAAATGATGTTATGAATGTCCATGCACATGTTTCCTATACCACTCTACTCTTTGAAAAACACTTGTTGTTATCAAAAGTATATATTCCAAGACTTAGGAAAAATATGGCTATTAGAAAAATAAACTAGTTGCAATATATATACTTATATATATATCGTATGTACCAATGTTTGTGTTGAAATCCTCGGTTTGAAATCCTTGAAATAATGCCTTGTACTAATGAAAATATACTTGTAATCACTAATACATCATTAGTTATGAAATTGGGTACTTGGTTAATATTTCTAGAAAATCTAGAATTTAGTACGTAGTGTTATTATTATTTTTAAAAGCTGCCAATTATAGAGGATTTTTGCTGATATTGAAACGTGAATATCTTTGTCGTTGTAAGCCCGTTTTACTTGTTTTTTATATCCACGGTTACGTCTTAACATGTAGTAATATATTTTAGAAAGCTTGACCCCTCCGGGTTATGTCTAAAGTCTCTTTTTGTCCGACGAAAAACGTCCATCAGCATGTATTTTTCCGGAAAATAGTTTTCGTCAATAAACTTGCAAAAATCATAACTTCTTCGTTATAAACTCTTTTTAATCCGTTCTTTCGCCTACGGATTCGTTTTTGAAAGTATTTTCTAAAAATTTGGCCAAAGTTTCATTTGTGTTTACTGATTTTCCAGATTTTACCAAAATGGGACAGCATGTTTATAAACTTGTTAGAAATCCATTTCCAATGTTCAAAACTAGTTTTTACTTCAACCAAATCTCTTGCAAACACCAAAAATCTATACTAATCCTACCATACACCTTCTTAGGGTGCCATGGGTTCCTAATGACTAGTAATCAAGTTAATTTAACAAAGGAACACCTAAAACCAATTCTAGGGTTTGTATGATCAAAAAGTATACAAAAATAAAGTGGTATAGCTAGTTTGTGCATGAAATTAAGCATGAATACTATAAGATACATATGTTAATTAGATGAAAACATGAAAATAAATTTGAATACTCACTTTGAAATAATAGGTGGTGAGATGATGAAAAACCTTGGATTACTTGTGTTTTTGTGTTATGATTCTTGATTAGGATGATGAAATGAACAACTTTGATGCTTTGTACTTTGAAAAATAATGGATTTTGGTTATGGATCATATATGGGTCGTGGGTTTTGGGTTTTGGGGTGAAAGAGATGAGAAAAAATGAGTTTATGATTCTATGAATGTGTATGTTTATGTAAAAAGGTGTTTATGGGGTTTTTGGTAAATATTAGGATAGTTATATTGTATAATACTTGTACATAAATACATGAGGTTAAAATGAAATCACATGGTGTCTAGGGGAGGGCATGTGGCCGGTTTTTAATGTGAAAAAGAGATGCAAAGTCGGTTTTGATCACTTAGAAGATATAGTGTATTATTAGTTGTAGTTTAGTGTAAGTATTAGTTATAATCGGGTACCGGGTTTGCGAGAAATAAATGTTAACAAAGTTGACCGGGACTTAATAAAGTCATGAAAATGTTAAAAATATGTTGGGTACAATTACTGAGTGTTCGGGTGATTATTGTTTAGTTTTCACGAAAACCGTCGTTATATTCATAAGCTTACGTTATAAATAAAATAAATTTCCAAAATACTGGGTAAATGAATGTTATAACTTTTATGATGATAAAATGGATATAAAAATATGTCGGGACCATTGTGGGAATATTTAGATACATTCGTCGCGTATAAACCGTGTGTTAACGTTTATTTATAAATAATTATAAGGAAAACGTTAAATGTATCAAATATATATAAATTTGAAAATCCTAAGAGTGGTATAACATGTAAATGACCTACTGATGATATGCAGACTATCTCCAGTCCGTATGAAATGTCATTACTGATAATGCATGAATTCGCACCTGAACCAATACGGTTACGCGAATTTGAATACCCGTAAACTAAATTTACGATGAAATGTGTAATTCAAGTGAATGATGAAATCTTTTCCCGCAATGAATAGTGTTCTGTGAATAGTAAAATTTCTGAATGCTTCTCGGAATGTCAAACTGACACAAAAAATGATGAATAGTAAACTGATGAATAGTGTTTTGATGAATAGTGTTTGATGAATAGTGTTTTTCCAAAGTTCGGGAAATGACCTGAAATGGTGAGTTGTGACATATAAGCTCATAAGCTTACTTTTCAAGGTAAGACAAACACCCTGATATGTCTTATGAATGTTTTATATTAACCGAGTCCCTGATATGTCTTATGAATGTTTTATATTAACCGAGTAATGCGTGTTCTTGTAATAGAAAGCGGGCTTATGATCATTTATAAAGTTAAACAAGCTCATAAGTCTACTAAATTATGTAAAACAAAAAGCTATGTGTGGTGAATGTTTTATTTAACCGAGTAATGGATAGGTATATTGGATTTTCAAATTATCTCTAAATAAATAAATAAATAAATAAATAAAAATAAATCAAGTGTCCCATCAAACTATAATTAGTAAGTTTTCAAATTTCAGTTTATTTTAATATCGGAACAAAATCTCACTATAATAACGTAATTTCCAATAAATTCATCAAAAATCTTAATAAACAATCCTAAGCATCTCTCATATAATAACTCACTAGCAACCAACTGAGTTCCTTCTGGAACTTAGGGAGGGGTTTTACCCGGGTTGGAGTCTCGTAAGTGACAAAAAAATCTAGATTTTCCTCTTAGTGCAAAGCCGTGAGTTATAGGGGTTTCTCTTCGCGGGTCTCTCCTAGTGGTTCAGATATTGGGGCCTGCCCATTTGAATGGTTTAACTCGGGTGTCGGATTTAAAGTGTGGTGCCATTCTAAAATAAATAAATAAATAACTCACTAGCTCATGACCCGTGTAATACACGGGTTATATATTTAATTACTGAAAAAATAGTTATAATATATAAGCAAATGTAATTCCTGATCACTTCTATTTCAAATTAATAAAATTCATCAGCATCTCTAATGAATAATTATTAGTTTGGATTACTCATGACCGTAGGTGTGTAAACGAGCAGAGTCGAGCCGAGTACTATCAAGCTCGAACTCGACTCGATTACTAAAACTTGAGTTGTAACTCGACTCGATCTTGGTTGAGCTTTGAATTTCAAGCTCGAGCTCGGCTCGTCATCTCAAACTCGAACTCGATTATTAACACATTTAAATCTCTTAACTCGAGAAAAATTTGGCATATCAAGCTTGACTCGACTTGATTTTTTGACAATTACGTAACTACATGCATATAAAAGGGTAAACGTGTAATATCATTTAAGCTCGATAAGGGTTCGCAAGCCTCACGAGCCAAGTATTTTCAACCTCTAAATCGACTCAAAAGTGCACTCGAGTAGCTCAAGCTCGAGATCAAATGGTTTACATCAAGTCGATTTGAGTAGTTTACGAGTCAATCCCGAATAGCTCGCAAGCTATCTCGTCTCGTTTACACCCCCTAATAGTTATGAATGACATGAAATAAACTCATAAAATGAGTTAATGCATTGGAGCTATATTGATAAAAGGTTATTTGAAAAATTGGTTGAAAAAGATTAACCATTTGAAAAATGATAATATGTCACACATTATTATATGTGTGTGATATAGATCCAAAATTTGCAATAGACCCAATGAAGCAATGTTAGCTATTCATTTTTCATCAAAATTAATAAAAAAAATTCTATTTTCTACTTTTTTTTAACAAACGTATCTTGTAAATGGTAAATCTTCAATCTATGAAAAAATCGTCAAGGGATATGTTGACTCTGATTATGCAGGTGATCTTGACGGAAGTAAATCAACCACCGGGTATGCATTTACACTTTCTGGCAGAACAGTAAGCTGGGTTTCAAAACTGCAGTCAGTTGTCGATATGTCAACAACAGAAGCAGAATATGTTGCAGCTGCTTAAGCCAGCAAAGAAGCCGTATGGTTGAAGATGTTGTTGGAAGAGCTCGGGCACGAACAAGAGAAAATTACTCTGTTTTGTGATAACCAGAGTGCCTTGTATCTTGCAAGGAATCCAACATTTCATTCAAAGACAAAGCATATACGAGTTCAGTATCCCTTCGTTTGTGAGCAAGTGGAAGAAGGAATCGTGGATATGTAGAAAATCCATACTGATGATAACCTGGCAGATTATCTGACGAAAGCAATAACAGTGACAAGTTTATATGGTGTCGATCCTCATGCGGCCTAGCGGAAATGTAAGCAACATGGAAGTGCAAGGAAGGATAACGGTGTGAAGATCGATTTAGCTTCAATCAGATCTTCAAGTGGGAGATTGTTGGAAGATGCAGTGTATCTTTTGGATAAGATAATATCCATGCAAGTGGGAATGGTGGAATATCACACAAGTTGGCATAAGAGGTCACACATGACGTAAAGATGCTCAAAATTATGCCTATAAAAGGCAGTGATGTTTTCCTCTTTTAGTATCCCATCACAAGCACAAGATATAGTGTTATGTGTTTTCTTTCTCTTCAACTAGTTCTCCTATTTTGAGGTTATTAGAGAATTTGGTATATCTCCTAATTACAAGATATAAATATTGTTAATCCTTGTAATTAGAGAGAAAGTGTAATTCCTAATTTCCATCATAGTGAAACGTATCTTTCCTTACCCGTGGTTTTTACCCTATTGGGGTTTTCCACGTTATATCCGTGTGTTATCTTTTATTATATTTCTATTTTAATTGCGGGTTTGCTTCAGTCCGGTGTCACTTTTCTCAACACCAAGGTAATTCGTGGCTTGGAAAAAAAAAGTTAGTATCATCGTCATCTTCAAATACAAAGAAAATATGACTCATATAAAATGTATTTTAATAAAAAGGCTCCAGCTAATCCAAGATGATTTAAGCAAAAACCTTGCTTTAATAGCATATATAGAAGATTTGATATAAAACGCAACAAGAACAAAAACACCCACTCCGTAAAAAAACATGAACACAAACCTGTTGTTCAATGCAAAAAGGGTATGAAGCATAACAACCCAAATAACAACCTAAATGTGTAAAGTTTATTAATAATGACCTAATCGGTTGAGGGTTTCAATTCGGTCACGCATGCATTTAATCAAACCAAAACAAAACATTGAAAGTGTTGCTCGTAATTAAAAAATGCATGATTGAATGTTTACAAGTTGCTTACATTTTGGACCATTATAGGTGATGCTAGTGGTCTTATCGTTTCATGATTAAATTTATAATGCAACTATAATTCTAGTCTTCTTAAAGTCATTCCTGATATGATTAAAGTTATAATGCAATATACGTTTAGTCAAGTCTTCTATGATTATACATAGAAAATAGTTATTGTTTGTCAAGGAATTAGTGGATGATTGAATATAGGTGTTGCTAGTAAAATTGTACTACCTAGTAAAATGGTTCATCCCCAACTGCTTTACCCTTTACACACGTGGTGTGAACAAGGGCTTATTGTAAATACATGTAAAATTCAAATAAATAAATAAACATTGATTATACTTTGTTTTGTCAATGACTTGTAGACTCAATTATATTACCTTATTTCTTAGTTCTGGACTTCAAACCCTGTTTAGGTCTGAAACAAAAATTTTATTTATAAAATTCCAAATAACCGTATTTAAGAGTGTAAAACAACGGTAAAATAAATATGACTAATGACAGACCTATGCAAAATCTCAAGTTCGCGAAATTTATAATCATATGAGCAGAAGTTAGCAAATCATACACTTCATTCCATATAACTTTGCTAACAACTAACTTTTATAACAATTAGCATTTCCTCCTAAGACCTAACAACCCAGTTTGACAAAAAATCTATCAAACATGAACCTACATAGATAGGATAGGGCTCAACAAAGCGAGTAAGTGACAACAAAGGGCTTTACCTTTCCAAAACCAAAGGTATTAGCAGTTCATAGATGCAACCTGTAATGTGATCACAAATATCAAACATTAGTCATCTATACCTGATTGGTTTCAGCCAGTGGTTTCATCAATATACATAGGCTCAAAAGTGGGCTGTTCCACCTGTTTGTGATCTCGAATCTGTCAAAAATAAGAATACAGAAATCTGCAATCCAAAGATCAAGGAGCAATTTAACATCACATAAAGCACATTTATACATAACATTCTCTCATATGAGATAATGAGAATAACCATCTCAAAGACCTTGTAAAAAACATATACTTGATTACTTGCACTTGTATATATTGTGCGCTTATGTTAACTCCTTGGCCAATTACAAACTCATTTTTCTTGAGACAAAATCGAAAAACGTACTACCACACGGTCAAAGCAAGGCTCCAAATCATATGTAGGAACGTTACCTTTGCCCATTAATTATGCTAGACATTTCATCAAATACCTATGGTGCAGCCAATTTAACGTTGAGAAGTGTAACAAAACCTAATTAAGGCTATTAATTATCACATAAGAAAATTGAAATTAGTTAGCTCAATAGATGATGACTGAAATTAGAACCCTAACACACGATAAAATCTGAACCAGAATTAAAGCATATATTAGTGGATGGCATGATTAAAGTTAAAATGCAATATAAACATAGTCTTCCCACTCTCAATAGATGTTGCAATATAAATGCAATCTTCCCTACCCCAACTCTTCTTTAAAGTCATTCCTGATATGATTATATGTAGAAATTGTCTTGCTCAACCCGACTATAAAAAGCCAATACTTATTCTTATGAAATTAAGTAAATTTCCAAAAATGAAGTCACCAAAAGCAATAATTCACTTATCATCTTCCTCTCTTATTTCCTTTCTCTTTTACGGTCTCGCGATAACATGTCTCACTTCCGCCACCGTCTCTGCTTCCTATAGCAGTAATGAGACTGATTATCTCGCGTTGTTGTCATTTAAGTCAAAGATCACCCATGATCCATACCAAGTTCTAACCTCGTGGAACCATTCCTTTCATTTCTGTGACTGGAGTGGTATTTCATGCGGAAAGCGGCACAAAAGAGTGACTGTTTTACGGCTGCATTCTCAAGGCTTAGAAGGCTCGTTGTCTCCTCAAGTAGGAAACCTCAGCTTCCTCCGCGAGCTTTTGCTCGCAAACAACAGCTTTCATGGAACCATTCCTCATGAACTTGGTCGTCTATCCAGGTTACGTCATCTTTATCTTGATGAAAACAAGTTTAGTGGAGTCATTCCAACAAACTTGTCTCACTGTTCTAACCTCGAACACCTTTGGCTCGCTCTGAATAATCTAGTTGGAAGCATACCCAAGGAGATGAGTTTCCTCTCTAAACTTACTCGTCTTTTACTTCACGAAAATAATTTAACAGGTGGAATCCCACCTTTCTTGGGGAATATTACATCAATGGAAGTGTTCTCTGCTACCAGGAACCCATTGGGTGGGAGCATTCCAGATACCTTGGGTCATTGGAAAAGCTTGACGGCATTTCACTCCGGTGGCTGCAACTTATATGGAAGCATCCCTCATTCCATTTTCAACCTCTCACTCCTAGTTAATTTTTCCTTAGTTGTTAATCACCTCACAGGTAGTCTTCCTTCAGAAATTGGTAATCAGCTCCCGAATCTTGAGTGGCTTCAGTTATGGGGTAACGAACTAACCGGATTTCTTCCACCTTCTCTTTCTAATTGTTCTAAATTAGGACTTCTTGAAATGGGTAACAACAATTTTAGTGGGAAGTTGACAATCGATTTTTCAAAACTAAGAGATATTTATTTAATTAGTTTATTTAATATCAACTTCCATGGACGCGGAGAAGCTGACGACATGAGGTTTATTGATTCTTTGAAAAACTGCACCAAATTAGCAGTTTTGGGACTTATGAATTGCAACGTTATAGGAGTGCTTCCTATATCAATAGGTAATCTTTCTAATCAACTCACCTATCTACATTTAGGAGGCAATCAATTATTTGGAAGCCTACCTTCATGTATAGGTAATCTAGTTGGTTTGACCCTTTTAGATTTACAATCTAATCGTTTCAAAGGAAAGATTCCCAGTACCATTGGTAAACTTCAAAAGCTACAGTACCTTGATCTATCTAGCAATCAATTTTTAGGGCCAATCCCTGATGCCATCGGGAACTTATCACTGTTGACTGAACTTCATTTATATTCCAACATGTTAGAAGGCCATATTCCATCAAGCCTTGGGAATTGTAAAAACCTTAATGGGTTACAACTTTCAGACAATAGACTCAGTGGAAACATACCCAAACAACTTTTTCAATTTCCATCACTAAATTATTTTTTAAATTTCTCTCAAAATAGCCTATCGGGTTCAATTCCATCAGAGATTAAAAACCTCAAGACCTTGAGCTTTCTCGATTTATCTTACAATAATTTATCAGGCAACATTAGTAGTAGCCTTGGTGAGTGCATTAGCCTTACAAGGTTAAAACTACAAGGCAACAGATTTCAAGGCATATTACCATCTTCATTCGGTTCCTTGGGAGGATTGGGGGTTCTCGACATTTCTGAAAATAATTTATCAGGCAAAATTCCACAATTTTTAGGCAAATGGAAATCCTTAGAATATTTGAACCTATCCTTTAATGATTTTGAGGGTGAAGTACCAGTTGTAGGAGTGTTTGCCAATGGAAGTGCATTTTCAGTTTTGGGGAACAATAGGCTTTGTGGTGGTTTGGTTATACTTGAGTTGCCCCAATGCAAGGACACGGGTAGTAAGAAAAAAAGGTTTCCTTTCTTCATATTACTCATTGTGATTGCACCGATGTTGCTCATCATATTATGTTGTGTGTATCTTTTGTGTATGAAGAAACGCAATAGTCAACAATCTCAGTTATCACGGAGTGAACGATTTATGCAAGTTTCATACAGTCAACTTCTCAAGGCTAGTGATGGCTTCTCTGCAGCACATTTGATTGGAGAAGGTGCGTTCAGCTGTGTTTATAAAGGGATCCTCAATTCCGATAATGACAAATTTGTTGCAATCAAAGTTCTACGTCTTCAAAATCGAGGAGCTCACAAAAGTTTTCTAGCAGAATGTGAAGCTTGGCGGAATATTCGACACCGTAATCTGTTGAAAATCATAACTTCATGTTCAAGTGTTGATTTTCAAGGCAATGACTTTAAAGCTTTGGTTTACGAGTTTATGCCGAATGGAAGTGTACACGATTGGCTTCATTCAAGTGCAAATACATCGAAACTGAACCTTCTTCAACGAATAAACATTCTCAGAGATGTTGCAACCGCACTTGAATATCTTCACAACCGCTGCCAAACAACGATTGTTCACGGTGATTTGAAGCCTAGCAACATTCTACTTGACGCTGATATGGTGGCTCATGTTGGAGACTTTGGTTTATCTCGGCTACTTGGTACAGAGTTAAACCAAAATAGCTCAACTGGGGTTAAAGGAACAATTGGTTATGCACCTCCAGGTAGTATTCCATGATGCTTATATTTACTTAAAAATTACAGTTTGTAGATTAACTAATTGTTTTTAGTTCGCAGAGTATGGTCTCAGGAGCGAGATGACAATTACTGGGGATGTCTACAGTTTTGGAATATTATTATTAGAGGTGATGACCGGGAAAAAGCCGACAGATGACATGTTCAACGATGGTCTTAGCCTTCATAAATTTGCTTACATGGCATTACCGGATCATGTAATCGATGTTATTGATGAGGATGCAATTGTGTTGCAAAGTACGGAAGTGACTGCAAAGAAAGTGGAAGAATGTTTGGTTGCAATTATCAAGATTGGAATATCCTGTTCTGTGGATTCCCCACCACAACGGATGAAAATTGAAATTGTTGTCAACGAGTTGCAGCGCATTCTCGATGTGCTTCAAAATATATAAGGTTCTCTGTTCTTCCATTTTGTAGAATCTGATTTTACATAAGTTTCGTAATAAAGTATCAATAACTTGGTTTTATTTTTGAACGCTTTCAGGTCTAATACCAAAGCTTTCTTGGTGAAATCTGAAAGTAACTGCAGCAAGGAGCAATGCCTGTTGTAGTTATATAAATGTTACTTTGTCAAATATGTTTGTAAGTGTGTTTTAGTTTTCTTGTTGCATAAGTACCGTAAGAGATGTAAGAGTGCATTTACACTCCTGATGACTTATCATATGTATCAAACATGTTTATGATTAAGTGTGCTTGTTTTTCCTCAATCCAATTTCACCTTTTCATTAGGCATATCTGCATAATGAATTTTGTTGAAAGTTGTAGTCAGATTCCTATTAGGTATTTGTAGTTTGTTTACTACTAGGCCCGGTACCTGTTACAGTCCTTTTGCAGAAAACGCATACAAAAAAGAAATGCTTCGACAACCCCATCCTAGAAATCCAGAGGGCGAATCTGGGGAACGTACTTTTGCTTCTGAAGTCGTCAAAAATCGACAACTTACTTGATTTTGAGTTCATGGATCTGCCACCTAAACTTAACATTCTTAACATCTCTACCAGTATCAACTACGGATATTGGGAGGATTGAACAACACAGAGAGTCTAACTGATATTGGGCTAAAAATGACTGAGTTTCCATTGGACCCATTGCTCGGCTGCTCGCTAAACTTCTTTTAACATGTGATGAATTTACTTGTGTAAACGAAGATTTAACGATTGTATTTATGATCTCAGTCTCGTCTGTATTCTTTAGTTCGTAAGCCCAGACCAAAAAAAATAATAATAATAATAATAAAATAAATAAATAAATAAATAAATAAAATAAAAAAAGGGCGATGATGCACATGGAAAGTTAACAAATACCGTGGAAACTGGTGTAGCACTCATTACTTACAAGTGAAAGCTCTACGAAATGATCGGGAAGTGAGTTCTCAGTTACTCGACATCTAGAAAAAGCTCATGATCCGGCTGACTTTATGTGGGTCGAATTCCAACGTCATCAGAAAAGCGGTATGCTCAGTTTACTTCCATAACGCTGCAAAACCTAAAGGGGTCAGGAATACATAAGTATTAAGAACCGGATGCTGTGTCATTTGCACCCGACCTCAGCTTTATGGCTGCTGTTTGAATAAATATTTGTAAGGGTAGGAAAATGGGCGGGTCTGGCGGCTTGTGTAACGGGTCAAAACGAGAACATTTTTTGTAAGGATCAGGTTGGTCCGGAATGTTTTTTGCCCAGTTTTATAATAATCCCCTATAGATGTTATTGTGCTAAATATACGACGTATGAGAAAGATGCTGGTATCGTACACCGAAAAGGTTTGTACAACATAATGCATGGAAACATGGACGGGTTGGGAAATGGGTCAAAACAGGATCAGGCTGAAATGTATCACTTTTAATAGTGGTTGAAACGAGACACTCAAGAATATGGTGCATGTGGATTCTTCCTGTAGGTTCATCATTGTGAGTAATGAAATCAGCTTGTTTTGGTTTCTTACTATACGTATTTCTATAGTCCATTTTTCCACTTCATTTTTTTGTTGTTATAGTGGAAAATGATGCAAATATAGGAAAAGATTAATTCGTATACAACCAAATACATGCTAAAACCAGTTGCATATCAGAAAAGTTATACCGCATCCCATCAGGGTTCGTTCATGCATTTTGGGTGTATGGGACTGTAATCCATTAAAAAACAAGACCATGCCATGAATTTACCACAAACTTTAGACTACTCGTCAAAGACTCGTGTATGGCCTAAATGAGCATGGTTCACTCGACTATACCAAAACATATATACGCACACTGAACCAAATGGATTTACCAGTTTTGCATTCTCATAGTATCAGCATTAGTCGATAAATAGCAAAAAGAAAGTCGCCTACTTGGGAGTGGGTACTAGTCAATTGCTGCAGGATTTCATCCTGGTCCAACAAGCACACACAAACAAACGACACTTATTTAAGATAGGCAATTGACTTCAAATCATATTAATACAATTCTGGGATTCTAATGGTTTGTCTGCACCGCAGTTCTGTTGGTTACATTTGGTCCTAAAAGGATAGTTTATGTTGTTACATTTGTTACACTTCGAGCTCCCTTCTGGCATATCCGCTTCTGAAACAAAACAAGATACATATATATGATTCAGACTCGAACGTCACTAACAGGTAACAAAATATATACATGAAGTACTTACTGGAACTTTTGGCTGGCTTTGCAACCTGCATATTAGCGTCATAAAAATAAATTAGAATGACACGTTATATAAAACATAGCTAAAAAGCTTCACCGTGTCAAAAATAGATCTGGTATAAAGATGGCGTCTCACCTGAATTCCTGGTTTAGGTGTGTTGCATTTCCCCATGTTAGAGACTGTTATGAAGGAGAAATTAACATTTCCACATTTTGGGCATTCCCAGTCATTTTCTCATGTTCCATCTGTAAGAAGCAAGTGAAACAATGAAAAACAGATCGTAAATTACAATCATCTGTTAGTCTGTGTAGTAGTTTATGAATAAGTTCGATATAACATACCTTTCTTTTGAGATGGCTCTTCTGGGAAAAATCCAGGCCAAGGTCCCTATAAAAATTCAAAAACCAATTGATCAATCAATATAGCATCACATGTGTATATACATGTTGTTAACATCGGGAGTAGGTGAATGAATAATCAAATTTACTCATTGCAATTAGGGGGTGTTTATTGCGGCTTATATTGCCGGATTCTAGCTTATTTGGTTTTAGGCTTATATTTCATAAGCTCACTTTTTGTGGATTAGTTTGAAACTTTTCGGCTTATATAAGTGAGCTTATGAAACATAAGCCTAAAACCAAATAAGCCATAAGGCGGCTATATATGCCGAAACAAACACCCCCTTAGTTGATTGATATAACAAAATTCAGACATACCATGGCAGCCTGAGCAAAATGGTCATAAAATTCGGGTCCACTCGGGTCCACTCGGGTCGGTGCTATTCGGGTTTGGGCCAACCCGAATATGAGTAAAATGGTCATAAAATTGTCAAACGGGTCGACCCAAACCCGAGTTAGCCAAAAATATCTAACCAGATCCCCAACCCTATTTAGCATCCGGGTTGACCCAAACAACCCGAATAAGATTATTGAACAAAATAAGTATCAGAATACCATAACTTCTAAACAACACACGGTAAACAATAAAAAGGCCAAAATCAACCCAAAAAAAACACATACCAGTTCCTATCATGGGCCCACCTGAATAAGCAAGTGTGGCAAAGAGTTGCAAAGGACAGGACGATAAGGGTTCCCTCCAGGCAGACAGCTGTGTAGTTTAATGATAAGCAGAACCATCATAAGGAGGCATAGATGTTCCATTCAACGGAGATGCAGCATAAGGGTTCCCTCCAGGCTGTGTACCTAAGATCCCAACCGACAGCTAATGCGATATGTGTAATAAATGGATAGTGTAACTTACTGAGTTATGATCAGCTGGTCTTGGCAGTGTACAGTTGCGCATATTGCAAGTTGTTCGAAAAGAAAAGTTGAAATTCCCACAGCTAGGACAGGTCCAGTCGTTTTCTCTACGACCACCTAAATCATAATTACCACAAATTAATACCAAAGAATACAATTCCATACTTTTTTGTGACGTCAGAGAAAAGATCATGAAAATAAATTTATAGGTCCCTGTATAAACTCACAAGAGAACAAATTTTATGCACAAATTTAGAGAAAAAACGTAAGGCTTTAGGGTGTATTTTCGAGCTAAAACAAATAGAAACTAAATTGGGCCTAAATAAGGGGATGTTTGTTTAAGCTAATTTTTAGGCTTATGAGCTTATTTGACTCTACTTATATCTCATACACCCATATTTTCCAGCTTATCTTCAGACTTGTGAGCTTATTATGACTTAAAGATGGAAGATAAGCTCATAAACTAAACCATAAGATGGAAAAGAAATGAGCTTATGAGATATAAGCTGAAAGCCCAAACATAAGCTGAAACAAATCCAATTATAAGCACATAAGCTAAACTATCACAACCAATTATGACCTTATTTGACTATGCTTATATATCTCATACGCCCATATTTTCCGGCTTATTTACAGACTTGTGAGCTTATTATGACTTAAGATGGAAGATAACCTGATCATAAGGTAGAAAAAAGGCGGATAAAGATGAGCTTATGGGATGTAAGCTGAACCAAATGAGATCATAAGCCCAAAATAAACTTAAACAAATCCCCCTAAGTTCAAAGTTTCAGTGAGTAATAACCTCCAGTAAAATTGCCAAGCCCGAAAATCCATACTTGTAATCAGCATTTCGATTTATATAACACTAATATGATTTATGATTAACAAATATATTATCACAACTAATTACACAGCAAGAGTAAAATTAAATGCTGTCAACCTCTAAAACACTACTCCAATCAACCAATTTCATAACTTATTAACCTCTTAAAATAAGCCTACACAGAGTAGTAAAATTCGGATCACAAAATGATCCACAATTACTAGCTACAAGGCCAGTGACCAGGGCGAGTTGAGTAGAATCAGCCAAAAGATTCAATTTGGTCACAAGTTGGTCAGCTCGGTGCTAATTCATAAAAAACTCGTAAAAAATTTCGGCTTGATGTATTTTAACAAGTGTGTTAAAGTTTCTAAACATATACTTCTAGGGTCCATGAACATTTATATAGTCCTAAAAACATTGTCATAGTCTTACACATAGCTTCAAAACTTATATATAAAAATTCCTATCTAAGACTATGAGTACTCCCCGCCTAGGCCGATAACTCATGACAAGCAAAACAACATGCAGTATTTGCCTTCAATCATCCCCACAATATACTAGGGGGACGTTTGGGGTAAGGTAAGAGTTAATAAAACTTATGCATTCTCGAAATACCTCAAACTAATGGAATCAGCTTATTAGCTTAATCATCCCCTCGAAAACACATAAGCTCTTTAAAATAAGCAACAATTCAATAAGCTTTATAGCTTTATTAAAACACAATAAACTATGAAGCTCTTTAAATAAGCTCACCGAAACACCCCCTAAATCCCAATGATTCCAATGACAGCTAAATAATTATGATACGATAACAAGGCTACATACATTACACTGGCTTCAATCATGCCCAAAGGCTTCCAACGTCATTTTGATCACTGGTTTTGAATCACGGTACTTTCTGTTTCGATTTTGCCCACTGCTGGACCACTTCCAACGTCATTTTGATCAGCTAGTGAGTATTTTTCCACATCTTCGTCTACAGATTCCATCATAGAGAAAACTTTTGGTCTAGGAACTTTATATCATCCTTCAACTCGTTTTGCATTTGCAAGAACATCTAAATCCCTAAAACATAGTAAACTTGGTGTTATTGAAGACACTGAAAATGAATGACTATTCAAAATGTTAACACTCAAACAAGATTCAAGTAGAGTGTAAACCAGAGAAACTAATCCTTAATCCTTATAGCTTTTAAAACCAAACTTAACAAAGATAACACCTTTAGATATGTGGTTCTTATCTCGAGGCAGAACAAGGATACATACATTATATTGGCTTCAATCATGCCCAAAGGATACTAAGATGATGTAATGTATCAGGATAACACCTTATTCCCCCAAATAACTAATAAGCAGTTTGGCATAAGGTTGCCCAGCCTAAATAAGTTATTTACATAAGCTTAACCAAACACCCCATAAATCCCATATTCAAGTCCGCTGCTAAATGATAGTTGCTATTAAAATAATAATAAAAAAAATAAATAAATAAATAAAAAGGGAGAATGATAGTTTTGGTGAATGGTGGGATGATTGGACGGTGGAAAAAAAATGAGATATAAGCTGAAAGCCCAAACGTAGGCTTAAACAAATCCAATTATAAGCTCATAAGCTAAACTATCACAACGAATTATAAGGGGATATTTGTTTAAGCTTAATTTTAGGCTTATGGGCTTAATTGACTATGCTTAAATCTCATACGCCCATATTCTCCAACATATTTACAGAATTGTGAGGTTATTATGACTTAAAGATGGACAATAAGCTCATAAGGTAGAAAAAAGGCGGATAAAGATGAGCTTATGAGATATAAGCCAAACCAAATAAGATCATAAGCCCAAAATAAGCTTAAACAAATCCCCCTAAGTTCAAAGTTTGACCTGAGTAACCTACAGTAACTTCTAATCAGCATTTCGATTTATATAACCAAAAAATAATATGAGTTATGATTAAGAAATATATTATGACAACTAATTACACAGCAAGAGTAAAATTAAATGCTGTCAACCTCTAAAACACAACTCCAATCAACCAATTTCATAACATATAAGCAGTAAGATGGTATGAAACAACAGGAATCACTTTTGGGAATTGATAAAGAAGAAATAGTGAAAGTGTAAGTGGCATAATACATTATAAAAGAAAAACGTACCATCATCGGTTCTGTTATCAAATCTGCTGCTAAATGAGTCAAACAAACAAAAAAATGGATTGGAAATGTGGGGTTTTTGTTTGGATGGGATTGCCAACGTGGCAACTACAAAATAAATACTACGACATCAACTAGTGTATTTGTTTGTAAGTTCTGTTTCTTTTTTCTTTTTTTTTTTCCCTTATGACACATTAATTATTTGTTGCGAAAATGAACATAGATGGGTTTATGAACATTAATTAGAGACTCAAGTTGAAAATTGTTGTTTGATACATTATGGTGGGCCCAATATTGGGGTTTTGCCATTATATTTAGGGATTCGTAGATGGATTTATGATTTGTATTTAGGGCTTGTTTGGTTTGTAGTTGGTTTAGGATTAGGATTTGGATTTGAATTATGTTAAAATTTATTTGTTTCGTATGTTAAAATATAAAATAAGGTTGAGATTTATATTTATTTTGATATTAAAATAATAAATGGAGGCCACTAATAGTATATACTTTTATTTTTTTTTTTCAACATAGTACACATCTTTTATGATACTATCGAATGAAACGAGAGAGAGAGAGAGAGAGAGAGAGAGAGAGAGAGAGTCCAATAGTGATTTGGTCAGAAAAGGAAGCTCACTTAATGAGATTTGAGTATCTCTTATGGCCTTAAATGTAGGGTTGAGTCCTACTTTCAAATCTCATCTTTCTCAACTAAACAAATAATTCTACCATCAACCTAAAATCTAAATCCAAAACCCACCAACCAAACGGGCCCTTAAATTTAGATTAGGATAGAGAAAACAATTAAGGGTCCGTTGGATATATGGGTTTATGAGGGTTTATGTCAAAAGAGGGGCAAAATCATTTGTTTGGTTTGTCTCCTCAGGTTTTAAAAATTGTCACTATACCCATCAGTAAGGGATTTGAGAAAACCCAACCTCAAGGGTGGGATATAACTACACAACAAAATTATAGTGGGTCTTTTATCAATATTTGTTCTCTCTTTTTCTTTTTCTTTTTTTCTTTTTTTTTCTTTTTTTTTCTTCTTTTTTTGCCATTCGTATTTTTTTTTGACATTTTTGGTTCTTTGGTTGCCCACCACATATTATAGTGGGACTCTTATTCTACTATCTTTTAAAATTTAAAATAATGCAATAAATTTATCATAATTCTTATTCCCGACCTTTAAAACAAATATTTATTTTATACTGTTTTACAAAATCCTGAACCAAAACCTAAACTAAATCCAAATCCAAATCCTAAACCAAATCCAAATCAAAAACCACAAACAAAACAAACGGACCCTAAATTATATTAAAAATGTATTTGTTTTATAAATAATTAGATTAAAATACATTATTTAATAATAAAATTGAAAAAAAGACAAAAAAAAAAGAAAAAAAAAAGAATACGTTACAATTTGAAAAAAAAAATAAACAAAAAAGAAAATAACAAAATATGTGATTACCTTTGTGTTAGACCAAAAGTCACTACTTCAAGTAGGGTTGAGTTTTTGAGGTTGAGACCCATGTGTCAGAGTAATGGAACGAAACCAAACGTTGGATTTAAGATTCTTTCAACCTAAACGGTCAAATCCCTCACACCAAATAGCACCTTAGGCATACAAAAATCCCATGTGGCATGGTGTTACAATGTCAATCACATATTTTTCATTTTTTATTCTTTTTTAATAATAAATTTTAATTTTAAATATTTTATTAAATTATAAATAATTATTTATTTATTTTATAATATATTTTCTCTCTTTTATATTAAATCCAAATTCAAATCCTAATCTAAATTAAAGTCCAAATATAAATCCTAATCCCAAACCCACCTACAAACCAAACGGGCCCGTAACACATATTTTTTTAATTGAGATAAATGTGAGCCCAAAACAGATATTTAACTAGCAGGGTACCCGCGCGTTGCGGCAGTGGGTACCCTGAAATAAATTTTTCCTATGAATCATATATTTTTGTTTATTATGTTATTTTTGACAATAAATTTACGGATATCAAGAATTTCATTTAGCCTGTGCTCGTTCGCGCTTTAGCCCGTTGGCCCGTGCCCGTTCGGTCCAATTTTTGGTACTTGTGATTTGCATTTCACTTTTAGTCCAATTTTTTTTAAAAGTTTGAGGTTCAATCCAAAATTAAAACACCCTTTTCATTTTCAGTCCAATTTCAGCAACGCCGTTAATTTATTTACAGTTTAATTGTTAACTAAAAGGGTATTTTAATATGAGTAAATTATCGCAACCAACTAGACCCTAAACGTTAAATTAAATCATGCCAACCTATAAAACCTCTCTAATCTACCATTTTCTTATAATCAAATTACACAAGAAAAGGAAGTGGTTGTTTCTCCTCTACGCATTATTTTAATAGCCAAACACAGTTTTGCAACTAAATCCATCATAACACTAGGTTAAGAATTAAATGAAGCACAAGAGAGAAAACCTACCATCGCTTTTGGTGTGAAATTATACAATGAAATGAGTGAAACAAACAAAAATATAGAGTGATGGTTTTGGTGAATGGTGGATAGGCAGTGGGGTAGGATTGGAAATGTGGGGCATTGTGTTTGGACGGTGGAGATACATCAACTACTGTATACCATTAAACTTTTTCACTAAAATGTTTTTTACATGTCATTTCTATTTCAGCATCTAAAAAAAAAATAAACACACACACACCCCTATACATACTTCATTTTTATCCCCTTCACTTAATTCTTCTATCGAGTGTCAACCATTTCATTTTTATAAACACACCTCTAAAAATATAGACAAATGAGTGTTTGGTTGGATTTCGTAATAATAATAATCAAGGTTGCAAAAATCGTGAATCGGTAGTCGGGCGGTCGACCACCTTGTAGCTTATAATCGGTCTAGGGGGGATTAATCGGTGATTAATCTGAGTGGCATTTTTGGCAAATTTTGGGTATTTTGACCAAGTTTTGTGTATTTCTGGCGAGTTTTATGTATTTCTGGCAAAAACTTTTCCAAAAAACAACTTGTAATAGATTTAAACAGTTACTATAAGTGATCAAAATAAATTTACAGTGAGTTTAGGTATTTTCGATAAGATTTGTAGGTTTCCGGCACGTTTGAACACCATTGACCGTCGTTGATCGCCGTTGACAACGGTTGACCTATTTATTTGACTTGGTTACATAAATCGGCAAGGGGATAAATTTTTGAATAAGTATTTAATGTCTTTAAAGTAACAGCATAAAGCTTTAGGGTGTATCTTGCAGCTCAAACTACATATATAGAAACTAAAACTAGGGCTAAATAAGGGAGTGTTAGTTTAAGCTACTTTTGGGCTTATGAGCTTATTTGACTATGCTTATATCTCATACGCTCATATTCTCCGGCTTATTTACAGACTTGTGAGCTTATTATGACTTAAAGATGAAAGATAAGCTCATAAGCTAGAAAAAAACCGGATAAAGAAGAGCTTATGAGATATAACCCAAACCAAATAAGATCATAACGACGGCTAAGTTTAAAGTTTCACCCGAGCAACCTCCAATAATATAATTCAGTCCATACTTCAATTCTAATCACCATCCCAATGTATGTAAAAGTAGTTAACATTCCCACAGCTAGGACAGGTCCAGTCATCTTCTCTACGAGTCTACGACCACCTAAATCATAATCACGACAAATTAATACCACATAATAAACTTATGGGTCCCTGTCTAAACTCACAAGACAAATTTTATGCACAAGTATTTATAGGCTTTAGAAAAAAAAATGCAAAGCTTTAGGGTGTATTCTGGAGCTCAAATTAATAGAAACTAAACTGGGGCTAAATAAGGGGATGTTTGTTTATGCTAATTTTTAGGCTTATGAGCTTATTTGACTATGCTTAAATCTCATACGCCCATATTTTCCGGCTTAGATTCAGACTTGTGAGCTTATTATGACTTACAGATTAAAGATAAGCTCATAATCTAGAAAAAAGCCGGATAAAGAAGAGCTTATGAGATATAAGCCGAACCAAATAAGATCATAAGCCCAAAATAAGCTTAAACAAATCCCCCTAAGTTCAAAGTTTCAGTGAGCTTATGGTAACCGCAGAAACATGAAGACGAAGACGAAGACGACGACATGACTTTCAGACCCATACTGAGCAACTGCTGGACAACTCTGGACCTTCTTAAACATGTCCTAGTACTCACTGGTACAGTAGATACATAAACACATATTAATAAAAAATAAATTAAAAAAAATAGACGGATGACCATGTGCTTCATTATAGCATAATACAAAGCAAGGTTATCAACAAACGATAAAGTAAACTGGAAAAGAAATAAATTGACTAGAAAGTATTTCCGCTTTACATTCATAGGGACTGTTACCATGCAAAAACATAACTTAATAAAACATTGGACAAAAACAATACATACCTGATCATCGTTTTCTTCTTGTGTAGGGGAATTTTGGGATTCTAATGGTTTGTCTGCACCGTAGTTCTGTCGGTTACATTTGGTCCTAAAAGGATAGTTTATGTTGTTACATTTCTCACACTTACAGCTCCCTTCTGGCATATCCGCTTCTGAAACAAAATAAGATACATATATATGATTCAGACTCGAACGTCACTAACAGGTAACCAAATATATACATGAATTACTTACGGGAACTCTTGGCTGGCTTTGCAACCTGCATATTAGCGTCATAAAAATAAATTAGAATGACACGTTATATAAAACATAGCTAAAAGCTTCAATGTGTCAAAAATAAAGCTGGTATAAAGATGGCATCTCACCTGAGATCCTGGTTTAGGTGTGTTGCATTTCCTCATGTTACAGACTGTTCTGAAGGAGAAATTGACATTTCCACATTTTGGGCATTCCCAATCATTTTCTCGTGTTCCATCTGTAAGAAGCAAGTGCAACAATGAAAAACAGATCATAAATTACAATCATCTGCTAGTCTGTGTTGCAGTATATGAATAAGTTAGATATAACATACCTTTCTTTTGAGATGGCTCTTCTGGGAAAAATCCAGGCCGAGGTCCCTACAAAAATTCAAAAACCAATTGATCAATCAATATAGCATCACATGTTTATATACATGTTGTTAACATAGGGAGTAGGTGAACGAATAATCAAATTTACTCGTTGCAATTAGGGGGTGTTTATTGCGGCTTATATTGCCGGATTCTAGCCTATTTGGTTTTTGGCTTATATATCATATAAGCTCACTTTTTGTGGATTATTTTGAAACTTTTCGATAAACCATAAGCCGGCTATATAAGCCGAAACAAACACCCCCTTAGTTGATTGATATAACAAAAATTCAGACATACCATGGCAGCCTGAGCATTGGGCAGCCGCAAACCGAATTGTTCCATCAGCTAAGGTAAACCATACAACGCACCTGCAAAAAAGATGTAATTCCAGTTTCAGCAAGATGTCACATAGTAGCAAGTAGCGGTGTTAATCGGGTCAAGTCAAGTTGGGTCGAGGCTAAAAATATCACACCCGAACCCAACCCTATTTGAACTCGGGTTCGAATATGAATAAAATGGTTATAAAATTGCCTATTTGTTCTTATTTAGATAGATAATTTATAATAAACCATATTTAAAAAAAAAAAAAAAAAAAAAAAAAACGTATGCAGGTAAAACAGGTCGACCCGAACCCGAGTTAGCCAAAAATATCTAACCCGATACCCAACCCTATTTAGCATCCGGGTTGACCCAAACAAACCGAATAAGATTATTGAACAAAATAAGTATCAGAACACCATAACTTAAACAACACACGCTAAACAATAAAATAGCCAAAATCAACCAAAAACACTTACCAGTTCCTATCATGGGCCCACCTGAATAAGCAGGTGTGGCAGAGAGTTGCAGAGGACGTAAGGGTTCCCTCCAGGCAGACGACTGTTGTAGTTGTAACGATAAGCAGAACCATCATACGGAGGCATAGATGTTCCACTGAAGGGAGAAGCAGCATAAGGTGTTACACCCATATACATTGAAGAGGGTGCACCAGAACCAGCATAAGGAGAAGATGAGGAGTAGCCTTGTGGGGTCGGCATTAGCCTTGGAGCAGATTTCTGTAAAACAAACATTTCGTTGAAAGACAAATTAATAAAGATGACTAGACTAAGGATCAAATGAGAAGAAAACTTAAAATGAGAAGGATGGGAAATAATTATAACTACATATTTGAGATGCATCGACTTGAATTAGATGCATATACATATATTAGATGCATTTCATCAAGTTAGGCGAATCCTATATATTTTTCGTCCTCTGCGGGTCAAATTTGTTGTTAGTACTACTTTGCATCGTTTTCATTTCAAAATCACTTTCGAAACTAATTGGGATGCATCTAAATGAATAGAGATGCATCTAAATCAAGTCGATGCATCTCAAATGTGTGGTTATAATTATTTCTCATCCTTCTCATTTTAAGTTTTCTTCTCACTGGATCCTTACCCAAGATGACTATAGGACAAAATACACATCAGCAAAAGAATATATGATAACCAAATAACTTAAACTTAATTTTACTCATCGTTACCAAAACTACCAAGAGCAATCAGTTTCTGAAATCTGTTGGAACTCAACTAGAGAAACAAGAGTGAGACTGGTCCTGTAAACACCTATTTTCTTAAAGCCATTACCGACAGCTAATGTGATATATGTAATAAACGGATAGTGTAACTTACTGAGTTATGATCAGCTGGTCTTGGCTGTGTACAGTTGCGCATATTGCAAGTTGTCCGAAAAGAAAAGTTGAAATTCCCACAGCTAGGACAGGTCCAGTCGTCTTCTCTACAACCACCTAAATCATAATCACCGCAAATTAACTTACTTGTCATCTCATACAAAGTAAATATGACTAAGGAGTAAGTGTCATCTCATACAAAATAAAATTATGGGTCCCTGTCTAAACTCACAAGAGAACAAATTTTATGCACAAGTATTTAAAGGCTTTAAAAAAAACGTAAAACTTTAGGGTGTATTTTGGAGCTGAAACAAATAGAAACTAAGTCGGGGCTAAATAAGGGGGTGTAAGTTTAAACTAATTTTTAGGCTTATGAGCTTATTTGACTATGCTTAAATCTCATACGCCCATATTTTCTGGCTTATTTTCGGACTTGTGAGCTTATTATGACTTAAAGATGGAAGATAAGCTCACAAGTTAGAAAAAAGACGGGTACAGATGAGGTTATGAGATATAAGCTGAACCAAATGAGATCATAAGCACAGAATAAACTTAAACAAATCCCCTAAGTTCAAAGTTTCACTGAGTAACCTCGAGTAAAATTGTCAAGCCCAAAAATACATACTTCTAATTCTAATCACCATCTGGATGTATGTAACACTAATATGAGTATATATCAATAAATTTTCACAGCCAATTAGACCCTAAACGTTAAATTAAATCCAGTCAACCTCTAAAACCTCTCTAATCTACCCTTTTCATATAACCAAATTACACAAGAAAAGGAAGTGGTCGTTTCTCCTCTAAGCATTATTACAACATCTAGTGAAACACAATTTTGCAAGTAAATCCATAAAAGATACAGTATGCAGTAAGGCCGAATCAACCATCATAAAACAAGCTTTGAAATTATATGAAGCATGAGAAAGAGAGCAACACAGAACGTACCATCGGTTCTGGCACATTTGACAGCTGAGGAGTTTTTGTCATCAATCTAAAATTCACAAAACAAACATAATAACACACATTAATATCGACAAAATATACCAGTAGCAACTTCAGAAAAAAAAAGGCCCTAACATCTCATATCCGATCAATAACAAAACTGATCTAGATAAAAAAAAGTAACAAACAACAATTCCAATGCATAAAACACATTGTTGTTAGTAATAAGCTGTTACAGGTCTTTTATCTCCATCTTCCAGGATCGAATGATCAAGCAACATCATGTATTCATGCAAACAGAATCAATAAATATAGATAAAGAAGATTTGGGATGAACCCATAATAAACTTGATATTGATAATGAATGGGTTACATTTGTTTACAGATTCCTAAACTATATATACTGTATGAAACGATGCTTTCAAGAAGAGTCACACCGTTTCCTTAAAAGTAAACGACACAAATTAAAACTAAACGTTATAACCCTAAAAGAAAACGTTATAATGTTTCCTAAATAACTGCCTTCTATTGGGTTTGATGGCCTGCGTATTTACAGCCCATGACAGAAAGTTATGCAGGCTTTTATTCTTGACCCATCTTGTTATCCTTTGGCATGTTAGACATTAGAAACGTCCAACAGTTCCCCCCTAATGTCGATATGCCAAAGTATTCTTCAATCTTCAAACCTGCAGTCCTTCATCTTCTTTGTCATAGCCTTCTTCATTCCTTAAACTTGATCTTCATATTTTAATCTTGATATCTTCATGCTTTAAAATTTGAACCTTGAATCTTATAAACTCTAAAACTTGTTTTGCAATTCGACATCTCTTTCTCTTCAATTCTTGAACATGTTTTTTTTTTTATTTCTTCTTCTTAGTTAACCACCGGGTTGATGGTGTAACTATTATTTCTTTTCTTCTCCCAATTTTAACAATCTGACTTCGTATTCCACCGGTTTCGGATCGATTTTGATTTCAACTTTACTAGTATCGGATCAAAATGATATCAACCTTCAACTATGATTAATTTGATATCAACTCTAAATAGTTTCGGATCAAATTAATCAATATTCTTGCAATAACAGTATATGGGTTTTTCGGTCGCAAAGCGAATCAAAACTAACTGTTAATACACGGGTTTCTCTAAAACTAATTGTTTCAATACCAACGGTTCTCTGGTTTTTCGGTCGCAAAGCGAATCAAAACCATAAAAAACTGTCTTAACCAAGAATAGTGAAACAGGTTTTCGGTTGCAAGGCAAATCAAACCAACTACTCTTAACCTTTTCTAATTGTAATAATTCTAAATTCCTATACTAAATAAACAATTCGAAATTGAAAAAAACTTATCTCACTGTGTTCGGTTCCGTAATTCAAATAATTTGTTTTCTTCTATCTCCTTTTTCGAACAGCAGCAAGAAAAAACTTCGAACAAACAACCACAAATCTTCTGCCTCCCTTGAATCGATTAAACCTTAGGCTCTGATGCCACTTGTTACAGGTCTTTTATCTCCATCTTCCAGGATCGAATGATCAAGCAACATCATGTATTCATGCAAACAGAATCAATAAATATAGATAAAAAAGATTTGGGATGAACCCATAATAAACTTGATATTGATAATGAATGGGTTACATTTGTTTACAGATTCCTAAACTATATATACTGTATGAAACGATGCTTTCAAGAAGAGTCACACCGTTTCCTTAAAAGTAAACGACACAAATTAAAACTAAACGTTATAACCCTAAAAGAAAACGTTATAATGTTTCCTAAATAACTGCCTTCTATTGGGTTTGATGGCCTGCGTATTTACAGCCCATGACAGAAAGTTATGCAGGCTTTTATTCTTGACCCATCTTGTTATCCTTTGGCATGTTAGACATTAGAAACGTCCAACATAAGCATGCAGAAATTTAACAAAACACACCCTAACGTCTACTTTTCTATCAATTAGAAGGCACGGTACAGTGTACAACACCATAGTTACCCCAACAGTTGTGTTATAGTATTCTTGTTAAAAATTATTGAGTGTATTTGCGTGTATGCCGTTTTTTTTGTTCTATTTTAGTAGGTCCGTTTTTAGTATTAAGAGGGCGGGTAAAATGTGGGCACGGCCGCCGGTGTTACCACACCTTATAAGCTGGTACAACAACAATACCCGATCCCTCCACGGGGTATGGGCGACGTTACCGAGGTAGGATGTAGATAGTCACACCCCTACCCGAGGGTGGGGGGACTGCTTCCGTGTGTGTATGCATATATGTGAGCAAAATATGTAGCATAAATATATGTGTGTTCCTGATCAAACATACGAATAGAAGCATATACAGTAAATAACGAACATAAAACAAATAAAAGCATGTGAGCATATAAGAAAATTTTGGCATATGAGCATAAATGTACTAAAATTTGTAGATTTATATACCTATGAGTTGCTCAATTGCAGAGGTGAGAGGACCATAAGGGTTCCCTCCGGGCAGACGGCTGTCTTGTTAAATATCTATTCTCTTACGGCCAAAAAATGATTACTACAATATGTGTAAACGGATTGTGTAACTTACTGAGTTATGATCAGCTGGTCTTGGCTGTGTACAGTAGCACATATTGCAAGTTGTCCGAAAAGAAAAGCTGAAATTCCCGTAGCTAGGACAGGTCCAGTAATCTTCTCTACGACCACCTAATATCGTAAGTACAACAAATAAATATGACTAAGAAGTAAGTCTCATTTACACGTAACAGATGTATGGGTCCATGTATAAACTAACACGGGAATAAGTAAATGCTTACACTCCCAATGCGTTTCTAACCAGTAACCATGACGAAGCTAAGATTCTGTTTTACGCGGCATTCCTATGTTTTCAAAAGGCTGTGGACGAGGTATAATTCCTTTGCTTGTGCATATAAGGCTCAAAAGTAGAATGGTATTTCCGCATACTAATCAGTTCTAAGTTGTGAATGTTTATGATGTAATAAATTGTTTCTTTGGTTGCCTGTGCTAAGGTATATTTGACCCTTGTGGCTTGTTTTTAGTTGTAGTTTCTTACTAGTCGCTCTAGGTCATCCTGTGCCATGTTATTCTTTTAAATTAGTCACTCGTTTTTTGTTGTAGTATAAGTTGCGATGGACAAGTCGCATGGCCACAATAGATGACTGATGATACAATAGTAACATTCAATCTAAGCTAAAGCATATTGTCTATACTATAAACCAAGTTAAAACACATAACACGACTTATTATCCAAGTCAAGAAGAAGCATCATTGAATACAAATACCACACATCAGCATATAGAGAAACTAAAACTAGGGCTAAGTAAGGGGGTGTAAGCTTAAGCTAATTTTTAGGCTTATGAGCTTATATGATTCTACTTATATCTCATGAGCCCATATTTTCCAGCTTATTTTCAGACTTGTGAGCTTATTATGACTTAAAGATAGAAAATAAGCTCATAAGCTAAACTATAAGACCGAAAAGAAATGAGCTTATGAGATATAAGCTGAAAGCCCAAACATAAGATTAAACAAATCCAATTATAAGCTCATAAGCTAAACTATCACAACCAATTATAAGGGAATGCTTGTTTAAGCTAATTTTTAGGCTTATGAGCTTATTTGACTATGCTTGTATATCTCATATGCCCATATTTTCCGGCTTATTTTCAAACTTGTGAGGTTATTATGACATAAAGATGGAAGATAAACTCATAAGGTAGAAAAAAGACGGATAAAGAAGAGGTTATGAGATACAAGCCGAACCAAATAAGATCATAAGCCCAAAATAGGATTAAACAAATCCCCCAGAGTTAAAAGTTTGGATGTAAGACTAATAATATGAGTAAAGATTAATAAATTAGAGCCTAATTAAAGGTTAAATCAAGTCAACCTCTAAAACCTCTATCTCTAATCTAATCATTTTCATTTTCATATAATCAAATCACACAAGAAAAGTCCTTAAGAAATAAAAGTAGTTTAAGAAATAAGAGAAAGAGAAGGTACCTTCATTTTCTGTTTACTCGACCATCGCTTTGATCGATATCAGTCAAGTCCCCTGCTAAAACTGGAGAGTGTCAGTGAGGTGATGTCTATCTTACAAAAAAATTTGCAAATCATGTTCCTGACCGATCCACTCTTTGCAAATAATGTCCTTTGGTGTTACTGTTCATGCAAAAAAGATTTTTTTTGCTAAAATTAGCTTTGTGAAATAACTATTTTACCCTCGCCTACTAGAGAGAACTTTTTGCAGCAACAACACTTTTTTAAAGTTGCTATTCATTTTCTTTTTCACTTCCCACCACCACCACCACCCACTGTGGATACGCAACACCCCATTTTCAATTAACCAACATCCGGTTTAGATGTGCAATAGAAGATTTGGTATCAAAAGTCAACAGCTTTAGAACAGATCATTCACCCCGGCTACACAAATGCAATAAATGAAAGATTAAAGGATAAGATGTTATAGAGATATTTTAACTTTATATAACAAATGGAAACTATTTTGTTGGTACTATTATCATCAACTTGATTGTTGTGAATCTTTTCGTCCATCATCAGATATATCAAATCATAATAAACAAAATAAAATTAAACCAATTTTAAAAAACCAAGATTAATAAATTATGACAACCAATTAGACCCTAAACGTTAAATTAAATCAAGTCAACCTCTAAAATTACACAAAAAAAAAAAAAAAAAAAAAAAAAAAAAAAAAAAAAGGGAGAGAGGGAGAATGATGGTTTTGGTGAATGGTGGAGGATTGTACGGTGGAAAAAAAATGATATATAAGCTGAAAGCCCAAACATAAGCTTAATCAAATCCAATTATAAGCACATAAGCTACACTATCACAACGAATTATAAGGGAATGTTTGTTTAAGCTTATTTTTAGGCTTACGAGCTTAATTGACTATGCTTAAATCTCATACGCCCATATTTTCCGGCTTATTTTCAGACTTGTGAGTTTATTATGACTTAAAGATGGAAGATAAGGTCATAAGGTAGAAAAAAAGCTGGATAAAGATGAGCTTATGGGATATAAGCCGAACCAAATATGATCATAAGCCTAAAATAAGCTGAAACAAATGCCCCTGAGTTTTTACATTTCACCTGAGTAACCTCCAATAAACCGATTGATGTAAGACTAATAATATGAGTATATATCAATATATTATGACAACCAATTAGAGCCTAATTAATTAAACGATAAATTAAATCAAGTCAACATCTAAAACCTCTCTCTAATCTAATCATTTTCATTTTCATATAATCAAATCACACAGGAAAAGGAAATGGTCGTTTCACCCCAAGTCCTTATTACCATCATAGTAGTTTAAGAAATAAAAGAAAGAGAAGGTACTTTCATTTTTGGTTCTGGCACGTTTGACGGTAGAGGAGTATCTGTTTACTCGACCATCGCTTTTATCGATATCAGTCAAGTCCGCTGCTAAAACTGGAGAGTGAGGTGATGGTGCGGATTGGAAATGTCAGCCGTTGATTTTGAAAGAGTGGCATTGGACGGTGGGTATTAAAGTCAACTGTTTGACTGATAACTAAAAGAGTAATTTTTGTTGTTTTTAGTAAACTGCAAAAAATGTCCCTAAATTTTGCCAAAAATGCAAATAATGTCTATCTTACAAAAAAATTTGCAAATCATGTTCCTGACCGATCCACTCTTTGCAAATAATGTCCTTTGGTGTTACTGTTCATGCAAAAATGATTTTTTTGCGAAAATTAGCCTTGTGAAATAACTATTTTACCCTCGCCTACTAGAGAGAACTTTTTGCAGCAACAACACTTTTTTAAAGTTTACTATTCATTTTCTTTTTCACTTCTCACCACCACCACCCTCTGTGGATACACAACACCCCATTTTCAATTAACCAACATCCGGTTTAGATGTGCAATAGAAGATTCGGTATCAAAAGTCAATAGCTTTAGAACAAATCATTCACCCCGGCTACACAAATGCAATAAATGAAAGATTAAAGGATAAGATGTTATAGAGATATTTTAACTTTATATAACAAATGGAAACTATTTTATTGGTACTATTATCATCAACTTGATTGTTGTGAATCTTTTCGTCCATAATTAAACCAATTTAAAAAAACCAAGATTAATAAATTATGACAACCAATTAGACCCTAAATGTTAAATTAAATCAAGTCAACCTCTAAAATTACAAAAAAATAAAAAAATAAAAAAACAAAAAAAAAAATAAATGAAGCACAAGAATGAGAACGCACTATCGGTTTTGGTGTGAAATGAATGAAACAAACAAAAAATGGAGAGGAGAGTGATGGATGGTTTTGGTAAATGGTAGAGATTAGAGTTGATTGAGTGTGTTTGGATGGGATTGTCACCGTGGCAACTACTCTATTTGTTTGTAAAAAAGTTCATTCTTTTTCTTTTTTGTGATCAATAATTGACACATTAATTTGTTGTAAGAATGTACATAGTTGTTCAAAAAGTTGATCAACTATACTTAAGAAGTGTTTATTTTTCTCTTCACTTAACTACATGTAATACAAAAAGTAACTTTTATTGAGAGTGAAATAGTAATGATTTTCAAAGGGTAGGAGGATTGGATGGCGGAGATTAATCAGAGTCAAGTGTTTTTAGATGGGATTGATAGCGCGTAGCAAATATAAAAGAAAATACATGAATTATTTGTTTGTAAGTTCAATGTTTTTCTTATGAAAAATGATTCTTAAGGCTAAGCAGTAAGCTTATTAATATGTCTAATAATTTGATTGGTGAATCTTAAAAAATGATTGGTGAAAATTTAAAAGGTGTTTACTTTTCTCCAATTCTCTCTTAATTGAGATAATTGTGAGCCCAAAACACTTATTATTATCTATATCTATACTACTTATAAAGCATTTAGCACCCTCTCTCCTAATAAATTTTAAGATTTCCTAAAATAAAATTTAAGTAAGTACAATTAGTTAAGCTATTAGTATAACCATCTAATACAATAAATTTCAACCATTTGACTTTTCAACTCCACATTTAATGTTATGAAGAAAAAAAACACCCCCTACATAAAAGATACATGTTAATATGCTTATTGTACAAGCTAATCAAACATATAAATCTTCATACAATCAATATAACTTTACCTTTTATATTGTATACATGATTTTTAAAACTGGACCGTACAGCGAACCAATTCCCCAAACGGTTCCCGATTTTTGGTAGTTTTTTGTGGTTTAGTCCGGTTCAGCTGGCCAGTTCTGGACCAACTGGTTCCCGGATGAACCGGCCAATCCGGTTATCAAAACATTTGTTGTATACATCTTAACTCCATAATATTATTATCATTTGTCACGAAGAACATATAATACATTACTCGCATAAAATTTTATTTACAGAGTACCCGCCGCCGCAACGCGCGGGTACCCTGCTAGTTATTTTTAATTGAGAGACTCACAAATGTCTCTTTCTTTCAATTAAGAGGCTAATTAAGACATTCAAGGGTAAATCACTTAATTTAATAAACAACCCCTTACACCATTACTAAATATTGGGAATAAGTGGTGGCATGACTTAGCTCCTAACGAATGAACAAATATGTAGTCGAGGGCACTGTTTAGTTTTTAGGAAAATGAATTGTAGGCCTAAAAGTTGAACCTAAAGTAAAACCTAAAAATGTGATTGGTGGATTTAAAAAATTGATTGGTAAAAAATGATGAGAGAGAAAAAGTGTATAACACTTGCACAAATTGAATGAATTAGGTCTATTGTTAGGTCTCTTTATTAGGCATGAATATCAACACTCTAGTTTTTATTACTAGAGTAATAGCAATCCTGACCTCTTAGTGTAAATTTATTCTTACTCCGTTTTGGTTAATCACAAACTTGAGTTTTGTATGGGTATGAATTGGGGCGTCATTAGAAAAGTGATATGCTCAGTTTACTTCCATAACGCTACAAAACCTAAAGGTATCTGGAATACATAAGTATTAGGAACGGGATGTGTGCCATCTGCACCCGACCTCATCTTTATGTTGTAACATCTTGGATGGGTACGGCTGCTCTTTGAATAAATGTTTGTAAGGGTGGGAAAATGAGCGGGTCTTGCAGCTTGTGTAACGGGTCAAAATGAGTACATTTTTGGTATTGATCAGGTTGGCCCGGAATGTATTTTTCCCAGTTTTATTAGAATCCCCCAACAGATATTAGCGTGCTAAATATGATTACAGAAGTTATGCTTTAGTTTTTTGAATAAAATTATTTAGGAGCTTATAAGCATTAGGTATTCATTTTTGCCACGTAGGACCCATTGAGATAGTTATTATGCCTTTAACTATATTAGTCTAGTATTCATGTTAGCTTGCCATATGGCGAATATTGGCAAGAAATCATTCATCTGGCTACCGGAAGGACTCCGACAAATAGACTGTAGCAACCAAAGCTACAAGTCTTCTTGAAGAGTTATTTGATCAAAATCTTATGTTGCAAGTTGCAACATCTTGGATGGTACGGCTGCTCTTTGAATATATATTCGTGAGGGTGGGAAAATGGGCGTGTTTGGCGGCTTGTGTACAGGTAAAAAAGAACATGTTTTATAAGGATCAGGTTGGCCCGGAATGTTTTTTGTCCAGTTTTATAATAATCCTCTATCGATGTTATCGTGCTAAATATGATTACAAAAAGCAATGCTTTGTTTTTGCTATAAGCATGCGTGATATTATATAAGTTGTTTTGGTCACACATTCAAACTCGAAAAATCATCTCCCACACAACTCAACGATTAGACATAGACCAACAATGGGTCAAAAAACAACCAGACTTGAAACTGCAACTAATAAAAAGGAATTACAAGCACGTCATTGTCAAACGATCATGTTGGATTCATCTTCTTCCCCTGTTGCTGCTTCATTGAACACGTACTGGCTTTGATACTCCATCAAGTACTGTGTAGATCAAACAGCTCATAAACTCAGCTCACATCTTCCATTTCCACAACCTTCCCTTTCGTCTTCTGACAAGCCAATGCAGCTGATGTGATCAAGTTTATGGCATTTCTCAGAGATGTCTCAGTCTCAACCCCAATTTTTGTCAACAAAACCTTTGTATCATCAAATATGTCAACATCTTCCTCATGACACCTTATATCAAGAATCTTGCGAATTTCGTCTTCTGATTTGAATCCTGTGGGGGGATTTGTAGATTGTGCCTCGAATAGTTTTGATTCCTCGGTTATTGGCAACAAGTATTGGCGCTATGTCGTTTTCTAAATCCCGGTTTAGGAATGAAAAACATTCAATATCAAGCATGTGGACTCCATCTTTGAACAGAACACCAGGAATGATCTCTGCCTTTCCTTCCTCTCGCCACTCTGTTCCCTCTCTCCGATGTCATCCGTGAAAAGAGCAAGAAAACCCTGTGTTCTGCATTTCATAACAAAAATAATTAAGTTTTCAGAAAGATCAAGTAGCATGGTTACTTTGACATTTCATCATAATCCAAGTTATTTCATCATGCAAAAGTTCACCGGCTCCCCCTGCCCCATAGACAAAAGAAACTACCACTGACAATTGCAGCGAGTGTAACTTCAAAAAACAACACTACTTCAGTTATTCCCCAATGTCCCATAGTCTAACAACAGCTGATTCAGCCATAACCATCAAAAGTTCCAACTAATGCATATTCCCCAGTGCCGAAATGAGGCATCTAACTTCAAAGCATCCTAACTGTAAAGGAAATAATCCAAATTCCTAATTTCAACCAGACAATAATATGTACCTTTGCGAATGGGCATCTATGCTCTTATCAGTTATATTACAGTTATTAGCATGAAACACCAACCTACATTTTCATTTGTCCCATTTTCATTGGTCAAACAAATCTTATTAAAACCAAGACAAGTATTTTGACGAAAATGATGCAGTAATTCTTAAGAAAATGTCAATATCAGAGGTTACAAGATAACCAAAAATCAATATTACAGGTCGCAAAAGTCATCATTTTAACGACACACATGTTTGTATTTTGTACGCAAAAAAACACTATATTTACCAAAAAAAAACACGTGAGCCTCTACAAAACAAGTTAAAGAACAGAAACACCCTAATGCGATGCACAATCAAAAAATAGAAGCATCAGTCATGACTTAGAGAAAATGGCACTTTTGTTCATAGCAAAGAAGAGTCCTTTTAGATTTCAAATCAGTTTAATTATAAATTTTAAGTCACATGTGTTGAAGGCGTCATACCAAATTAACGAACAATGTGTCATATAATCAACGCAGTTGTAACCTTAATACACTACTCATGAACCCCAAACATAGATAACACCTCTGTAGGCAGAATTTTAAGAGAGCGCACAATTGACAACAAAATTGTATACAAGCTTTCTTTCTTATCAGCTAGTAGTCAATTGCAACAAGCTAAATACCCTAACATATGAAAACGTTACATATGGTTCCAAGCATACTAGCACCAAAATCATACAGAGTCTCCAACTCGGTCGTTTTCAATGTCAGCTTCCCTGTTTTCAAAACACCCTAATTACCAAACAATTGCACAATCTGTTGGACCCATTTAATGTCTTAGACGCCAAAAGCCTGCCAGTTTCTGTCTTGGGCCAACAGACCCATTAGGCAAAAACGGTTAGCAGTTATTTATTAGGTTTTAAAGACCATAACGTTTAGTTTTAGGTTTGTATCGTTTATATGAAACGTTACAACGTTTCATCTCTTATATAAAACAAAGTAACCCATTCATATTATCAATATCAGTTATATAGGGTTCAACCCATATCTTCCTGTTCTGCTTTTATTTTGATTCTATGATGATGATGGCATGATGTTGTTATGATCAATTCGATCCTGGAAAAACCCTCACAACCTGTGCAAAACAATCTAGTGAGACATGGAGCTCCAGTGCATACTACATTATGAATCAATAGAAGCATACAACCGGAAGCCATGGGGTCATGATCACCATTCACATATTCATTATAAAAGCATAATAGTCAGTATCAAGACTATGGTTTATTGACAGTGACGACTATCATTGTCGCATTCAACTTATTATGCAATGTGGACATCTAGTGGTCCTTCAGTCTAGGGATGGCAACGGGGTTGGGTGTGTCGGGGATTGCATTTTCCATCCCCGTCCCCGATCCCAAGACCACACCCCCATCCCCGCCCCCATCCTCGTTGGGGAATAGTTCTGCTTCCCCATCCCCATCAGGTATCGGGGATCCTCATCGGATATTGGGCATTTTTAAGTTTCTTAAAAATCAACTGATATGTTATATTTTACATATCTACATACAAATTTGATACAAAATAAGACTTCACCTTAGATAAAAACCATAAAATTTTCCAAGAAAAAGGAACGAAAACAGAAACAAAAGAACAAGAAAAAGAATCAGATCTACACAAAATGAAATCTGACGAAGAATAACAAATTTTAGTTTTTCTTCTACAAACATCTTGTATTATAGTATTATATCTGCAATCAATCGATAATAACATTAAGAGTTGAGCAAACTTACTAGCTAAGTTTACTTCATATCAGTTAGACAAACAAACTTAGATACTTAACATTTTTAGCAGTACATATAAGCCGAAATTAAATGAGCTCATAAGCATACATATATGCCTACACAAACACCCCCGAAGATTAGCCCTGTGTATCCCTGACCAAGAATTTGCAGGTACCTCAACACTAGCATCAACTGTAAACACGCAGCTAATTTGAAACAGTAAACCATACCTTTAAAAAAGCAGAGCAAGTTGTATAAATTAAAGGGATAATTCCAAAAATGACCAAGTTGCTCAATCGATGTGGATTTTTGACCGGGTCAACGGGTCAAAATCAGAATTTTCAAATCCAAGGTCAAAAAACCCCATCGATTGGGCAACTAGGTCATTTTTGGAATTATCCCTAAATTAAAAGTAATGAGAGATGTTAACAACTTAACGCATACGAACACACACACATATACATTAGCTTAATTTCTATAAACACGCACACAAACATGAATCTTTATACAAACACGCACAGTAGATATCATTCTCTTCTAGAGACATAATTAATGTTTAAAGTGGTAGCTGTAACATCTAAATCCAAAATTAATTCATGTTATTTTAAAAAACCAAAATTCACATCATTTTAGCAGACAAAACGGGTACTAAACCAGGGTAGTTACTAGTTACAATGTCACTTACTGTCAAATATGAACAAGCCACGAACATCAAAAGCAATCTCAAATCCATATCCTAACAGCTGACCAACAAAATCTCAGAAACCTGAATCAAACTGAAAATCTCGAAACCAAAAACCTAAACATCTTAACTCAACGATCCAAGCTACACCCGGTTCATATCCTAAATCCATACCACATTTTCTCAAAACACCAAAATTCACCCCATTTACACACACAACATACGCATCCAACAAGGGTAGTTACACCGCCACTTATCATCAAATACTAACAAGTAGTAAACATCAAAAAGCAATCTTAAATCCATATAAAAACAATTCAAATCTTAAAAAAAAACATTCATAGACTTAGTAAAAGGCAAAAGCTCAAAAACCAAAACCCAAAAAATCAATCAGTTAACAATTAAGGCATAATCTAAGCTCCCAACAACATCAACAAATCTCAACTAAACATAAATTCAAAAAAATAATCAACCTAAACATAAATTCTAGCTTTTTCTTCTACAAACAATCAAGAGAACCTTTTCATAAAACATCTCGTGAATACTCAGTGTAAAATGAGCTAATCTATGGTTTTTCAAGTATGTATACATGTCAAGAACACACATACTTAAAGAACCATAGATTGACAGATTTTACACATACTTTAATATAACAAATAGTAACAACTCAACCATCACTTTTATCTATAGCTGTAAGTCCCCTGCTAAATGATACAATTAAAGCTAAAGAAATTGACTAGAAAGTATTTCCGCTTTACATTTATAGAGACTGTAAGCATGCAAAAACATAACTTAATAAAACATTGGACAAAAACAATACAGACCTGATCATTGTTTTCTTCTTCTGTAGGGGAATTCTGGGATTCTAATGGTTTGTCTGCACCACAGTTCTGTCGGTTACATTTGGTCCTAAAAAGGATAGTTTATGTTGTTACATTTGTCACACTTCCAGCTCCCTTCTGGCATATCCGCTTCTGAAACAAATTAAGATACATATATAAGTTTTAGAATCGAACATTAAATATAGGTAACCAATTACATATACATGAAGTACTTACTGGAACTCTGGGCTGGTTTTGCAACCTGCATTAGTGCCGTAAAAACAAATTAGAATGACACATTATATTAAAGATAGCTAAAAAGCTTTTCAATGTGTCAAAAATAGAGCTGGTATAAAGATGGCGTCTCAGACCTGAGATCCTGGTTTAGGTGTGTTGCATTTCCTCATGTTAAGGAGAAATTGACATTTCCACATTTTGGGCTTTCCCAGTCATTTTTCTCGTGTTCCATCTGTAAGAAGCAAGTGAAAAAATGAAAAACGGGTCATAAATTACAATCATCTGTAAACGCCTAATTTCTTAAAGCCAAAAAGCAATAGCTACTGCGAGATGTGTAATAAACGGATAGTGTAACTTACTGAGTTATGATCAGCTGGTCTTGGCTGTGTACAGTTGCGCATATTGCAAGTTGTCCGAAAAGAAAAGTTGAAATTCCCACAGCTAAGACAGGTCCAGTCTTCTTCTCTACGACTACCTAAATCACAATCATGACAAATTAATACCACAGAATACAATTCCATACTTCGTTGTGTCATCTCATACAAAGTAAAATTATGGGTCCCTGTCTAAACTCACAAGAGAACAAATTTTATGGACATGTATCTAAAGGCTTTAGAAAAAATGTAAAGCTTTAGGGTGCATTTTGGAGCTGAAACAAATAGAAACCAAACAGGGGCTAAATAAGGGGATGTTTGTTTAAGCTTATTTTTAGGCTTATTTGACTACGCTTATATCACATAAGCCCATATTTTCCGGCTTATTTACAGACTTGTGTGAGCTTATTATGACTTAAAGATGGAAAATAAGCTCATAAGCTAAACTATAATATGGAAAAAAAAAATGAGCTTATGAGATATAAGCTGACAGCCCAAACATAAGGTTAAACAAATCCAATTATAAGCACATAAGCTAAACTATCACAACCAATTATAAGGGGATGTTTGTTTAAGCTAATTTTTAGTCTTACAGGCTTAATTGACTATGCTTAAATCTCATACGCCCATATTTTCCGGCTTATCTTCAGACTTGTGAGGTTATTATGACATAAAGATGGAAGATAAGCTCATAAGGTAGAAAAAAGGCTTGGATAAAGAAGAGCTTATGAGATAAAAGCCGAACCAAATAAGATCATAAGCCCAAAATAAGTTAAAAGTTTGACCAGAGTAACCTCCAATTAATAAAATTGGCAAACCCCAATAAATTAGATCAAACGATGACTTGAAGCAACTAACTCTTACCTGAATCAAACGTTTTGACTACCACATCTCTAATTTTCTTCAAACTTTGACTACCAAACAGTTTTGAAGTTAAATTAGAGGGTTAGGGCTTTTAATCTTTATAAAATTTGGGAATTTCTTAAAGGGTTACTGCCTGGTTTGTGTTTGATGGGTGGTGGTTGTTAGAAATTGTTTCAGAAAGTGATAATACTGAGGAAAGAGGTTCAACGGTTGGGTTTAGTAGTTACTGTATTTTCATCTTGTTAGTTATCTTGGTATCAAAGTACCCTCTTAATTAAGGTCCACATAGTCAAACTAACGCTGCCCGTTAAAATTGGACTAAACCTGGAACGAATGTTTCAGTTTGTGACTGAATCTAAAGCTTTTTTTTAAAATTATACCAAAAGTGAAATATTCAACGAACCACAATGATAAAAAAAAATATAGTTAACTCAAACTGAATTAAAACCCTATGAATTGATTGGTATAGACGTATAGTTGATGTATTTAATTTTACATAAGTTGAAGGGTTAAAATTGTAAAAATTGTGATAAGATAAAGGGTTATTGTTTGGTAGGTGGTGGCTGCGGTGGTTCTTCGAAATTGTTTCAGAAAGTGATAATGAGGAAAAAGGTTGAAGGGTTATTTTATTTTGTTAGTATAAAGGCATGACTGTAAGAGGTTTATGAAAAGGGAATTGATTTGCACACTCAAACTTTTGATTGGGACACTCTACTGCGTGCATTAGATACTTGTATAAGGTTCACAGTGTGCTTTAACTGTTTGTACAGTTGAGTGTCCCAATCACAAAGTTGAGTGTGCAAATCACCTCCCGAATGAAAAGGTTTAAAAACTATGAAAAAGTTTATTTTTTGTTTCAACCATAGTGAACTTGTAATTTATATCTATGTGACATAAAGAGGTCCAAAATCCTAGACCTCTTCATAATTTAATACATGTGCATTATAGTTGAACATTTCATATAATTGTAAAAAGGTTTATAAATTAACGATTTGACATGTTATAAAGCTATTTAAAAGTTCTACCATTGTGGATGCTCTAATACATCAAGAGACGAACATACCCTCTTAATTAATGGTCAACATAGTCAAACTAACGGTACCTACTAAAATTGTACCAAACCTGGAATAAATGTTTCACGTTTTGACCAAATCCAAAAAGTATCACCGTTGCTCCATATCATTGACAAAATTGCTCACCGTTGGTCCAATTTCCTAACGACGTTAGTATTAGATCGTTATCTTCAGTTACATGCTTGACACACGAGGGTAGCACTATTACAAAATAGTAACATACTCGCACTTATTAAGTATGTTTACTTTAAAGTGAGAAGAATACAAAAGTTAACACTAGTATGTGGGTAAACCAATTGGGTATAGAAAATATTTACACACTTTCAAGAGTGAGGGTTTTAAAACAATTCTTCACACTTTTAAGTGTAAAAAGTGTGATGATTTTGACTTTGAAATAATTTTCTCACTTTTAAATAAGATGATTTTGATTTTGAAATAATTTTTCTCACTTTTAAGTGTGGGATTGAAGAATCTGCTCAAGGAACAAATAATAAAGAGCACCGAGGACAAAGCGTAGAGGTCACTTTAGCTTGTTGTACCGAAGTGAAATGAAAGGTAAGGTCTAACTAAACCGTTTCACAATTTTTAAGTGTGAGGATTTTGAAACAATTATTCACATTCTTAAGTGTGAATATTTTTCAAATATTTCACGGTTCATAAAATGTAAAGAAAGACAAATTTGTTGTACTGTAGATTTGTCTTTTCATTTTTTTTGTCCTTTCATATATTTGTTTAATATTTTTTGTCTTTTCATATTCTTTATTTTTTTGTCTTTTAATTGCTTATTTATTTTTTCCTTACAATTATTGTGTCATTGATTCCCACAAATTTCTAAGACTAATAACCCTGCAGCTCTTTGATCATTTTTATTTCAACCCAACGGATGAGATTTTGAAGCCCCTTTGACTTCCTAAATTTCCGATGGTAGCGTTAGTCGTTCCTAAGCCTCCGTGTTGTGGTGTGGAAGGTTTGGAGATAGAAGAGAGATGAGGATGAGGGAATGTGTTTATTGTTTGATTGTTATATTGGGATAAAAGGGGAAAAAAACTTTAAAAAAAATAGTTATGTCAAATCTCTATATTTGATGTGGAGCTCAAATGTCTGTCTTGGTAAACAAATAAAATTTGGCCCATTCTAGAATATTCATTTTGGTAATTTATTCTCAAATCTACGTGTTATTTTCTCAACACCAATCAACCTTTGGTAAAACACAAATGTTATTTCTATTTTTAGTCACAAAATTCTCTAATAAGGAAAAAAAAAAAAAAAAAAAAAAAAAAAAAAAAAAAAAGGAAATCAAGTGTCCCATCAAACTATAATTAGTAAGTTTTCAAATTTCAGTCTCTTTTAATATCCTAACTAAATCTCTCTATAATAACATAATTACTTATAAATTCATAAAAAATCTCAATACACAATCTTAAGAATCTATCCTATAATAACTCACTAGCTCATGACCCGTGTAATACACGAGTTATATAATTAATTATTGAAAAAGTAGTCATAATATATAAACAGATGCAATTCCTAATCACTTCTATTTCAAATTAATAAAATTCGGAACATCTCTAATGAATAGTTATTACTTTGGATTACTCATGATTGTAGGGGTGTAAACGAGCAAAGTCGAGCCGAGTACTGCCAAGCTCGAACTCGACTCGATTACTAAAACTCTAGCTCGGTCGAGCTTTGGATTTCAAGCTCGAGCTCGGCTCATCATCTCAAACTTAAGCTCGAAACTCGACTCGAGCTCGATTATTTCCACATTTAAAGCTCTTAACTCGATAAAAATTTGGCAAATCAAGCTCTACTTGACTTGATTTTTAACTAAACTCCTTCAATAAGCTTTTTAACTTTTTTTTATACCCAATAACTTATTAAGCTCTTAAAATAAGCCTACAAAGAGTAGTAAAACTTGGATCACAAATTGATCCACGGTTACTAGCTACAAGGCCAGTGACCAGGGCAATCAGTTTCTTTAGTGCGTTGGTTCTATGAAATCTGTTGGAATTCAATTAGAGGAATATAAAGCACACTTTCAAACAAAAATTCAATCGTTAGATATATCTCCTAACAGGAGTGAGAGACTGGTCTTGTAAACGCCTATTTTCTTAAAGCCAAAACACGATAGCTACAGCCATCACTACTACACAAAAGGCTATAAATACCCCCAAATAGAGACTGGTTATATAAAACCATATTCCTATGATAAAAAAACTAGCATGAATGGAAGGAACTGAGATTGGTTTTTTTTTTTAAAAAACCAGTTTTCATAATATAAAATGCATAAAAACTGGGTTTGCTGGTTAAAACCGGTCTTTTTACATGATCAAAGACACTAGTGTTTGTATAGACATCATTTTTGAAAAAACAACCGGGCTCTATTACTCTATTACTTTGGGCGGCTTAATTTTTTTTTAAACTAAAGGCGGTTTAATTTAACTTTTTAATTGAGTTGGATTAATTCAAGTTTTTCTATTCCTCTTTCATTTTCATTATCTTTTAACTTTTCACTATTTTATTTCCATTTAGCTTCTTATCTTTTTCCCTCTCTCCCATTCACAAACCCTAACCTACACAGCCGCTACCCAAAGATGATGTACACCTTCACACAATCAGTCGCTACTTCACACAAAGAAGGTATAAGTTTTACTTATTTCCAGTCCACATCTTTAGTTCCAATATCTTCAAGAACTCGGTATGCAATCTTACTCTAACACCTATTTAATCATAAATTCGAGTTGTTGATGGGGGGTTATTGGTCTGATTTTTAACACCTTCGATACCACCATAAACGGTGGTTCTAAGCTTTATTGCATAGACTTATTGCTAGCCTTGTTCATATGACCTCATACTAGCAATTATGGGTATAATATATGTATTTTTGTTCAATTTTTTTTTATCTTTTTTGAATTAGGGTTCTTTATTTGTACGGAATTAAAGTTTAATTGAATTTTTCGTATTTAAGTTTGTATGCAGTTAGGGATCTGTTTGAATTTTTGGGCTAAATTTTAGATTTTAGTTATAAGTTATGGTGTATGTATGAGTTTAGGTTTAGATCTCCTAGCCATGTAAATTATAGTATTGTAGGCATATCATCTCTAAATACTTGTTTGCCATTTTTTAATAGATATTAAAGAACATGAGGCATGGAGTTAAGTTGATCACAAAGAACATTATCTATGCTTTTGGGATCTGGTAAGTACACTTTCACAACATTGTGTATTTCGCTTCGGCTTATATCATATACGCTTTAATGTGCTCATTACATGGCTATTATGAACTTGGTTTAGGTCAATTGATCATTTAGCTAATTGGGCCATAAAGTAAACATCATTAGCACTTAATCTTTGACGGGGTTTGTTTGGGTATTAGAGTAACTCATTGTAACCTAAAACAATGTTTTGGTGCTATATTAATTACTTGTTATTAAGGGTGGAAACGAGCCGAGCCAAGTCCGAGCCTGCCAGAGCTCGATCTTGGCTCGTTTATATTTTAGAATGCTCGAGCTCTCGGTTCGAGCCTTAAAATTTGAGCTCGAGCTCGAACTCGTTTTATGATATATAAAGCTCGAGCTCGGCTCATTTGTGATGAAAAATAAAGGTCGGCCTGTTGAGCTTACTTATTCAAGCTTGTTTATCGTTTTGAGCTCGTTAACGAGCTCGTTCGTTATTTTAGATACCAAGTATGCATAAGAGGAAAAACAGTCAATTATTTTAGATACTATGTTCAAACAACCTGTAAACCAATGCAACAATATAAAATTTTTCAAACAAGAAAAATGTTACTTGTGCAATGATTTATTTTACGACGGCAATCGGAAAGAATAATGGAGTGAGTCGTTGATGAACAGATGGATATCAAAAGGTCTCATACCATTTTGGTTTAACTAAACTTATTTTAATAGATAATTAAAATAAAGATGCGATTCTAGGAAATTAGGAAAAGAAGAATAGGAAACGGCTTTAATTTGAAGAATAGATTATGAAGTTAATTTTTTCTCTCAAACTAACACATATTAAATATGTCTACATACTAATAGGGCTCCTTTAGGCTCGTGAGCCTAGTCGAGCGTTGTACATAAAGCTCTGTCTCGAGCTCGATTATTTAATGAGCTCCAATTTAGGCTTGAGCTCGGGCTCGTGCTCGTTTAGACTTGGCTCATTCGAGCTTTTTACCGATCCGATCTCGAGCTTTTCACGAGTGGCTTGGCTCATTTCCACCCTACTAGTTATTCATTTGTTTGATTAAAAATGGGCTGTAAAAGTTAACGTGAACAATGATGAGGCATATAGCATGAAATCAAGGTACTTAAATTAGTATTTTATGGAAGCATAAACTGATATGGATATTTGGGATTGCTTGTTGAATCTGCTTAGCTTTTATAGGGGTTGTTTCGGATTCCTTCTTGAAATTGCTTCTTTTTTTTTTATCTACCATTGATATAAAATCAATCTTTTTAACCCTTCAACAGACGCACTACAACCACGCACCTGCTTAAGAAATGGTGCCAAAAAAACCAGAACCTGCAAAAAAAATGTAGCCATGCTTGCCGCTCTTCTCATACCGCACGCATTCCACATTTCATCAATTCATTAATGTTGGTACTTTTTTAACAGGTTATTGATTAACTTTGAATGATCGACCATATTCCTTTTTTTAGTTTGCTTTGTAGGTACTTTTGAATTGTTGTTAGATTACAGTATGGATTTTTGGGAAAGTTAGTTAATTTGTTAATAGAATTAAGCTTGAACCTATATATGTAATAATATGCAATGGCGGAAATGGATTGAGAGACTATGTCGATACAGTGCAGATTCTTTAATTGGTTTACTATGCAGTTTTTGAGTCATGTTTTGCATTGTTTTTAGATTAGCCAATGGATGGATATGGTTTATTGCACGGTCATTAGCCTTCCTAGTATTATATATATAGGGACTGTTAGGGATCCATCATAGACTGTCGTTTGAGGCGTTGAGGTAGTTTGTCTTAAGTAATGGTCCCAAAGATTATAGCTTTTGCCTAATCTGTCTCATTTTTTGGGGTACCGATTTAACATCAGCAATGACACATGTTAAGAGCAACACAAATTTACTGGAAGAAGCTTATCTTGAACCAAAGTTGCAGCCTGAGAGGTGAAAATTAGAGTTGGAGAGAACACTTTAGACATTGCTGAAATACAGGTAACTATAGTTGTATGTTTGGATTGACACTTTTTTAAGAGGGAAAAATATATGTCTTAGAGCTATGTTACCATCCAAAATGATTTTAAAAAGTTAAATAAGTTTCACTCCTTTGTAAAGCTGTAAAAAAACAATACTTGCAGCAAGTTAAAAAAAAGACTTCATGTATGTGTCATGACTTTTAGTCAAATTAAGTTTTATTAAAAGAAACTAGGGTTCTTAAAATGTACATATAAGAGATGTTGAGACTTGAGAATTGAGATAACATAGAAAACTTCACTTTGGATTTTAAAACTAGATACACTAAATGGTATATTCAAAGTTACTCCACTTAGCCTTGTTTTATGCAAGGTTACTAAACATGATAATGTGATTGCTTAAGTTTTATGCATATGCTATTTACTGCAGAAAGAAACTTCAAGTTTTTTTCTCTATCTTTGATTAATATAATTATCTAATGAATCAAAAGTACTCCAAACATTCTCTTTACTTCATGTATAACAGAAAGCATCTAAAGGACTTTCAATTATTTGTTAACTAGGTGATACCTATTTCAGGTATACTTGGTAAAATTTGCTTGAGGTTGATTGTTCTTCGTTACTAGTTTGATAATCATTTGCCTTATGCAATTTAACTTGCTATATGCAGGATTTAGCTAAACTACTTCTGCTTCAAGACAACTATCAATAATATTTGATGGGCCTACAAGAAGGGAAGGTTTGAGAGGTCAAGAGCTGAACAAGTCGCGTATTTGGCTCTTTTCTCTTATCAAAGTTTGACACCACGGCTGGAAATATAGCACTTTATATATATTTGACACCACGGCTGGAAATATAGAACTTTGTATATATATATATTTAATTTGGATTTTGTCTAGGATTTATGTTTAGTTGAATTGACATAATATCTTAATTTACTTTGTTGATTTTGACATTGACGGTTTATTTAATCACTTTATATATATTTGATGCATATATATATATATATATATATATATCTTTATTAATAAAATCATTTCTAAAATTTTCCAATTTATTGGAAAATTTCAGAAATGATTTTTTTTAATAAAATTAATTTACCAAAAAGACAGGTTTTGAGTTAGAAACCTATCTTTTTACTCTATATAAAGATAGGTCGGATGCTTTTATAAAGACAGGTTGTAAGAAAACCGGTGTCAGTGTCCAATAAAAGTATGCTTATTTACTCTATAATAGAGACCGATTGTTAAGACAAAACCGGTGTCGATGCTTCTAATAGAGACAGGTTTCCAAACCGGTTTCTATATGTTCCGATCATGGAGATACCCCCCTTCAGAGACTGGTTCCAAAACCACTCTTCATAGGCCATTTTGACCGGTTTCTGTGAGATTTTTTGTAGTAGTGCATATAGAAACTAAACTGGGGCTAAATAAGCTCATAAGGTAGAAAAAAGGCGGATAAAGAAGAGATTATTTTTAGGCTTATGAGCTTATTTTCCGCTTTATTTACAGACTTGTGAGCTTATAATGACTTAAAGATGAAAGATAAGCTCATATGGTAGAAAAAAGACGGATAAAGAAGAGCTTATGAGATATAAGCCGAACCAAATAAGATGATAAGCCCAAATTAAGCTTAAACAAAGAGCCCTAAGGTCAAAGTTTGACCAGATTAACCTCCAATTAATAAAATTGGCAAACCCCAATAAATTAGATCAAACAATGACTTTAAGTAACTAACTCTTACCTGAATCAAACGTTTTGACAACCAAATCTCTAATTTTCTTCAAACTTTGACTACCAAACAGTTTTGAAGTTAAATTAGAGGGTTTGGGTTTTTAATCTTTATAAAATTTGGGGCTTTTGAAGTTAAATTAAAGGGTTAGAGCAGCAGGGTGGTGGTGGTGGTGGCGGATGGGTGGTGGTTGTTAGAAATTGTTTCAGAAAGTGATAATGGGGAAATAGGTTAGAAGGGTTGGGTGTGTTAGTTACTGTTTCGTTGGACCAAACATGGAGTAAATGTTTCACTTTTTGATTGAACCCGAAAAGTTTCACCGTTGCTCCATACCGTTGCCAAAATTGCTCGCCGTGGTCCAATTTCCTAATGACGTTAGTATCAGATCCTTATCTTCGGTCACATGCTTGACATACAAGGGTGGCACTATTACTAAATAGTAACATACTCGCACTTATTAAATATCTTTACACACTTTAAAGTGAGAAGAATAAAAAAGTTCATACTAGTATGCGCGTGAATCAATTGGGTGTAGCAAATATTTTTGCACTTTTATGTTGGAAGATTTATAGATAGGGTTATGGTACGGAAAAGTTACTAAAGTTTACAAAAAATTTGTCTTAGGTAATATAGTTCAGTAACCCGAGTGAACAAAATTCAAAGCTCAATAACCTAAACATTCACTTTTATAAGTTCAGTTACCTGAGTGAACAAAATTTCAAAGTTCAGTAACCTGGATAAACAAAATAAAATTATATTACGTTAGGACATATTTTTTGTAAACTTTAGTAACTTTTTCGTACCATAACCCTTTATAAATATTTTTCACACTTTTAAGAATAAGGGTTTTAAAACAATGTTTCACACTTTTAAGTGTGATGATTTTGACTTTGAAATAATTATTCTCACTTTTAATACTTAAATATGATGATTTTGAGTTTGAAATAATTCTTCACACTTTTAAGTGTGGGCGCAAAAAAAAAAAGACAAATTTGTTGTAGTGTAGATTTGTCCTTTCATTATTTTTTTGGTCATTTCATTTATTTGTTTAATATTTTTTTGTCTTTTCAAGTATTTTTTTATTCTTTACCTTTTTTTTAATTGTTTATTTATTTTGTCATTTCAATTATTGTGTCATTGATCCCCACAAACTGCCAAGGCTAATAACCTCGCTAAGAGTCAGTTTCAAGAATTTCATCTCTTTGAATGTTTTTATTCCAACCTAATCGATGAGATTTTGAAGCCTCTTTGACTTCCTAAATTTCTGATGGTAGCGGCAACATTTGATGGTAGGGAGACGTTGTTTTTAAGCTTCCGTGTTGTGGTGTGGAAGGTTTGGAGATAGAAGAGATATGAGGATGAGTGAATGTATTTATCATTTGATTGTTATATTGGGAAGGTTAAAAAAAAAAAAAAAAAAAAAAAAAAAAAAAAAAAAAAAAAAAAACTTGAAAAAAATGTTTTTGTCAAATCTATATATTTGATGTGGATTATAATATGAATATATTATTAAAAAGGTCCTCATAAAAGTGAAACAATGCTTTTTTTTTTTGAAAAAGCGATATTATTATCGGGAGTGAAACAATGTGTTTCTATATATCGGGAGATGTGTACACCAAGGTAAGTGTTTTTTTGCACATGCTAAGACTATATGGGGTAGATATGGTGAAATCACAAGCCATATGTTGGGTTTCACAAACATAACCCAAATTGAACTACTCGTAAGTAAGTGGGTCAAAATGTCTCCCCTCTGCTCATAATAAAGTTTTTGATCAGTTTATACCGTTGTGTTTGCTTTCAAAGTATGGTATTTGAAAAATCGACCATGCTTCCTATTGTTTTTTAATTTGGTTTGAAAATATTATCATGTCATACAGGTTGAAAAGAAAGCCTATATTGAAAAGTAGGCAGATATATTAATCAGTGACCATTTAGTCCATAGGTTCCAAGTCAATAGGGCCCGTTAGTTATGTCATAGGTAAACGGAAAAATGCTAAAAATTTTATGATCTGACACCCATTTCACAACTAGCATATTTTGCAGACTTTTCAATGAACCTAAGACGTTTTCCATAATAATTTCACTTAATCCACTTAATATTTAAATTACACCCCACTCAAACACAAATATACCCCACAAAAATCATATAAGAAAAACACCCACACAAACATATCACACGACTCAGTCGAGTATACAAAGTCCTAGCAAAATACCATGCAAGACGCGTCCTACCATGGTCTCCATAATAACACCAACACGTCAAAATAGTGCCAAATCAAATGCAGACGCGTCCAAACTAGTGCCATTACAGACAGTCTAATGCATCAAGACTTAACTGTCCTTGTTGGACTTTTCAAGGATAGTGTTATTACCAAGAAGCCCTTCTTTAATAAATTCTCGCAAAAACTTCTAAGTATAGTAATATTGCTATCAATCTATAGCATTTAACCTTATAATACAAAATTTAGTAAAGAATTAAATGGCAAATTTACTAATTTACCAATAATTACTAATTTCGTAAAGATATAAAGGTAAAGATATAAATGTGAAAAAAAAGCCAATATTGAAAAGTAGATGGATATATTAATTGGTGACCATTTAATCCATATGGTCCATGTCAATAGGGCATATTAATTAAGTCATGGCTAAACGGGAAAATGACAAAAATGTTATAATCTGTCACTATTTTCACAACTATCATATTTTGCGGACTTTTCAAAATACTCAATACTCAATTTCTCACACCCCATGTGAGGTTTTCAAAATTTTACGTGACTTTATTAGCCAACGATTAAGTAACACTGTTGAACTCCTAGCGCCACTCTTTTTGTGGCGTTTAGTGACTCTTATCCAAATGTGCCAAGTAAAATAAGTGTCACTAAAATTGCACATAACTGAGAAAAAAAAAATTAAACAAATAATGTTGCAAAGCATAAAAAACTTCACACATAATAACAGAAAAAACTCTCCCGAAACCTTAATCACTCGCACGAAAAAATTAAAAACTCACAAAATACTAAAATAATGTCAAAAACAAAGAATGAGTGGTTTATTAAAAATTTAAATATTTTTGTCATTTTTTGTAAAAGAAAGGTATGATAAATTGTCTTATATCTATGCTACATATAATAGAGAGATCACTCTCTCTCTCTCTAAATTTTAAGACTTACAACAAAAAAACATAATGTACAACACCTTAATGCACTTAATTTTCAGACATACATGACAAGAAGCATAATGTACATCACTTTAATGCACATATTAAAAAAACAAAACACCACATTAATGCTATTTAATGTAGTCAATTAATTAACTAATTAATAAATACAATTATTAAAACACCCATAACATAAGAAATACAAATCATCAAGCATATTGTACAACCTAATTAAGCACAATTCCTGCATTAAATATCACTAACACAAATAATAAAATATTAAAACACATTATACAATATTCAATGGGCCAAATTGGTTTGAGCCCGAACGAGCACGGGCCAAATGGGCGCGGGTATAACATCCCGTAAAATTTTCCTACGATTAACATATTATTACAACATAAATTAACCATTTTTACCCATAACAATTTTTCTTTTATATATATGCTTGACAATCATAACATTTTAACGATACTCTAACTATATCAAAAGCCTATATACCACAAGTAATTCAAAACGTTTATATTTAATAAATATACCTTTCGATAAATTAACCAAGTACGATATATATATAAAATTCCCTAGCTCATTAAAAACTTCCTAATTATGTACTTGAGCCTCAACCAAAACACACGACACCAAATCAAACCTTATAAAATAATATAATTAGTCTATCCAAAATCTTATACAACTTATATCCTATCTCTACAAATACATATTTTATCCAATACAACAACTTATATAGACACATCGACATACATATTTTTCATTCTGTTTCTCTTCGTAATAAATCACTATTTCACCAAACGGACTCCATAATCTTTCAAATTCTCTTTTCATTTGAACTTCTTGAGCAAGTCCACTAGGCCACATTACAACATGAACCGTAATCCATTTATATTATATCTTCTTATTTTCAGTCACTAGTAAAATTCACCATGCTCGTTCCTCTCACATTTTCGACATACAAACACACCCCTTTTATTTATTCGACCACATGTATATATCTATTTAACGTACATCTCATTTCCTTCAGTTAACCCTTCTCTTGCGAAACGTATTTTACCTATTCACATAAAGAGTTTCAGCCAATGCAAGTACACCCAAGCCCCTTTTCTTTCTTGTTCCCTTCTCTTGGTCGACTAGGTTAGATCAAGTAAATCTTTTAACATGTATAATGACAAGTCACTCATCCTTCCTCACTCGTATATTGCCCTAGAAACAACCCAAATAAACTAGAAAAGATCAAGAAATGGTAAGACTTATCGTAAGTTTCCTATGCACCGCCTTTGCTCCCCAATGAACATAAACCAACAAGAAGCATTCTAGAAACTGTCAAGAATATTTGGACACATATCTTTTACAATCTCTTGCTCTCAATTGCTATTCGATCTCCATTTAGGTAACATGTAAATCGACTGCTCAAATCCCACCCTAAATCTTCCACCTCTAGACCTCCCCAATCAAGAGACATGCGTACACATGTTTTCTGCTCCAACTCGCCATTTGTCCAAACCTTAACTCATGTATATAGAAGAAACATGCTTATCAACGGGGAGGCACACACACAAACTCATCACATTCCAATACTCTCTAAACTTCTCCTCAAAATCTTTTATACAAGAACCGATCTTGATTCATAAGTGGAACCTCTAAACAAGCTATACACCATCACCTTACCACATCTCAGCTATCGCTAAACCAAACGTAAACATAAAAGACTCAATCACGAACCACCAACAAAACTCACATAATTACTCACTCTCTTTTATTTCACTGTCGAGAAGGAAGGAGCAAGAAGACTTAGGATACTATTTTAGATGCTAAAGTTCCCTGCTACTTTAGTACAAGTTGGGTTCGAAAGCTATGGAAGCTTTGAAGTAGATTTGCTTGCTTCCTCGTTCATCCTGGTCATGACTGTTCTCGATCATATGCACTTCGTACCTCTACTCATCCCAACCATCTGGTGTCGTAAGTTTTCCTCAACCACTTTCCATCTTGTTGCTTTCATTATGCATGGCTATTAAGGAACTCGTGGGTTACAAAGGTTACTTAAAACCTTACTGTTTCTCCACACACAAACTTAACATATTATGGTGGTGCTTGTGTGGTAAAATTTTGCTTCAACTTGAACTAATAAAGAAATAAAAACTAGAGCTTACTACATAATCGACACACTCATTTCTTATCGAGATTTTACTTCTAAGTAATGAAAGAAACATGTAAACATTAAGTGTTAACTCTTGTTATGGGTCAAAACCCACTGTGATCGCAGACCACAGTGGAGTATCGCGATGTGATTCGTCAAATGTTATACCCATGTCATATGGCATATTTTGCGCTCATTCAACCTAGCCTTGAAACACAAACACTAAATTTGTAAAACTTGGAATACTCGTATACACATGAAACAGTTTTGAAATGAAAGATTACATGCAACATTCTGTAGTCATTAGAACAAGATTAAATCAGTCACTAAACCATTAAATAAACTTGGAATGTATAGAATAATGCAAGTGAACCTTTGGCTCAACTGGTTGGGGCGCTGGGTTGTTAAACGACAGGTCCTTGGTTCGAATCCTGGCAAGGACAGTTTTAACATTTTTGTTATTTTTGAAACTTTAACCTTTTGGCAGTTTTAATCCCTCACTTTCAAACACTTATCACAAAACTAGAAACTAATATAATTGTTGACAATTTCAGTCCCTTGACTTGGACCAACTTAACAATTTTTCTTAAAAGACTTTTATAAGTTTTATAACTTATATAAATTTGTACATTTTAAAACCTCCAACTTTAGCTCACTTGACCACTTTCATCTAGATAAATATGTCTAGCACATGTCTTTATTTAGACGACAATGTTTTCATAAACTATAAATAATATATTTGTCTAAATATATTATTTGCACACAACTTCGATAAATATAGACATTTATACCAAACGAAATTAATACTTTACGTCCTATATTTATCCTCAACCAACTTTTGTAAATTATGCAAATTACTATTTATGACGAGAATATAAACATTAAACGATACAAACATTGACCTTTTGAGCATAAATCATTTTGACATCTAACTTTATGTCAAAACACTATTCTCGATAAGTTAAACTTATCCCAAACTCCTATAATTATTCAGGTTATCTCGTGAAGTCATTTCACTTCTGACGTTACTTATTCTCTGTCTACTATTCCATTCAGGTGAGTCATAGCCCCTACTCTTAATTGTTTTATAATGATTTATAAACGTTTTTGGGGGAGATACATGTTTAAATATTGTTTTATACTTTTACAAGTACTCATTAACTATTTACATATTACTGTGATTTCATAGCCCACTCTTTAACTATTTTCCCGTGGGGAGATACATGCTTAAAACTCGATCACAAGTCTTTTATACCGGGTATTGAAATACCGTCAGGCCAATGTTATTTGCTTAAGTTACTATTGCCAAAAGTCCCTCGATCATGAACCTTAATCACTTGAAGGGTGAACGTAAATAAATGTGGATAGTACTATTAGTGATTGACAATCCTCGTTTGGTTGTTAGAGAAAACACCAGGCGCACTTTATTGTTCTTATTATAGGTTATTGGCAAATACCTATCTTGAGGGCCTACTACTTACCGTCATAACTTGAGATTATGATTGGCTGTTAATCGTTAAGTATCATGAGCTTAAGGCAATAACAGGAACATTGAATTAAACTTATTGATTGTACGTGATTACAATACATTCTTAACTTGTGATTCGAAACTCGTGTTAAATGGATTTATAAACCAATTACTATTTTTGATGTTGACCCGGTGAAGGGCAAACCAACGGATTGATTTGTGTTGATAAGGAAATCACTCTTTTTCTAATTAACGATTTAAACTATAAACTCTATGAACTCACCAACCTTTGTGTTGACACTTTTTAGCATGTGTTTATCTCAGGTAACTAAACAAAAAGGAACTTGAAGGCACGGAGTGGGCTTGTAACCCGGCATGGGCTTAAATAAACATTTTGACATATTTTAAATAAACTTGTTGTTTAAATAATGAAACATCTTGATGTCTCGAATATTTGGTATTTTGAATGAATTAAACTTTAAAGCGTCACTTTTGTGTCGTTTTCTATGATTGTGACAAAGATCCTCGAAGTAACACCCAAAAAGTCTTCCGTTGACATTTTAAGTCTTCCGCTGACGTGACGATTTTGGGGGTGTTACAGATTGGTATTCAGAGCCACGGTTATAGAGAACCAGATGTTTTTAAACATTGGACTATAACCACACTTTAACTGGACCATTTTTACAAAATACCACTTCATGCCCTCCGTGCCTACATTCCAACATCTGGTAGAAAAGTTACTTCTCATTATTTCTTACTTATATAACTTGATATATGCTTACATGTTATGATTATGCTAATGACTTACATTTACTAATCGGGATTATTACAAATACCGTGTCCTTATATTTTCATCCGCCAGAAAATTTTGTGACTTTTAGATGGTTTATGCTACAAAAACACTCTAGTATATTAATATGTATATATATATATATGCCCCCCAACTATTTTGAGTACTATACCAATCCTCCTTAATTACCTCGCTCTCATCTTTATAGATGCATATGACATACTCTTTTCGTACTCTCGGAAAAATCTGCGCATTACCTTGTCGATCAGTATGGGTGTTGAGTCAGAAATTCTTAAGTAGGATGATTTACAATGTCTTTATTTGAATGGATTGGGACGCCTTTTTATTGAAATAAAGAGATTGTAAACCGCCGAACCATAAGTTTATACTTCGTTATTTACATTTTTTGGGACGCTTTTCTATGTAAATAACGAATTATAAATAAGTGGGCTTAATTGTATCTGAAATGGCATGCGTATGAAATCAAAGATCACTAAAGTTCATAAAACACTAAAACTTCAGCCAAAGACTCACAATTTTCTTCTGCGTATGCCTAATTTTAAGGCATTACGGCACAATCACATTTATTCGATCATGTCCTTAATCTTACATTCTGGCGATTTATGAAACCTTTTCACGGCATTGTATGTGATTACAATGGTCTCCCTTACTTCTCCGGCACTATGAGTGATATAGCGATCTCCGAACCTTTCACAACCTTACCTAAAATCCATCGAAATCTATAAATCCCTCTAATAGAAATACAAGATATGGAATTGCTAAGGAACAAACAAATTCATCATCTACAAAAGCTTGGAACCAAATACCGTGTTGTCACTTAAAACTATATTTAACAAGTTTTCTCTTTACAAAAACTGAAGTTCAGCAACTTTCTCTTCATTCAACAAGTTTCCACTTGAAAACTCTTATTATTAAAAATCTGTTAACAAGCAACTAGTTTAACGGGTAGGTTACCCTACAGATTTTAAACAAGATACTGTGAACCATGTTTATCTTCAAAACATGTTAAAATAAAAATCTTCATTCAAAAATGGAATTGTTTCTTAAGTCGAGTTAATCAAAAGGAATTGAACATAAGACAACGTAAGTAATTAGAACTACTATGACTATGAGAACTACTATCATCAAGGAAAAAGCTAATGAAGTAGTAGATACGTTAAGCTCGAAGGAAAAATTTAAAACCGCTCAAAAGATAAATCATTTGGAATAACTATTTATTCACCTCTAACCTCTCACCTTTACAACTACCTTATCTTAGAATCTCGGGACGAGATTCAGTTTAACGGATAGGTAATATAACATCCCGTAAAATTTTCCTACGATTAACATATTATTACAACATAAATTAACCATTTTTACCCATAACAATTTTTCTTTTATATATATGCTTGACAATCATAACATTTTAACGATACTCTAACTATATCAAAAGCCTATATACCACAAGTAATTCAAAACGTTTATATTTAATAAATATACCTTTCGATAAATTAACCAAGTACGATATATATATAAAATTCCCTAGCTCACTAAAAACTTCCTAATTATGTACTTGAGCCTCAACCAAAACACACGACACCAAATCAAACCTTATAAAATAATATAATTAGTCCATCCAAAATCTTATACAACTTATATCCTATCTCTACAAATACATATTTTATCCAATACAACAACTTATATAGACACATCGACATACATATTTTTCATTCTGTTTCTCTTCGTAATAAATCACTATTACACCAAACGGACTCCATAATCTTTCAAATTCTCTTTTCATTTGAACTTCTTGAGCAAGTCCACTAGGCCACATTACAACATGAACCGTAATCCATTTATATTATATCTTCTTATTTTCAGTCACTAGTAAAATTCACCATGCTCGTTCCTCTCACATTTTCGACATACAAACACACCCCTTTTATTTATTCGACCACATGTATATATCTATTTAACGTACATCTCATTTCCTTCAGTTAACCCTTCTCTTGCGAAACGTATTTTACCTATTCACATAAAGAGTTTCAGCCAATGCAAGTACACCCAAGCCCCTTTTCTTTCTTGTTCCCTTCTCTTGGTCGACTAGGTTAGATCAAGTAAATCTTTCAACATGTATAATGACAAGTCACTCATCCTTCCTCACTCGTATATTGCCCTAGAAACAACCCAAATAAACTAGAAAAGATCAAGAAATGGTAAGACTTATCGTAAGTTTCCTATGCACCGCCTTTGCTCCCCAATGAACATAAACCAACAAGAAGCATTCTAGAAACTGTCAAGAATATTTGGACACATATCTTTTACAATCTCTTGCTCTCAATTGCTATTCGATCTCCATTTAGGTAACATGTAAATCGACTGCTCAAATCCCACCCTAAATCTTCCACCTCTAGACCTCCCCAATCAAGAGACATGCGTACACATGTTTTCTGCTCCAACTCGCCATTTGTCCAAACCTTAACTCATGTATATAGAAGAAACATGCTTATCAACGGGGAGGCACACACACAAACTCATCACATTCCAATACTCTCTAAACTTCTCCTCAAAATCTTTTATACAAGAACCGATCTTGATTCATAAGTGGAACCTCTAAACAAGCTATACACCATCACCTTACCACATCTCAGCTATCGCTAAACCAAACGTAAACATAAAAGACTCAATCACGAACCACCAACAAAACTCACATAATTACTCACTCTCTTTTATTTCACTGTCGAGAAGGAAGGAGCAAGAAGACTTAGGATACTATTTTAGATGCTAAAGTTCCCTGCTACTTTAGTACAAGTTGGGTTCGAAAGCTATGGAAGCTTTGAAGTAGATTTGCTTGCTTCCTCGTTCATCCTGGTCATGACTGTTCTCGATCATATGCACTTCGTACCTCTACTCATCCCAACCATCTGGTGTCGTAAGTTTTCCTCAACCCCTTTCCATCTTGTTGCTTTCATTATGCATGGCTATTAAGGAACTCGTGGGTTACAAAGGTTACTTAAAACCTTACTGTTTCTCCACACACAAACTTAACATATTATGGTGGTGCTTGTGTGGTAAAATTTTGCTTCAACTTGAACTAATAAAGAAATAAAAACTAGAGCTTACTACATAATCGACACACTCATTTCTTATCGAGATTTTACTTCTAAGTAATGAAAGAAACATGTAAACATTAAGTGTTAACTCTTGTTATGGGTCAAAACCCACTGTGATCGCGGACCACAGTGGAGTATCGCGATGTGATTCGTCAAATGTTATACCCATGTCATATGGCATATTTTGCGCTCATTCAACCTAGCCTTGAAACACAAACACTAAATTTGTAAAACTTGGAATACTCGTATACACATGAAACAGTTTTGAAATGAAAGATTACATGCAACATTCTGTAGTCATTAGAACAAGATTAAATCAGTCACTAAACCATTAAATAAACTTGGAATGTATAGAATAATGCAAGTGAACCTTTGGCTCAACTGGTTGGGGCGCTGGGTTGTTAAACGACAGGTCCTTGGTTCGAATCCTGGCAAGGACAGTTTTAACATTTTTGTTATTTTTGAAACTTTAACCTTTTGGCAGTTTTAATCCCTCACTTTCAAACACTTATCACAAAACTAGAAACTAATATAATTGTTGACAATTTCAGTCCCTTGACTTGGACCAACTTAACAATTTTTCTTAAAAGACTTTTATAAGTTTTATAACTTATATAAATTTGTACATTTTAAAACCTCCAACTTTAGCTCACTTGACCACTTTCGTCTAGATAAATATGTCTAGCACATGTCTTTATTTAGACGACAATGTTTTCATAAACTATAAATAATATATTTGTCTAAATATATTATTTGCACACAACTTCGATAAATATAGACATTTATACCAAACGAAATTAATACTTTACGTCCTATATTTATCCTCAACCAACTTTTGTAAATTATGCAAATTACTATTTATGACGAGAATATAAACATTAAACGATACAAACATTGACCTTTTGAGCATAAATCATTTTGACATCTAACTTTATGTCAAAACACTATTCTCGATAAGTTAAACTTATCCCAAACTCCTATAATTATTCAGGTTATCTCGTGAAGTCATTTCACTTCTGACGTTACTTATTCTCTGTCTACTATTCCATTCAGGTGAGTCATAGCCCCTACTCTTAATTGTTTTATAATGATTTATAAACGTTTTTGGGGGAGATACATGTTTAAATATTGTTTTATACTTTTACAAGTACTCGTTAACTATTTACATATTACTGTGATTTCATAGCCCACTCTTTAACTATTTTCCCGTGGGGAGATACATGCTTAAAACTCGATCACAAGTCTTTTATACCGGGTATTGAAATACCGTCAGGCCAATGTTATTTGCTTAAGTTACTATTGCCAAAAGTCCCTCGATCATGAACCTTAATCACTTGAAGGGTGAACGTAAATAAATGTGGATAGTACTATTAGTGATTGACAATCCTCGTTTGGTTGTTAGAGAAAACACCAGGCGCACTTTATTGTTCTTATTATAGGTTATTGGCAAATACCTATCTTGAGGGCCTACTACTTACCGTCATAACTTGAGATTATGATTGGCTGTTAATCGTTGAGTATCATGAGCTTAAGGCAATAACAGGAACATTGAATTAAACTTATTGATTGTACGTGATTACAATACATTCTTAACTTGTGATTCGAAACTCGTGTTAAATGGATTTATAAACCAATTACTATTTTTGATGTTGACCCGGTGAAGGGCAAACCAACGGATTGATTTGTGTTGATAAGGAAATCACTCTTTTTCTAATTAACGATTTAAACTATAAACTCTATGAACTCACCAACCTTTGTGTTGACACTTTTTAGCATGTGTTTATCTCAGGTAACTAAACAAAAAGGAACTTGAAGGCACGAAGTGGGCTTGTAACCAGGCATGGGCTTAAATAAACATTTTGACATATTTTAAATAAACTTGTTGTTTAAATAATGAAACATCTTGATGTCTCGAATATTTGGTATTTTGAATGAATTAAACTTTAAAGCGTCACTTTTGTGTCGTTTTCTATGATTGTGACAAAGATCCTTGAAGTAACACCCAAAAAGTCTTCCGTTGACATTTTAAGTCTTCCGCTGACGTGACGATTTTGGGGGTGTTACAGCGGGCCAACTGGCTCGAGCCCGAATGGGCACGGGCAATTCTTGATATTCGTAAATTTATTATCAAAAAGAACATAATAAACTAAAATACATGATTCATCGAAAATTTTATTTCAAGATACACATCACCACAATGCGCGAGTACCTGCTAGTTACATATGAATATTGAATGACCAAATAATTATTTTAGGCTATCAAAGTCTTGATGGGATTTTAGATTAGTTTCGAATATTTTTAGGACTTTTTAAGTTTAATTGGTCAAAGTCGACGGCAGGTCACCGAAATGTTATTTTCCAAATTGATAATTACGTGAAGTTGGGTATAGCGTCATGTTTCTATTCTACTTATAATACTTTGTTATTGTTTATTCCAGTAAGGTGGCTTAACTAACATTATTAATAAGAAAATTGTACTTTGTAAAAAAAACTAACCATACTAATTCTTAATATTATAATATCTGTTACATTTTTTTTATTTATCACCTAAAAAGAAAATAGTACTTTTTCAAAAAAGATAATAAAAATAAAAAAATCTATCTATTGGAAAATTGATTTTAGCACATCATTTTGTCATAACAAATTTGTAAAATTTTAATTGACATAACATTCCTTGGGTAAATAACAAAGTATGCCTCATTTTGTATTAATTTAATTGTCACTTTTATAGTAAAACGTAAAATTTTAATTAACATAGCATTCTTGTGTAAATAACAAACTATGCCTCATTTTGTATTAATTTGATTATCAATTCTTTTATACAAAGGTAAAATATATTAAATAATCTGATTATCAATTTTATAGTAAACTCCCCCCCCTCTCTCTCTCTCTCTTAACTGTTAAACAAACGAGGTTTTAGTTCAGGTTGTTCTGAAAGGATGGACCTATTTGATTAAGATGTTTTGGACCTCGCCTGTTAATACTGGATCATTTTCGACCCTTCCCTGGCCACCCTCAAATGTACATTTTAGCGAAAATTGAACACCTGACTTGTGGTTCCTTCACCGTCTCTTCTCTTAGTATATGTGACAACTGGCAAAATAGGGAGCCATTTTTAAAACCCGCATTACATTAAAAATTATGATTTTGGAATTTTTTGGAAAAGTTTATTGTGACGAGATGTTTTATGAACGTTGGAATGTATTTTTGATCGTACGTTTATTATGAGGATTTATTATTTATTTATGGTTTGGTTTGATTCGTTCGTGATGATTTATTTTGAGATTGTTACTTTGGCACTACATTGACTCCGGCACTAGGTTAACCTAACAGTTTTTAATCATTTTTATATTGGTTTGGATATTATTATTTTTGGAATGGGTTCGGTTTGAGAAAGTTGATTTGGTTATTTAAGGTTTCGGGTTTGGCCGTATATTTACACCGGGCTACTTAACCCACCACACCTCACACTATTATTATTATTATTATTATTATTATTATTATTATTATTATTATTATTATTATTATTATTATTATTATTATTATTATTATTATTATTATTATTATTATTATTATTATTATTATTGTTAAAAGGTGTGTTTTTTTTTTAATAAGAGTAAAATACATGAATCGTCCCTGTGAAGCAACACAACACACCACACCCATCACCAACTTTATCTCTCTCTCTCTCTTCCTTTGAAACACAACCATCGCCGCACCCTAATCACCACCATAGCACCACCACCGCCGCCCATACATCAAATCTAACACCACCATCTTAACCATCTTCTTCCGATCTATCTATTGGTGCAAACCACGCGCGATTTGGACCACCCTAACACCTATTTCGAATTAAAATCACCACCAAATCTTTATTTCTTGTCTTGGTTTTTGAAGATACTTTCGGGTTGTCTTGGAAATCGAAGGTAGGATGTGTTTGGCTCGTATTTTTGGTTCGAACCGTGACCTAGGGTCACGGGTTTGGTTCTTTTTGGGTTTTTCTTGGATAATAACACAAGATTCAAATGGGTTTTTGATGAAAATGAATTAAAGAAAAGGTTTGGTATCTGGGTTTTGTATTGTTTCGATGGGTCGAGGTTCCACCGAGAGATATAGCTCTCGGCTTGGGTTTGGATGTGCCATCTTTGGCCATTTGATGATTCTTGATTGTATTGGTGCTTGATTATGATGTTTGGTTGTTTATGGTTATGATTTGGTCGACCTTTTGGTCGTTTGGTTTCTCGGCCGACACCCCATTGGGGGCTTTTTGGTTCGGTATGGCTCAAAGGAGCTAGCCGAGACCTATTGGTCTCGGGTGTGACTCCCGTATCATGTTTCGGGCTTATTTTTGACCCGGGTTGACTTGGTAACTCAACCCGTAACTTATTTGGTTTTCGGATATATTGTTACTTGTCGGTTTATTATTATTGTTATTGTCGTGGTTGTGATGTTTTGACCACGGTGCTTATTGGAATATTATTTTGGACTTGAGTGGCATATTTGGGTTACGAGATATTTTGGAGATGTGTTGACGAGTGTGGAATTGGGGACCGATTGTGAGACGGTCATTAGATGACGGAGATAGGTTAGTTGGGTGCCGTAGTCAGACCCTCATGTTGTAGCACGTGGATATGGGATTGATTTGGACGGAGATGATATATTTATTTTTAACTTGATACTTATTTTGGACTTGGACTATGAGCCGAGAGTCATGACTCGGACATGTGACCAAATTCTATGACTCGATAAACATTTATAAGTCAATATTAAAAATAATACTCGTAATACTATTATTAAGAATATAATCGTTTATATACGTATATAGACGTGTTAAACGTATATATATATATATATATATATATATATATATATATATATATATATATATATATATATATATATATATATATATATATATATATATATATATATATATGCGTATATTAATAATAAGACGATCACGAGTAAACGTTATAATAATATAACGATAGTTATTATGCTATGCAAATAGTGTAATAAATGTCGGATTATTGTTATAAATAATAACTATATATATATAATGGCGAAATAATAAGTCGGGTAAATAATAATTAAAAACGTGATTTTGTTTATAAATTAAGAAACTTATCGAGTTATACGAGTTGTGGTTATTTAAAGTCCAAGTGGGCTTTTGTGTTGTCACGGATATATGACGATTAATATAAACATGTTATATAGCAAGTGACTTATTTAATCGACGGATTAGATCGAGTTATTTGGTCATATAAAATGAGTATATTAATGGGCATCGTATCCCACGACGCCCATAGGATGTGGTATATGTTTTAGGGTAATAAATTACTATGTATCTCGTGGAATTTGGCCGATTCGACGATATATATAGGGAATTTATAGGACTACGATATATACCAAATAGAATTCTTTTTGCTATGTGCTTTAGGTTGGGTGTAATTTTGGAACGATATATTACGTAAATAAATATGGGAGATTACCAAATCGACGGATTTGATAAGCTTCGATAATTATTTAAATAATATGTTGGGCTAATATTAGACCTATAGTTGGTTTATTATTTCGTTTGTTGTGGCTTTTTGGTTTGAGTTGTGTCAACCCTTCACCCATATGGATACCAAACGTCGAATTTCAAATTAATATGAAGTTAATTCGAGAAATGGATATTTTTGGAAAGTAAAACGGAATACGTTCGGGAATGGGAATATTTGATTTTGAGGAAATGATTTATAAACGAGTTTGATATTGTTAGGAAGTGCCGAGTCTGTAGTCGCCGTTACGTGAGTTGCTTGAGTTTGCTTACGTCTTTCTTCTATCGGTTTCTTTTGAGGATTTCTGGACTTGAGGTGAGTCATAGCCCCACTTTTACTCTTGAACTCTGTTTTCAATACTTGGGGTGAGAAACGTGCAAATATTTTATGTGGACTATTATCGCTTTATCTATTTATTTCAAAACTTGATATGCTTATAGAACTAGGTAGGCTTATGCGAGGCCTAGTCCCGAACTAGGTAAGCTATTGATTTGGTTGTTGAGCGAGGCCTAGTCCCGAACTAGGTAAGCTATTGGATTGGTTATAGAGCGAGGCCTAGACTTGAGCTAGGTAAGCTATTGATTGGATTGATTTGAGCTATAGCATGCACCTATAGGGTTGATTTAATTTGGTTGGATGATTTTGGTTGGATGATTTTGGTTGGATGATTGAGGCCTAGTCTAGCTAGCAAGCGTTTTGCGTATATGTCCACTATATCGAATTATGACTTTAAACCTATGATCTCACCAGCGAAAGCTGACTTTTAGCACGTTTTCTCAGGTAATTAAGTGATGCTCTATGGATGCTTGGGATTGGAGGCTTGGCAATTGGCACCGGTTATGGATCTATTTTTCTAAAACTCTGATAACTATTGTGGACCTATGTTTATTTCTTTAGGGCCTTACTTTGGATAATTCTTGGGATAAATGTAAACTTTAAAACCCGCTTTGGTTGTGTTTTTCTTATGTTTACTTTATCTCGTTTTTTCATGACTTTGAATGGATACCAATCCCCGTAGCACCCCGAAAGCTTGTTGAGTCTTCCGCTGTATCAAATTTTGGGGGTGTTACAGATTGGTATCAGAGCCAAGGTTATAGAGAACTAGGTAAATAGACACCTAAACTATAACCAATTTTTATAGAAAACGATCCTCGACCATTGCCCGCCAGCCCGCCAAGCCGAAGCATCATTGTTATTATTGAGGTATTATGAGATTTTTGAGATGATTATTAGATATGGGATTCTTGAGATGATTTGAGGATTGAGATTTATTGATTTAGTGATATGATGGCGTTTTGAGGAATTATATGCGTTTTGAGGAATTATATGGCTTAATTGTTTTACGAATGATTTTAGTAATGCGGTATCTTAAATCTTTCTTGGTTATATATGATTTTGGATTATATGATGATGTTGATACCGTATTTTGAGTTCGCGGTTTAGTTGTTTTGAAACACTTACACCTACCCTACGCCGTTGTCACAGACTATGGCCTCCCGTACGCCCGATGTTGTTGAGGATATTCTTACTGCACCCGTATTTCCAGCACAGTTCACCATGGCTCCTGATGATCCTTACCAGGTTGCCATGCATTCAGCTACTGTGGCACCGACAGGTTCTACTTCAGCACCACCTGCTGCATCTACGCAGGGACCCTCATCTTCTCTAGGGCTCCCTGGTACATCGAGGCAGCTTACTCTTCACCAGGCTTTGGCTCGTGTGGCTCTACGTTTTGCCCACCGAGCTACGGCACGTATGTCGGTACGCCCTACTTCACCACCTTTACAGATAGATGCTCACTCTCTTCTGTCAGAGGCGCCACCTACATCATTGCGTCGTCGTCCTTGATCACCTACCCCTTCACCACATGGTTCACCTGTTAGGAGACGACGATTGATGAGGAGGAGGAGGAGTACGAGGGTGAGGATGAGGCTTATGACCCTCAGGAGGCTGAGCAGGGTGATGATGATGACCCTGAGGAGGAGGATGACCCTCAGGAGGAGGAGGAGATGCCCGATGATGATGATTTGTTAGTGCTGCTAGCTCAGGCTGAGGAGCCTGATTCACCTATACATCTGATTGAGCCTGATTCACCTGATCATCCGTTTTTGTTTGAGTTGCCACCTGGTAGTCCCGTTGAGTCGGATGCTCCTTCTGAGGTTTCTGCTAAGCATGCAGAGTTAGGTGAGATTGGTAGGATGTGGGCTCGGATTACTGACCTTGGTGAGAGAGTTACACGTATATCTGATCGACTTGAGAGGGTTATTGGAGAGTTTTTAGCGGATCTGAGAGTTGATATGATTGTGGTTGTGGGCAGGACGACTGAGATGAGGCGAGGTTTGATGGAGATTCACGAGCATATTGAGAGTTTACAGCGAGGTTTTATTACAGCTCAAGAGGCCGACCGCAAGTTATGGCAAAGGAATGCCGAGCTGGAGAAGGAGGTGACTGACCTCAAGAGAGACAGCGACACACATAGTGTGGAGTTAGGATAATTATGGAGAGATCTTGATGGCTTGAGGCAGGAGTTGAGGAACCTCCGCCAGCAGCGTGGCTAGATGTTTAAGCTATGTTATCTTTTTGCTTTCTTAACCGAGGAGTGTTCGGTTAGAAAAGCTAGTTATCCTATTTTGATGTATTTTCCGTTGATTACTTGTCTTGTTGGAACGATTATTATCTTTGTGTTTTCGGTAGTTGGAATGATGTTGGATCTTTATTGTATGGTTGATTGTTATTATTATATGGTATTATGTGGTTTATGGATATTGTGGAAATTGAGTTCCTATTCGCCTTATTGATGTTTTACGGTGTATTGTTGATATTCTTTCCATGACTTGGCTTCGCTGATTAAATTCTTGTTGAGCATATGATAAGTTCTATCAGAAACTCACGAACTTGTATGATGTTTCAGATCAATGGCCCCACGCCGAAACCCTGTTAGAGCTACCAGAACTGGTCCTGCAACGACTACCCCTGGTCGTCGAGGACGCCGTCCTACTCGAAATATTGAGACCCCTACTCCTGACAACCTGGACACTACTAACCGCAACAACAGGAATCAAAATGTTGATGTTCAGGGAGACAATGATCATGTTCCACTTAATGCACCTACTGTGGATCAAGCAATGATCAATCAACTTGTGGAGCAACGAGTTGCTGAGCTACTAGCTGAGTCAAATCATTCCAACAATTCTGCTGGAACATTTCCACCTGTTCGTGCTAATGGATGTAACTACAAGGAGTTTAAGATCTGTGGACCCGTTGAGTTTGGTGAAACTGAAGGAGTGGTTTACTTGGTCAGGTGGATAGAAAAGACTGAGTCAGTGTTTAATGTCAGTGGTTGTGCGGAGAATACGAAGGTAAAGTTTGCTTCTTTTACTTTCAAGGATGAAGCTTTAACTTGGTGGAACAATTACCAAAATTCGGTTGGGAGTGATGTGGCTTATGATATGACTTGGGAACAATTTAAGTCTTTGCTGATTCAGACTTACTGCCCAAGGAATGAGATTAAGAAGCTGGAGATTGAGTTCTGGAACCATAAGGTGAAAGGTATCGATATGGCAACTTACAATCGCCGTTATCGAGAGTTAGCCTTACTTTGTCCCGATATGGTTAGGACTGAGACTCAAAGGATTGAGAGGTATACCGATGGGTTGCCAGTAGCTACAAGGAACGATGTATTTCTGCTAAGCCTGCAAACATTCATGAGGCTATCGCTATCGCTCAACAATTGATGGACTCTTTGGCATTGGAAGAAGCTGAGAAAGACAAGAATGGAAAGAGAAAGAGGGATGATCACTCTAAGGGTAATGATCGTCGAAACAAGCGACAAACAACCGCTAGAGCTTATGCTATGGGAGATGGAGACAAGAAGAACTACAATGGAGACGCACCCAAGTGTAACCGATGTTACAAGCATCATTCTGGTCGATGTACTGTGATGTGCAAGAATTGCTCTAAGATGGGACACATAGCTAAGGATTGTAGAGCTCGACCACTTGCTATGGTTCAAGCTACTCCTGAAACTATGAACAAGGCTAATGTTACTTGCTATGGATGTGGAAAGAAGGGACATTATAGGAATGAGTGTAGAGAATCGTGGAACCGAGGAAATCAAGGATCGGGTGGTAATGGGTACAATAATGGAAACCGTGGAGCTGGAGGAAATCGTGGACGACAAGATAATGGGGACCAACGTGTGGAAGCTGGAGCTGCTCATGGGAGAGTGTATGCACTTGGGAACGATAGAGGAGAAGATCCGAACGTCGTTACTGGTACGTTCCTTCTCAATAATCGTTATGCTTCCATACTATTTGATACTGGTGCCGATAAAAGTTTTGTGTCCACTAAGTTTGCACCCTTACTAGAGAAACCCCCGATGGCCTTAGGAATTGGTTATGACGTCGAGTTAGCTAACAGGAACATAGAGAGGATTAGGACTATCATTCGCGGTTGTACGTTAAACTTTCTGAATCGTCCTTTCAACATAGATCTTCTACCCGTCACATTAGGGAGTTTTGATGTTATTATTGGTATGGATTGGTTGTCGAAGTATCGTGCTCATATAATTTGCGATGAGAAGATCGTGCGTGTGCCATACGGCAAGGAGATTCTGAACATACCAGGAGATAGAAAGGATTTGAGAGGCCCATCTAGATTAGCGGTCATATCTTGCACTAAATTGCTGAAGCTAATGGAAAAAGGATGTTGCCTTTTCTTAGCTCAAATTTCTAAGAAATGAGAGAAGGAGAGAAGGAAAGGTGCATTAGAGATGTACCTATAGTTCATGATTTTTCGGATGTGTTTCCCGATGATTTGCCGGGAATTCTGCCTACTAGACAAGTGGAATTTCAGATTGAGTAGATACCTGGTGCTGCACCTGTAGCACGAGCGCCTTATCGTCTTGCACCTACTGAATTGGAAGAGTTGTCGAAACAATTAGCGGAGTTAGCCGAGAAGGGATTTATAAGACTAAGTTCTTCGCCTTGGGGAGCCCCGGTCTTATTTATGAAGAAGAAGGATGGATCGTTTCGCATGTGTATTGATTATCGAGAGTTGAACAAGTTAACGGTGAAGAATAGATACCCGTTACCGAGGATCGACGATTTGTTCGATCAGCTTCAAGGATCGAGTGTGTATTCGAAGATCGATTTGAGATCGGGATATCATCAGCTTCGAGTTCGCGAGGAAGATATTCCGAAAACGGCTTTCAGAACCCGTTACGGGCATTATGAGTTTCAGGTGATGCCGTTTGGGTTGACCAACACACCGGCGGTATTCATGGATCTCATGAATCGGGTGTGTAAGCCTTACTTAGACAAGTTTGTGATTGTGTTCATCGATGACATTATGATTTATTCGAAGAATGAGAAGGAGCATGAGGAGCATCTAAGACTTATCTTAGAATTGCTCAGGAAGGAGAAACTGTATGCCAAGTTTTCGAAGTGCGAATTTTGGATTCCGACGGTACAATTTCTAGGTCATGTGATTGATAGACAAGGAGTTCATGTAGATCCTGCTAAGATTGAAGCGATTAAAGATTGGGCTGCACCTACGACCCCAACAGAAGTTCGTCAATTTTTGGGATTAGCCGGTTATTACCGAAGATTCATTGAGGGATTTTCAAAGATAGCAAAACCGTTGACCAAATTGACTCAAAAGAGTGTTAAGTACGAATGGGGATATAAGGAAGAGGAAGCATTTCAGTTACTTAAGGAGATGTTGTGTAGTGCTCCTATCTTAGCATTACCTGATGGTAACGAAGACTTCGTCGTCTATTGTGACGCTTCTCATAAAGGTTTGGGAGCTGTGTTAATGCAAAGAGAAAAAGTGATAGCTTATGCTTCCCGACAGCTCAAGAAGCACGAGAAGAACTACACCACCCACGATTTGGAGTTAGGTGCTGTGGTTTTTGCCTTGAGGATATGGAGACATTACTTGTATGGAACCAAGTGTGTAGTGTTTACTGACCACAAAAGTCTGCAACACATTTTGAACCAAAAAGAGCTCAACATGAGACAGCGACGTTGGATTGAGTTGCTAAGCGATTATGATTGTGAAATTCGCTACCATCCTGGTAAAGCAAACGTTGTTGCTGATGCTCTTAGCCGAAAGGAGAGAATTCCACCGTTACGAGTTAGGTCATTGGGAATGACTATCGTATCGCCATTACCGTCTCAAATATTAGAAGCTCAAACGGAAGCGTTGAAGGCAGAAAATCGACCTGCTGAGAACATATTTGGGATGACAGAAAATGAGAAAGGATTTGTTAAGCGTTCTGATGGAGTATTATGTTTTGGAGAGCGAAGCTGGGTACCATTGTATGGAGGAATTCGAGAGTTGATTATGCATGAGTCGCATAAGTCAAGATACTCTATTCATCCTGGGTCTGACAAGATGTACCAGGATTTGAAAAAGTATTATTGGTGGCCAAATATGAAGGCAGATATAGCATTGTATGTTAGTAAGTGTTTGACATGTTCTAAAGTTAAGGCAGAACATCAAAGACCGTCAGGATTATTGACGCAGCCAGAACTCCCAGTTTGGAAGTGGGAGCGCATCACGATGGACTTTATTACCAAATTACCAAAGACAGCTAGCGGTTGCGACGCTATATGGGTAATTGTGGGTCGTTTGACTAAGTCTGCTCATTTCCTGGCGATTAGTGAAGATGATAGTGTTGATAAACTTGCGAGGTTGTCTGTGAAGGAGATTGTTTCTCGTCATGGAGTTCCGATATCGATTATTTCTGATCGCGACAGCCACTTCACGTCAGCATTGTGGCGATCACTTCAAACCACTTTGGGGACGAGACTTGATATGAGTACTGCATATCACCCCCAAACCGATGGTCAAAGTGAGAGAACTATTCAGACTTTGGAGGATATGCTTCGTGCATGCATAATAGACTTTGGTAAAGGTTGGGAGAAATATCTACCCCTTACGGAGCTCTCCTACAACAATAGCTACCACACAAGTCTTAAAGCTACACCATTTGAAGCTTTGTATGGTCGTAAATGTCGTTCGCCTATTGGTTGGGCAGAAGTTGGAGATAGCCAACTCACAGGCCCTAAGCTTATTTTGGAAACTACTGAGAAGGTAACGCAAATTCGAGATCGACTGCAAGCAGCTAGAAACAGGCAGAAAAGCTACGTCGATCAGAGTCGTAAACCCCTAGAATTCCAGGTTGGAGACAAAGTGATGCTGAAAGTCTCGCCTTGGAAGGGTGTGATACGTTTTGGGAAACGTGGGAAACTAAATCCCCGCTACATTGGACCATTTCTTATTTTGGAAAGAATTGGGCCTGTAGCTTATCGATTGGAATAGCCAATGGAATTGAATAAAGTTCATGATGTGTTTCATGTTAGCAATCTGAAGAAATGTCTTTCGGAGGAAACGCCAATTATACCAATCAAGGATATTCGTGTGCATGAGAGTTTAAATTTTATGGAAGAGCCGATTGAGATTATGGATAGAGAGATTAAACGACTTAAGAGAAGTCGCATCCCGCTCATCAAAGTTTGCTGGAATTCGCGGCATGGGCTGGAATTCACGTGGGAACGTGAGGATGAGTTTCGAAAGAGATATCCGAAGCTTTTTACTTCGTAGATGGGTTGTTCCGAGAGAAACCCCGGGACGGGTTCCTTCTGAGGCTGGGAGGATGTGACAACTGGCAAAATAGGGAGCCGTTTTTAAAACCCGCATTACATTAAATATTATGATTTTGGAATTTTTTGGAAAAGTTTATTGTGAAGAGATGTTTTATGAACGTTGGAATGTATTTTTGATCGTACGTTTATTATGAGGATTTAATATTTATTTATGGTTTGGTTTGATTCGTTCGTGATGATTTATTTTGAGATTGTTACTTTGGCACTACATTGACTTCGGAACTAGGTTAACCTAACAGTTTTTAATCATTTTAATATTGGTTTGGATATTATTATTTTTGGAACGGGTTCGGTTTGAGAAAGTTGATTTGGTTATTTAAGGTTTCGGGTTTGGTCGTGTATTTACACCGGGCTACTTAACCCACCACACCTCACACTATTATTATTATTATTATTAAATGGTGTGTTTGTTTTTTTTAATAAGAGTAAAATACATGAATCGTCCCTGTGAAGCAACACAACACACCACACCCATCACCAACTTTATCTCTCTCTCTCTCTCTCTATCTTCCTTTGAAACACAACCATCGCCGCACCCTAATCACCACCATAGCACCACCACCGCCGCCCATACATCAAATCTAACACCACCGTCTTAACCATCTTCTTCCGATCTATCTATTGGTGCAAACCACGCACGATTTGGACCACCCTAACACCTATTTCGAATTAAAATCACCACCAAATCTTTATTTCTTGTCTTGGTTTTTGAAGATACTTTCGGGTTGTCTTGGAAATCGAAGGTAGGATGTGTTTGGCTCGTATTTTTTGTTCGAACCGTGACCTAGGGTCACGGGTTTGGTTCTTTTTGGGTTTTTCTTGGATAATAACACAAGATTCAAATGGGTTTTTGATGAAAATGAATTAAAGAAAAGGTTTGGTATCCGGGTTTTGTATTGTTTCAATAGGTCGAGGTTCCACCAAGAGATATAGCTCTCGGCTTGGGTTTGGATGTGCCATCTTTGGCCATTTGATGATTCTTGATTGTATTGGTGCTTGATTGTGCTTGATTGTGATGTTTGGTTGTTTATGGTTATGATTTGGTCGACCTTTTGGTCGTTTGGTTCCGCGGCCGACACCCCATTGGGGGCTGTTTGGTTCGGTATGGCTCAAAGGAGCTAGCCAAGACCTATTGGTCTCGGGTGTGACTCCCGTATCATGTTTCGGGCTTATTTTGACCCGGGTTGACATGGTAACTCTTCCCGTAACTTATTTGGTTTTCAGATATATTGTTACTTGTCGGTTTATTATTATTGTTATTGTCGTGGTTGTGATGTTTTGACCACGGTGCTTATTGGAATATTATTTTGGACTTGAGTGGCATATTTGGGTTACGAGATATTTTGGAGATGTGTTGACGAGTGTGGAATTGGGGACCGATTGTGAGACGGTCATTAGATGACGGAGATAGGTTAGTTGGGTGCCGTAGTCGGACCCTCATGTTGTAGCACGTGGATATGGGATTGATTTGGACGGAGATGATATATTTATTTTTGACTTGATACTTATTTTGGACTTGGACTATGAGCCGAGAGTCATGACTCGGACATGTGACCAAATTCTATGACTCGATAAACATTTATAAGTCAATATTAAAAATAATACTCGTAATACTATTATTAAGAATATAATCGTTTATATACGTATATAGACGTGTTAAACGTGTATATATATATATATATATATATATATATATATATATATATATATATATATATATATATAAATGCGTATATTAATAACAAGACGATCACGAGTAAACGTTATAATAATATAACGATAGTTATTATACTATGCAAATAGTGTAATAAATGTCGGACTATTGTTATAAATAATAACTATATATATAATGGCGAAATAATAAGTCGGGTAAATAATAATTAAAAACGTGATTTTGTTTATAATTTTAGAAACTTATCGAGTTATACGAGTTGTGGTTATTTAAAGTCCAAGTGGGCTTTTGTGTTGTCATGGATATATGACGATTAATATAAACATGTTATATAGCAAGTGACTTATTTAATCGACGGATTAGATCGAGTTATTTGGTTATATAAAATGAGTATATTAATGGGCATCGTATCCCACGACGCCCATAGGATGTGGTATATGTTTTAGGGTAATAAATTACTATGTATCTCGTGGAATTTGGCCGATTCGACGATATATATAGGGAATTTATAGGACTACGATATATACCAAATAGAATTCTTTTTGCTATGTGCTTTAGGTTGGGTGTAATTTTGGAACGATATATTACGTAAATAAATATGGGAGATTACCAAATCGACGGATTTGATAAGCTTCGATAATTATTTAAATAATATGTTGGGCTAATATTAGACCTATAGTTGGTTTATTATTTCGTTTGTTGTGGCTTTTTGGTTTGAGTTGTGTCGACCCTTCACCCATATGGATACCAAATGTCGAATTTCAAATTAATATGAAGTTAATTCGAGAAATGGATATTTTTGGAAAGTGAAACGGAATACGTTCGGGAATGGGAATATTTGATTTTGAGGAAATGATTTCTGAACGAGTTTGATATTGTTAGGAAGTGCCGAATCTGTAGTCGCCGTTACGTGAGTTGCTTGAGTTTGCTTTCGTCTTTCTTCTATTGGTTTCTTTTGGGGATTTCTGGACTTGAGGTGAGTCATAGCCCCACTTTTACTCTTGAACTCTGTTTTCAATACTTGGGGTGAGAAACGTGCAAATGTTTTATGTGGACTATTATCGCTTTATCTATTTATTTCAAAACTTGCTATGCTTATAGAACTAGGTAGGCTTATTCGAGGCCTAGTCCCGAACTAGGTAAGCTATTGATTTGGTTGTTGAGCGAGGCCTAGTCCCGAACTAGGTAAGCTATTGGATTGGTTATAGAGCGAGGCCTAGACTTGAGCTAGGTAAGCTATTGATTGGATTGATTTGAGCTATAGCGTGCACCTATAGGGTTGATTTAATTTGGTTGTATTATTTTGGTTGGATGATTTTGGTTGGATGATTGAGGCCTAGTCTAGCTAGCAAGCGTTTTGCGTATATGTCCACTATATCGAATTATGACTTTAAACCTATGATCTCACCAGCGAAAGCTGACTTTTAGCACGTTTTCTCAGGTAATTAAGTGATGCTCTGTGGATGCTTGGGATTGAAGGCTTGGCAATTGGCACCAGTTATGGATCTATTTTTCTAAAACTCTGATAACTATTGTGGACCTATGTTTATTTCTTTTGGGTCTTACTTTGGATAATTCTTGGGATAAATGTAAACTTTAAAACCCGCTTTGGTTGTGTTTTTCTTATGTTTACTTTATCTCGTTCTTTCATGACTTTGAATGGATACCAATCCCCGTAGCACCCCGAAAGCTTGTTGAGTCTTCCGCTATATCAAATTTTGGGGGTGTTACAGTATAATAGCATAATATATTTTTAATCATATACTTTTCAGATTTATTATTATTATTATTATTATTATTATTATTATTATTATTATTATTATTATTATTATTATTATTATTATTATTATTATTATTATAAAACATTACTTTCATTATAACCAAACCAAAAGGATTACAAGAAAAAAATTGGTGGGGAGTCTCGACACTAACTGAGCCCCCACGCCTTTAGCAATAGCAAAACTAATCCTACTGAAGATATGGTTTGCAGCACGCGCCCCAATGTCATGAGTGATGGAAAACTTCTGGATCCGCTTAAGTAGGGTCACCGCATCTGTCTCGAGTTCCCCTAAAGAGGAAAATGAGAAAGGGGTAAACCCATATCCCATATTTGCACATTTAGCCCCGTATTTGACCCGTTTGCGTTTTGCGGCATCAGTCACAATGCGCCCCAGCACAAAGTCAATCATGCCGGTTTGCGTGAGGGGTGACGATCCCGTCAGATCAGCACACACACATCCTTCCCTTCATCCCAGGAATAGAGCAGAATATCTGCTGGCCTTAAGACTTGCTCTCTTTCTCCACCCAACCCGATGTCGACCTCCTTGCGAGCCGAGAGTCCGAGACCCCGGATCGAGAACAGATATCAAACAGTGCATCCTGCACTATGTTGTGTCGATGTTTAACACCAATTATGCCAGTACACGATACAGCGTGGTCCTCATAAATATCACCGGTGAAAACCTTAGAGCACGCTGAGCATGGCCCCTGAACAGAGAATAGGGGAACACCTAGCCGATAACATAAAATGCACCTATAAGTTCTGGCGTTCAGAGTCTGTCCTAACCCGGATATCGGGACCACCCTAAGCCAGTCTGATGTGTGATCCTCTTTTTGCGACCTCCAGAGCGCCATTTGTCGAGGGGAAAGACAAAATGTGGATTTAACCATTTGGGTAACACGTTTGAAATATATATCTGCCAGTTTCTTCATGAGTTTGGGGGCAGCGATCTCATCTGGGTTACTCAAAAGGTCGGTCTGCATTTTCGTATTAAACGCGCACAAGGCCTCATTGAAGGGAAGGCCAGAGGTTACCACACCAGAGTATATTAGAAGCTTAGTCTGTAGCTTGGCAGTTTGGAGTCTAGACGCAAGGAAGACATAGTTCAACGTATCCCTCGCTGAATATACACCCAGCCCCCCAAATGCAAATGGAAATGTAGCCAACCTCCATTGCCAATCACTAAATCCAGGTCCAGAGGCAGTAACAATACGTTCCAAGGAGTAACGCAATGCCCCATCGAATGCAACGCGGGCACGCTCAAAGGCCCTAGGAGAGCATGTGCGCATAGAGAAATATAACTTTGAAATGTCGGCACAAGCTCGTAGAAGCAATAATTCGCATTAAGGATCCTTAAGTTTAGCGACAGCCTCCATAAGCTCGATGGTTTTGGCAACCCGTTTCATGGCCAAATCACCGCTAAACTCCAAGTCCGTACCAACGGGCCCACCAAGTAATTTAACACCGTGCATAGGGCAAACGATATTAGGTGGGAAAACACCCACAAGCCCGCTACGGGGGTCTTCTTTAGGCCAAAAAATTTCAGTCTTATTCACATTAAGGTGCAGGCCACGGAGTGGCCCATCCTCCATAATAAGCTCCAGAGCCTTCCCCACAACCAAAGTATCTCCGATGATAGTGCCATCATCTAGATACCAAGCTTGAAAAGATAGACCGAAGGAGTCTTTAACCTTACACACCAGGGGATGTAGCACTAAGGCAAATAGAAGAGGTCCAAGTGGATCACCCTGTTGCACACCTTGGTGTGACCAAAGTGTGTGTTCCCCATAATATAGTCTAGCTGGCCTGGCGTAACAAAATTCAACCTAGCGTGAAATAGCGGGGCAATGCAAGCGGACTTCTCATAACATAACCTCTCGGTCCACCAAATTGAAGGCATTTTGGAAGTCCACCAATAACATTGACAGACCCTCCTCGTCGCCTCGATCTTCAATGAACCTATTCATAGCATGAAGAATGGCCTCTCCCCCACCAGGTACCCCGACACCAAACTGGAGATCATTTAAATATCCATCTAAGGAGTGTCCAATCATAGAAGCACCTACCTTGGAGACTAAACGCCTCCAAATCGTCCCCACAACAATGGGGCGAATTCCGCCCCCACGTTTAGTCAGCGGTGTGAGAGGGGCACTAGCAATATACTCTCCCAGCAACCTCCAATTAAAGATGAAAGATAAGCTCATAAGGTAGAAAAAAGGAGGATAAAGAAGAGCTGGGTAATAAAAGTTTGACTAGAGTAACCTCCAATTAATAAAATTGGCAAACCCCAATTAGTCCATACTTGTAATCACCATCTCGATGTATGTAACTAACTCTTACCTGAATAAAATGTTTTGACAACCACATCTCAACCAAATCTCTCATTTCTTCAAACTTTGACTACCAAACAGTTTTGAAGTTAAAATAGAGGGTTTGGGTTTTTAATCTTTATAAAATTTGGGGCTTTTGAAGTTAAATTAAAGGGTTAGAGCAGCAGGGTGGTGGTGGTGGATGGGTGGTGGTTGTTAGAAATTGTTTCAGAAAGTGATAATGGGTAAATAGGTTAGAAGGGCTGGGTGTGTTGGTTACTGTTACGTTGGACCAAACATGGAATAAATGTTTCACTTTTTAATTGAACCCGAAAAGTTTCACCGTTGCTCCATATCGTTGTCAAATTGCTCTCCGTTGGTCCAATTTCCTTACAACGTTAGTATCAGATCGTTATCTTCGGTCACATGCTTGACATACGAGTGTGGCACTGTTACAAAATAGTAACATACTCGCACTTATTAAATATCTTTACACTTTAAAGTGAGAAGAATAAAAAAGTTCACACTAGTATGCGTGTGAATCAATTGGGCGTAGCAAATATTTTCGCACTTTTATATGGGAAGATTTATAGATAGGGTTATGGTACGGAAAAGTTAATAAAGTTTACAAAAAATTTGTCTTAAGATAATATAGTTCAGTAACTTGAGTGAACAAAATTCAAAGTTCAATAACCTTGAACATTCACTTTTATAAGTTCAGTTACATGAGCGAACAAAGTTTCAAAGTTCAGTAACTTGGATGAACAAAATGAAATTATATTACGTTAGGACAAATTTTTTTGTAAACTTTAGTAACTTTTATGTACCATAACCCTTTATAAATATTTTTCACACTTTTAAGAATAAAGGTTTTAAAACAATGCTTCACACTTTTAAGTATGGTGATTTTGACTTTGAAATAATTCTTCTCACTTTTAATATTAAATATGATGATTTTGAGTTTAAATATTCTTCACACTTTGTTGTAGTGTAGATTTATCCTTTCATTATTTTTTTGTCGTTTCATGTATTTGTTTTACATTTTTTTTGTCTTTTCATGTATTTTTTTATTCTTTACTTTTTTTGTCTTTTAATTGTTTATTTATTTTGTCATTTCAATTATTGTGTTATTGATCCTCACAAACTGCCAAGACTAATAACCTCGCCAAGAGTCAGTTTCAAGAATTTCAGCTCTTTGAATGTTTTTATTCCAACCAAATGGATGAGATTTTGAAGCCTCTTTGACTTCCTAAATTTCTGATGGTAGCGGCAGCATTTGATGGTTGGGAGGCGTCGTTTTTAATCTTCCGTGTTGTGGTGTGGAAGGTTTGGAGATAGAAGGTATATAAGGATGAGTGAATGTGTTTATCGTTTGATTGTTATATTGGGAAGGTTAAAAAAAATAAAAAAATAAAAAAAAAAAAAAAAAAAACTTTAAAAGAATGTTATTGTCAAATCTATATATTTGATGTGGAGCTCAAATGTCTATTTTGATAAACTAATAAAATTTAGCCCATTCTAGCATATTCATTTAGGTAATTTATTCTAAAATCTACATGTTATTTTCTAAACACCAATCTACCCTTAGGTAAAACACAAGTGACATTTGGTTGTTTATTTCTAAGGCTTAAGGAATAAACAAATAAAGAACTCGAGCATATCTCACATCTTAAGGAGATCACAGCAAAGGAAGCTGAACATGTTGATAGTGAGACGCAAAGACTTGATGTGGAGAGTAAATAAATTAATATTGATAATGAGAGAAGGGACAAAGAATTACCATAGTGGTCATTACGGAAGTTGTTTTGCTTTTTATGAAGGTATTTCACCCAATTAGAAGTGTCATATACATGAATTTGATATTTTCTAATTATGGGTAGAATAATTGGGTTCACATGACTATAGCCTTGCTCGAGCATGCTAACTTATCAAGTTGCTGATTTCCAAGAGGTGGTATATATAACGGTCGGGTTGAATTACGTGCCAAGTAGGGCTTGGGTTAGGTTACTCCGATGCTTATTCTAATTCACTTGCAACCAATGTGTTTTTTATATATTATTATAAAGGTTATAATATGAATATATTATTAAAAAGGTCCTAATAGAAGTGAAACAATTTTTTTTTTTTTTTTTTTTTTTTGAAAAAGCGACGATATTATTATCGGGAGTAAAACAATGTGTTTCTATATATCAGGAGATGTGTACACCAAGGTAAGTGTTTCTTTGCACATGCCAAGACCATATGGGGTAGAGATGTTGAAATTACAAGCCATATGTTAGGTTTCACAAACATAACCCAAATTGAACTACTCGTAAGTAAGTGGGTCAAGATGTCTCCCCTCTACTTATAATAAAGTTTTTGATCAGTTTGTACCGTTGTGTTTGCTTTGAAAGTATGGTATTTGAAAAATCGACCATGCTTCCTATTGTTTTTTAATTTGGTTTGAATATATTATCATGTCATGTAGGTTAAAAAGAAAGCCAATGTTGAAAAGTAGACGGATATATTAATCAGTGACCATTTAATCCATAGGTTCCAAGTCAATAGGGCTCGTTAGTTATGTCATGGGTAAACGGGAAAATGATAAAAATGTTATGATCTGACACCCACTTCACAACTAGCATATTTTGCGGACTTTTCAATGAACCTAAAATGTTTTCCATAATAATTTCATTTAATCCACATAATATTTAAAATTACACCCCACTCAAACACAAATATATCACAACTAGCATGTTTTCCATGATAAAAATGTTATGATCTGACACCCACTTCACAACTAGCATATTTTGCGGACTTTTCAATGAACCTAAAATGTTTTCCATAATAATTTCATTTAATCCACTTAATATTTAAAATTACACCCCACTCAAACACAAATATATCCCACAAAAATCATTTAAGAAAAACACCCACACACAAACATATCACACGACTCGGTCGAGTATCGACCAAGTCCTAGCAAAATACCATGCAAGATGTGTCCTACCATGGTCTCCATAACAACACCAACACGTCAAAAATAGTGCCAAATCAAATGCAGACGCGTCCAAACTAGTGCCATTACGGACAGTCTAATGCATCAAGACATAACTGTCCTTTTTGGACTTTTCGAGGATAATGTTATTACCAAGAAGTCATTCTTTAATTAATTCTCGCAAAAAATTTTAAGTATATTAATATTGTTATCATTCTATAACATTTAACCTTTTAATAAAAAAATTAGTAAAGAATTACCAATGATAATTTTATGAAATGAATTTAAAAGAAAAACAATAATCATAAGTGTCAAATTTTTATCTATTTATTGAATTTATTGTCACAAAAATTTAACTCGCGAAAGGTTTTAAATTAAAAAACCAAACTTAACTAATTTTTTGACGCCATCACATCACATGAGTAGTCGAGTACCATGCATGGTATTCTTAAATTATTGTCATTTTTTTAATGAACCAAAAACGCTTTCCTTAATAATTTCACTTAATCCACTCTTAATATTTAAAACCAAATTTGTACATACTTTAGTATCAAAATCATTCACCAACCTTTTACAACTAATATGCCAAGCGATCAACTTTGTTGAACATTAATTCAAATCCAAATTTTCATGCAAATCGACATATTATACAAATAACAAGGAGATAAACATAATAACAAGGTGATTTTAATAGTATGGATCAAAACAAAGGCTTGGGAAATGATGGTGATAGATACATAATTAGAATCGTGATATAAAGGTGAAAAGGAAAGCCAATATTGAAAAGTAGATGGGATATATGAATCGGTGACCATTTAATCCATAAGGTCCAAGTCAATAGGGAGTGTTAATTAAGTCATGGGTAAAGGGGAAAATGACAAAAATGTTATAATCTGACACCCATTTAACAAGTATCATATTTTGCGAACTTTTCAAAATACTCAATTCTCAATTTCTCACACCCCATGTGAGGTTTTCAAAATTTTACGTGACTTTAGTAGCCAAAGATTAAGCAACACTCTTGAACTCCTAGTGACACTCTTTTTGTGGCTTTTAGTGACTCTTGTCCAAATGTGCTAAGTAAACAGGGCCGGTAAATAAATTTGGAGTCCTCAGGCGAAAATAAAAAAGGGCCCCATCAACACTAAAAAAAACTTATAGGTGTGCGTAAAAGGTATTCATTTATAACAATTTCTTATAATTGACGTTTTATTTATTGTGACGAGATGAGTTGTATTTAACTAATTGAATTTACAAAGAAGAGACATTCGGATATATAACATAAGTACACAAACATAGCTATAAATGTTACTGGACTAGAAGAAAAGGGGACCCTTAGATTGGGGGTCCTGTACGACCGCATCACTTGCACACCCTCTTTGCCACCACTGTAAGTAAAATAAGTGTCACTAAAATTGCACATTACTGAAAAAAAAAAAATAAAAAAAAAATAAAAATTAAACAAACACCGTTGCTATGCATAAACAACTTCACACAAAATAATACTCGTAGAAAATCTCTACCGAAACCTTAATCACTTGCACCAAAATATTAAAAACTCACAAAATACTAAAATAATGTCCAAAACAAAGAATGAGTGGTTTATCAAAAATTTAAATATTATGGTCATTTATGTAAAAGAAAGGTATGATAAATAGTAATATATTACATATGAATATCGAATGAGCAAATAATTATTTTAGGCTATCAAAGTCTTGATGGGATTTTAGATTAGTTCCGAACATTTTTATGACTTTTTAAGTTTAATTGGTCAAAGTCGACGGCAAGTCACTGGAAAGTTATTTTCCAAATTGATAATTACGTGAAGTTGGGTATAGCGTCATAATGTTTCTAATACTTTATTATTGTTTATTCCAGTAAGGTGGCTTAACTAACATTAATAAGAAAATTGTACTTTGTAAAAAAACTAACCATGCAAATTCTTAATATTATAATATTTGTTACATTTTTTTACTTATCACCTAAAAAGAAAATAGTTCTTTGTCAAAAAAAAAAAAAAAAAAAAAAAAAAAAAAAAAAAAACACTATCTATTGGAAAATTGATTTTAGAACATCATTTTGTGAAAACAAATTTGTAAAATTTTAATTGACATAGCATTCCTTGGGTAAATAACAAACTATGCCTCATTTTGTATTACTTTAATTGTCACTTTTATACTAAAATGTAAAATTTTAATTGACATAGCATTCTTGTGTAAATAACAAACTATACCTCATTCTATATTAATGTGATTTATCACTTTTATAGTAAACTCTTTCTCTTTCTATTTTAACGGTAAAACGGACGAGGTTTTTTAGTTCAAGTTGTCGGAAAGGATGAACCTATTTGATTCAGATGTTTGCGACCTCGCCTGTTTAATTCCGGATCATTTTTTACCCTTCCCTGGCCACCCCCAAATGTACATTTTAGCGAGATGTGAACACTTGACTTCTTATAAGAAAACCAAAAAAACTTACCGCTAGGCCATTTGATGGTGGTTCCTTCACTATCTCTTCTCTTAGTTTAATAGCAGAATATTTTTCTTAATTATATACTATTCAAATTTATGACTTTTCCATTCTTATCATTTTTTTTGGTTTGTTTGATTTAGTTTAAAATTTAAGCTTTTTTTCAAGTTAAAATGAATATGACATCAAGTTTAGATAATATTTAGGTTGTAATATGTGTGTGTTTATTTAGGCAAAACAAGTCGTTTGAGGCCTTGCCTTGGCATGTGTCATATATGCTTGGCAGCTTGGGCATGGTTTAATTTTTTTATACCATACCAATGACATAAAATGTTAATGTTTTTTTTTAACCTTTAACGTTTTTAGGGTTAGCAATTGATTTTAGTTATGTTAATTTGAATAGATAGAGTGTGAGTGTGTATAGTTTAGGTTAGTGTAAAATATGGGTAAAGAAGAAATTATAATAAATGAAAGGCTTGTGATTGGTTAGTGGTTTTAGTCTTAAAGTTGAATTAGACTCGCAACTTAAATATTTTGTCATGTGGTATAAAGAGGTATGAAAAGTTTTACATGCATGACAAATTCTCAAATGATATTTTACCAGAGAAATCCTTTACCCAAAAAAATCTCTAAAGATTAAATAGACAAGTCTCGATGATTCATTTTTTTATCAAATTAAAAAAAAAAATCACTTTCTTCATTTTTTTAAAATTAAATATGTTACAAACCATTAATCAGTACACGAAACGAATCACATCATCGCGGCGGGAATTAAATCATTTTTCTATAAAGGACACTTCTATATATACTTTTGACGAACATTTTTTTCGAGTGAAAAATTCTGTCCCGAGAAATCACATGTGATTTTTAAAATCAAGTCAATTTGTTATTTTAAAAATCACATATGATTCAAGAAATCACTCATGATTTTTAAAATAATAAATTACAAGTGATTTTACAAATCCACATGTGATTTGTGAAATCACACATGACTTTTAAAATAGCAAATCACAAGTGATTTCACAAATCAAATGTGATTTTTCAGGGTGAAAATTTTAACATCAGAATGATTTCACAAATTACATGGTATTAGTGATTTAAGAGACAGTGTATGAATTTTAGCTATTTTATTTCGGATGCCAAACATGTGTTATTTCTTAAAAAATAGATTAACACAATATCGAGAGAGGCTTTGCTAGTTTTCTTCTACATCTTACAGATGGGTGACTTTTTTTTTTTTTTTTTTTTGAAAAACAAGGAAAATTTAAAGAACGTTTCATGCTTAGGATAATAGCATTGTCTTTTCTCTCTTCTTTGGCTACGAAGAGGAAGAAAGCAATGAAGTACAACATTAGAACTTCATTTTACAGCAACTTTGACACCGGTCAATGAAGCCCAACATGAGAAACGGAAGATAACACCGAAGTCACTAAAGCACAACACAAAATTAGATATTCCGTTGTATTTTTCTAAAAGTGATTGTTGTAAAATTCAATTCAATTCAATTCAATATTAAATTCAATTCAATACATACATGTTACGATTTACATAGCTAATACGGCCTTAATTGTTAATAAGGACATAAATGTATCATAGGGAAGTTGTTAAACGACATAGATTTATCATAGAAAAATGGATGAAACAGACCGGGTATATAGAAACCATGAAGATGTAATGTCACCAACATAAGTATTTCGAACATGTAGTCCACAATTACTTTTTATTCTCAAAGTCGCATCTTGTTTCAACTAGATGAATCACGCTGGACTAAAACACAACTTACTTTTGATTAGTGCGACGAAATCTATAGATTACCATAGTGTATTGACGAGGTCTAAGTTTGTAATTTCTTGTACTGACAAAGGCTTCGCTTTGAAAACTTTCTAAAGGAACTCACCGTTTAACATTTGAGATGAGTTTTCTTGGAACAGACTTTGGGTTTGGTTAACACGGATTATAGATTCTCCAAAAACTATAAACAAGGATAATGAAATCATAATACTTCGCAATTCGATCACAAATATTATCACAACGCAACGACTGATCTGTCATATTTGTAATTAACAAGCTCGCTTTTCTTTTAATATGTAAAAAGTGTTGCTTCAACCTAAAACAATCCTCACTATACAAACATGTTTTTGTTTAAAAGAGAACCAAGTAGGCGAACATTGTTTTTTTTAACAACGAACATTTATTTACTCCTGTAATCATACGGTGACTATTTTATGGAGATGCGTGATCCATAATATAAGGATAATGAGACATGATAGCAAGGTCAAACATACGCAACGCGTATAATTGTTGTTCTCCTACATATGTAGACCATAATTAAACGATTATCAGACGTCTGTCGGTCGTGCTCAAGCATGGCCGTGAACATACCTAGTCTATACTACATATAAAACACTTATTTTTATTCTTTTGTTGCTGTTTGCCTTTTATTTTAATTCTTAAATATGTATACCTATATCTATAGGCAAATTTGCATTTATGACACCGAAGCTGACACTTATTTCCAGCTTGACTTAATTTTGTGACATATTGCTAAAACTATGACTTTTTTTTTTCTATATTCAAGATTACTCCTATCATTGTGTACTTTAATATGTTTAATACATATTTTTGGTATGTTTAATATGTGACGCCTAACTAAGGTACATTTGTAGCTTTTGAAACTATCCATAAGTTACTAAATCTAACTTTTTTTTTTTATCTCAAATATTATTTCAAAGCAAAAACAATGAATGTGATAAAATGTGATTATATTACGAACCCAATGTGAATTCGATAAATATGACATACCATGCAACGAATTTGTCATTTGTACACACTTTTTTTTTCATGATTTTTGCAATGTGAACTTTATTTTTAAATATATTCATACTTATAAGTGTGTAAAAATTATTCACACTTATAAGTGTGATATAATAAAAAATTTCACATTTTTAATTGTGAAAACAAAAGTTCACACTTATAGGTGTGAGGAGTAATCTTTTCAATTGCACACACTTTAAAGTGTGAAAATATGTTGTAATAAGTGTGAAAAGTTAACCATTTTTTTGTAGCGTGTCTTGCTCAAGGCGAGGATAAAAAGCCAATACTTATTCATATGATTTTAAGTTAATTTCAAAAAATGAAGTGACTGCAAACAATAATTAGCTTATTTTCCTCTCGTATTTCTTTTCAGCTCATATGTGATTATACAAAGAAGGTAGTTATCATCAATCAAATCGTCTTGGTCAAGCTGTAAAGTAATTTGTAGATGACATATCAGCATCTTGAGCTCGAAACAAAATATAATAAAGGAATATAAGATAGTTTTAGTTATTGTTTATACTAAAACTTTCAGTACTATTCTAATTTATTGTTTATACTAAAACTTTCAGTACTATTCTAATTTCTTCTCTCTTTTATGGTCTCGCGATTATATGTCTTATTTCCGCCACCGTCTCTGCTTCATATGACGGTAATGAGACTGATTATCACGCGTTGTTGTCATTTAAGTCAAAGATCACCCACGATCCATACAATGTTCTAACCTCGTGGAACCATTCCTTTCATTTCTGTGACTGGAGTGGTATTTCATGTGGAAAGCGGCACAAACGAGTGACTGTTTTACGGCTGGGTTCGCAAGGCTTAGAAGGCTCGTTGTCTCCTCATGTAGGAAACCTCAGCTTCCTCCGTGAGCTTTATCTCAGGAACAACAGCTTTCAAGGAACCATTCCTCATGAACTTGGTCATCTTTCTAGGTTACGTCATCTTTATCTTTACGATAACAAATTCAGTGGATTCATTCCAACAAACTTGTCTGGTTGTTCTAACCTGAAAGTGCTTTCGCTCGGTGGAAACAAGCTAGCTGGAAGCATACCCAAGGAGATGAGTTTACTCTTGAAACTTTCTTTTCTTGCAATTCACGAAAATAAGTTAACTGGTGGAATCCCACCTTTCTTGGGGAATATTACATCAATGGAAATGTTCTCTGCCAGCGGGAACCCGTTGGGTGGGAGAATTCCAGATACCTTGGGTCATTGGAAAAGCTTGAAGACATTTGACTCTGGTGGCTGCAACTTATATGGAAGCATCCCTCATTCCATTTTCAACCTCTCACTCCTAGTTAACATTTCCTTACCTGGTAATCACCTCACTGGTAGTCTTCCTTCAGAAATTGGTAATCAGCTCCCGAATCTTGAGGACCTTCAGTTAAGAGATAACGAACTGACCGGAGTTCTTCCACCTTCTATTTCTAATTGTTCTAAATTAGGATATTTTGAAATAAGTGAAAACAATTTTAGTGGGAAGTTGACAATCAATTTTTCAGAACTAAGAGATATTTATTTAATTATATTACAGAATAACAACTTCCATGGACGTGGAGAAGCTGATGACCTGAGGTTTATTGATTCTCTGAAAAACTGCACCAGATTAGTAACCTTGAATCTTTATAATTGCAACCTTATGGGAGTGCTTCCAACACCAATAGGTAATCTTTCTGATCAACTTAGCTTTCTAGCTATAGAAGACAATCAATTATTTGGAAACCTCCCTTCAAGTATAGGTAGTCTAGTTGGCTTGACCTCTTTATATTTAGGAGATAATCGATTCAAAGGAAAAATCCCCACTACCATTGGTAAACTTCAAAAGCTACAACTTCTTAATCTATATAGCAATCAATTTTCAGGGCCTATACCACATGCCATCAGGAACTTAATCTATTTAGATTCCAACAAATTAGAAGGAAATATTCCATCAAACCTTGGGAATTGTACAAAACTAAATGAGCTTTACCTAGCAGACAATAGACTCACTAGAAAAATACCCAAACAAATTCTTCAACTTTCATCACTAACAATTTTTTTAGATCTTTCTCACAACAGCCTGTATGGTTCAATTCCATCAGAGATTAAAGACCTCAAGATGTTGAGCGGTTTTCATTTATCTTATAATAAATTATCAGGTACCATTACTAGTAGCCTTGGTGAGTGTATTAGCCTTGTAGAGTTGCACCTTAGTGGCAACATATTTGAAGGCATAATACAACCTTCGTTTAGTTCCTTGAGAGAATTGAAGGTACTCGACATTTCTCAAAATAATTTATCAGGTAAAATTCCTCAATTCTTAGACAAATGGAATTCCTTAGAATTTTTGAACCGATCCTTTAATGATTTTGAGGGTGAAGTACCGGTTGTAGGAGTGTTTGCCAATGGAAGTGCATTTTCGGTTTTGGGGAACAATAGGCTTTGTGGTGGTTTGGTTACACTTGAGTTACCCAAATGCAAGGAGATGGGTAGTAAGAAAAAAAGGTTTCCTTTCTTCATATTAGTCATTGTGATTGCACCGACGTTGCTCATCATATTATGTTGTGTGTATCTTTTGTGTAAGAAGAAAGGCAATAGTCAACCATCTCAATCTTCAGGGAATGAAAGGTTCTTGAAAGTTTCATACAATCAGCTACTTAAGGCTACTGATGGGTTCTCTACAGCAAATTTGATTGGCGAGGGTGGTCACAGCTCTGTTTATAAGGGAATCCTCGATTCTATTGATGATAAATCTGTTGCAGTTAAAGTTCTACATCTTCAAAGTCGAGGAGCGCACAAAAGCTTTATAGCAGAATGTGAAGCATGGCGTAATATTAGACACCGTAATTTGTTGAAGATAATAACTTCATGTTCGAGTACTGATTTCCATGGAAATGATTTTAAAGCGCTAGTTTACGAGTTTATGCCCAATGGAAGTGTACATGATTGGCTTCATTCAAGTGCATATACATCGAAACTGAACCTTCTTCAAAGAATAAATATTCTTAGAGATGTTGCCACTGCACTCGATTATCTTCACAATCGCTGCCAAACAACGATTGTTCACAGTGACTTGAAGCCAAGTAACATTCTACTTGATGATGATATGGTGGCTCATGTTGGAGACTTTGGTTTAGCTCGACTACTTGGTACAGACTTAAACCAAAACAGCTCATCCGGGGTTAAAGGAACAATTGGTTATGCACCTCCAGGTAATTCCACTTCTATTCCATGATGCTTATATTATTGGTTAAAGTTTGTAAATTAATTAATTGTTATTCATATGTAGAGTATGGTATCGGGAGTGAAATGACAAGTTGTGGGGATGTCTACAGTTTTGGAATATTATTACTAGAAGTGATGACCGGTAAAAGGCCGACAGATGACATGTTCAGCGAAGGTCTTAGCCTTCATAAGTTTGCATACATGGCATTACCAGATCAGGTAATCGACGTTATTGATGGTGATGCAATTGAGTTGCAAAGTTTGTTTGTTTTATTACTGCATGTACACTTTACTTTTGATTTTATTAACAAAGTTCAAGTAGATCTGACCCTTGACATCTTAGTGTATCTGCATAGTGAATATTGTTGATAGTTGTAGTCAGATTACACTAACTAAGCTTAATTTAGGTCTTGTAGTTTGTTTGCTATTAGGCCCAGTACCTGTTACAACATAATGCATGGAAACATGGACGGGTTAGGTAACGGGTCAAAAGACGATCAGGTTGAAATGTATCATTTTTAGATTCGGCTGTTTCTTGTTTACTATTAGACCATGAATGAGACTAAACAAAAGCTGAATTTTGGTCTTGTAGTTTGTTTACTATTATGCCTTCCATCTTTTTACCAAAAATGCATACAAAAAAGAAATGCTTCGACAACCCCATCCCAGAAACCTGGAGGGTGAATCTGGGGAACGTACTTTTGCTTCTGAAGTCGTCAAAAATAGAAAATTTACTTGATTTCGAGTTCATGACCCGCCACCTAAACTTAACATTCTTAACTACATGTATCAACTATGGATATTGGAAGCATTAAACAACACAGGGAGTCTGACTGATATTGGGCTAAAAATGACTGAGTTCAAACTGCTTTTAACATGTGAAGAATTTAGTTGTGTAAATGATGTTTTAACGATTTCTATGCTCTCAGTCCCGTCTGTATTCGTTACCCCGTAAGCCAGACAGAAAAAAGCGATGATGCACATGGAAAGTTTTTCGTACCTAATCCAATCATCTAACCTTACTCAACATCTACAAACAATGGAAGCTAACAAATACTGTGGAGACTGGTGTAGCACTTATTACTTAAAAGTGAAAGCTCTACGAAAGGCTCGGGATGTGAGTTATCAGTTACTGGACATCTTGAAAAACTCATGATCCGGCTGACATCATGTGGGTCGAATTGGAACGTCATCAGAAAAGCGATATGCTCAGTTACTTCCATAATGCTGCAAAACATAAAGGGATCATGAATACATAAGTATTAGGAACCGGATGACGTGCCATTTGCACCGGACCTCAGCTTTATGTTGCAACCTCTTGGATGGTATGGCTTCTCTTTGAATAAATATTTGTAAGGGTGGGAAAATTGGCGGGTCTAGTGCTTGTGTAACGGGTCAAAATGAGAACATTTTTGGTATGGATCAGGTTGGCCCGGAATGTATTTTTCCCAGTTTTGTTAGAATCCCCTACAGATATTAGCGTGCTAAATATGATTACAAAAGTTATGCTTTTTGTTACTATTTAGGAGCTAATTAGTCTGGTATTCATGTTAGCTTGCCATATGGCGAAAATTGGCAAGAAATCATTCATCTGGCTACCAGAAGTACTCCGGCAAATAGACTGTAGCAACCAAAGCTACAAGTCTTCTTGAAGAGTTATTTGACCAACATCTTGGATGGTATGGCTGCTATTTGAATATATATTTGTAAGGGTGGGGAAATGGGCATGTTTGGTGACTTGTTTAACGGGTCAAAACGAGAACATTTTTTGTAAGGATCATGTTGGTCCGTAAGGTTTTTTGTCCAGTTTTATGAAAATCCTCTATAGATGTTATCGTGCTAAATATGATTACAAAAGCAATGTTTTGGTTTTTGCTATAAGCATGCGTGATATTATATAAGTTGTTTAGGTCACACATTCAAACTCGAAAAATCATCTACCACACAACTCAATGATTAGACATAGACCAACAATGGCTAACAATGATTATAACTGGATGAAAAAGTAGCACATTCTTCATGTGGCCATCGGACATGATTAGCTGTTTCTATTGTTCTACATTGTAAATTCACACCATAAATAGGCTCAAAAAACAATCAGACTTGAAACTGCAACTAATAAAAAGGAATTACAAGCACGTCATTGTCAAACCATCATGTTGGATTCATCTTCCTCCCCCTGTTGCTGCTTCATAGAACATGTACTGGCTTTGATACTCGATCAAGTACTGTGTAGATCTTCACACATCCCAAAACAGCTCATAAACTCGGCTCACGTCTTCCATTTCCACAACCTTCCCTTTCCTCTTCTGGCAAGCGAATGCAGCTCATGTGATCAAGTTTATGGCGTATCTCAGAGATGTTTCAACACCAATTTTTGTCAACAAAACCTACGCATCATCAGATACGTCCACATCTTCCTCTTGACACCTTATATCAAGAATCTTGTGAATGTCATCTTCACTGTATGGTTGTGTGGAGATGATGAGAATGCGGTCCAGGAAATCAATTGGAATCCCATGGGGGGATTTGTAGGTTGTGCTTGTGATTCCTGGGTTAGAGGCGACAGGTATTGGTGCCATGTTGTTTTCTAAGGCACGGTTTAGGTAAGAATAACACTCGATATCAAGCATATGGACGTCATCTATGAACAGAACACCAGGAATGATCTCTGCCTTTCCTTCCTCTCGTCAGTCTGCAACCTTTGTATCAATCTGTTCCCTCACTTCAACTCGTATTTCTCCAGTATCACCGGTGAAAAGAGCAAGAAAACCTTGTGTTCTGCATTTCATAACAAAAATAATTAAGTTTTCAGAAAGATCAAGTACCATAATTACTTTGACATTTCCAAGTTTCTGCGTTTTTTTTCTCAAGATAATCCAAGTTATTTCATCATGCAAAAGTTCACTGACTCCCCCTGCCACATAGACCACAGAATTTACCGCAGACAATTGCACAAAAAGACCATCTTTGTTCTATTATCAGAAAGTGTAACATAAAAAAACAACACTACTTCAGTTATTCATGCTAGTCTAACAACAGTTGTTTCAGCCATGACCATCAAAAGTTCCACCTAATGAGGCATCTAACTTCAAAGCATCCTAACCGTAAAGGAATTAATCCAAAATTCCTAATTTCAATCAAACCTTATGTACATTTGCGAATGGGCATCTATGCTCTTATCAGTTATATTAGAGTTATTAGCATTAAACACCAACATACATTTTGTAAGCAATGCACAATCAACAAAGGGAAGCATTAGTCATGACTTTGAGAAAATGGCACTTTTGTTCCTAGCAAAGAAGAGTCCTTTTAGATTTCAAATCAGTTTAAATTTTAAGGCATCATACCAAATTAATGAAAAGAGAGTCATATATACCATGATAAATAGGAACATTGATAATCAACACAATTATAACCTTAATACACTACTTAAAGAAGAGACCGTGTAGACAAAAAACGTAAGTAAAGAATCTAGATGTCACATCTCCTGTATTAACTAGGCAACTAGCAAGATACCACAATCACCAAATCAATCTCTTTTCCTTCATAGGGATCTAGAGTATCTGATCTATCGTTATTTGAACATCAATATATCAATGAATCCAAAATCCTTTTATTTTTTCTAGTATTTAATAAGACTATTTTCAGACCATATATCTGCTATAAATATTTGAATGATCAAACTTTAAAATTAAACTAATTTACATGTTGACATGAAAACAGAGTTGTATACAAGCTTTCTTTCTTATCAGCTAGTAGTCTGTGCACCAACATATGAAAACATTACATATGGTTCCAAGCAAACTAGCATAAGATCATACACAGTCTCCATCTCAGTCGTTTTCAATGTCAGCTTCCTCATTGTTGAAACACCCTAATTACCAAACAATTGCAAAATCTAGCGAGACATGGAGCTCGAGTATATATCACATTATGTATCAGTGCATGCATAGAGGCCATGGGGTCATGATCACCATTCACATGTTCATTGTAAAAGCATAATAGTCTGTATTAAGACTATGGTTTATTGGCAGTAATGAGTGACCCCTATCATTTTCGCATTCAACTTATTATCCAATGTGGAAATGTAGTGGTCCTTCAGTCTATGGGATGGCAACGGGGTCAGGTATGTCGGGGATTGCATTTACCATCCCCGTCCCCAATCCCCAAGTCCACATCCCCATCCCCATTGGGAAATAGTTTTGCTTCCCCATCCCCATTGGGTATCGGGGATCCACATCGGATATTGGGGATTTTTAAGTTTCTTAAAAATCGACTGATGTGTTCTCTTTCACATGTCTACGTACATATAAGCTGAAATCAAATGAGCTCATAAGCACACATATAAGCCTACACAAACACTCCCTAGGATTAGCCCTGTGTATCCCTGACCAAGAATTTGAAGGTACCTCAACACTAGCATTAACTGTAAACACGCAGCTAATTTGAAACAGAAATGCATAGCAGTTTCTATAAATTAAAAGTGATATCAAAAGGAGAGATGTTAACGACTTAACACATACAAACACACACATATACATTAGCTTAATTTGTATAAACATGCATACAAACATGCATCCTTACCCAGTTGCTCTTTCCACCATCCTCAAATCCTTCATCCTTTATCATATCACCCACAATAAACTCCATAGACACACCCTTATTTCCATTCCTCTGAACACTTTTCTTCACAAAGTTTTCAATACCTCCAATAGCTCTTAGTTGAGTGTCATAACCACTAACAATTACTTCATCCCATCTGTCATCGGAACTATCAAACACTTCACTGAATTTTGGCTCATCAATAATCACTACAAGATTGTTATCATTTGCTTCTATAACCTCATCCTCTTCAATATTCTTACTAATGTCTTCATTCTGCTTCCTTTTATAAAACCAAGTAACCATACTATCATCACTAACTTCAACATCTTCTTTACATATTTCACTAAGAACCTTCAACCCAAAACTGTTAGTGATCACTCCACTTGATTCCTTTTCACCATCTTTCCATCCTCTCTCTCCTTGTCAACTTCAACAACACGTGTTTCGTGTTCATCAATAAAAGGCCTCTCACTGTTTTTATTCATTTCAAATCCATTAGCACCATCACGAATCTCAACACCACCAAGAATTTAATTTACTCAAATCTCCTCCCCTGTCGTTATCTTTAACCTCATCATCTTTTTTATCCTGATTACCTAAAGTGCCATCTGTTATCCACTTATCGCTAATTTCTAAATTTGTAATTTGTGAATTCTCAGGCTCTTATGCTTCTAAAAGACTAAGATTAGCCCCTTGTATCCCTGACAAGAATTTGCAGGTATCACAACACTAGCAGCAACTGTAAACATGTAGCTATTTTGAAACAGTAAACCATAACTTAAAAAATGCAGAGCAATTTCTCTAAATTAAAAGTGATACCCGAGGAAGAGATGTTAACGACTTAACACATACAAACATACACATATACGTTAGCTTTAGAATTGGCAAAACGGGAGGGTCAGTGTAATAATGGGTCAAAACATGTTCGGGTCAAAAGGGTAAGTTTGGGTACGGGTCGTGTTGAATATGCACTTTAGTCGCCTTTTGACCCGTCTGACCCGTTCGACCCTTTTCCTTTTTAAAACTTTTGACCCAAGCCAACCAATTCACAAGCAAATGGGTCGAAATTGCCAGCTCTAGTTAACTTTTGACCCATGAATCTTTATACAAACACGCACCATAGATATCATTCTCTTCTAGAGACATAATTAAAGCTTAAAGTTGTAGCTGTAACATCTAAATCCAAAATTAATTCATGTTATTTTAAAAAACCAAAATTCACATCATTTGAGCACACAAAAGAGGTATTAAACCAGCACAGTTGCACCGTCACTTATTGTCAAATGCAAACAAGCCACAAGCAATCTCAAATCCATATTCTAACAACTGACCAACAAAATCTCAAAAACATGAATCCAAACTCAAAATCTCGAAAACCGAAAACCTAAACATCATAACTCAACAATACCAAGCTAAACCCGGTTCATATCCTAAATTCATACCACATTTCCTCAAAACACGAAAATTCAACCCATTTACACACACATCATACGCGTCCAATGAGGGTAGTTACACCATCACTATCGCCAATTACTAACAAGCAGTTAACATCAAAAGCAATCTTAAATCCATATAAAAACAATTCAAATCTTAATTAAAACCATTCATAGACTTAGCAAAATCTCGAAAACCAAAACCCGAAAAATGAATCAGTTAACAATTAAAGCTAATAAATCTAAGCTCGCAAGAACATCAACAAATGTCACCATTATCTAAACAAAATCTAAAAAATAATAATAAATTATAGCTTTTCCTTGTACAAACAATGATAAGAACCTTTTCATCAAACATCTGGTGAACACTCAGTGTAAAATGAGCTAATCTATGGGTTTTCAAATATGTATACCTGTCAAGAACACACATACTTAAAGAACCATCGATTGGCTGATTTTACACATACTTTCGGCTAAACTTGAAAAAGGTTGAAACTTTATGTGAATTTGAGGTGGGGTATGGATGAAAGTTTGAACCAACAACATATAAGCCTTCTGTGATGGTTGCTGCGAAATTATACAAAGAAATGAGTGATGGTTTTTGGTGGATGGGGTGGTGAGAAGTGGTGGTCAGGATTGGAAATGTGGGACATTGATTCTCATGGGGTGGGATTGGACGGTGGATATTAGAGTTTGAAATTGTGTGTTTTGGATTGCCAGCGTGGCAATTGCTAGTAGATCAAACAAATTGTTAGAAATTTAACAAAACACACCCTAAAGTCTACTTTTCTATCAATTAGAAGACACCATAGTTACCCCAACAGTTGTGTTATAGTATTCTTGTTAACATTTTTTTTTTTTTTTTTTTTTTGGAACAGAGAATTTTATAAAAGAAAAAAAAGTCTACAAATTTTGTGATAGTATCGTTGAATTTTTTTTAATCAACAATAATGAATTTTCTATAAATGATACGAAAAGACTGTTACCTGCACAGCGTGTCTTGTGATAGGATATAAGTAGAGTGTACACCAGAAAAACTAATGAACTTGCAACTTTTATAACCAAACTTCAAAAAGATAAAGTCTTTAGATATGTGGTTCTTATCTTGATGCAGAACAAGGTAACGTACATTATATTAGCTTCAATCATGCCTAAAAGATACTAAGACATACTGTATATGGATAACCATATGCTTAACTTATCAAGTTATTCATTATCGAAAAACCCCTTATTCCCCCCAAATAACTAATAAGCACTTTGGCATAAGCTTACCCAGCCTGTAAGTTCTTTATACAAGCTTACCCAAACACCCCCTAAATCCCATATGATCTCACTAGTATAACACATAATAGTCCAAATAAAAAGTCAAATACATCATTCCAATGTAATAAACATAAGTCCCCACCTAATAACGATTTCCTCTCAGGCAGGCCGAAGAAAACTCGATCTTTCCCCGGCAACTACAAACACCAACATCAGTTTCCACTGACTCCAACGTGTCCCTCATCTTATCACCAAAATCAAACACTTTAACACCTAACAACAAACAAAAACCTTTACACTTAAAGCTATGTTTGGCAAAGCTAGCAGTAAGTAGTTGTTTGTTTTACATAAGTTTAAAACAACGTAAAACGTCAACGCGTCTTTTATTAGCATTTTAAAAAGAAGTGCTTAAACAAAATCCAAAAGGTAAACGCGTCTATACTATAAACCAAGCTAAAACACATAACCAGCCCACATAACACAACTTATTATCGAACTCAAGAAGAAGCATCATCGAAATATGAATACCACACATCAGCATATAGAGAAACTAAAACTAGGGCTAAGTAAGGGGGTGTTAGTTTAAGCTACTTTTGGGCTTATCAGCTTATTTGACTATGCTTAAATAGTTAAATCTCATACGCTCATAATTTTTTCCGGCTTATTTTCAGACTTGTGAGGTTATTATGACTTAAAGATGGAAGATAAGCTCATAAGCTAGAAAAAAGCCAGATAAAGATGAACTTATGGGATATAAGCCGAACCAAATAAGATCATAAGCCCAAAATAAGCTTAAAACAAGACCCCTAAGTTCATAGTTTTCACCTTAGTAACCTCCAATTAATAATATGAGTAAATAATTCACAACCAATTAGACCCTAAACATTAAATAAGAATGAGAACGTACCAACGGTTTTTGGTAATGAAATGATACAATGAATGGAGAATTAGTGATGGTGTTTGATGAATGGTGGGATTGGACGGTGTTTGGAAAGGTTGTGTGTGTGATGGGGATTGCCAGCGTGGCATCCTCATTGTTTGGCATCCTCATTGTTTGTTTTGTTGTCACATTAATTAATTTGTTGCAAAAATTAACATAGTTGCGCAAAAAGTTGATCAAGTATACTTACTCCATTACTAAATATAGAAAACGAGTATTTCAAGTCACGCGTTGTGCCATAGTGTTATCACTTGGTAAAAAAAATAAGTTACTAAGTTCTACAAGAAAATAGTGTATAATTTACTTTATAATTCAATCAATCCAAGCTAAACCCGGTTCATATCCTAAATCCATACCACATTTTCTCAAAACACCAAAATTCATCCCATTTACACACACAACATATGCATCCAATGAGGGTAGTTACACCGTCACTTATCGTCAAATACTAACAAACAGTAAACATCAAAAGCAATCTTAAATCCATATAAAAACAACTCAAATCTTAAAAAACATTCATAGACTTGGCAAAATCTCGAAACCCGAAACCCGAAAAATGAATCAGTTAACAATTAAAGCTAATAAATCTAAGCTTGCAACAATATCAACAAATCTCACGATTATTTAAACATCAGTTACAGCAAAATCTAAAAAATAATAAATTATAGCTTTTTCTTGTGCAAACAATCATAAGAACCTTTTTATCAAACATATGGTGAATACTCAGTGTAAGATAAGCTAATATATGGGTTTTCAAGTATGTATATACCTGTCAAGAACAACCATACTTAAATAACCATCGATTGGCTGATTTTACACATACTTTCGGCTAAACTTGAAAAAGGTTGAAACTTTATGTGAATTTGAGGTGGGGTATGGATGAAAGTTTGAACCAACAACATATAAGCCTTCTGTGATGGTTGCTGCGAAATTATACAAAGAAATGAGTGATGGTTTTTGGTGGATGGGGTGGTGAGAAGTGGTGGTCAGGATTGGAAATGTGGGACATTGATTCTCATGGGGTGGGATTGGACGGTGGATATTAGAGTTTGAAATTGTGTGTTTTGGATTGCCAGCGTGGCAATTGCTAGTAGATCAAACAAATTGTTAGAAATTTAACAAAACACACACTAAAGTCTACTTTTCTATCAATTAGAAGACACCATAGTTACCCCAACAGTTGTGTTATAGTATTCTTGTTAACAATTTTTTTTTTTTTTTTTTTTTTTTTTTTTTTTTTTTTTTTTTTGGAACAGAGAATTTTATAAAAGAAAAAAAAGTCTACAAATTTTGTGATAGTATCGTTGAATTTTTTTTAATAAACAATAATGAATTTTCTATAAATGATACGAAAAGACTGTTACCTGCACAGCGTGTCTTGTGATAGGATATAAGTAGAGTGTACACCAGAAAAACTAATGAACTTGCAACTTTTATAACCAAACTTCAAAAAGATAAAGTCTTTAGATATGTGGTTCTTATCTTGATGCAGAACAAGGTAACGTACATTATATTAGCTTCAATCATGCCTAAAAGATACTAAGACATACTGTATATGGATAACCATATGCTTAACTTATCAAGTTATTCATTATCGAAAAACCCCTTATTCCCCCCAAATAACTAATAAGCACTTTGGCATAAGCTTACCCAGCCTGTAAGTTCTTTATACAAGCTTACCCAAACACCCCCTAAATCCCATATGATCTCACTAGTATAACACATAATAGTCCAAATAAAAAGTCAAATACATCATTCCAATGTAATAAACATAAGTCCCCACCTAATAACGATTTCCTCTCAGGCAGGCCGAAGAAAACTCGATCTTTCCCTGGCAACTACAAACACCAACATCAGTTTCCACTGACTCCAACGTGTCCCTCATCTTATCACCAAAATCAAACACTTTAACACCTAACAACAAACAAAAACCTTTACACTTAAAGCTATGTTTGGCAAAGCTAGCAGTAAGTAGTTGTTTGTTTTACATAAGTTTAAAACAACGTAAAACGTCAACGCGTCTTTTATTAGCATTTTACAAAGAAGTGCTTAAACAAAATCCAAAAGGTAAACGCGTCTATACTATAAACCAAGCTAAAACACATAACCAGCCCACATAACACAACTTATTATCGAACTCAAGAAGAAGCATCATCGAAATATGAATACCACACATCAGCATATAGAGAAACTAAAACTAGGGCTAAGTAAGGGGGTGTTAGTTTAAGCTACTTTTGGGCTTATCAGCTTATTTGACTATGCTTAAATAGTTAAATCTCATACGCTCATAATTTTTTCCGGCTTATTTTCAGACTTGTGAGGTTATTATGACTTAAAGATGGAAGATAAGCTCATAAGCTAGAAAAAAGCCAGATAAAGATGAACTTATGGGATATAAGCCGAACCAAATAAGATCATAAGCCCAAAATAAGCTTAAAACAAGACCCCTAAGTTCATAGTTTTCACCTTAGTAACCTCCAATTAATAATATGAGTAAATAATTCACAACCAATTAGACCCTAAACATTAAATAAGAATGAGAACGTACCAACGGTTTTTGGTAATGAAATGATACAATGAATGGAGAATTAGTGATGGTGTTTGATGAATGGTGGGATTGGACGGTGTTTGGAAAGGTTGTGTGTGTGATGGGGATTGCCAGCGTGGCATCCTCATTGTTTGGCATCCTCATTGTTTGTTTTGTTGTCACATTAATTAATTTGTTGCAAAAATTAACATAGTTGCGCAAAAAGTTGATCAAGTATACTTACTCCATTACTAAATATAGAAAACGAGTATTTCAAGTCACGCGTTGTGCCATAGTGTTATCACTTGGTAAAAAAAATAAGTTACTAAGTTCTACAAGAAAATAGTGTATAATTTACTTTATAATTCAATCAATCCAAGCTAAACCCGGTTCATATCCTAAATCCATACCACATTTTCTCAAAACACCAAAATTCATCCCATTTACACACACAACATATGCATCCAATGAGGGTAGTTACACCGTCACTTATCGTCAAATACTAACAAACAGTAAACATCAAAAGCAATCTTAAATCCATATAAAAACAACTCAAATCTTAAAAAACATTCATAGACTTGGCAAAATCTCGAAACCCGAAACCCGAAAAATGAATCAGTTAACAATTAAAGCTAATAAATCTAAGCTTGCAACAATATCAACAAATCTCACGATTATTTAAACATCAGTTACAGCAAAATCTAAAAAATAATAAATTATAGCTTTTTCTTGTGCAAACAATCATAAGAACCTTTTTATCAAACATATGGTGAATACTCAGTGTAAGATAAGCTAATATATGGGTTTTCAAGTATGTATATACCTGTCAAGAACAACCATACTTAAATAACCATCGATTGGCTGATTTTACACATACTTTCGGCTAAACTTGAAAAAGGTTGAAACTTTATGTGAATTTGAGGTGGGGTATGGATGAAAGTTTGAACCAACAACATATAAGCCTTCTGTGATGGTTGCTGCGAAATTATACAAAGAAATGAGTGATGGTTTTTGGTGGATGGGGTGGTGAGAAGTGGTGGTCAGGATTGGAAATGTGGGACATTGATTCTCATGGGGTGGGATTGGACGGTGGATATTAGAGTTTGAAATTGTGTGTTTTGGATTGCCAGCGTGGCAATTGCTAGTAGATCAAACAAATTGTTAGAAATTTAACAAAACACACCCTAAAGTCTACTTTTCTATCAATTAGAAGACACCATAGTTACCCCAACAGTTGTGTTATAGTATTCTTGTTAACAATTTTTTTTTTTTTTTTTTTTTTTTTTTTTTTTTTTTTTTTTTTGGAACAGAGAATTTTATAAAAGAAAAAAAAGTCTACAAATTTTGTGATAGTATCGTTGAATTTTTTTTAATCAACAATAATGAATTTTCTATAAATGATACGAAAAGACTGTTACCTGCACAGCGTGTCTTGTGATAGGATATAAGTAGAGTGTACACCAGAAAAACTAATGAACTTGCAACTTTTATAACCAAACTTCAAAAAGATAAAGTCTTTAGATATGTGGTTCTTATCTTGATGCAGAACAAGGTAACGTACATTATATTAGCTTCAATCATGCCTAAAAGATACTAAGACATACTGTATATGGATAACCATATGCTTAACTTATTAAGTTATTCATTATCGAAAAACCCCTTATTCCCCCCAAATAACTAATAAGCACTTTGGCATAAGCTTACCCAGCCTGTAAGTTCTTTATACAAGCTTACCCAAACACCCCCTAAATCCCATATGATCTCACTAGTATAACACATAATAGTCCAAATAAAAAGTCAAATACATCATTCCAATGTAATAAACATAAGTCCCCACCTAATAACGATTTCCTCTCAGGCAGGCCGAAGAAAACTCGATCTTTCCCTGGCAACTACAAACACCAACATCAGTTTCCACTGACTCCAACGTGTCCCTCATCTTATCACCAAAATCAAACACTTTAACACCTAACAACAAACAAAAACCTTTACACTTAAAGCTATGTTTGGCAAAGCTAGCAGTAAGTAGTTGTTTGTTTTACATAAGTTTAAAACAACGTAAAACGTCAACGCGTCTTTTATTAGCATTTTACAAAGAAGTGCTTAAACAAAATCCAAAAGGTAAACGCGTCTATACTATAAACCAAGCTAAAACACATAACCAGCCCACATAACACAACTTATTATCGAACTCAAGAAGAAGCATCATCGAAATATGAATACCACACATCAGCATATAGAGAAACTAAAACTAGGGCTAAGTAAGGGGGTGTTAGTTTAAGCTACTTTTGGGCTTATCAGCTTATTTGACTATGCTTAAATAGTTAAATCTCATACGCTCATAATTTTTTCCGGCTTATTTTCAGACTTGTGAGGTTATTATGACTTAAAGATGGAAGATAAGCTCATAAGCTAGAAAAAAGCCAGATAAAGATGAACTTATGGGATATAAGCCGAACCAAATAAGATCATAAGCCCAAAATAAGCTTAAAACAAGACCCCTAAGTTCATAGTTTTCACCTTAGTAACCTCCAATTAATAATATGAGTAAATAATTCACAACCAATTAGACCCTAAACATTAAATAAGAATGAGAACGTACCAACGGTTTTTGGTAATGAAATGATACAATGAATGGAGAATTAGTGATGGTGTTTGATGAATGGTGGGATTGGACGGTGTTTGGAAAGGTTGTGTGTGTGATGGGGATTGCCAGCGTGGCATCCTCATTGTTTGGCATCCTCATTGTTTGTTTTGTTGTCACATTAATTAATTTGTTGCAAAAATTAACATAGTAGCGCAAAAAGTTGATCAAGTATACTTACTCCATTACTAAATATAGAAAACGAGTATTTCAAGTCACGCGTTGTGCCATAGTGTTATCACTTGGTAAAAAAAATAAGTTACTAAGTTCTACAAGAAAATAGTGTATAATTTACTTTATAATTCAATCAATCCAAGCTAAACCCGGTTCATATCCTAAATCCATACCACATTTTCTCAAAACACCAAAATTCATCCCATTTACACACACAACATATGCATCCAATGAGGGTAGTTACACCGTCACTTATCGTCAAATACTAACAAACAGTAAACATCAAAAGCAATCTTAAATCCATATAAAAACAACTCAAATCTTAAAAAACATTCATAGACTTGGCAAAATCTCGAAACCCGAAACCCGAAAAATGAATCAGTTAACAATTAAAGCTAATAAATCTAAGCTTGCAACAATATCAACAAATCTCACGATTATTTAAACATCAGTTACAGCAAAATCTAAAAAATAATAAATTATAGCTTTTTCTTGTGCAAACAATCATAAGAACCTTTTTATCAAACATATGGTGAATACTCAGTGTAAGATAAGCTAATATATGGGTTTTCATGTATGTATATACCTGTCAAGAACAACCATACTTAAATAACCATCGATTGGCTGATTTTACACATACTTTCGGCTAAACTTGAAAAAGGTTGAAACTTTATGTGAATTTGAGGTGGGGTATGGATGAAAGTTTGAACCAACAACATATAAGCCTTCTGTGATGGTTGCTGCGAAATTATACAAAGAAATGAGTGATGGTTTTTGGTGGATGGGGTGGTGAGAAGTGGTGGTCAGGATTGGAAATGTGGGACATTGATTCTCATGGGGTGGGATTGGACGGTGGATATTAGAGTTTGAAATTGTGTGTTTTGGATTGCCAGCGTGGCAATTGCTAGTAGATCAAACAAATTGTTAGAAATTTAACAAAACACACCCTAAAGTCTACTTTTCTATCAATTAGAAGACACCATAGTTACCCCAACAGTTGTGTTATAGTATTCTTGTTAACAATTTTTTTTTTTTTTTTTTTTTTTTTTTTTTTTTTTTTTTTGGAACAGAGAATTTTATAAAAGAAAAAAAAGTCTACAAATTTTGTGATAGTATCGTTGAATTTTTTTTAATCAACAATAATGAATTTTCTATAAATGATACGAAAAGACTGTTACCTGCACAGCGTGTCTTGTGATAGGATATAAGTAGAGTGTACACCAGAAAAACTAATGAACTTGCAACTTTTATAACCAAACTTCAAAAAGATAAAGTCTTTAGATATGTGGTTCTTATCTTGATGCAGAACAAGGTAACGTACATTATATTAGCTTCAATCATGCCTAAAAGATACTAAGACATACTGTATATGGATAACCATATGCTTAACTTATCAAGTTATTCATTATCGAAAAACCCCTTATTCCCCCCAAATAACTAATAAGCACTTTGGCATAAGCTTACCCAGCCTGTAAGTTCTTTATACAAGCTTACCCAAACACCCCCTAAATCCCATATGATCTCACTAGTATAACACATAATAGTCCAAATAAAAAGTCAAATACATCATTCCAATGTAATAAACATAAGTCCCCACCTAATAACGATTTCCTCTCAGGCAGGCCGAAGAAAACTCGATCTTTCCCTGGCAACTACAAACACCAACATCAGTTTCCACTGACTCCAACGTGTCCCTCATCTTATCACCAAAATCAAACACTTTAACACCTAACAACAAACAAAAACCTTTACACTTAAAGCTATGTTTGGCAAAGCTAGCAGTAAGTAGTTGTTTGTTTTACATAAGTTTAAAACAACGTAAAACGTCAACGCGTCTTTTATTAGCATTTTACAAAGAAGTGCTTAAACAAAATCCAAAAGGTAAACGCGTCTATACTATAAACCAAGCTAAAACACATAACCAGCCCACATAACACAACTTATTATCGAACTCAAGAAGAAGCATCATCGAAATATGAATACCACACATCAGCATATAGAGAAACTAAAACTAGGGCTAAGTAAGGGGGTGTTAGTTTAAGCTACTTTTGGGCTTATCAGCTTATTTGACTATGCTTAAATAGTTAAATCTCATACGCTCATAATTTTTTCCGGCTTATTTTCAGACTTGTGAGGTTATTATGACTTAAAGATGGAAGATAAGCTCATAAGCTAGAAAAAAGCCAGATAAAGATGAACTTATGGGATATAAGCCGAACCAAATAAGATCATAAGCCCAAAATAAGCTTAAAACAAGACCCCTAAGTTCATAGTTTTCACCTTAGTAACCTCCAATTAATAATATGAGTAAATAATTCACAACCAATTAGACCCTAAACATTAAATAAGAATGAGAACGTACCAACGGTTTTTGGTAATGAAATGATACAATGAATGGAGAATTAGTGATGGTGTTTGATGAATGGTGGGATTGGACGGTGTTTGGAAAGGTTGTGTGTGTGATGGGGATTGCCAGCGTGGCATCCTCATTGTTTGGCATCCTCATTGTTTGTTTTGTTGTCACATTAATTAATTTGTTGCAAAAATTAACATAGTTGCGCAAAAAGTTGATCAAGTATACTTACTCCATTACTAAATATAGAAAACGAGTATTTCAAGTCACGCGTTGTGCCATAGTGTTATCACTTGGTAAAAAAAATAAGTTACTAAGTTCTACAAGAAAATAGTGTATAATTTACTTTATAATTCAATCAATCCAAGCTAAACCCGGTTCATATCCTAAATCCATACCACATTTTCTCAAAACACCAAAATTCATCCCATTTACACACACAACATATGCATCCAATGAGGGTAGTTACACCGTCACTTATCGTCAAATACTAACAAACAGTAAACATCAAAAGCAATCTTAAATCCATATAAAAACAACTCAAATCTTAAAAAACATTCATAGACTTGGCAAAATCTCGAAACCCGAAACCCGAAAAATGAATCAGTTAACAATTAAAGCTAATAAATCTAAGCTTGCAACAATATCAACAAATCTCACGATTATTTAAACATCAGTTACAGCAAAATCTAAAAAATAATAAATTATAGCTTTTTCTTGTGCAAACAATCATAAGAACCTTTTTATCAAACATATGGTGAATACTCAGTGTAAGATAAGCTAATATATGGGTTTTCAAGTATGTATATACCTGTCAAGAACAACCATACTTAAATAACCATCGATTGGCTGATTTTACACATACTTTCGGCTAAACTTGAAAAAGGTTGAAACTTTATGTGAATTTGAGGTGGGGTATGGATGAAAGTTTGAACCAACAACATATAAGCCTTCTGTGATGGTTGCTGCGAAATTATACAAAGAAATGAGTGATGGTTTTTGGTGGATGGGGTGGTGAGAAGTGGTGGTCAGGATTGGAAATGTGGGACATTGATTCTCATGGGGTGGGATTGGACGGTGGATATTAGAGTTTGAAATTGTGTGTTTTGGATTGCCAGCGTGGCAATTGCTAGTAGATCAAACAAATTGTTAGAAATTTAACAAAACACACCCTAAAGTCTACTTTTCTATCAATTAGAAGACACCATAGTTACCCCAACAGTTGTGTTATAGTATTCTTGTTAACAATTTTTTTTTTTTTTTTTTTTTTTTTTTTTTTTTTTTTTTTTTTTTTTTTTTTTTTGGAACAGAGAATTTTATAAAAGAAAAAAAAGTCTACAAATTTTGTGATAGTATCGTTGAATTTTTTTTAATCAACAATAATGAATTTTCTATAAATGATACGAAAAGACTGTTACCTGCACAGCGTGTCTTGTGATAGGATATAAGTAGAGTGTACACCAGAAAAACTAATGAACTTGCAACTTTTATAACCAAACTTCAAAAAGATAAAGTCTTTAGATATGTGGTTCTTATCTTGATGCAGAACAAGGTAACGTACATTATATTAGCTTCAATCATGCCTAAAAGATACTAAGACATACTGTATATGGATAACCATATGCTTAACTTATCAAGTTATTCATTATCGAAAAACCCCTTATTCCCCCCAAATAACTAATAAGCACTTTGGCATAAGCTTACCCAGCCTGTAAGTTCTTTATACAAGCTTACCCAAACACCCCCTAAATCCCATATGATCTCACTAGTATAACACATAATAGTCCAAATAAAAAGTCAAATACATCATTCCAATGTAATAAACATAAGTCCCCACCTAATAACGATTTCCTCTCAGGCAGGCCGAAGAAAACTCGATCTTTCCCTGGCAACTACAAACACCAACATCAGTTTCCACTGACTCCAACGTGTCCCTCATCTTATCACCAAAATCAAACACTTTAACACCTAACAACAAACAAAAACCTTTACACTTAAAGCTATGTTTGGCAAAGCTAGCAGTAAGTAGTTGTTTGTTTTACATAAGTTTAAAACAACGTAAAACGTCAACGCGTCTTTTATTAGCATTTTAAAAAGAAGTGCTTAAACAAAATCCAAAAGGTAAACGCGTCTATACTATAAACCAAGCTAAAACACATAACCAGCCCACATAACACAACTTATTATCGAACTCAAGAAGAAGCATCATCGAAATATGAATACCAAACATCAGCATATAGAGAAACTAAAACTAGGGCTAAGTAAGGGGGTGTTAGTTTAAGCTACTTTTGGGCTTATCAGCTTATTTGACTATGCTTAAATAGTTAAATCTCATACGCTCATAATTTTTTCCGGCTTATTTTCAGACTTGTGAGGTTATTATGACTTAAAGATGGAAGATAAGCTCATAAGCTAGAAAAAAGCCAGATAAAGATGAACTTATGGGATATAAGCCGAACCAAATAAGATCATAAGCCCAAAATAAGCTTAAAACAAGACCCCTAAGTTCATAGTTTTCACCTTAGTAACCTCCAATTAATAATATGAGTAAATAATTCACAACCAATTAGACCCTAAACATTAAATAAGAATGAGAACGTACCAACGGTTTTTGGTAATGAAATGATACAATGAATGGAGAATTAGTGATGGTGTTTGATGAATGGTGGGATTGGACGGTGTTTGGAAAGGTTGTGTGTGTGATGGGGATTGCCAGCGTGGCATCCTCATTGTTTGGCATCCTCATTGTTTGTTTTGTTGTCACATTAATTAATTTGTTGCAAAAATTAACATAGTTGCGCAAAAAGTTGATCAAGTATACTTACTCCATTACTAAATATAGAAAACGAGTATTTCAAGTCACGCGTTGTGCCATAGTGTTATCACTTGGTAAAAAAAATAAGTTACTAAGTTCTACAAGAAAATAGTGTATAATTTACTTTATAATTCAATCAATCCAAGCTAAACCCGGTTCATATCCTAAATCCATACCACATTTTCTCAAAACACCAAAATTCATCCCATTTACACACACAACATATGCATCCAATGAGGGTAGTTACACCGTCACTTATCGTCAAATACTAACAAACAGTAAACATCAAAAGCAATCTTAAATCCATATAAAAACAACTCAAATCTTAAAAAACATTCATAGACTTGGCAAAATCTCGAAACCCGAAACCCGAAAAATGAATCAGTTAACAATTAAAGCTAATAAATCTAAGCTTGCAACAATATCAACAAATCTCACGATTATTTAAACATCAGTTACAGCAAAATCTAAAAAATAATAAATTATAGCTTTTTCTTGTGCAAACAATCATAAGAACCTTTTTATCAAACATATGGTGAATACTCAGTGTAAGATAAGCTAATATATGGGTTTTCATGTATGTATATACCTGTCAAGAACAACCATACTTAAATAACCATCGATTGGCTGATTTTACACATACTTTCGGCTAAACTTGAAAAAGGTTGAAACTTTATGTGAATTTGAGGTGGGGTATGGATGAAAGTTTGAACCAACAACATATAAGCCTTCTGTGATGGTTGCTGCGAAATTATACAAAGAAATGAGTGATGGTTTTTGGTGGATGGGGTGGTGAGAAGTGGTGGTCAGGATTGGAAATGTGGGACATTGATTCTCATGGGGTGGGATTGGACGGTGGATATTAGAGTTTGAAATTGTGTGTTTTGGATTGCCAGCGTGGCAATTGCTAGTAGATCAAACAAATTGTTAGAAATTTAACAAAACACACCCTAAAGTCTACTTTTCTATCAATTAGAAGACACCATAGTTACCCCAACAGTTGTGTTATAGTATTCTTGTTAACAATTTTTTTTTTTTTTTTTTTTTTTTTTTTTTTTTTTTTTTTTTTTTTTTTTTGGAACAGAGAATTTTATAAAAGAAAAAAAAGTCTACAAATTTTGTGATAGTATCGTTGAATTTTTTTTAATCAACAATAATGAATTTTCTATAAATGATACGAAAAGACTGTTACCTGCACAGCGTGTCTTGTGATAGGATATAAGTAGAGTGTACACCAGAAAAACTAATGAACTTGCAACTTTTATAACCAAACTTCAAAAAGATAAAGTCTTTAGATATGTGGTTCTTATCTTGATGCAGAACAAGGTAACGTACATTATATTAGCTTCAATCATGCCTAAAAGATACTAAGACATACTGTATATGGATAACCATATGCTTAACTTATCAAGTTATTCATTATCGAAAAACCCCTTATTCCCCCCAAATAACTAATAAGCACTTTGGCATAAGCTTACCCAGCCTGTAAGTTCTTTATACAAGCTTACCCAAACACCCCCTAAATCCCATATGATCTCACTAGTATAACACATAATAGTCCAAATAAAAAGTCAAATACATCATTCCAATGTAATAAACATAAGTCCCCACCTAATAACGATTTCCTCTCAGGCAGGCCGAAGAAAACTCGATCTTTCCCTGGCAACTACAAACACCAACATCAGTTTCCACTGACTCCAACGTGTCCCTCATCTTATCACCAAAATCAAACACTTTAACACCTAACAACAAACAAAAACCTTTACACTTAAAGCTATGTTTGGCAAAGCTAGCAGTAAGTAGTTGTTTGTTTTACATAAGTTTAAAACAACGTAAAACGTCAACGCGTCTTTTATTAGCATTTTAAAAAGAAGTGCTTAAACAAAATCCAAAAGGTAAACGCGTCTATACTATAAACCAAGCTAAAACACATAACCAGCCCACATAACACAACTTATTATCGAACTCAAGAAGAAGCATCATCGAAATATGAATACCACACATCAGCATATAGAGAAACTAAAACTAGGGCTAAGTAAGGGGGTGTTAGTTTAAGCTACTTTTGGGCTTATCAGCTTATTTGACTATGCTTAAATAGTTAAATCTCATACGCTCATAATTTTTTCCGGCTTATTTTCAGACTTGTGAGGTTATTATGACTTAAAGATGGAAGATAAGCTCATAAGCTAGAAAAAAGCCAGATAAAGATGAACTTATGGGATATAAGCCGAACCAAATAAGATCATAAGCCCAAAATAAGCTTAAAACAAGACCCCTAAGTTCATAGTTTTCACCTTAGTAACCTCCAATTAATAATATGAGTAAATAATTCACAACCAATTAGACCCTAAACATTAAATAAGAATGAGAACGTACCAACGGTTTTTGGTAATGAAATGATACAATGAATGGAGAATTAGTGATGGTGTTTGATGAATGGTGGGATTGGACGGTGTTTGGAAAGGTTGTGTGTGTGATGGGGATTGCCAGCGTGGCATCCTCATTGTTTGGCATCCTCATTGTTTGTTTTGTTGTCACATTAATTAATTTGTTGCAAAAATTAACATAGTTGCGCAAAAAGTTGATCAAGTATACTTACTCCATTACTAAATATAGAAAACGAGTATTTCAAGTCACGCGTTGTGCCATAGTGTTATCACTTGGTAAAAAAAATAAGTTACTAAGTTCTACAAGAAAATAGTGTATAATTTACTTTATAATTCAATCAATCCAAGCTAAACCCGGTTCATATCCTAAATCCATACCACATTTTCTCAAAACACCAAAATTCATCCCATTTACACACACAACATATGCATCCAATGAGGGTAGTTACACCGTCACTTATCGTCAAATACTAACAAACAGTAAACATCAAAAGCAATCTTAAATCCATATAAAAACAACTCAAATCTTAAAAAACATTCATAGACTTGGCAAAATCTCGAAACCCGAAACCCGAAAAATGAATCAGTTAACAATTAAAGCTAATAAATCTAAGCTTGCAACAATATCAACAAATCTCACGATTATTTAAACATCAGTTACAGCAAAATCTAAAAAATAATAAATTATAGCTTTTTCTTGTGCAAACAATCATAAGAACCTTTTTATCAAACATATGGTGAATACTCAGTGTAAGATAAGCTAATATATGGGTTTTCAAGTATGTATATACCTGTCAAGAACAACCATACTTAAATAACCATCGATTGGCTGATTTTACACATACTTTCGGCTAAACTTGAAAAAGGTTGAAACTTTATGTGAATTTGAGGTGGGGTATGGATGAAAGTTTGAACCAACAACATATAAGCCTTCTGTGATGGTTGCTGCGAAATTATACAAAGAAATGAGTGATGGTTTTTGGTGGATGGGGTGGTGAGAAGTGGTGGTCAGGATTGGAAATGTGGGACATTGATTCTCATGGGGTGGGATTGGACGGTGGATATTAGAGTTTGAAATTGTGTGTTTTGGATTGCCAGCGTGGCAATTGCTAGTAGATCAAACAAATTGTTAGAAATTTAACAAAACACACCCTAAAGTCTACTTTTCTATCAATTAGAAGACACCATAGTTACCCCAACAGTTGTGTTATAGTATTCTTGTTAACAATTTTTTTTTTTTTTTTTTTTTTTTTTTTTTTTTTTTTTTTTTTGGAACAGAGAATTTTATAAAAGAAAAAAAAGTCTACAAATTTTGTGATAGTATCGTTGAATTTTTTTTAATCAACAATAATGAATTTTCTATAAATGATACGAAAAGACTGTTACCTGCACAGCGTGTCTTGTGATAGGATATAAGTAGAGTGTACACCAGAAAAACTAATGAACTTGCAACTTTTATAACCAAACTTCAAAAAGATAAAGTCTTTAGATATGTGGTTCTTATCTTGATGCAGAACAAGGTAACGTACATTATATTAGCTTCAATCATGCCTAAAAGATACTAAGACATACTGTATATGGATAACCATATGCTTAACTTATCAAGTTATTCATTATCGAAAAACCCCTTATCCCCCCCAAATAACTAATAAGCACTTTGGCATAAGCTTACCCAGCCTGTAAGTTCTTTATACAAGCTTACCCAAACACCCCCTAAATCCCATATGATCTCACTAGTATAACACATAATAGTCCAAATAAAAAGTCAAATACATCATTCCAATGTAATAAACATAAGTCCCCACCTAATAACGATTTCCTCTCAGGCAGGCCGAAGAAAACTCGATCTTTCCCCGGCAACTACAAACACCAACATCAGTTTCCACTGACTCCAACGTGTCCCTCATCTTATCACCAAAATCAAACACTTTAACACCTAACAACAAACAAAAACCTTTACACTTAAAGCTATGTTTGGCAAAGCTAGCAGTAAGTAGTTGTTTGTTTTACATAAGTTTAAAACAACGTAAAACGTCAACGCGTCTTTTATTAGCATTTTAAAAAGAAGTGCTTAAACAAAATCCAAAAGGTAAACGCGTCTATACTATAAACCAAGCTAAAACACATAACCAGCCCACATAACACAACTTATTATCGAACTCAAGAAGAAGCATCATCGAAATATGAATACCACACATCAGCATATAGAGAAACTAAAACTAGGGCTAAGTAAGGGGGTGTTAGTTTAAGCTACTTTTGGGCTTATCAGCTTATTTGACTATGCTTAAATAGTTAAATCTCATACGCTCATAATTTTTTCCGGCTTATTTTCAGACTTGTGAGGTTATTATGACTTAAAGATGGAAGATAAGCTCATAAGCTAGAAAAAAGCCAGATAAAGATGAACTTATGGGATATAAGCCGAACCAAATAAGATCATAAGCCCAAAATAAGCTTAAAACAAGACCCCTAAGTTCATAGTTTTCACCTTAGTAACCTCCAATTAATAATATGAGTAAATAATTCACAACCAATTAGACCCTAAACATTAAATAAGAATGAGAACGTACCAACGGTTTTTGGTAATGAAATGATACAATGAATGGAGAATTAGTGATGGTGTTTGATGAATGGTGGGATTGGACGGTGTTTGGAAAGGTTGTGTGTGTGATGGGGATTGCCAGCGTGGCATCCTCATTGTTTGGCATCCTCGTTGTTTGTTTTGTTGTCACATTAATTAATTTGTTGCAAAAATTAACATAGTTGCGCAAAAAGTTGATCAAGTATACTTACTCCATTACTAAATATAGAAAACGAGTATTTCAAGTCACGCGTTGTGCCATAGTGTTATCACTTGGTAAAAAAAATAAGTTACTAAGTTCTACAAGAAAATAGTGTATAATTTACTTTATAATTCAATCAATTTGATAAGTGTTTTGATATGATATGTATCACGGAACTTGGATCACTAATAAGATGACAAAAAGAGTTGCAACAATACCTACAAGTGATCCATGTTTAACTGGATATAAGGTAAATGAAAACCTGTTTATTAAGAAACCTATGTTTTTTGAATTTTTGTCAAAAAGTCTTTATAGAATATAACTTTCAAAACGCTCGGGACCAATCCTTCAATTAGGCCAAACCACAAGGACCAAACGTGCAATTTACTCTATAATAAAAGAATTACATTATTTTAGAATGCTTTTGGAAAAACTATCTTATTAAAAAAAATTAGACCAATCAGGTTGTTCGATTTTGACACATGATGAAATTAAGCAGTGTGATTGATTAATAAAAAGTGAAAATTGATTTAATTTTGGTCATTGTTTGTTAAATTTCATGTATAAAAAAAAAGAAAAAAAAAATCCCATATAGTTGTGTTTATGGTTTTGTTTAGCAATAGGCTTTTGAGAGTTTATAAGGATTTCAGATTTTAAAATAAGCCAGTTTATAAAATAAGCTTTGTTTGTAACATGGGCTTACGAAAGCTTCTATAAGTCATAAGATTTCATAAGCCCAAACCTATACAAAAAGGCTTATAGCGGCTTATAGCTACTTAAATTACTTAAATACTCTTTAAAATATAATAAATTAACACTCAAAAACTGAAAATATCTTTTATTTTAGTTTGATAAATTTTTATTCAATTTTAAATTACTAAACTTCAGCTCCATTTAATTTGCCAAACAACTATATAAAAATATAAACTTTAACTTTCGGTTTATAATATAAGCTTCAGCCCGATGTCACGGACTTGTCTGTACAAGGTCTTCAATGCGGCCCTTAGTCTCGACTAAGCGCAGCCTTGCTCGAATACTCAACGATGTATGCAACTAAAGAAAGCTTCGAAGAAAGGGAACAAATGGAATAAGGAAAACGCTTTGTTTTACTTAGAGAACTTTAAAAGAGAGATTACAAGTGAACTTTGTTTGATGATCTCTACAAATGAGACTACCTCTATTTATACTACTATGTACAAGGTTCTACATGCTTTCATGGTAGGAAACTTCTAGGATTTCTAAGAGGTTCTAGCACTTCCAAGAAATTCTAGAGATTCCTATACCTTCCAACATATTCCAAAGGCTTCCAAGATTATCCATGATCTTCCAAGAGAAGTGTAGAACAATCCGGAATCCCGAACAACCTTGAAAATAACCGTATCAAGTAGGCGGGTCGCGACATCCTCCCCCACCTAAGCTCGCGACGTCCTCGTCGTGCCTTCATCATGATATCTCTTGATCTTGTCCGCGAATTGCCACAACAAGTCTTCGGCCTCCCAACTTGCTTCACTATCGGGCAAACCATGCCACTTGATCAAGTACTCCTTGTAGCTCGGCCTCTCACAAACGCATGCTGCTTTATACATGATAATTAGGGAAAAAAGAAATACATTCCAATGTTTAAAGCGCTTTGACATAAGCTTACCTAAACACCTTCAATAAGCTTTTTAGCTTTTTTTATACCCAATAACTTATCAAGCTCTTAAAATAAGCCTACATAGGGTAGTAAAACTCGGATCACAAAGTGATCCACGATTACTAGCTACAAGGCCAGTGACCGGGGCGAGTTGAGCAGAATCGGCCAAAAGATTCAATTTGGTCACAAGTTTAACTCGTAAAAAAACTCGGCTTGATGTATTAAAGTTTCTAAACATATACATCTAGGGTCATGAACATTTATATAGTCCTATAAACAAGTCATACTCCTACACATAGCTTCGAAACTTATATATAAAAATTCCTATCTAAGACTATGAATACTCCCAGCCTAGGCCGACAACTCACTACAAGCAAAACAACATACAGTATTTGCCATCAATCATGCCCGCAACATACTAGGGGGACGTTTAGGTAAGGTAAGAGTTAATAAAACTTATGAATTCTCGAAATACCCCAAACTAATGGAATCAGATTATTAGCTTAATCCTCCCGTCAAAAACACATAAGCCCTTTAAAATAAGCAAAAATTCAATAAGCTTTTTAGCTTTATTAAAACACAATAAAGTATAAACTATTAAGCTCTTTAAATAAGCTCACTCAAACACCCCCTAAATCCCAATGATTCCCATGGCAGCTATCTCTCACACAAAATCAAATTGCTCTAAATAATTATGATTCAATAACAAGGCTACATACATTATATTGGCTTAAATCATGCCCAAAGGATACTAAGATGATGTAATGTATCAGGAAAACCTTGTGCTTAACTTATGCATTTAGGGAAACTACAAATACCCATATCACAAAATCTCTCATTTCTTTAAACTTTGGGGATTTTAATCTTTATAAAATTTGAAGTTAAATTAGAGGGTTAGGGTTTTTAATCTTTATAAAATTTGGGGATTTTATTTAAATTGAAGGAATTTATTTAAGTGTTACTGTTTGATTTGTGTTTGATGGGTGGTGGGCTGGCGGAGATGGTGGTGGTGGTGGTTAGAAATTGTTTGAGAAAGTGATAATGAGGAAAGAGGTTGAAGGGCTGGGTGTGTTAGTTACTGTATTTCTTTTGTGGGGCTCTTTTATTTTGTTACTTGTAGAATAATTACCCTCTTAAGGAGGTCAATACAGTCAAACTAACGGTACCTGTTAAAATTGGACCAAACTAGGAACGAATGTCTTATTTTCTTACTAAATTTAAAACTTTTTAAAAAATTAGGCCAAAAGTGAAATACTCAACAAACCACAATGACCAAAATATAGTTAAGTCATAACAGAATGATTTAATTGCATTTTTGGTCCTTGTGGTTTGGCCAAATTGCAGATTTGGTCCCTAAAACTTTAAAAGTGCAGCGATATGATAGTTCCCATTTTTAAGTTTGTATTGCATTTTTGGTCCCTGGATAAATATAAATGACTAGAATACCCTTTGTCTTCTTTAGAAAAAGACAATGGTTATTTGGTCATTTCACACCGATAAGGACCACAAATGCAACCTAAAATTTAAAATGGGGACTATTGTTGCACTTTCAAAGTTTTGAGGACCAAACCTGCAATTTGGCTAAACCACAAGGATCAAAAATGCAATTCTAAAAACCTGTGAATTGATTGGTATAGATCGTATTTAATTTAAGGTGCTTTTATTAATTTTATATAAGTTGAAAGGTTAAAAGTGTAAAATTGTGATAAGATAAAGGATAATGAACATTACAACATATAACAACAATACTTAATCATATCGAAGTGAGTTATGGGGAGGTGAGATCTAAACAATCACACCTCTATATATATATATATATATATATATATATATATATATATATATATATATATATATATACTGAAAATGTTTTTTATGTGATTTACGAGGGGAGTTTTTTTTGTTTTGTTTTTGTTTTTTTTAATGAAAGTTGCAGGGGTAAGAGTGTACATTCAAATAAGATGAAGGATCTAAAAGGTAAGAGTGTTTTCTTATCTATAATAATATATAAAGGAAAAACCAAAATGTTAAAAGTGAAAACTTAAAACTAATTTAGAAAATTAATTTGTTCTTTTACTTAATGGAAGGTTGTAAACTAATTTAGGGAATTTATTAAAGTTTAAGAGCCGAACCACTTAATTCATTTTTGAAAATTTTAAAACACTTTTTAACCATTACATTAATAATAAGCTTTAGTACTTTGCTGATGGAAATACGAGAGTTTATATTCTACTTAGAAGTACAGAATAGGGCTTTTCCACATTCATATAACCATTTTTCGACTCATTCTTGCAGAAATATTCAAAAGCTAGTTTTGATATTAAGTTATGAGTATCAAACTCAGTAATTGGTCTTTCCAACATCACACTTCACACGCATTTAATCATCTTCAACTCCACCAATCTCTCATTTCTTCAAATTATATGGTTTAGGTTTTTAATTATTATAAAATTGAGGGAATTTATTAAAGAGTTACTGGGTTACTGTTTGATGGGTGTTTGGTGGTGGTGGCTACCGGAGATGGAGGTGGTTGTTAGAAATTGTTTCAGAAAGTGATAATGAGGAAAGAGGTTGAAGGGTGTGTTAGTTGCTGTATTTGTTTTGTGGGACCCTTTTATTTTGTTAATAAAAAACGAAAATACACTCTTAATTAAAGGTCAACATAGTCAAACTAACGGTGCCGTATAAAATTAGACCGAACTTGGAACGAATGTTTCACTTTTTATAACTCTATGAATCAATTGGTATAGTCGATGTTTTTAATTATAGATCGTATGTAATGTATGGTGCTTCTATAAAATTTATTTAAATTGAAGGGTTAAAAGCGTAAATATTGTGATAAAATAAAGGATAATGAACATTACAACATACAACAACAATCCTTAATCACGTCGAAGCAAGTTATGGGGAGGTGGGATGTAAACAATGACACCTCTAAATAGAGAGTGAAAATGTTTTTTATGTGATTTATGAAAGGAGTTTTTTGTTTTTAAAATGAAAGTTGAAGGTGTAAGAGTGTAAATTTAAATAAGATGAAGCATCGAAAAAGTAAAGGTGTTTTCTTATAAAGGAAAAATCCAAAAGCGAAAAGTAAAAAAACTTAAAACTAATTTAGAAAACTAAATTGTTCTTTTACTTAAATACAAGGATGAAAACTAATTTAGAAAACTTAAAAGTAATGTATCATACAAGTTAAAGAACAGAAACACCCTAATGCAATGCGCAATCAAGAAATAGAAGCATCAGTCATGACTTAGAGAAAATGGCACTTTTGTTCATCATAGCAAAGAAGAGTCCTTCTAGATTTCAAATCAGTTAAATTATAAACTTTTACGTCACATGTGTTGAAGGCATCATACCAAATTGTAACCTAATGAACAATGTGTCATATAATCAATACAGTTGTAACCTTAATAGTTAATACACTACTCATGAGCCCCAAACACAGATAACGCCTCTGTAGGCACTAGGATAATTGCATACAAACATGACTCTTTATACAAACACGTGCCATAGATATCATTCCCTTCTATAGACATAATTAATGTTTAAAGTTGTAGCTGTAACATCTAAATCCAAAATTAATTCATGTTATTTTTTTATTTTATTTTTTGAGCAAAATTCATTCATGTTATTTTAAAAAACCAAAATTCACATCATTTGAGCAGACAAACAGGGTAGTTACACCATCACTTATTGTCAAATACTAACAAGCCACAAGCATCAAAAGCAATCTCAAATCCATATCCTAACAACTGACCAACAAAATCTCAGAAACCTGAATCCAAACTCAAAATCTCAAAAACCGAAAACCTAAACATCATAACTCAACGATCCAAGCTAAACCCGGTTCATATCCTAAATCATACCACATTTACTCAAAACTCCATAATTTACCCAATTTACACACACAAAAGCAATGGTAAATCAATATAAAAACAATTCAAATCTTAAAAACATTCATAGACTTAGCAAAATCTGGAAAACCAAAAATCTCAAATCCATATCCTAACAACTGACAGCCAAATCTCAAAAACCTGAATCCAAACTCACAATCTCGAAACCAAAAACCTAAACATCATAACTCAACAATCCTAGTTAAACCCGGTTCATATCCTAAATTCATACCACATTTCCTCAAAACACCAAAATTCACCCCATTTACACACACAACATACAAATCCAACAAGGGTAGTTACATCATCACTTATCGTCAAATACTAACAAGCTGTAAACATCAAAAGCAATGTTAAATCCATATAAAAACAATTCAAATCTTAAAAAACATTCATAGACTTGGCAAAATCTCGAAACCCAAAACCCAAAAAATGAATCAGTTAACAATTAAAGCTAATAAATCTAAGCTTGCAAGAACATCAACAAATCTCACGATTATTTAAACATCATTTACAGCAAAATATAAAAAATAATAAATTATAGGTTTTTCTTGTACAAACAAAAATAAGAACCTTCTTCATAAAATGAGCTAATCTGGTTTTCAAGTCCGCTGCTAAATGGAGAGTGATGGTTTTGGTGGATTGGGAATGTGGGACATTGATTCTCAAGGGTGGGATTGGACGATTGAGATTAATTTAGAGTCTTAACTGTTATTGTTTGCAAAGGTTGTGTGTGTGATGGAGATTGCCAACATGGAACCCTCTTTCTTTATGGAAATGAAAGCAATTTTCACTGTTTTGTTACATAAAAGTTTGATGTGGATTTACCATTGATACTCTTAAATAGGTGTTTTACGAAACTCACAAGTTTTTATTTATTTATTTATTTATTTTTTCAATTTCATATCTCCCCTCCTTTTAGTTGGAAATTTCATATATACCCAAACATGCATTAAAACGTTGTACATTATGCATTCAATACGTGTATTTTGGGTATATATGAAATTAATTTTGAAAGTAGGGTGATATATGAAATTAATCATTTTTTTTCTCCTCTTTCTCTCTCTCTTTTATATGTCTTTTTTAAGCTTCTACTCCGTATCTTTTTAAATGGCCTCATTTCAATGTTCTTTCTTATACCAATATAAAATATTCATAAATCTCCAAAATTCCTATTCCATGATATAGAACAAACAATATATTACTTTTCTTTTTTCTACTTCAAATCCATATTTAAATCATAATCCAAATTCAAATCAAAATAAAATCCAAATCTTAAACCCACATTCAAACCAAACGGACCCTAATTTATTGCAAATATGAACATACCTACAAAAAAGGTTAATCAACAATACTTGCTCCACTACTAAATATCAGAAATAAGTGGAGACATGGCTTAGCTCCTAACTGTAATGAACGAATATGTAGTCGTGGCACTGTTTAGCATTTACTAAAGTAGTATCAATCTTATCTTACTGTAAATTCATTTGCTTACTTGGTTCGGGTTAATCACAAACATGAGTATTGTATGTGTACGATAATTAGTGCTCTTTTAGTATAACGTCTCCTATTCTTTCTGCGGATTGGCATAATGTTGGGTTAATTGGATCATGTATTAGTATAGTTTACTTTATGGTCTTTATGATTATCACACATTTGATATAATGTACATGTAGTATAACATATTGTTTGCATCACGGTTGGTGTTTACACTATAGTACTACATCTCTGCATTCTTCTTATAGAAGATTACAAGTGTCATTTGACAAGAAATGAAAGCGTTATATGTAACATTAAAAAAACCATAGATGTTTCCTATAAAATGATATAATGGGCCAGAACAAATAGTTGACCCAATCCATCGTCACTCTATAAAAAAATAATAAAAAAATAAAATAAAAATAAAAAATCAGTTCAAAGTGAACCTGATTAAATTTTTTTTGTTTAAAATATTTGGTAAATGATATGATCTTGCCTTTATTAATATGACTTATGTTTAGTTTATGTTTAGTTTGGCTCACTGATGTTTTGGGTCCATGATTCATTTACTTCTCTTTCTATTATATATTTCAACAATGTAATGCGACCATCATTAACTAATAGCTTTATGCCTTTCTAATTTTACTTTAGAAAAATGAATTTGGTGGCCATAAATGCATTGTTGTCCATTTCAGAGGATAGAACATAAAGCTTGACGATTGATCGTTGATAAAAAAGAAAACATACCACGTACCTATCTCGTTAGATATGTCAATAGACATAAGCAAACAGGTAGAAAAACCATCGTTGACAAGCGAACGAGCAACCAGAATGACATATTTCATCTTTTAGGACCATAGTTTCATCCAATAAACATTCACCGGTTTGTCAAAAAAGATACATTGACATCTTTGATTCTTCGAATTTTAGGCTCCGTAACGTGGATTCAAATACAAATGTATAGTCAAAGTACTAAGCCTAACTCATACTTTTGTTCTTTGTATTTATGGATATTGTGTCACATTGTCACGTTGAACATGAAAGGTATGACATTTTGGGTTCTAGTCGAACTACCAGTCAATTTTGTGTTCCTTATTGGTACACTAGACACCTTAAGCTGTAAAAATATAATGTTTACTTCAAACATGTCGTCACAAGCAAGGATTTAAAAATCGTTGCTCATATAAATGACTGATGGATTATAGTAATGTTAATGAGATATTGGATTTAAGATTAATCAAATGTTTGTAGATTGATCATAAAGTGGTCCAATCCAATATTAAAACACACGGACATAAATAGTTGAACATAAATAGTTGAACGTTATTAAACTGTCGAAAATACATTAGTAACGTTATTTTATTGGACCCAACGTGAATAACAACCGACAAAGTATGGCTACATATATCCCACTTGTGAACAATTAAGATTTAAATATTCAATCACATAATCTCAAGTAAATAGATTAATGCTTTATTCGGATTTGGATATCTAATGATATTCATTGTCTATCATAATTACTTATTATTATATAATTAAATGTAGACTAAACTGTAAAAAGCGACGATGGGAGGTTTTGGTTAGCCAGATCTTGGACGTTTAAGGTTGTAGTGGACGAAATTAATGGTTCCAGGATATGACTTTGTTTGTTTAGGCTTCTAGATTTGGTATTTTGATATTTGTTATGCAGTTGTGGTTGAAAAAACATGGTGAATTGCCCTCACGTGATATGCACGTTGGGTATTTAACGGGTAAAACTAATGACGTTAGTGGTGAGGGGTGTATTTCACCGAACGTTTCACCACTCAGGGATGATTAGTGCCAACGGCATCAGCTAGAGATGATTAGTGCAAAAAACTACAAAGCACATGCATGATTTTTGCAGTTTACTCTTAAATGTAAGTTATTATTTTGAATTTTTTTTTCTTTTTTTTTTTAAGATATAGCTAAGGAGTGAAAAGTAATTATTCAGGTAAAGATGGTATAAGAAAAAGATGTTATAAAGTAACGTGAAAGTAATGGAGATCATTACCGCTATATAAAGTTTGAGGATGTTTTATATAACTGTTATAAAAAGATTTCTCACCTAAATAATTATTAGATGAATAGTAGGCCTAGGCCTATTTGTTGGTTTAGTTTCTATTAAATTTAAGGTTAAATTAAAGACGAATAGCACGCCCAAACATATTTGTGAGCTTAAAAACCAATGTTTTGAAAACTAGGTTTTTATTGACGCGGTTGAGTCACCGGTTCGATCGTCGGGTCAACCCAGTGTTCTATTAAAAAAAAAAATTCAACCGGGTCAAACGGTTTGACCACCAGGTCAAACCGGTTCAACCATCGAGTAAACCCGGTTTCTATAAATAATGAAAAATAACCAAACCCGGCCGGGTCTTGAGAACCGAGTTGACCCGGGTCATTAAAACCCGGCGGGTCTAATCGGTTAACCCATTTTTAAAAGCCCGGTTTTTTGCCTGGAGCCGGTTCAACCGGTTAACCCGGCCGCGTCGACCGGGTTTCAAAACATTGTTAAAAAACCATTAGATTTAATTTAATACTATGTATATTAAAGGGCATTTGTATCACATAAGTAGATGGTTAAAAATCATGCACAACTTTTTTTACGTTTACAAACCAGCTAGGGCAAATGTTTGAGCATTGGTGCGCATGCATGAGTAAATTATATGTACTAATACCATGCATATTTAAATTTATCATGTGAATACATATATACACGCATGCATACATTTTTGACAAGTGTAAATATTTAACAAGTATGAAAATCCATTACTTATGCGAGTAATCATTCTATGAATACATGTGCGATATGCTAAATCTATCAACTTCGTATATCTGCATCAGGTTTGAGAATCGCAGTCAAAAGTAGAAGCTTGGTTAAGCGCGCTCGGGCTGGAATCTTCACGTTTTTCTTGAAACTATTAATGTAGTAGCATTATTAAGGAAGTGGTTAAGTAGATTAACTGCTTAAGTGAACTAGTGAAGGATGGAATGCAATAAGGATGAAGCCACAAGGGCGAAAGAAATCGTTGAATGTAAAGGGTGCCAAGAAATTTGCTTTAAAGGCCCAAAATTTGTTTCCTGGTCTTGAGGGTATTTACCAACTATTATCAGTTCTGGATGTACATGTTGCTGCGAAAACAAAGTAAGCAGTGAATCAGATTATTATGGGATACTTGGTGTGAACCTGTTAGCAGATGATGATACTGTGAAGAAACTCTATAGGAAACTAGCTTTATCACTTCATCCCGATAAGAACAAGTCTCTAGGTGCAGAAGGGGCACTCCAGCTCGTTTCTCAAACATGGAATCTGTTATCCGATAAAGACAAAAGATTGGCATATGATCATAAAAGGCATGCTTATTTTTTGAAGCAGATGGTCCCTCAGAACGTGTTTTCTCAGTGTCACCGAAGAGTGCTGCTGCCCGGACAGCTAGCGCAGATGCGCAGACAAAGGTTACAACTTCTCAAAAGAAGGATAAAACTACTACTCAGACAAAGAAAAAAACGAAGAGTCAAAAGGATAAGACTAATGGGACTGCCAAGACGGTTCCCACTTCTGTTCCTTCATCCTCAAATGAACAGATGGCTCCTGAGACGTCAAAGGTCAAAGGTTCTCGAAAAAAGAACAAAGTTAACGGGACTACCAAGGTGGGTCCCACTTCTGCTTCTGCATCGTCTAATGAACAGATAGCGTCTAATGAACGGGTCCCACTTCTATTCCTTTACCGGTTACTAAACAGATGAAGATTAAGACATTTTGGACCGTATGCATGAGATACAAATTGCAGTATGAATTCTTGAGAAAGTATTTAAATCGAAATATGCTATGCCCCACTTGTTATGAACCGTTTCATGCGACCGAGATTCCGCCACCAACTGTCAATGCTTCTTCAGAAGTTGCGGGAATTTCACAAGGAACGGGAAATAACATTTCAGCCCCAGAAACATGCAAGATAACGGGTGTTGAGGCTGGTAATGGTACAAGCTCCCAGCGAGGTCCACTAAAAAGGGATCGAGAAGAAGCTGGACTAGACACTAATATAGATGAAGCTTTGAGAAATAAGATCGCTAAAAAAGAATCTAAATCCGCATCTAAGAAAGTCAAGTCTTTTAAAGCAAAGCAAGACATTAATGGGTTTGATGCAATTAAGGAAACAGGGCCTATCAAGAATCATCTTATAAAGAAGGCGACTACGGAAATAAAGAAGAAACTGGACGAATGGAGTTCCGAAGCAGTAAAAGTTGCCGACATGGCAAACGGCTACTCAAAGAGTAACGAGGCTGACGTCCCAGATCCAGATTTTCATGATTTCGATATACAAAGAAGCGAGAAGTGTTTCAAAGAAGGTCAACTCTGGGCTGCTTATGATGATCGTGACGGGATGCCTCGGAACTATGCCATAGTTAACAAAGTAATCTCTTTGAACCCGTTTAAGATGAAAGTATGCTGGCTTAGCTCAAAACCTAACAAGAAACCACTTCCGTTTCCCGGGTTCCTGGAAGCATTCGGCGAGTTTCAACCAGGAAAACATGAAATCGTTACCTCCCCAAACTATTTTTCTCACAAAGCTAGCTTTACAAAGCAGAGAAACGGTAACATTCGTGTTTTCCCTAAAAAGGGAGGTATTTGTGCTCTGTACAAATACGATAAAACACCGGATACCATCAAACGTACTTACGAACTTGTGGAAGTTGACGAGTCCAGTGAAGAAACAGGAGTTACCGTCACACCACTAGTCAAAGTTGCAGGATTTAAAACAGTGTTTCACCGACATCTTGACAGCAAAGTAACAAAAGTCATCCCGGAAAAAGACTTTCTTAAAATATCTCACCAAATTCCTTCGTACTTGCTCACGGGTCAAGAATCTGCAAAAGCTCCAAAGGGTTGTCTAGACCTCGACCCTGCAGCTATTCCTCCCGACTTTCTTCATGTTTTAACAGATGTTAAGGAAGCCGATACAATGGATATCGACAATGGTCCAAGTGCTGATGGTGTTTGTTCCATTTAGGTACAAAATTCCTGAACTTGGTTTGGTTTTTTGGGTTGTTTGGATGGGAAAATAGGTAACATGTAGTGTGCATTATGCAGTTGTAACTTGTGCTTAAAAGGGTTGTACAACTCAGTTTTTGTTAGATGCTGCTGTTATATCTTGACTTTATTTAGAAATGTTTCTTTTGTACTTTTGGAATCAGACAATGACAGTTACTTAGGAAAATGGAGGAATGTTTTGGTACTTAAATGTTTTTTGTCTGCTTATATTATAAACTTTTGCACATGTACTTTATATTATGAAGTGAATCAACTTGACTTAATAAATAAATATTAGGCCGGGTGTAATAGTCACATTTAGTCAAACATCTAAAAATCTCACTTTATACGACATACCTCACAATTATACCTCACACTAAAAATGGGTAGTATACCACATTAGGTGGTCTGCACCACCGAACCAATCTCAAAAGACACCTTGGCGCACGGTGGATGGCAGGTCGTAGTGGCGGATGGCGTGTGATAGAGGCTCACAATGGGTGGTGGAGGCCACTATTACATCCGGTCTTAAAATTTTTAAAATCTCACTTGAAGGTTTCAACCCAATAAAAAAATGTGACATCTCCCGATTAAATAATTGGGGCATTTATTCCGGTTCTTGCTTAGTTGAAATGTATTTTTTTTAATATTATTATTTTTTTTAATAAAAAACTAACGAGTTGTTGAAATGTCTTGCATAATGGTGCATTTGCTTAAGCTTATTTTTGAGCTACTAAGCTTAAATGATTTTGTTTACGTTTAATAAGCTTACTTTTTTTGGCTTATTTTAAAGTTTATTGGCTTATCAAACATAAGCTGAAACCACATGAACTCGTAAGCTTAAACAAAACCCATTAGTATGAACTATGAAGAACTTTGGTAATGGACATGTCCTCTTATGGCAGATTACGATGGATAACGTTAAGAAAACAATTATACTTAATCCGCTACTATTAAATATTAGGAATAAGTGGAGGCATGGCTTTGTTCCAAAACACAATGAACGAATATGAGCAATCTTGCCATCTTAGTGTAAAAAGTAAAGACATTCAATTACATTACTCATTTCAGGCCAGTTCTCTTCGAGTATAACGTGTCATGTTCTCTTGTGTATTTGCATTATGCAGGTGCAAACCGGATCATGCGTTGGCTTTGCAGTGTTGTTATTATATAATCTATATGATAATCACACATGTGATATAATATACATGTAGAATAGCAAATTGTTTGCGTCACGGTTGATGTTTACATTATAGTACTACATCTCTGCATTCTTCTTATATGAGATCACAAGTGTCATTTGATCAACAAATGAAAGCCAACTACCGTAACTATATTAGTTATATGTAACACAAAATAAAGAATAAACCTTATATGTTTCCTGATAGAACAAATAGTTGAGCCAATCCATCATCATTCAAAAAAAAGTTTTTGTTTAAGCCCAAAAGTGAACTTGATTGTATTTTTCTAAGAGTAAATGATATGCATATTAAATTTAAGTATAAGTTATACTTTGTGTAAATAAGCTTACTTTTTGCATTTACATACTGAGAATGTAAAGTATTGTTCATATGTTATAGCGAACACGGTCGTGCTGTAGTCATCACACCATAAGTACTTTTTTTTTTTTTTTTTTTTTTTTTTTTTTTTTTAATAATTTTTCTCCTTAACCTTCTAAAATATATATAATAAAGTTAAGCAAATTAAGCAACTGTCATTTATACTTTCTTACAAAATATGAAAATTTTCCATACTCTTCATTTAAGAAATATATTAGTTCTTCTTCATAAAATGTTTAAGAGTTTTAACTGTTATCTTATGATGTTATACATTGTATTTCACTTACAATTACTTGTCTACAATATATGCAATATAAGTGTACGTAGTCTTCATATCTCAAGTCTTCTTAAAAGTCTTCTCTAAGTACACGTAGAAGATAGATATTTATCAGTCAAATTGTCTTGGTCAAGTTGAGAAGGAATGTGTGGATGATAGACCATAGGTGATGCTAGCCGTGTTGCTTGGGTTGCATGATTGATATGTTACAATGAAATCTTAATGTCATCTTCCCAATCCCAAGTCTCTTCTTAAAAGTCTTCTCTTACATAGAAAATAGTTATTATCAATCAAATTTTGTTTTGCTCAAGCTGATAAGGAGTTTGTGGATGACATTAATATTTGAAATATTATAATCTCTTAAAAGTGGCAATTTCTTTACTGTCTTTTAAACTGTCACTTTTATATGAGGTAAAAAAGCTCATATCTATGAGGTAAAGCACATTAGACAAACTGATTAAATACAGGAGATACAAGTCCTTAATGCATATAAAAAGGGGACAAAAAGTGTTTAGTTGGACAAAAAGTTTAGTTTTGACATGAGTTTTTTCTCTCTTTTCAATATATGAAATGAATAGCTGTTTTTTTTTTTTTTAAATAGTCAAAAGAGAGCTACTAATAGTTGACCTAGCTAGGTCTAGATTATCTTACATCTTTAATCTTTCGACAAGAGTTTTCACCATTTCTAAACTTAGATCGCCCAAGATGTAAAAGAGATTGCTCAACATGTCGCCTAGATTATTCTATTTTGCTCATCGCCTACAAGATCGCCTAAGGAGGCCCCCCACAGGTCACTTAGCATACCATGTCGCCTACAAGTTAAAAGTTCATTTTGGTAATAAAGATAGGCGAAGTTCATTTTCATAAACTGGTAGTATAAATGGTTCATTTAAAAAGGTAAAGTATAAATGGTTCATTTTCGTAAGTGGTAGTATAAATGTTACTCTTTGCATTTACATATTGAAAAGGGTAAAGTATTGTTCTTATGGCGAACATGGTTTTGCTGTCGTTATCACACCATAAGTATTTTTTCCTAATTATTTTTCTCCTTAACCTTCTAAAATATATATAATAAAGTTAAGAAATTAAGCAACTGTCATTTATACTTTCTTACAAAATATGAAAATTTTCCATATTCTTCATTTAAATATGTTAATTATTTCTTCATAAAGTTTAGTGTTTTGAGTGTTATATGATGATGTTCTACGATCTATTTTACGCAACGAAGTGTGGCTACGAAAGACACAGGTTAGTTACTTGTCTACCATATCCCTAAGTCTTCTTAAAAGTCCCATGTGATCATAGATGGTAAATAGTTATACGCCAAATATAATTGTCTTGGTGATGCTAGTCGTGCTACTTGGGTTCCATATCCCAAGTCTTCTTAAAAGTCTTCTCTTAGTATGCATAGAAAATAGATCATTCAAATATTGTTTTGCTCAAGCCGATAAGGAATTTGTGGATGACATTCTCTTCACAATTTACGTGTCGCGAACGTTAAACATTAATATTTGAAAATATCATAATCTTGTCTTGTTCAAGATGATAAGGAACTTGTGGAAGCAATTCATTTCACCATTTGCATGCGGATCACAAACTGTTAACATTCAAAATTAAAGATAGAAAGCCAATACTTATTCTTATGATTTTAATTAAATTTCCAAAAATGAATTAACCACAAGCGTTAAGTTACTTATCATCTTCCTCCCATATTTCAATTCACTTACAATTAATTGTCTACGATAGACCATTTGCATGTCGATCCCAAGTCTTTTTAAAAGTCCCATTTGATTATATACATGGAAAATAGTTATTAATGTGATAAGCTTCCCTATCCCAAGTCTTGGTCATGAGAAGGAATGTGTGGATGATAGATATAGGTTGAATAATTAATGTTATAAGCTTCCATATCCCAAGTCTTCTTAAAAGTCTTGGTCTAGATGATAAGAAATTTGTGGAAGCCATTCATTTCACCATTTGCATGCACGAACGTTAACATGCAAAAACTAAGTATAAAAAGCAAATGCTTGTTCTTATAATTTCAAGTAAACTTTCCAAAAATGAAGTCACCACAAGAAATAATTCACTTATCATCTTCCTCTCTTATTTCCTTTCTCTTTTATGGTCTCGCGATAACATGTCTCACTTCCGCCACTGTCTCTGCTTCATATGGTGGTAATGAGACTGATTATCTCGCGTTGTTGTCATTCAAGTCAAAGATCACCCATGATCCATACAAAGTTCTAACCTCGTGGAACCATTCCTTTCATTTATGTGACTGGAGTGGTATTTCATGTGGAAAGCGGCACAAACGAGTGACTGTTTTACAACTGGTTTCGCAAGGCTTAGAAGGCTCGTTGTCACCTCATGTAGGAAACCTCAGCTTCCTCCGTAAGCTTTATCTCAGGAATAACAGCTTTCAAGGAACCATTCCTCATGAACTTGGTCGTCTATTTAGGCTACATTTTCTTTCTCTTAGTATAAACAAATTTGGTGGAGTCATCCCGACAAACTTGTCTGGTTGTTCTAACCTCGAAGAACTTTGGCTCTATCAAAATGAGCTAACTGGAAGCATACCCAAAGGAATGAGTTTACTCTCAAAACTTACTCGTCTTGGAATTCACGAGAATAAGTTAACAGGTGGAATCCCACCTTTCTTGGGGAATATTACATCAATGGAAGTGTACTCTGCTCGTGGAAACCCGTTGGGAGGGAGCATTCCAGATACCTTAGGTCATTGGAAAAGCTTGACGGTATTCCAGTGTGGTGGCTGCAACTTATATGGAAGCATCCCTCATTCCATTTTCAATCTCACTCCTAGTTAATTTTACCTTGGCTGAAAATAACTTTACTGGTAGTCTTCCCTCAGAAATTGGTAATGAGCTCCCAAATCTTGAGTTCCTTCAGTTAAGGGATAACCAACTGACCGGAGTTCTTCCACCTTTGTTGATAATCAGCCCCTTCCCCACCCCAAACTCATACCGCAAACACCAATCAAAATACTAAGAAGATTGATACATTGGTGTTATATTAAAGGGAAGGAAACTGAAAATACACTTTACAAAGCAAGCCTACTACTCTATTTATACTACTAACAATAAACTAACTAAAGAACATAAAACATGCAAAATATATAAACGTGGTGTGCATGATATTCTCACATAACCCACGTACCCTTAATACTTGGTCAACACAAGACTAGGTAAAACCCATGCCTTTTATTCATATACCAAATATGGAGCAACCCAAATACCGACCCATACTTGGCCCATCAAGATTATACCCAACATTCACCCCCGTAATCTTGATCACGGTCTCGGTCACATATGCTTGGTCTCTTCGTACTTTGCTTCTCTTCTTGCTTACACAACCACACACATACAAAGGAACAATCCTTGATACTTGCTTTCGTATGATCACCACACGTGATCAACTTTGTGCCATCTTTCTGTGAATCATCATTGGATGCTTGATCTTTCACTTTCATTCCATTGTTCACTGCTTGTCCGCCCCGTAAATGGATCACCCCACTTCTGAGATCCATACCCATTGAATTATGACCCATGACCCACTCCATGGACACAACCTGTTACGGGATCCACTAGCTTAAACTTGCTAAAGTTTCTTTTTAACTTTCGAGTTCGAAAACGGTATTGATTTCTTGCTAAAACACCGGTCTTGATATCGTTCTTGCTTCTTGCTTATCGATTCTTGCTTTCTTGCTTGCTAACCTACGATAACTTTCTGCTGCTTTCTTTCTTTTGATCATCAGGTGATCAACCTTACTGCTTGCTTTGTTTCTTGCTTGCTACTTGCTACAAACTCGAAACTTTCTACTTGCTATGGTTGTCTTGCCTGCTACTTGCTACAGACTACGCGCCAACCTTCTTGCTTGCTTTCGTTCTTGTCTGCTACTTGCTACAGACTACTTGCTGCTGCTTTCTTTCTTTCTTTCTCGCTCTTCTTGCTGTGATTTCTTGCCACTTTCTTGCTTTCAAGAAAACAGTCCTTGCTATCTTCCTGTTGTGTTCTTCTCGTTCACACCCTTTAATCGAACTCAGCTCTTGATACCATGTTGATAATCAGCCCCTTCCCCACCCCGAACTCATACCGCAAACACCAATCAAAATACTAAGAAGATTGATACATTGGTGTTATATTAAAGGGAAGGAAACTGAAAATACACTTTACAAAGCAAGCCTACTACTCTATTTATACTACTAACAATAAACTAACTAAAGAACATAAAACATGCAAAATATATAAACGTGGTGTGCATGATATTCTCACATAACCCACGTACCCTTAATACTTGGTCAACACAAGACTAGGTAAAACCCATGCCTTTTATTCATATACCAAATATGGAGCAACCCAAATACCGATCCATACTTGGCCCATCAAGATTATACCCAACAACCTTCTCTTTCTAATTGTTCTAAATTAGGATTTCTTGAAATGAATAACAACAATTTTAGTGGGAGATTGACAATGGATTTTTCAAAACTAAGAGATATTAAATCAATTAGATTACAGAATAACAACTTCCATGGACACGAAGAAGCTAATGACATGAGCTTTATCGATTCTCTGAAAAACTGCACCAAATTTGTAGACTTGGGACTTTATAATTGCAACCTTGTAGGAGTGCTTCCGATATCAATAGGTAATCTCTCTCATCAACTCAACTTTTTAAGTTTAGGAGACAATCAATTATTTGGAAGCCTACCTACAAGTATAGGTAGTCTAGTTGGTTTGACCACTTTTAGATCTAGGTACCAATCAATTTTCAGGAAAAATCCCCACTACCATTGGTAAACTACAAAAGCTACAACGTCTTGGTCTAAATAACAATCAATTTTCTGGGCCTATCCCTGATGCCATTGGGAACTTATCAACGTTGACCGAACTTTATTTAGATTACAACAAATTAGAAGGCCTTATTCCATCAAGCCTTGGGAATTGTAAAAAACTTATTGGGTTAAACCTTAGAAACAATAGACTCGGTGGTAAAATACCCAAGCAACTTCTTCAACTCCCATCACTAACTGTTGGTTTAGATCTTTCATACAACAACCTGTATGGCTCCATTCCGTCAGAGATTAAAGACCTCAAGATGATGAATATTCTTGAATTATCCCGCAATAATCTATCAGGCAACATTACTAGTAGCCTTGCTGAGTGCATTAGCCTTACATGGTTAAACCTAAGTGGAAACAGATTTCAAGGTTTAATACCTGTTGGCATCGAATATAATCAAGAAACATAAGTCTTTAAAGTATAAGGACCATATATGTATTATAGATAGTTATTAACTGTATTTTCTGTAAAGTAGGAAAGGATATAACGTTTCATAGATAACTCTTAGAAGAGTCACATCGGTTCATTCACACTGATTGACATAATATATATAGATATGGATTGTAAACGTTTTTAGTGTGGAATAAATATTAGTATTGTGTTTATTATCAAAGAATTCCCACCCTCTCTGTTGTTATACCGAGTCACTGCATCAGATGTGCATACTCATACTCTTATTGTTTTCATTATACATGTTCACCATGATTGATCCAAGATCCGCAAAGACCTGTGCAAAAGTGGTATCAGAGAATATGGTTACAATGGATCGATCAATTGCAGTCAAGGAAGTTATCGATTTGAAGAAGAAGAAGACCCGAAAACAAAGCATAAAGATGATCATGGAGATATTACAAGTTTTTGGCAGAAAAAGAAAGAAGATTGTTGCAAGAAGAGAAGTTCCAAGAGAAGGATGTCTTATGCAGATAGCAAGAAGAAGACACGGTGAAAAGATGTATATAGGAATGGTGAAAATCTATTATGAAGATGCACTTAGAGCAAATCTAGGGAAGGCAGAAAGTGATGAAAATGACAGAGGTGCTGCAGACATTAAACCACAGCCAGATGCAGATTTGGAAGATGCAATGGATACAATGGATGAATCACCAAAGAAAAGAAGCAGAATTGAAATGGAAGAAGTCAAAGGACGATGATCAAGAAGATCAACCATGGAACGAAACAGAAGGCAATTGAACATGATTAGACCAGAAGTTACAAGGCGATCAGGACAATAATAAAAGAAGGAACGAGACTGCAAGTTGGATGAACAAAGGAACAGAGTGAAAAGTATGAAGATTATGATTTCTTGATTAGGGGAGTGAATGTTGGCATCAAATATAATCAAGAAACATAAGTCTTTAAAGTATAAGGACCATATATGTATTATAGATAGTTATTAACTGTATTTTCTGTAAAGTAGGAAAGGATATAACGTTTCATAGATAACTCTTAGAAGAGTCACATCGGTTCATTCACACCGATTGACATAGTATATATAGATATGGATTGTAAACGTTTTTAGTGTGGAATAAATATTAGTATTGTGTTTATTATCAAAGAATTCCCACCCTCTCTGTTGTTATACCGAGTCACTGCATCAGATGTGCATACTCATACTCTTATTGTTTTCATTATACATGTTCACCATGATTGATCCAAGATCCGCAAAGACCTGTGCAAAAATACCATCTTCATTCGGTTCCTTGGGAGGATTGGGGGTACTCGACATTTCTGAAAATAATTTATCAGGCAGAATTCCACAATTTTTAGGCAAATGGAAATCCTTAGAGTATTTGAACCTATCCTTTAATGATTTTGAGGATGAAGTACCAGTTGTAGGAGTGTTTGCAAATGCAAGTGCATTTTCGGTTTCGGGGAACAATAGGCTTTGTGGTGGTTTGGTTACACTTGAGTTACCCAAATGCAAGGACACGCTTAGTAAGAAAAAAAGGTTTCCTTTCTTCATATTTGTCATTGTGATCGCACCGACGTTACTCATCGTATTATGTTGTGTGTATCTTTTGTGTAAGAAGAAACGGAATAGTCAACAATCTCAGTCATCAGGGAGTGAACGGTTCATGAAAGTTTCATACGGTCAACTTCTCAAGGCTACTGATGGCTTCTCTACAGCAAATTTGATTGGCGAGGGTGGGCACAGCTCTGTTTATAAGGGAATCCTCGATTCTATTGATGATAAATCTGTTGCAGTTAAAGTTCTGCATCTTCAAAGTCGAGGAGCGCACAAAAGCTTTATAGCAGAATGTGAAGCATGGCGTAATATTAGACACCGTAATCTGTTGAAGATAATAACTTCATGTTCGAGTACTGATTTCCATGGCAATGATTTTAAAGCGCTAGTTTACGAGTTTATGCCCAATGGAAGTGTACATGATTGGCTTCATTCCAGTGCATATACATCGAAACTAAACCTTCTTCAAAGAATAAATATTCTTAGAGATATTGCCACTGCACTCGATTATCTTCACAATCGCTGCCAAACAACGATTGTTCACGGTGACTTGAAGCCAAGTAACATTCTACTTAATGATGATATGGTGGCTCATGTTGGAGACTTTGGTTTAGCTCGAGTACTTGATACAGACTTAAACCAAAGCAGCTCATCCGGGGTTAAAGGAACAATTGGTTATGCACCTCCAGGTAATTCTACTTTTATTCCATGATGCTTATATTTATTTCCAGGTTAAAGTTTGTAAATTAATTAATTGTTATTCAAATGTAGAGTATGGTATAGGGAGCGAGATGACAAGTTGTGGGGACGTCTACAGTTTTGGAATATTATTACTAGAGGTGATGACTGGGAAAAAGCCGACAGACGGCATGTTTAACGATGGTCTTAGCCTTCATAAATTTGCTTACATGGCATTACCGGATCAAGTAATCGATGTTATTGATAATGATGCAATTGTGTTGCAAAGTACGGAAGCGAATGCAAAGAAAGTGGAAGAATGTTTGGCTGCAACTATCAAAATTGGAGTATCGTGCTCTCTGGATTCCCCATCAGAACGGATGAAAATAGAAATTGTTGTCAATGAGTTGCAGCGTATTCTGGATGTGCTTCAAAATATATAAGGTACTCTCTTCTCCCTATTTGTAAAATCTGATTTTACATGAGTTTGTTAACAAATCATCACTAACTTAGTTTTATTTTTGAACGATTTCAGGTCAAATACCAAGCTTTCTTAGTGAGATTTGAAAGTAACTGCAGCAAGGAGCAGTGCATGTCGTAGTTATATAAATGTTACTTTGTCAAATATGTTTGTGTGTTTTAGTTTTCTTGTTGCTTAAGTACCGTAAGAGATGTAAGAGTGCATTTACACTCCTAATGACTTATCATATGTATCAAATATGTTTATGATTAAGTGTTTCGAGGAGAGTTTGATTCAATTTCATCAAAAGTTATATCACTGGATGAAAACTAAGCAAAAGAGTTGGGATAACCATTGGCAGGACATACTATAATCTTCATTTTTTGATACTTTCCTAAGTCATTTGTCAAACATGTACTTGGAAATCAGGGGTGTTTCGTTACGCGTTCATGTTTAAACTGTTTTTATATACAAAGTTCAATTAGAACTGACCCTTGACATCTTAGTACAACACCATGGTGTATCTGCATAATGAATTTTGTTGAAAGTTGTAATCAGATTACACTAACTTAGGAAAATCGACAATTTACTTGATTTCGAGTTCATAGACCCGCCACCTAAACTTAACATTATTAACTACATGTATCAACTAAAAATGACTGATATTGGGAGCATTAAACAACAAAGGGAGTCTGACTGATATTGGGCTAAAGTTGACTGAGTTCCCGTTGGACCCACAGCTCGCTAAACTGCTTTTAACATGTGAAGAATTTAGTTGTGTAAACGAAGTTTTAACCATTGTATCTATGCTTTCAGTCCTGTCTGTATTCTTTAGTCCATAAGCCCAGATAGAAAAAAGCGATGATGCACATGGAAAGTTAACAAATACTGTGGAGACTTGTGTACCACTCATCACTTACAAGTGAAAGCTCTACGAAAGGCTCAGGAAGTGAGTTATCAGTTACTCAACATTTTTAAAAAGCTCATGATCCGGCTGACATCATGTGGGTCGAATTAAGACATCATCAGAAAAGCGATATGCTCAGTTTACTTCCATAACGCTGCAAAACCTAAAGGGAACAGGAATACATAAGTATTAGGAGTGGGATGCCGTGCCATTTGCACCCGACCTCAGCTTTATGTTGCAACATCTTGGATGGGTACGACTGCTCTTTGAATAAATGTTTGTAAGGGTGGGAAAATGAGCGGGTCTAGCAGCTTGTGTAACAGGTCAAAACGAGAACATTTTTGGTATGGATCAGGTTGGCCCGGAATGTATTGTTCCCAGTTTTGTTAGAATCCCCTACAGATATTAGCGTGCTAAATATGATTACAAAAGTTATGCTTTTTGTTACTATTTAGGAGCTAATTAGTCTGGTATTCATGTTAGCTTGCCATATGGCGAAAATTGGCAAGAAATCTATCATCTGGCTACCAGAAGTACTCCGGCAAATAGACTGTAGCAACCAAAGCTACAAGTCTTCTTGAAGAGTTATTTGACCAACATCTTGGATGGTATGGCTGCTATTTGAATATATATTTGTAAGGGTGGGGAAATGGGCATGTTTGGTGACTTGTTTAACGGGTCAAAACGAGAACATTTTTTGTAAGGATCATGTTGGCCTGTAATGTTTTTTCCCCAGTTTTATGAAAATCCTCTATAGATGTTATCGTGCTAAATATGATTACAAAAGCAATGTTTTGGTTATTGCTATAAGCATTGTGATATTATATAAGTTGTTTTGGTCACACACTCACACTCGAAAAATCATCTCGCACACAACTCAACGAGTAGACATAGAACAACAATAGGCTCAAAAAGCCAGACATTCTTCATGTGGCCATCGGACATGATTAGCTGTTTCTACTGTTCTACATTGTAAATTCACACCATAAATAGGCTCCAAAAACCAGACATGAAACTGAAACCAGGCATCAAACCATCCCAAAACAACTCATAAACTCGGTACTGGCTTTGATACTCGATCAAGTACTGTGCAGAAGTTCACACATCCCAAAACAGCTCATAAACTCGGCTCGCGTCTTCCATTTCCACAACCTTCCCTTTCCTCTTCTGGCAAGCCAATGCAGCTGATGTGATCAAGTTTATGGCGTATCTCATAGATGTTTCAACCTCAATTTTTGTCAACAAAACCTATGCATCATCAGATACGTCCACATCTTCCTCTTGACACCTTATATCAAGAATCTTGTGAATGTCATCTTCAGTGTATGGTTGTGTGGAGATGATGAGAAGGCGGTCCAGGAAATCAATTGGAATCCCATGGGGGGATTTGTAGTTTGTGCTTGTGATTCCTGGGTTAGAGGCGACAAGTATTGGTGCCATGTCGTTTTCTAAGGCACAGTTTAGGAATGAAAAACACTCGACATCAAGCATGTGGACTTCATCTATGAACAGAACACCAGGAATGATCTCTGCCTTTCGTTCCTCTTGTCACTCTGCAACCTTTGTATCAATATGTTCCCTCACTTCAAGTCGTATTTCTCCAGTATCACCGGTGAAAAGAGCAAGAAAACCTTGTGTTCTGCATTTCATAACAAAAATAATTAAGTTTTCAGAAAGATCAAGTACCATAATTACTTTTTTTTCTCAAGATAATCCAAGTTATTTCATCATGCAAAAGTTCACTGACTCCCCCTGCCCCATAGACAACAGAATTTACCACAGACAATTGCACAAAAAGACCAGCTTTGTTCTATTATCAGAAAGTGTAACATAAAAAAACAACACTACTTCAGTTATTTATGCTAGTCTAACAACAGTTGTTTCAGCCATGACCATCAAAAGTTCCACCTAATGAGGCATCTAACTTCAAAGCATCCTAACTGTAAAGGAATTAATCCAAAATTCCTAATTTCAATCAAACCTTATGTACCTTTGTGAATGGCTATGCTCTTATCAACAAAGGGAAGCATTAGTCATGACTTTGAGAAAATGGCACTTTTGTTCCTAGCAAAGAAGAGTCCTTTTAGATTTCAAATCAGTTTAAATTTTAAGGCATGGACCGGAATTCACGTGGGAACGTAAAGATGAGTTTCGAAAGAGATATCCGAAGCTTTTTACTTCGTAGATGGTTTGTTCCGAGAGAAACCCGGGACGGGTTTTTTCTGAGGTCGGGAGGATGTGACAACTGGCAAAATAGGGAGCCGTTTTTAAAACCCGCATTACATTAAAAATTATAATTTTGGAATTTTTGAAAATTTTATTGTGACGAGATGTTTATGAACGTTGGAATGTGATTTTGATCGTACGTTATTTATGGGATTTATTATTTAGTTATGGTTTGGTTCGTTTCGTTCGTGATGATTTATTTTGAGATCATTACTTTGGCACTACATTGACTCCGGCACTAGGTTAACCTAACAATTTTAATTATATTTTAATATTGGTTCGGATATTATTATTTTTGGAACGGGTTTGGTTTGAGAAAGTTGTTTGGTTATTTAAAGTTTCGGGTTTGGCCGTGAATTTACACCGGGCTACTTAATTAACCCTACCCACTTCATACTATTAATATTAATAAAAGTTTTTTTTTTCTTTAATAAGAGTAAATTACATAAAATCGTCCTTGTGGCCGCAACACAACACACAAACCTCACCACCCTCACCAACTTTATTACTCTCTCTCTCTCTCTTCAAACACAACCATCACCACCGCACCCTAATCACCACCATAGCACCACCACCGCCGACCCTACATTAAATCCAACACCACCATCTTAACCATCTTTTCATGATCTATCTTTTGATACAAACCACGCGCGATTTGGACGACTATAACACCTACTTCGAATTTAATCTCCACGTATTCATCACCACTTTTTCGTATTTCTTGAAGTTCCATTCGATTTGGCCTTGGATTTGAAGGTAGGACGAGTTTTGACTCGAGTTTTGGGTTCGAACCGTGACCTAGGGTCACGAATTTTATTTTCTTTTCGGGTTTCATGGTTATTGATACAAGAATCAAGTGGGTTTTTGATAAAAATGGTTTAAAAGGAAGTTTGGTATCCGGGTTCATGCTTCTCGATGGGTCGAGACTCGACCGAGAGCTTATGCTCTCGGTTTCGGTTTGGGGTGATTGTTGTGATGTTTTCTTGACCATTCGGTGTATTTGTGATCTTTGGTGCTCATTTGTGATGTTCGGATTGTTTGGTTGGGTTCGGAGGACCCTTGTGGTCGTTGGTTTTCTTGGCCGACACCCCCCAAGGGGGCTGTTTTGGGTTCGGTTTGGCTCAAGGAGCTAGCCGAGACCTATGGGTCTCGGGTGTGGCTCCCGTATCATGTTTCGGACATATTTTGACCCGGGTTGACTTGGTAACTCAACCCGTAACTTATTTGGATTTTCGGATATATTGTTACTTGTCGATTTATTATTATTGTTTTGTCGTGATCGTGATGTTTTGACCTTGGTACTTATTGGAATATTATTTGGACTTGAAGTGGTATATTTGGATTTGTGATTTATTTTTGAAGATGTGTTGTCGAGTGTGGAATTGGGGACCGATTGTGAGACGGTCATTAGATGACGGAGATAGGTTAGTTGGGTGCCGTAGTCGGACCCTCATGTTGTAGCACGTGGATATGGGATTGATTGGACGGAGATGATATATTTATTTTTGACTTGATTCTTATTTTGGACTTGGACTATGAGCCGAGAGTCATGACTCGGACATGTGACCAAACTCAATGACTCGAGAAATATTTAAAAGTCAATATTAAAAATAATACTCGTAATACTATTATTGAGAATATAATCGTTTATATACGTATATAGACGTGTTAAACGTATATATATATATATATATATATATATATATATATATATATATATATATATATATATATATATATATATATATATATATATATATAAATGCGTATGTTAATAATAAAATGATCACGAGTAAACGTTATAACAATATAACGATAGTTATTATGCTATGTAAATAGTGTAATAAATGTCGGACTATTGTTATAAATAATAACTATATATATAATGGCGAAATAATAAGTCGGGTAAATAATAATTAAAAACCTGATTTTGTTTATAAATCTAGAAACTTATCGAGTTATACGAGTGTTGGTTATTTAAAGTCCAAGTGGGCCTTATATTGTGACTTTGTGTGGTCACGGATATATGACGATTAATATAAACATTTTCTATAGCAAGTGACTTATTTAATCGACGGATTAGATCGAGTTATTTGATTATATAAAATGAGTATATTAATGGGCATCGTATCCCACGACGCCCATAGGATGTGGTATATGTTTTAGGGTAATAAATTACTATATATCTCGTGGAAATTGGCCGATTCGACGATATATATAGGGAATTTACAGGACCACGATATATACCAAATAGAATTCTTTGTGCTATGTGCTTTAGGTTGGGTATAATTTTGGAACGATATATTACGTAAATAAATATGGGAGATTACCAAATCGACGGATTTGATAAGCTTCGATGATTATTTAAATAATATGTTGGGCTAATATTAGACCTATAGTTGGTTTATTATTTCGTTCGTTGTGGCTTTTGGTTTGAGTTGTGTCGACCCTTCACCCATATGGATACCAAACGTCGAATTTCAAATTAATATGAATTTAATTCGAGAAATGGAAATCTTTGGAAAGTAAAACGGAATATGTTCGGGAATGGGAATATTTGATTTTGAGGAAAAGATTTCTGAACGAGTTTGATATTGTTAGGAAGTGCCGAGTCTGTAGTCGCCGTTACGTGAGTTGCTTGAGTTGCTTACGTCTTTCTTCTATCAATTTCTTTTGAGGATTTTCTGGACTTGAGGTGAGTCATAGCCCCACTTTTACTCTTGAACTTTGTTTTCAATACTTGGGGTGAGAAACGTGCAAATGCTTTATGTGGACTATTATCGCTTTATTTATTTATTTCAAAACTTGCTATGCTTATGGAACTAGGTAGGATTAAGCAAGGCCTAGTCCCGAACTAGGTAAGCTATTGATTTGGTTGTTGAGCGAGGCCTAGTCCCGAACTAGGTAAGCTATTAGATTGGTTATAGAGCGAGGCCTAGACTTGAGCTAGGTAAGCTATTGATTGGATTGATTTGAGCTATAGCGTGCACCTATAGGTTTGATTTGATTTGGTTGATTTGATTCGGTTGGATTATTTTGGTTGGATGATTGAGGCCTAGTCTAGCTAGCAAGCGTTTTGCGTATATGTCCACTATATCGAATTATGAATTTAAACCTATGATCTCACCAGCGAAAGCTGACTTTTAGCATGTTTTCTCAGGTAATTAAGTGATGCTCTATGGATGCTTGGGATTGAAGGCTTGGCATTGGCACCGGTTATGGATCTATATTTCTAAAACTCTGATAACTTATTTCTTTTGGGCCTGACTTTGCATGATTTTGGGATAAATGTAAACTTTAAAATCCCGCGTGGTTGTATTTTTATTATGATTACTTTATATCGTTCTTTCATGACTTTGAATGGATACCAATCCCCGTAGCACCCCGAAAGCTTGTGAGTCTTCCGCTGTATCAAATTTTGGGGGTGTTACAGCAGTAATGAGTGACCCCTATCATTTTCGCATTCAACTTATTATCTAATGTGGAAATGTAGTGGTCCTTCAGTCTATGGGATGGCAACGGGGTCAGGTATGTCGGGGATTGCATTTACCATCCCCGTCCCCAATCCCCAAGTCCACATCCCCATCCCCATTGGGGAATAGTTTAGCTTCCCCATCCCCATCGGGTATCGGGGATCCACATCGGATATTGGGGATTTTTAAGTTTCTTAAAAATCAACTGATATGTTCTCTTTCACATGTCTACGTACATATAAGCTGAAATCAAACGAGCTCATAAGCATACATATAAGCCTACATAAACACCCCGTAGGATTAGCCCTGTGTATCCCTGACCAAGAATTTGCAGGTACCTCAACACTAGCATCAACTGTAAAAACGCAGCTAATTTGAAACAGTAAACCATAACTTTAAAAATGCATAGCAGTTTCTATAAATTAAAAGTGATATCAAAGGGAGAGATGTTAATGACTTAACACATACAAACACACACATATACATTAGCTTAATTTGTATAAACACGCATACAAACATGAATCTTTATACAAACAGGCGCCATAGATATCATTCCCTTCTAGAGACATAATTAATGTTTAAAGTTGTAGCTGTGACATCTAAATCCAAAATCAATTCATTGTATTTTAAAAAACCAAAATTCACATCATTTGAGCAGACAAAATGGGTATTAAACCAGGGTAGTTACACAGGCACTTATTGTCAAATACTAACAAGCCACAAACATCAAAAGCAATCTTAAATCCAAATCCTAACAACTGACCAACAAAATCTCAAAAACCTGAATCCAATCAAAATCTCGAAAACCGAAAACCTAAACATCATAACTCAACAATCCAAGCTAAACCCGGTTCATATCCTAAATTCATACCACATTTTCTCAAAACTTCATAATTCACCCAATTTACACACACAACATACGCATCCAACGAGGGTAGTTACATCATCACTTATCGTCAAATACTAACAAGCACTAAACATCAAAAGCAATGTTAAATCCATATAAAAACAACTCAAATCTTAAAAAAAAAAACATTCATAGACTTAACAAAATCTCGAAACCCAAAACCCGAAAAATGAATGAGTAAACAATTAAAGCTAATAAATCTAAGCTCGCAAGAACATCAACAAATGTCACCATTATCTAAACATCATTTACAGCAAAATCTAAAAATAAATTATAGCTTTTCCTTGTACAAAGAATCATAAGAGCCTTTTCATCAAACATCTGGTGAACACTCAGTGTAAAATGAGCTGATCTATGGGTTTTCAAGTATGTATACCTGTCAAGAACACACATAATTTTGGCTAAACTTTAAAAAGGTTGAAACTTTATGTGAATTTGAGGTGGGGTATGGATGGATGAAAGTTTGAACCAACAACATATAAGTCTTCTGTGATAGTTGCTGCGAAATTATACAAAGAAATGAGTGATGGTTTTTGGTGTGAGAAGTGGTGGTCAGGATTGGAAATGTGGGATTGGATTGGACGGTGGAGATTAGAGTTTGAAATTTTGTGTTTTGGATTGCCAGCGTGGCAATTGCCAGTAGATCAAACAAATTGTTAGAAATTTAACAAAACACACCCTAAAGTCTACTTTTCTATCAATTAGAAGACACGGTACAGTGTACAACACCATAGTTACTGAAAGGGTTGAAAAGGGGGTGGGATCCGTGTGAGGTGACTTGCAGCAATAAGATGGAAGGTGATTTGTACACAATTTTTTTTGCCATCCACCACTAAATTATGCATAGCGGTGTTGTACTGTATGCATCATTGGTGTGATTTAGTGGTGTACAGCCAAAAATAAATGGTGCACAAATCATTTCCCCAATAAGATGTGTACACCTGTCTATTACCCATTTAGATACCTTTATGATGTGTTTTCACCAATTTTTGCTTCTTTCAAAAAGATTAAACAATGAATTGGTATTTTTAGATAAAAAAAAGTATATATTAAAAAAAGTATTATGGTTATTCATTTTTATCAGCTATTAACTAACACGATAATCAAAGAAGGATAACATCTCTTCTTTGAATGTGACTTCTCTGAATACATATACAGTGAATTGAAAAAGAAATTGGGAGAAAATACTATTCGTGATGAATGGGACAATGTGATTGGTTACTTCATTAATAGTCCACTTAATAGATCCATTAACAGTGTGCTTAAAAGGATTGTTCTTGCTACTACTGTGTACCACATTTGGAAAGAGAGAAACTCAAGATTGTTCACTGGTGAAATGCAGAATAAAGAGATGGTATTAAAGAATATAGAGGAGAATGTTAGACTGCAGTTATTGGGTCTAAGAGTTAAGAAAACTACAAATGTGGAAAAAGTTGCTAGTAACTGGTTAGTTGAGATGCAGTATGTTGGAAAAAGGTAAAATGAGTAGGTTGACTGCTTGGTTTGGTTCTTCCAACAGATGTCATAAAAAGGGTGGTTGGTGATACGTGGGAATCGCACCAGGCTTTACCTCTCAAGGGATCTTGAGAAGCTTACAACCCCCACCAGGCAGTGTACCTGATCGTTGTAGTATAGTATAGTGACAAGTACCGGGGGATTGATCGTTCAGCTAGGAATAGTGTCGCCAGGATTAGAAAGCCTAAATACTAGTTCTAAAGGTGAGGGAAGATTCTTTTTGTATTTTTATATTTTTTTTAGAAAGCAAGTTAAAATCTCGGGTTTGAAGGATTTGGGCGGAATTAGTTGCTAATCAACTAACCCAATACTAAGATGCAATCAAAATAAAATACTAGAAATGAAAATAAACTAATTTATACTAAAGTTGTGAGCAGTAATTGGAGAAAATGTGTTTACTTAGATTTCACTACTCCCTAGACATCTTTTATACGTTAATTACTTGTTATAATTGCATGGATGACGGATCGTATTCCTTAATACCATTCATGGGGTGGCACACTTAACTCCCCAATTCTATGAGCTCTTATCTCCTCCTACACCATGCCCATCACAACTATAGGGATTGTAAACAGTGGCTCATGCATTAAATACAACCAATAAAGACCTAGTGCGCGTCGGTTCATGTTTCTTAAGACGTTCAAGCATGTTACCAATTGGAGATCTGCCAGTTTTCTTAAGCCTAACATATAAATCATTCATCTAAGACAAGATATAAACAAGTAATCAACACATAATCAACATCTAGGTTTCATTAGATCTAAACAAACAGAAGATAGATCTAGCCTAGCATGATGGAATTAAGACAAGAACAAGATATAGACAACCAACACATAGACATATTGATTGAATTAAAAGAACACTTATCTTGATTACATATGCAAGGTATCAAGGGGTTGGAACCCTTGAAAAACCTGTAAAAGTTACACCAAAATCGTACTTAGGGTTTCTCCCAAAACTTCTCTCTTTAAATCTGAAAAATTAGAAAACTATATATAGGAAAAGGGTCTGACGGCGTCAAGACAAAGCTTATGACGCCGTCACCTCGCCGCCAAAACTATTCTTGGACTGCCTTGATCTACATTTGACGCCGTCAAGACTTAATCATTTCCAGGCCGTCATGACTTTTACTATTGACGCCCTACCTTCATGACGCCGTCAAATCTCTTCTGGATCGTCATGGAATTTTGCTCTTGACGCTGTCAGGGAGTTGCTCTTGACGCCGTCACCTACTGTTCCCAGCATGGAAAATTAAGACTTTGGCGTTTTCTTCACTTTTATGCTCCAAAAACGTCCGAATTGCTTCCTTTTCCAGATTTCACTCCCAAAGTACCTAAAATCACAAAAGGAACGATTTAGGGCAATATTTGATCAAATAAATTCGAATTCGGGCTTAAATAACCCCCTAAAAACGGATCATTTTTCGCCTCATCAGTTGGATACTCAGTTCACTATTACATTGGATAATAAGGGGGTGTCTGGATACTTGGTTAATAGAAGCAATAATGCTTTGTGATTGCTTTCTATCATAATCAGGCCACAACAAATGTAAATGTGAAGTACCTTATACCTTGGAGTCCTTATTGTGTAACTGTACCTATTATAGATACATTGCCTCTTCTAATTTGGCCTTGGGAGGGAATTAGAATGCAATGTTGTCTATGTAGGAGGTCTATCACAATATGGATGTACCATAAAGTAGGGCTTCCTTTTGTTAAGGGTAAGTGGTCTTGGAGGGGAATGTAAGCATTGTGGAATTGAGAGTGATGAAAGATGACACTTCATGGTCCACACTTTACATTCCCACAAGAGGAATGGTTGGTCCTCACTGGAGGAGTGTGTTCCTAGTTATATGAAGCCATTCATAGAGATGGAAATGTAATATAACTAGTAGAGCCCTTCCGTGGAGGGGTTTGGGTACCTAATGAAGCCATTAACCCTTATTGCTATGTTTACTGTGGATGTTGGATGAGTGAACACATGCAATAGGGTAAGGTGGAAATGTAGCTAGATGGTAGGTGCAAATAATGTGAATAAAGGTTACTGATGAAGGAGTTATGATTCTACTGGTATGCTCTGTTTTGACAGAAGATTAGTATCATCAGAGATGTTTCTTATTGTATTATCTGATATTGGATAGTAGTTAGAATTGTTGTTATTAGATGAGGGGTATGCCCAATATTCTGTGATGTTTTCCTTATGATGTACAAAATGGTTGGAAGTATTAATATAATTCACATTTGCACAAACAAAAAAAAAAAAAAAAAAAAAAAAAAAAAACAAAAAATAAAAGCCGATAATTAAAAAAAAAGTGCAACATAATGTCTTATATTGTTTAGGGTTGTGCATTGGCCCCGGACCGGACCGACCAAGACCGAGACCGAATTAGCCAAAATCCAAGACCGAGATCAAATAAATTCGAATTCGGGCTTAAATGACCCCCTAAAAACGGATCATTTTTCGCCTCATCATATACCCTTACACTTGAGATTTGCTTGTCCTCAAGCAAATGCGCTTTAATTCTAGTCAAAATACAAGTTAGGGGTCATTTAACACTAATATAAAAGTAATTACAACAAATAATCGTTCCACTAAAGACCAATAGACAAGCACGGAGGTCATACACAAGCACCTCACAAATAGTGTTTAGATACTCACATCTCTCGGGTGTAATAAAGTGTAAATTACAAAATGGAAACGGAAGATATCTCTCACTACCTGTCATAGCAAAATAGATTACCATAGGCTTGGGAAAGGATCAAACCTCCACCACATGGCGTAAGCACCTAGGATAAACTATCAAAGAGGTCTTTTAAAAGGGTTGTAACGTTAGGTGTAGGGATATGAAATACACGGTTTTGTTGGATAAAGGAAGTTTTACTGGTGGCGAGTTAACAATCTTGGTTAATTACATGTACAATGTGGCGTTGCTAAGCCAAGACTAGACTCGACTTAAGCTAATAAATGAAAAATAACAAAAACATAAAATGAACATAGAATGAAAAGGGATGGTAGTCTGTATGTTTTTTTCTCTTTTTTTTTTTTTTTTTTTTTTTTTTTTTTTTTTTTTTGCATACACTCTTACCCTACCATCCAAAATAATACATCATAGGGGATGAGAATTCCCCTTACACTTGAATCTTTACATACTTTACAATTAACTAAACTAATGACTCGAATTAAGAAAATCAAAACACTTGGAGCACTTTTAAGATTAATGCACATATGGAGGTAATAAATGATGTTCTTCCCCATTACTCCATAAAATAAGTACTTACCCATGAGTCCCAATCGTCCCAAAACAATATGTACAAGGATATGACTCGACTTAGCAACCATGTAATCAATTAGAAAGTTAACTTAGGGTTTAACAAATAACAATAATGCACTAAAGATGAGCGCATACACGGAAGGCTAAGGCGATTTGGTTGTACATTTAAGTGGGGTGTAACAAATTCTTCCTTTAAGTAAAATGCTTAAAGTTAGAAACGAAAAGATAGGCTCGGAGGGGTGTACTAGGGGTTTCGTGTACTAAAAATGAGTACAACGCTAAAGGTGTGGGAAAAATTAGTTGACTTAACTAGCCAAGTAATATGATTTAAATGGTCAAGTAATTATAATACGGGTTTAACACAAGGGTGATCCTAATACCTCTTATCATGTAGTAAATCCTACTACACGAATGTAGTCTCACTAGCGGTCTCGGGATGCATCACTAACGCAAGTTCTAGAATCTAAATGCTACCGGTACACTCATAAGCACTAATAATAAATGCTTTTCCTATCAAATCTAAAGGCGAACCTCACATATTTGGGTGGAAAATTTTTCTGAATATACGGTTATGTGCTAGTCATACAATCTCCTATCCATGAGACGCTTGCTATGGCTAAAGTTTCACTCCTAAATGTTGTAAAAATTTTAAATTTGGCGCTAAAATTCCACTAACAAGTATTTCTCATAGTTTTATTACACATCTACCATTAAACAAAACAAACTCAAGCGAAAGTGCATATGTAAGGTATCATCTTTTTACCCTCCCCTTACACTTAAGATGAACATTGTCCCCAATGTTCAAGTAAAGAATGTAAAAGTGAAAAAGTAAAGAGAATGAAATCAAATACTCCCCTGATTCGCTCGGTATGGATAATAAGGTGGCCAGGTTAAATCTTCCTCCAAGAAAATGAACAATCAAAGCTTCCCATCCAGAATATAAATCATCTTCTTGTCATACATAACCTGTAAAACCTGAGAAAATAGACAAGACAATCTCGCGTAAAATCGGCGGCATCCTATATAAGTTACTAAATCCAAGAAAACAAAATAAGATATAATGCTTGTGGAATGAAGTTTGCAGATCTCCTGGAGATTATAAAACTTAATAATTCACAAAAACCATAAGACTCCGTTAGAAAAACAAAACCGGTAAAATTTCCAGATTTTTACACTTGACGCCATCAAGAGTAAACTCGTGACGCCGTCAGAATTGACCTGCAGAAATTCTTATGTTAAGTTTCCGGAAAATTTCTGGAAAAACTTGGTCCTACTTCCTGGAAAATCATGCAAAACTTCATCATGACTCAATACAAGCATTTGACTCTAACAAATATGAATATACATGTTCATTTAATATTGTGGAGAATCATGATCGGTTTGTTTCTTAAAAACATATTTGGGGTTTCCCCTTACACTTATCTTTTGCAAAAAATACTTTTAGGTGGAGTTAAGACTAGGCCAAAACAACAAAGTAAAGTATTTCCACTATTTAGTTTAGAAACATGATCTACCAACAATAAAAATAAAGCATGCATACGGAAGCAAATAACAAACAAACAAATAAAATCACACAAAACATGGGTTGCCTCCCAAGAAGCGCTTTTCTTTATTTACGAGTCTTGTAGCTAGACTCAAGGTCATGGGTTACTACGTGACCTCATCATTGGTTTCACTCTCTAGGTCGTCTTCTAAACCAGTTTTGTATTCCGGACCTAGTTGTAAGCATTCTTTATAGAAACCAAGCATCCTATTCTTTACATATTATACTCCTCTACGTCTATCCTCCTCATTCCTATAATAAGCCGCTTGCTTGTGTTCTTTTTCGAAATTAGAGAGAAGGCGGTATTGTTCAATCTTGTAGGGCATTTGATAGGCAACCTCATCATTCTCTTCCTTGAATCTAACTATCCCTAAAGTCGGATCATAACTCATCCTAGTGGCTTCAACAAATGGTTTTCCAAATATTATTTGGCTTAGGCAAGCATCAATCACCGGACGAGTGTCTTCCACTATCATAAAATCGATCTCATAGGTGAGATTCCCTATAATCACATGCAATCCCTTCACTCTTCCTGCAAAATTACTTATCAGATTCTTGTTGGGCATCATCCTAAAATTAAGTTGCTTCTTCATCACCCAATTGTAATAAGTCCTAGTCATGATGTTCACGGGGGATCTAGGGTCGATGTAAGCTTTCCATATATGCATGTGCCTGATATTGCATGGGATGTTAATGTTAGAGGGGTCTCCCATTTTGATAAGGGGTGTGCCAAAGATATATGGTCTCTCGGGACTATCGAATAAATCCTTATGGTACTCCCGTTCTTCCTCGGTGGGCAACTTATCAAAGTATTTTTCTATAGGCTCTACCTCCTCTAATTCCTCTTCCTTGTTAACCTCAACTTCCCTACTCTCATCCTTAATCTCGGCTTCTATTCTAACTTCATCCTTGTCACTCTCTTCTATCTCCTTATCTATCGGCTTAATGGTGACAACATTGACAAAGTGGACATGTTTGGATGATGAGGGATCCTTAATTTGGATTCCACTATTGGTGTCCCTAGTGTCCTTCCTCGGTGTGATTAACGCTTGGTTGTTGAGGGCTTTCAACAAGTTGTCAATTTTGTTGGTCATCTCCGTCTGTTGTTGGTTAAATTCGGTTTCAAACCTAGCTATGCGATTTTCTTGAGATGCCATGAACTTTGATATTAATCCTTCAAGATTGTTGGTACTACCATAGTTGTTAGAAGGATTGTTGTTGAAAGTACAGTTGGATGGTGGACCGTTAGGTTGGTAACGATTAGGCGGATTGGAAGAATTGGGTTGATTTTGTTTCCACCTAAGGTTTGGGTGATTTTTCCAAGAGGGGTTGTATGAATCACCGTAAGTGTTTGGCTCGGGCTTGAAAGTGTACCACTTATCTCCCGCTTCGTCGGTACGCAAGAATGCGTAGTCCGCAAAAGCTGTTCCGGGGAGTTCCACACAATCACGAGTGTCATGGGGACTACTACATAATTCGCATGAAGAAGTGATTTTGTTCACTTGGTTTGAAGGCTTAGGAGCTTCGTAAGATTTCATGAGAAACTTGACTTGATCCTCAAGTTCCATGATCCTACGGTCGGGAGTGCTAGAGTTGTTCGAAGGTAAAGATATTGCCTTGACCGTTTTGTTCAAATCACGGGGATCATTCCAACTTTCGTTGTCATAGAGAGCAAGATCTTCTATGAGTTCCCATGATTGTTCCGCACTAAGATCACGTAGCTTACCACCGGCCGATTGGTCAATGGCTCGCCTCGTGGAGATGTCGATATGGTCATAAAAGATTTGGACTTGGAGCCAAAGATCTATGCCATGATGAGGGACTTTTTGGAGTAAGTCCTTGAAACGAGTCCATGCTTCATAAAGAGATTCATTTTGACGTTGTTGGAACATCAAGATGTCATTTCTAAGCTTAGTAGTTCTCCCCGGTGGGAAAAATTGAGCAAGGAAACGAGTGGTGAGATCATCCCATGTGGTGATGGATCCCGCGGGTAAACGCTCAAGCCATTGACTAGCTTGATCCCGTAGAGAGAATTGGAATAGGCGTAAATGGCTAGTCTCTCTAGTTTCAACACCTAGGTCTATGGAATCTACGATTTTGAGAAAGTCCTTAAGATGTTGGTTTGGATCTTCGGAACGAAGTCCATGGAATGCACATCCGCTTTGCACCTACTGGATGGTGTCGGATCGCAAGGGGGTCACATTCGCTCCGGTGAGCTCAATGGTGTTTCGGTAGCCTTGGTGGCTAGGTCGGGAATACTCTCCTAAGGTTCGGGGCCTAAGTGGTTCTAATGGTGGGTTTTGTTGTGGTGGGATGACGGGTTCAAAGATGTTCCCATTGTCCATGATGTTGGGTGGTTACGAACAAAGGCACAAAGAAATAAGATAGACTAAAGAAAACCTAAAAATAAAAATAAAATCTTGCTAGAAAGGAATCTAGCAAGTAGACCTAATAAAAACAAATTCTAACCTAGACAATAACTATTCCCCGGGCTGCGGCGCCAAAAACTTGATACGTGGGAATCGCACCAGGCTTTACCTCTCAAGGGATCTTGAGAAGCTTACAACCCCCACCAGGCAGCGTACCTGATCGTTGTAGTATAGTATAGTGACAAGTACCGGGGGATTGATCGTTCAGCTAGGAATAGTGTCGCCAGGATTAGAAAGCCTAAATACTAGTTCTAAAGGTGAGGGAAGATTCTTTTTGTATTTTTATATTTTTTTTAGAAAGCAAGTTAAAATCTCGGGTTTGAAGGATTTGGGCGGAATTAGTTGCTAATCAACTAACCCAATACTAAAATGCAATCAAAATAAAATACTAGAAATGAAAATAAACTAATTTATACTAAAGTTGTGAGCAGTAATTGGAGAAAATGTGTTTACTTAGATTTCACTACTCCCTAGACATCTTTTATACGTTAATTACTTGTTATAATTGCATGGATGACGGATCGTATTCCTTAATACCATTCATGGGGTGGCACACTTAACTCCCCAATTCTATGAGCTCTTATCTCCTCCTACACCATGCCCATCACAACTATAGGGATTGTAAACAGTGGCTCATGCATTAAATACAACCAATAAAGACCTAGTGCGCGTCGGTTCATGTTTCTTAAGACGTTCAAGCATGTTACCAATTGGAGATCTGCCAGTTTTCTTAAGCCTAACATATAAATCATTCATCTAAGACAAGAATAAACAAGTAATCAACACATAATCAACATCTAGGTTTCATTAGATCTAAGCAAACACAAGATAGATCTAACCTAGCATGATGGAATTAAGACAAGAACAAGATATAGACAACCAACACACAGACATATTGATTGAATTAAAAGAACACTTATCTTGATTACACATGCAAGGTATCAAGGGGTTGGAACCCTTGAAAAACCTGTAAAAGTTACACCAAAATCGTACTTAGGGTTTCTCCCAAAACTTCTCTCTTTAAATGTGAAAAATTAGAAAACTATATATAGGAAAAGGGGTCTGACGGCGTCAAGACAAAGCTTATGACGCCGTCACCTCGCCGCCAAAACTATTCTCGGACTGCCTTGATCTACATTTGATGCCGTCAAGACTTAATCATTTCCAGGCCGTCATGACTTTTACTCTTGACGCCCTACCTTCATGACGCCGTCAAATCTCTTCTAGATCGTCATGGAATTTTGCTCTTGACGCCGTCAGGGAGTTGCTCTTGACGCCGTCACCTACTGTTCCCAGCATGGAAAATTAAGACTTTGGCGTTTTCTTCACTTTTATGCTCCAAAACGTCCGAATTGCTTCCTTTTCCAGATTTCACTCCCAAAGTACCTAAAATCACAAAAGGAACGATTTAGGGCAATATTTGATCAAATAAATTCGAATTCGGGCTTAAATGACCCCCTAAAAACGGATCATTTTTCGCCTCATCAGTTGGATACTCAGTTCACTATTACATTGGATAATAAGGGGGTGTCTGGATACTTGGTTAATAGAAGCAATAATGCTTTGTGATTGCTTTCTATCATAATCAGGCCACTACAAATGTAAATGTGAAGTACCTTATACCTTGGAGTCCTTATTGTGTAACTGTACCTATTATAGATACATTGCCTCTTCTAATTTGGCCTTGGGAGGGAATTAGAATGCAATGTTGTCTATGTAGGAGGTCTATCACAATATGGATGTACCATAAAGTAGGGCTTCCTTTTGTGATGGGTAGGCGGTCTTGGAGGGGAATGTAAGCATTGTGGAATTGAGAGTGATGAAATATGACACTTCATGGTCCACACTTTACATTCCCACAAGAGGAATGGTTGGTCCTCACTGGAGGAGTGTGTTCCTAGTTATATGAAGCCATTCATAGAGATGGAAATGTAATATAACTAGTAGAGCCCTTCCGTGGAGGGGTTTGGGTACCTAATGAAGCCATTAACCCTTATTGCTATGTTTACTGTGGATGTTGGATGAGTGAACACATGCAATAGGGTAAGGTGGAAATGTAGCTAGATGGTAGGTGCAAATAATGTGAATAAAGGTTACTGATGAAGGAGTTATGATTCTACTGGTATGCTCTGTTTTGACAGAAGATTAGTATCATCAGAGATGTTTCTTATTGTATTATCTGATATTGGATATTAGTTAGAATTGTTGCTATTAGATGAGGGGTATGCCCAATATTCTGTGATGTTATCCTTATGATGTACAAAATGGTTGGAAGTATTAATATAATCACATTTGCACAAACAAACAAACAAACAAAAAAAAAAAAAAAAAAAAAAAAAGCCGATAATTAAAAAAAAGTGCAACATAATGTCTTATATTGTTTAGGGTTGTGCATTGGTCCTGGACCGGACCGACCAAGACCGAGACCGAATTAGCCCAAAATCCAAGACCGATGACCGGACAGAATGTGGTCGATCCGGTCCGGTCTCGGTCGGTCTGTCAGCCGGTCTGGTTTAACAAGGTAAAATAGTCGGTTTGTGGTCCGGATCGAACCAACCAAAATCGAGACCGAATTAGCCCGAATGCCAAGATTGAGGATCGGAACGAATATGGTCGGTCCGGTCCGGTCCGTTTGGGTGGTTTGCTCAGCCTTAGTAGAGTTTGTGGAAGACTTCCTATATTATTAATGTGATCAAATACAAAAAAAGTCTCATTTTTATTTCTTTATTTATTTATTTTTAAAGAAATTCATTAAAAAAGAAGTTTCCTGCATTTTTTTTGAGTGAAACATTGTTAAGATAAGTAATTTGTAACGCAACATTGACTGAATTTGTAATTACAAAAGTATTTTAGGAATTAAGCATTACCCAGTATTAAATTTTTTAAATTTTAAGCAAAAACATTTTTGCTTTATGTGTAATAGACATGTTTCAAAATTGACCAAAATAAATATTCTCCTAAGCATAACTAAATTGCTAAAATTATGTGTAAATTATGTTTTGAGCTTTAACAAAGGGCCTAGATGTATAGTATTTATGGATATTAGTGTGGCCCATTTAAACATACATGGTTGGAAAAAAAGATTACAACTTCTATAGAATCAATCACATATAATTAAATCATTTGATAATACATTCAAGCAACACATTCGCAATTTCGGATTTTTTTTTATACCACACTAGCTTTAAGTACTGTGCATATATTGGGTTTACGCATGAATCAAATTTATTTTAAAGTTTTTGTTTAATATATTGATGTATAAGAATTTGCTTGTGTTTAATGTTTTCTAATTGTGATACAAGTATAACTAATAATTATACACGGGTTTTTACATTAAGTTTTTCATTATGTATAAGAATTTGCTTGTGTTTAATGTTGGATGGAGATTTGACTTTGTTTATCTGACATTGGTATTGTGATTGATATTGTTGTTTAAATTTAATTATTGATATCATGTTGTACAGGATATGCGAGTTTAATAGCCAGGGCCGGCTTTGAGGGTGTGCAAGGTGAGCGACCACACAGGGCCCTAAAATTTTTAAGGGCCTCAAAATTTGTACCGTTAATAATTATATGCATGTTTACACATATTTTTCACAAAGAAAAAAGTATTTAGATGAGAAAATATCGTAAATGAGTAATATGTTAGAACGTTTAGTTAACTAATTATATTATATCTTATAAATGGTGACACTTTATATGTAACATTCCTTATCGAAAGACCTCATTATTTAATTCCGTCCAGGGCCCTAAAAAATTTCATAAATTCATGGGATGGCCCTGTTAATAGCACATCGGTTGATGCAGTTAAAATATAAAGTTTTTTAAAAATATTTTTCCGGATATCCTTATATAAACTATCAATAGAAATTACATGAGTCGTTGTTAAAAGAAATAGCATATATTTATTTTTATATCACTATGCTCCGTCCCAAAATTTTCCATTGTATATTCTGCCAACCTTTCAACAATCATCCAACGTTACTCTTTTTTAGCTTATTTGACTTTTACCTTATATCTGAAACAAAAAACACTAGCAAAAAGCTAGAAGTACATAGGTAACTTTAATCAATGAGTCCAACTCACTTGCCCCTCTAAATTTAATCCAAGAAAAAGAAAATAAACAAATGTTATTGAAAATGTTACATTTCCTCATAGATTGAGAGTTAAGATGACAATATTTAGATAACCCCATATCACTCATAAAGAAACCACTTTAGCTTGTTGTACTGGAGTGAAATGAAAGGTAATGTCTAATTTAACCGTTTCATAATTTTAAAGTACGAAGATTTTGAAACAGTTATTCGCATTATTAAGTGTGAATATCTTTAAAATATTTCATGGTTCATAAAGTGCCAAAAAAGACAAATTTGTTGTACCGTAGATTTGTCTTTTATTTTTATTTTTTTTCCTTTCATGTATTTGTTTAATATTTTTTGTTTTTTCATGTATTTTTTTATTCTTTATTTTATTTTGTCTTTTAATTATTTATTTATTTTGTCATTTGAATAATAGTGTCATTGACCTCGACAAACTGCCAAGACTAATACCCTCGCCAAGAGAGAGTTTCAAGAATTTCAACTCTTTGATTGTTTTTATTCCAACCCTATGGATGAGATTTTGAAGCCTTTGACTTCCTAAATTTCCGATGGTAGCGACAGCATTTGATGGTAGGGTGGCTCGTTTTCAAGCTTCTGTGTTGTGGTGAGGAAGGTTCGGAGATAGAAGAGAGACGAGGATGATCGAGTGATTGTGTTTATCGTTTAATTATTATATTGGGAAGATTAAAAAAAAAAAAAAAAGAAAAAAAAAAAACTTAAAAATAATAATAATAATAGTTTATGTCAAATCTCTATATTTGATGTGGAGCTCAGATGTCTATTTTGGTATACTAATAAAATTTGGCCCATTCTAGCATATTCATTTTGGTAATTTATTCTAAAATCTACATGTTATTTATTTTTAGGGCTTAAGGAAGAAACGAATAAAGAACTTGAGTACATCTCATATCTTAAGGAGATCGCTGCAAAGGAAGCTGAACATGTTGATAGTGTGATGCAAAAACTTGATGTGGAGAGTAAATAAATTAATATTGATCATGAGAGAAGGAACAAAGAATTACCAGAGTGGCCATTACGGAAGCTGTTTTGCTTTTTATGAAGGTATTTCACCCAATTAGAAGTGTCATATACATGAATTTGATATTTTCTATTTATTGGTAAAATAATTGGGTTCACATGACTATAGCCCTGCTCGAGCATGTTAACTTATCAAGTTGCTGATTTCCAAGAGGTGGTATAATGGTCGGGTTGAATTACGTGACAAGTAGGGCTCGGGTTAGGTTACACTGATGTTTATTCTAATTCACTTGCAGCCAATGTTTTTCTTTGCACATGCCAAGATTATATGGGGTAGAGATGGTTGGGTTTCACAAACATAACCCAAGTCGAACTACTCGTAAGTAAGTGGGTCAAAATGCCTCCCCTCTACTCATTATAAAGTTTTTGATCAGTTTGTACTGTTGTGTTTTCTTTGAAAGTATAGTATTTGAAAAACTGACCATGCTTCCTATTGTTTTTTAATTTGGTTGTATATATTACCATGTCATACACACACTCAGTTGGTGTTTTTAGTCAGGCATTTTATAATCAAACATATGCATGGTGGACAAAAAACAAAATAGCTTATGTTAGATATCTTGGTGGAATACGAGTCTTTGTAAGTTTCTCCCGTTGTTATATTGTTTAAGGTTATCTAATAGACATCTTGGACCGTTATCCCTTAAATTATAGTTATATGCAATAAAAGTCTAGTCTTCCCACTCCCAAGTTTTTTTCTAAGTCTTTATCACCAATAATTGCTATAAAAACTTTGACTAATTAGAGTATATTCGCAATAAAAAATAATTCATTTCACCGGTTGTCTGTCACAACTGTTAACATGCAAAACTAAGAATAAAAAGCCAATACTTGTCTCATAATTTAAAGTAAATTTCAAAAAATGAAATCAGCACAAGCAATAATTTACTCATCATCTTCCTCTTGTATTTCTTTTCTCATTTATAGTCTCTCAATAATATGTCTTATTTCCGTCACTGTCTCCGCTTCCTATGGAGGTAATGAGACCGATTATCATGCGTTGTTGTCATTTAAGTCAAAGATCACCCAAGATCCAAACAAAGTTCTAACCTCGTGGAACCATTCCTTTCATTTCTGTGACTGGAGTGGTATTTCATGTGGAAAACGGCACAAACGAGTAACTGTTTTATGGCTGGACTCGCAAGGCTTAGAAGGCTCGTTGTCTCCTCATGTAGGAAACCTCAGCTTCCTCCGTGAGCTTTATCTCAGGAACAACAGCTTTCGAGGAACCATTCCTCATGAACTTGGTCGTCTGACTAGGCTACGTCATCTTTATCTTAACAGAAACAAATTCAGTGGAGTCATTCCAACAAACTTGTCTGGTTGTTCTAACCTAGAAGACCTTTGGCTCTCTCAAAATAAGCTTGCTGGAATCATTCCCAAGGAGATGAGTCTACTCTCGAAACTTACGAGTCTTGTAATTGACGACAATAGGTTAACAGGCGGAATCCCACCTTTCTTGGGGAATATCACATCAATGGAAGAATTCTCTGCTGTTGGGAACTCGTTGGGTGGGAGAATTCCAGATACATTGGGTCTTTGGAAAAGCTTGACGAGATTTGATTCTGGTGAGTGCAACTTATATGGAAGCATCCCTCATTCCATTTTCAACCTCTCACTCCTAGTTAATTTTTCCTTACTTGATAATCACCTCACTGGTAGTCTTCCTTCAGAAATTGGTGTGATGCTCCCAAATCTTGAGTACCTTCAGTTATGGGGTAACGAACTGATTGGAGTTCTTCCACCTTCTATTTCTAATTGCTCTAAGTTAAGACATCTTGAAATGAGCAATAACAATTTTAGTGGGAAGTTGACAATCGATTTTTCAAAGCTAAGAGATATTAATTCAATCAGATTACATAATAACAACTTCCATGGACGTGGAGAAGCTGAGGACATGAGGTTTATTGATTCTTTGAAAAACTGCACCAGATTAGTAACTTTGAATCTTTATGATTGCAACCTTATAGGAATGCTTCTGATATCAATAGGTAATCTTTCTAATCGACTAAGCTATCTAAGTTTAAGAGACAATCATTTTTTTGGAAGCCTCCCATCAAGTATAGGTAGTCTAGTTGGCTTGACCGCTTTAAAGTTTGGACTAAATCGATTCAAAGGAAAAATTCCCACTACCATTGGTAAAATTCAAATGCTACAATATCTCGATCTATCTAGCAATCATTTTTCAGGTCATATCCCTGATGCCATTGGCAACTTATCATTGTTGACTCAACTTTATTTATATTCCAACAAATTAGAAGGCCTTATTCCATCAAGCCTTGGGAATTGTAATGAACTGAATGGGTTAAACCTTGAAGACAATAGACTCAGTGGTAAGATACCCAAGCAACTTCTTCAACTTCCATCACTAACTTATTTTTTAGAGCTTTCATACAACACCCTGTCTGGTTCCATTCCATCAGAAATTAAAGACCTCAAGATGTTGAACAATCTCGATTTATCTAATAATAATTTATCAGGTACCATTACTAGCAGCCTTGGTGAGTGCATTAGTCTTACAACGTTAAACCTACGAGGCAATCAATTTCAAGGCATAATACCATCTTCATTAAGTTCCTTGAGAGCATTGGAGGTACTCGACATTTCTCAAAATAATTTATCAGGAAAAATTCCACAATTTTTAGAGAAATGGAACTCCTTAGAATATTTGAACCTATCCTTTAATGATTTTGAGGGTGAAGTACCGGTTGTAGGAGTGTTTGCAAATGCAAGTGCATTTTCGGTTTGGGGGAACAATAGGCTTTGTGGTAGTTTGGTTACACTTGAGCTACCCAAGTGCAAGGAGACGGGTAGTAAGAAAAATAGGTTTTCTTTCTTCATATTAGTCATTGTGATTGCACAAACGTTGCTCATCGTATTATGTTGCGTGTATCTTTTGTGTAAGAAGAAAAGCAACAGTCAACCATCTCAATCTTCAGGGAATGAACAGTTCTTGAGAGGTTCATACAATCAGCTTCTCAAGGCTACTGATGGGTTCTCTACAGCAAATTTGATTGGCGAGGGTGCGCACAGCTCTGTTTATAAGGGAATCCTCGATTCTAATGATGATAAATCTGTTGCAGTTAAAGTTCTACGTCTTCAAAGTCGAGGAGCGCACAAAAGCTTTATAGCAGAATGTGAAGCATGGCGTAATATTAGACACCGTAATCTGTTGAAGATAATAACTTCATGTTCGAGTACTGATTTCCATGGCAATGATTTTAAAGCGCTAGTTTACGACTTTATGCCCAATGGAAGTTTTACATGATTGGCTTCATTCAAGTGCATATACATCGAAACTGAACCTTCTTCAAAGAATAAATATTCTTAGAGATGTTGCCACTGCACTTGATTATCTTCACAATCGCTGCCAAACAACGATTGTTCATGGTGACTTGAAGCCAAGTAACATTCTACTTGATGATGATATGGTGGCTCATGTCGGAGACTTTGGCTTAGCTCGACTACTTGGTACAGACTTAAACCAAAACAGCTCAACCGGGGTTAAGGGAACAATTGGTTATGCACCTCCAGGTAATTCCACTTTTATTCCATGATGTTTATATTTATTTACAGGTTAAAGTTTGTAAATTAATTAATTGTTATTCATTTGTAGAGTATGGTATCGGGAGCGAGATGACAAGTTGTGGGGACGTCTATAGTTTTGGAATATTATTACTAGAGGTGATGACTGGGAAAAGGCCTACAGATGACATGTTTAAGGAAGGTTTTAGCCTTCATAAATTTGCTTACATGGCATTACCAGATCATGTAGTCGATGTTATTGATGATGATGCAATTGTGTTGCAAAGTTCGGAAGCGAATGCAAAGAAAGTGGAAGAATGTTTAGTTGCAACTATCAAGATTGGAGTATCGTGCTCTGTGGATTCACCACCACAACGAATGAAAATAGAAATCGTTGTCAATGAGTTGCAGCGTATTCTCGATGTGCTTCAAAATATATAAGGTACTCTGTTCTCCCATTTTGTAGAATCTGATTTTACATGAGTTGTTAATAAATCATCACTAATTTGGTTTTATTTTTGAACGTTTTCAGGTCTAATACCAAGCTTTTTTGGTGAAATTTGAAAGTTACTGCAGCAAGGAGCAGTGCATGTCGTAGTTATATAAATGTTACTTTGTCAAATATGTTTGTAAGTGTGTTTTAGTTTTCTTGTTGAATAAGTACTGTAAGAGACGTAAGAATTCATTTACATTCGTGAGTTTATTTTTCCTCAATCCTATTTCTGTAAAATTGAAAATTGGGGGCAAAGTTTGTTGGATGAAAACTAAGCAAAAGAGTTGGGATAACCTTTCACAGGACTTACTATAATCTTGTATCCTTTCATGCCTCTATATGTTTTTTTTTATAACTGCAAGTACACTTTGTTTTTGATTTTATTGTTATTTTTTTTAAGTCATCTGTCAAACATGTACTTGGAGATTATGGGTGTTTCGTTAGGCGTTCGTGTTTAAAGTGTTTTTGTAAAGAAAGTTCAAGTAGAACTGACCCTTGACATCTTAGTGGAAGACCATGGTGTATCTGAATAAGAAATTTTTATGAAAGTTGTAGTCAGATTACACTAGCAATGGGAAGCTAGCAAATATTGTGGAGACTGGTGTAGCACTCATTACTTACAAGTGAAAGCTCTACAAAAGGCTCGGGAAGTGAGTTTTCAGTTACTCGACATCTTGAAAAATCTCATGATCCAGCTGACATCATGTGGGTCGAATTGGGACGTCATCAGAAAAGCGATATGCTCAGTTTACTTACATAACGCTGCAAAACCTAAAGGGATCAGGAATACATAAGTATTAGGAACTGGATGCCGTTCCATTTGCACCCGACCTCAGCTTTATGTTATAATCGTATGGGTATGGGTATGGCTGCTCTTTGAGTAAATATTCGTATGGGTGGGAAAATGGGCAGGACTTGCGCTTGTGTAACGGGTCAAAACGAGAACATTTTTTTGTAAGGATCAGGTTGGCCAGGAATGTTTTTTGCCCAGTATTGTTATAATCCCTTATAGATGTTACCGTGCTAAATATGATTGCAAAATTAATGTCATGGTTTTATTCATTTTTACCACATAGGACCCATTAAGATAGTTATTTTGCCGTTACCTTTATTAATCTGATATTCATGTTAGCTTTCATACTTCATAAGCTGAGAACAATTCATATGTTGAATCTGGACTGTCCTATAGTTTGAAATATTGCTTCATTTGGCCAACATAACTTAATGGTTTGTATAAAAAGGTAACTCGAGTTCATGCAAATTACTATATGACGTATGAAAAAGATACTGATATCGTACACCGAAAAGGTTTGTACAACATAATGTATGGAAACATGGACAGGTTGGGAAATGGGTCAAAACAGGATCAGGCTAAAATTTAATAGTGGTTGAAACGAGACACTCAAGAATATGGTGCATGTGGATTTCTTACTGTAGGTTCATCATTGTGAGTAATGAAATCAGTTTGTTTTGGTTTTACTATACATATTTCAACCGTCCATTTTCCAACTTCATTTTTTGTTATAGTGGAAAATGTTGCAAATATAGGAAAAGATTAATTCGTATACAACCAATATACCGTACCCAGTCACGGTTCGTTCATGTGTTTTGGGTGTATAGGACTGTAATCCATTCAAAAACAAGACCATGCCATGAATTTACCACAAACTTTAGACTACTCGTCAAAGACTCGTGTATGGCCTAAATGAGCATGGTTCACTGGACCAAAACACATACCACAAACTTTAGACTACTCGTCAAAGACTCGTGTATACCAAAACACATACGCACTGAACCAAATGGATTTACCAGTTTTGCACTCTCATAGTATCAGCATATAAATAGCAAAAAGAAAGTCGCCTACTTGGGAGTGAGTCTCCGATCTATTTTAAAAGAATGCCAAGTAAAAAAGTAGAAACCATAAATGGGGACTGCTGATGAATTCAAGACTAATCAATTGTTGCAGGATCTCATCCTGGTCCAACAAGCACACACAAACAAACGACACCTATTTAAGACGGCAATTATGGGATTCTAATGGTTTGTCTGCACCACAGTTCTGTCGGTTACATTTGGTCCTAAAAGGATAATTTATGTTGTTACATTTGTCACACTTCCAGCTCCCTTCTGGCATATCCGCTTCTGAAACAAAATAAGATACATATATATGATTCAGACTCGAACGTCACTAACAGGTAACCAAATATATACATGAAGTACTTACTGGAACTCTTGGCTGGCTTCGCAACCTGCATATTAGCGTCATAAAAATAAATTAGAAGGATACGTTATATAAAACATAGCTAAATTCAGACTACATTTTGGGATAAAGATGTCAAAATTCAAAAATAAAGCTGGTATAAAGATGGCATCTCACCTGATATCCTAGTTTAGGTGTGTTGCATTTCCTCATGTTACACTCTTCTGAAGGAGAAATTGACATTTCCACATTTTGGGCATTCCCAGTCATTTTCTCGTGTTCCATCTGTAAGAAGCAAGTGAAACAAGGGAAAACGGATCATAAATTACAATCACATGCTAGTCTGTGTAGCAGTATATGAATAAGTTAGATATAACATACCTTTCTTTTGAGATGGCTCTTCTAGAAAGGATCCAGGCGGTGGTCCCTATAGAAATTTAAAAACCAAATGATCCATTAATATAGCATCACATGTTTATTTATATACATGTTAACACAGGGAGTAGGTGAACGAATGATCAAATTTACTCGTTGGCTCGTTGCAATTAGTTGATTGATATAACAAAATTCAGAATTCCAGACATACCATGGCAGCCTAAGCAATGGGCAACCGAATTGTTCCATCAGCTGAGGCAAACCATACAATGCACCAGCAAAAAAGATGTAATTCCAGTTTCAGCAAGATGTCACATAGTAGCAGGTAGCTGTGTTAATCGGGTCGGGTCGATGCTAAAAATAACATACCCAAACCCAACCCTATTTGAACTCGGGTTCGAATATGAGTAAAATGGTCATAAAATTGCCTATTTGTTCTAATTTACATAGATAATTTATAATAAACCATATTTAAAAAAATAAATAAATAAAATAAAATAAAATAAAATAAAATTCAGGTCAAACGGGTCGACAAGAGCAAAACAATAAAATGGCCAAAATCAACCAAAAAAGATTATTAAACAAAAATATCTAACCCGAGTTAGCCAAAAATATCTAACCCGATACCCAACTCTATTTAGCATCCGGGTTGACCCAAACAAACCGAAAAAGATTATTAAACAAAATAAGTATCAGAACACCATAACTTCTAAACAACACGAGCAAAACAATAAAATGGCCAAAATCAACCAAAAAACACATACCAGTTCCTATCATGGGCCCACCTGAATAAGCAGGTGTGTTAGAGAGTTGCAGAGGACGATAAGGGTTCCCTCCGGGCAGACGGCTGTTGTAGTTGTAATGATAAGCATCATAAGGAGGCATAGATGTTCCATTGAAGGGAGAAGCAGCATAAGGTGTTACACCCATATACATTGAAGAGGGTGCACCACAACCAGCATAAGGAGAAGACGAGGAGTAGCCTTGTGGGGTCGGCATTTTACTTGAGCAGATTTCTGTAAAACAAACATTTCGTTGAAAGACTACTTAATAAAGATAACTATAGGAAAAAAATACATATCAGCAAAAGAATATATGATAACCAAATAACTTAAACTTAATTTTACTCATCGTAGAACTAAAATCTAGTATAGATACAATTGTTCGTTACCAAAACTACAAAGAGCAATCAGTTTCTGAAATCTGTTGGAACTCAACTAGAGGAACAAGAGTGAGAGACTGGTCCTGTAAACGCCTATTTTCTTAAAGCCATTACCGACAGCTAATGCGATATGTGTAATAAACGGATAGTGTAACTTACTGAGTTATGATCAGCTGGTCTTGGCTGTGTACAGTTGCGCATATTTCAATTTGTCCGAAAAGAAAAGTTGACATTCCCACAGCTAGGACAGGTCCAGTCCTTCACTACAACCACCTAAAGAGTAGGTGTCATTTACACATAATAGATGTATGGGTCCATGTCTAAAGCTTTAGGGTGTATCTTGCAGCTCAAACTACATATATAGAAACTAAAACTAGGGCTAAATAAGGGGGTGTTAGTTTAAGCTACTTTTGGGCTTATGAGCTTATTTGACTATGCTTATATCTCATACGCTCATATTCTCCGGCTTATTTACAGACTTGTGAGCTTATTATGACTTAAAGATGAAAGATAAGCTCCTAAGCTAGAAAAAAACCGGATAAAGAAGAGCTTATGAGATATAACCCGAACCAAATAAGATCATAACGACTGCTAAGTTTAAAGTTTCACCTGAGTAACCTCCAATTAATATAATTGGCAAACCCCAAAGTCCATACTTCAATCCTAATCACCACCCCGATGTATGTAAAAGTAGTTGACATTCCCACAGCTAGGACAGGTCCAGTCGTCTTCTCTACGAGTCTACGACCACCTAAATCATAATCACGACAAATTAATACCACATAATAAACTTATGGGTCCCTGTCTAAACTCACAAGACAAATTTTATGCACAAGTATTTATAGGCTTTAGAAAAAAACGCAAAGCTTCAGGGTGTATTTTGGAGCTCAAATTAATAGAAACTAAACTGGGGCTAAATAAGGGGATGTTTGTTTAAGCTAATTTTTAGGCTTATGAGCTTATTTGACTATGCTTAAATCTCATAAGCCCATATTTTCCGCCTTATTTTCAGACTTGTGAGCTTATTATGACTTAAAATTGAAAGATAAGCTCATAAGCTAGAAAAAAGCCAGATAAAGATGAGCTTATGAGATATAAGCCAAACCAAATAAGATCATAAGCCCAAAATAGGCTTAAACAAATCCCCCTAAGTTCAAAGTTTCACTAAGTATCCTCCAGTAAAATTGCCAATCCCGAAAATCCATTCTTCTAGTTCTAATCACCATCTCGATGTATGTAAGACTAACATGAGCATATATCAATAAATTATCACAACCAATTAGACCCTAAACATTAAATTAAATCCTGTCAACCTCTAAAACCTCTCTAATCTACTATTTTCATATAATCAAATTACACAAGAAAAGGAAGTGGTCGTTTCTCCTCTAAGCATTATTACAACATCTAGTCAAACACAATTTTGCAAGTAAATCCGTAATAGATACAGTATGCAGTAAGGCCGTATCAATCATCATAAAACAAGCTTTGAAATTATATGAAGCATGAGAAAGAGAGCAACACAGAACGTACCATCGGTTCTGGCACGTTTGACAGCTGAGGAGTTTTTTTTTATCAATCTAAAATCACAAAACAAACATAATAACACACATTTATATCGACAAAATATACCAATAGCAACTTCAAAAAAAAAGGCCCTAACATCTCATATCCCATCAATAACAAAAGTACAAAACTGATCTAGATCAATCAAACAAACAACAATTCCAATGCATAACACAAATTGTTTGTTAGTAAACGCCTAATTTATTAAATCGGTAGATATAGCTAGTTCATGACAAGAGTCAGAGACTGGTCTTGTAAACGCCTAATTTATTAAAGCCAAAAAACAACTCCGATATGTGTAGTAAATAGATTGTGTAACTTACTGATTAGATCAGCTGGTCTTAGCTGTGTACACTTGTGCATATTGCAAGTTGTCCGAAAAGAAAAGTTGACATTCCCACAGCTAGGACAGGTCCAGTCGTCTTCTCTACAACCACCTAAATCATAATCACTGCAAATTAGCCAAAAAGATCTAACCCAATACCCAACCTTATTTAGCATCCGGGTTGACCCAAACAAACCAAATAAGATTATTGAACAAAATAACTATCAGAACACCATAACTTCTAAACAACACACGCTAAACAATAAAATTGCCAAAATCAACCAAGAAACATAAACCAGTTCCTATCATGGGCTGACCTGAATAAGCAGGTGTGGCAGAGAGTTGCAGAGGACGATAACGGTTCCCTCCAGTCAGACGGCTGTTGTAGTTGTAACGATAAGCAGAACCATCATAAGGAGGCATAGATTTTCCAATGAAGGGAGAAGCAGCATAAGGTGTTACTCCCATATACATTGAAGAGGGTGCACCGGAACCCGCATAAGAAGAAAACGAGGAGTAGCCTTGTGGGGTCGGCATTTGCCTTGGAGCAGATTTCTGTAAAACAAACATTTCATTGAAAGACAAATTAATAAAGATGACTATAGGACAAAATACACATCAGCAAAAGAATATAAGATAACCAAATAACTTAAACTTAATTTTACTCATCGTAGAACTAAAATCTAGTATAAATACAATTGTTTGTTACCAAAACTACCAAGAGCAATCAGTTTCTGAAATCTGTTGGAACTCAACTAGAGGAACAAGAGTGAGAGACTGGTATGTAAATGCCTATTTTCTTAAAGCCATTACCGACAGCTAATGCGATATGTGTAATAAACGGATAGTGTGACTTACTGAGTTATGATCAGCTGGCCTTGGCAGTGTACTGTTGCGCATATTGCAAGTTGTCCGATAAGAAAAGTTGAAATTCCCACAGCTAGGACAGGTCTAGTCATCTTCTCTATGACCACCTAAATTATAATCACGACAAATTAATACCACAAATAAACTTATTGGTCCCTGTCTAAACTCACAAGAGAACAAATTTTATGCACAGGAGATAGTGGAGATGATTATAGGTGGAAACGTGGTCTGGAATATGAGACTAGATATAGGGGTAAAGATTATGGACACCAAAGAGATTACGATAGGTGGAAATGTGGTATGAATCTGTGACTCGATATAGGGGTAAAGATTATGGACACCGAAGAGATAAGGGGGAAAAGTGGTATGGAATCTGTGACTGGATATAGGGGTAAAGATTATAGACACCGAAGAGATTATGATAGGAGGAACGTGGTTTGGAATCCGTGACTTGATATAGGCGTAAAGATTATAGACATTATACAGACAGAGAAGGCGTGAGTAATGAAGGCAGAGATGGTCAGCATAGATCTGATAGGGAAGGACAGAGTTATGATGGCAGAGACTGTGAACATAAATCTGCTAGGTGGTGGAAAGGTGAGTATGAAGGCTTGCACAGACATGAGAAGGGATGGGGGAGGGGGATGGGATGGGAAGGGCAAAGTAAGGGTACTTAAATCCCATATGATGCTCATCAAAGCACATCATATCATATGGGATTTAAGTACCCTTACTTTGCCCTTCCCATCCCATCCCCCTCCCCCTCCTCATCCCCCTCCTCCTCTTCTCTCCCTTTTCATGTCTGTGTGAGCCTTCATACTCACCTTTCCACCACCTAGCAGATTTATGTTCACGGTCACTGCCATCATAACTCTGTCCTTCCCTATCAGATCTATGCTTACCATCTCTGCCTTCATTACTCACGCCTTCCATGTCTGTATAATGTCTATAATATTTACCCCTATATCAAGTCACGGATTCCATACCACGTTCCCCCTATCATAATCTCTTCGGTGTCCATAATCTTTACCCCTATATCGAGTCACAGATTCCATACCACTTTTCCCCTTATCTCTTTGGTGTCCATAATCTTTACCCTGTATCCAGTCATAGATTCCATACCACATTTCCACCTATCGTAATCTCTTTGGTGTCCATAATCTTTACCCCTATATCCAGTCTCATATTCCAGATCACATTTCCACCTATAATCATCTCCACTGTCTCCTCCTCCACTGTATCCTCCTTTAGCATTTTGATATTTATCTTCCTGCACAAAATGGAAGGTAATGAGTATTATTTTTCAATCCAAGACAATTGATTTACTTTCCACTTTAGCTTTGATGTGCTCATGTGAGAGTGAGCACACTGATCACTAACGCTATGTTCTCATGTCGAAATTTTAAAGAATGGAAGGGGATGGGATGGGAAGGGCAAAGTAAGGGTACTTAAATTTTCAAAGTAAGCGTTATTTGATGAGCAGTGAGAACATAGCGTTATTTGATGACTTAAATCTCATATGATGTGCTTTTATTTTTTTTAATATATGACTTAATTTTAAGCACATAAGAATACATGATGTGCTTAAATCTCATATGCCCATATTTTTCGGCTTATTTACAGACTTGACAGCTTATTATGACTTAAAGATGGAAGATAAGCTCATAAGGTAGAAAAAAGGCGGATAAAGATGAGCTTATGGGATATAAGCCGAACAAAATAAGATCATAAGCCCAAAATAAGCTTAAGCAATAATCCAATAAATATAATTGGCAAACCCTAATCTATGTTACATTGACACGGGTACGGGTATCCGATATTGGTACGGATCCGAGTGTCGGATACGTCATCCAAAAAAATTTAGGACACGGGGACACCGTCCTAACTTTGGACTCGGGTACGGATACGGCAATAATTTTTCCAAAAAAAATATACATATAGAGGTTTTAATAGGTATTTATATATTTTATGTACATATTTATAAACTTTTATTAATTTTGTTACTCCTATATTTAATATTTTAATTATATATTTTATACAAAGGTTGCAAAATTTACATTGTGTATGCATTTAATTATTATTTGAGTAAAGCCCACTATTAATTATTATGAACACAACATTGTTCAATTGTTGGGTCAAATTAAATTTAGTTGGCCCATTTATATAAGTTATTAGTTGGGCCCAAAAAAATAAACAAAAAGCTAATAAGCCTTTTAGGGTAAAGACATATAATCAGCCGCTTTTCATTCATCTTCCTCACCCTGCATCTTCTTCACCCTTTTATCTTCTTCTTCAACATAGTTCCACCGGAAAATTCATCACCACGAAAAAAATAACACCAGAAATGGAATGAAGCTACAAAATCATACGAGCGATCCGGAACTGGGGATGCTCAGCGTTTCCTGTGACTATGATCCGATCGACATGGCCTGAAAAAAGATGAGTTGCCGTACCCAAGCTCAAAGTGGCGTGTCCGGACCGGATTTCATACCCGGATCCGTGTCGCGTCGTACCGACCCTGGTATGCCGGCCATTCAGCCGTGTCCGGGTAACATAGACCCTAATTAATCCATACTTCTAATCACCTTCCCAATTCATGTAAGACTAATAATATGAGTAAAGATTAATAAATTATGACAACCAATTAGATTTATATAAATCATGTAAACCTCTAAACCTCTCGATTTATATTAACAAATATATTATCACAACTAATTGTACACCAAGAGTAAAATTAAATGCTGCCAACCACTAAAACAATACGGATCACTTTTGGGAATTGATAAAGAAAGCGTAACTGGCATAAATACATTATCAAAGAAAACGTACCATCAGTTTTTTCAATGTCAGTCAAAAAATCCTCTGCTAAAATGATAGTTGCTGTAGAGAGCGATGGAGAGGTGGTGGGGTGGGATTGGAAATGTGGGGTATTGTGTTTGGAAGGTGGAGATTAATTATTAGAGTCAAAGGATGAAAAAAAGCTTTTTTTTTTTTTTTTTTTTTTTTTTTTTTTTTTTTTTAAGAGTAAATTACATAAATCGTCCTTCTGGTTTGTATTTTGAGGAGAAAAACAAAAATCACAATCTTATGCCCTCACACTATGCATCTATATCACGTTACTCCTTTTTTAATGACCGTTTAAACGCCGTTGGTTAGTTGGACATGACCCGTAATTTTTGCATACCACAAGGACATGACCCATCGGAAAAAAAAAAAAAAAAAAAAAAAGGACAATATATGTGAAACCCAACCTTAAGGACTAATTAAGTAATTCATTCATTTAGTTATTTACAAATTGGGATTTGCTAATGGGTGCCCAGTAGCCATTCTTTAAAGTATAAACATATGAAAAGTTTGAGTGTAATAAATAAAAATTATAGTTAATTATATTAAATTTTACATTTATTTAATGTTAATTAAATGCATTTTTTATTGTAAAAATAAAATTTGAGTGTATTAGTTACATATTAATTGCATGTATTTATAGTTTAAAAGATGTCCACTGGACACTCTTTAGCTAATCCCTTACAATTTTACTCTTACACATAAATGGTTGAAATATTTATAATAGTATTTTATACCTTCAAATCCAAATTCCGTGAAACAATTTTTTTTTTTTTTTTTTTTTTTTTTTTTTTTTTTTTTTTTATCTTATTTTGATTATGTTCACTTTCGATATATTATAGCTTAAAAAGTCGAGTTATTGAGCTAGTGCCGAGTTTTTTTTTACCTTTTTGGCCGACTAATCTACGGGGTATTTACCATTCAAAAGTAAAATGGGTCGAAATAGCCATCTGTACTAGCGTTGGTTAGTTGCTGTACTGACTGCTTTTGGAACCTGTTAACACTAACAGATGACTGTGTTTACAAAACAAGCATAACCCATAATGCTTTTAAAGGATGACTCGTCCGATATGGCTAAGATTTCAAGAAAGGTTCCAACCTTGTTCATGAAGTTCAGGACACCACCGAGAATCACCAGTTAGTTACCTTTTTTTACAAATCTAACATTAATGCAGACTAATAACTACTAATTGCTTAAATTACATCAGGAATCCATAAAGATCCGTAAAAATACCAGATCATTTATCATTTATTATGCCAATGAACATACAAAATCAGAAAATTAAATTGATCCAAACACACGTACATAGTATTGATTCAAATAAGGAAGATCCATTGAAATTACATAGTATTGATTCAAATAAGGAAGATCCATTGAAATTACATAGTATTGATTCAAATAAGGAAGATCCATTGAAATTACAAATGAGTTGATACATTGAGCTTGCCTACTTGAGCAGCACATCTAAAAAGATACGCCAACCTTATTAACTACTAGAGCAAAAATGAAAATAAAACATGCACCATAGACGTCACTGTAAGTATCGTTATCGTCACTGCCTTTGAATAACTCGAGAAAAACAGATGGGGTTTGATGAAGTTGATGTCGTCTCCAATCTGCCTTTACAAGCTCCAAATAACACTAATAACTAGCAATACACCACATTGACTACCTGCACAAACTAAAACAAACACACTTTATCATTCTTTCAAGCTTCAAACATATGAATGACAGTAAATGTTAAGCCTTGACATTGGTGATATATCACTGACCCCATTCCAGTAATTTGTTGCTCTTTCAAAGGGAAGAAAATATTTACGTTGTTAAGAAACTAACTGTCAAATATAGATGTCGCAATTTCAAGCATTTTACTTATAAATGGATCAGTTTATGTTATATTATATTTAATGGGTTCAACAGGCTGAAAACATTCATTAATCATTATTTTTAAACAAGTTTAAGAAAAAGACAGATCATGTTTGCAGGTCAACTTGATCCAGTCCAGACTAAAATTACCAATTTGACTTGTTTCCCAACCTTACTACCTGCCCGTTATGGAACACCACTACTTTAGATCATGTGTTACCTGTAAGGCTCCCAAGCCTGCATTTCCAAGGGTCCACATCTACGGTGTGACTGATAAAGCATTAGCCAATGCTTTTCTGCAATACAAAGAAATGGGAATACAGTAGCAAAATTGGGGATCTTGCAACAAAAGTCACACATATCAATAATGTTTTAAAATATAATTTTCTTGTGGAGCCAAAGTAATAACTTATGGAATAGGCTCAGTGCTATCACCAATGCCAAGGCTTATCATTTGTTAATTAGGGTATTTTAGCTTATGTGCAGCCATTCTTCTACGAATATGTAATTCCACCAACACATTGCCATGTCTTTATTTATAACTTATAAGAAACATGTGACAAAAAACTGAGCCGTAATTTGGCAAGTACCCTTGTATTCAGTGTATATACAGGCCCTCATTTTCTGTGATATCAATGGAAATGGCAAGCAAGTGTTGAGAGATGAAATGCCTACAATGCTAAATTTACTCCACTAGCATATCTAAACATAAAACAATACATATACAATTGATTGAAATTTACAATTAAACCCCAAGTTTCAATAAACTGCTAGTTTGAGGTCATATGAGCAAGGCTGGCAAGGATTCTATGTGGAATCGAGCTTTAAACAAAAGGACCAATAACCCCGTAATTGAACCATCAACAGTTGGAATTTTATGATTACATGGATGTCAGAGAAAGATTGCATACCTGGTTGTTGAAGATTTTCGAACCCAGGCCGTCAACTGGAAACATGTAAAAAGTGATTTAAGGGTTTATGTTTATGTGTTCTAGGTGAAAAGAAGTGGGAGAAATCCCGCGCAAAAGCGAAAAGTTAAAACAAAAAAGCCGGGTTTTTATTTATAAAACATGGCTCTATTTTGTGGCCGAATTAGACCCCAGTTTTTTCATTTCATAACCGGCTTTATACCTTCGTTTTTTCGGGACACCTTTATAGAGCATTTTTTTTCCTATTAACAGGGCTCTATTAGGGGAGATTTCAGATTTTTTAGTAGTGTGAGAAAAGAGAGTTTATGAGTCAAAGAATTTCAGTACCAAGGTACATAGCCATCAGACCAATCTTCAAACCCAAACACTCCTTTAAAGATAACTGCTATTCAATAACAAGATATTTCCAAATCTAACCAGTTAATCTCTTGGGGCAGATTATTCTAGCAGACAAGTTCATGACATTTTCCAGCCTGCAAACCTTTTATCCATAACCATCCAACTGAATGATCATTTAATTTACTACCAAACAGGAAACTATCCATATGATTTTTACTAGCCAAAGACATCAGAAGACTATACAGTTGCCTATCCCACACTGTATCAGAAGATAGAAAAGCTTGTGAAGCAAAGGTTTCCAAAACCATGATACATAGCCATCTGTTAAAACCTTTATTCCAAACACGAGTTAGGTATATAACAACTTTTCTGATCAACAAGGGAGGTATGGTTAACCGGACCGTTAGTTAGGGCAAAGTAGCTCACTAGCCCCCATCCTAAAGAAACCACACCTCACTCTTCACATAATCCCATTCATGTCATATAGCTTATAGGTTTGAATAACTGCTACTGATTTCATAACATTAAGGCTCATAACTGCAACATCCGAGTACAAACTCAGTATTAGGTATGGGTGCAAACCTGATATAACATTCATACGCAAAATACAATTTTGATTGCCAGTTGCAGATACAAAAGTTTCATCATGTTAAGAAGATCAGAAACATTATCTCAAACAGCCAAGTTACCTCTGAATGTGAGGTAGAAACATATCTAGTAGATCGTTCTTCTTCAGTGATACTTTCTGCAACATTAAAAAACATCTCACAATTAGATCAAACTGTATAGGTTACATTACATTAAAACGATGACTAGAAGTAACTAACTCGTACCTGAATCAAACGTTTTGCTTCCACTTGAATCACGGTACTTTCGGTTTCGATTTTGCACACTGCTGGACCACTTCCAACGTCATCTTGATCAGCGATTCAGCGAGTGAGTAGTTTTCCACATCTTATGTCAATAGATGCCATCATAGAAGAAACTTTTGGTCAGGGAACTTTACATGATCCTTCAACTCATTTTGCACTTGCTAGAACATCTAAAATCCTGAAACGTAGTAAACTTTGTGTTATTAAAGAAACTTAAAATGAATGACTCCTCAAAACTTTAACACTCAAACAAGATACATGAGCCTGATTACAAATGAAGTGCGGAACTTAAGATAGGATATAAGTCTTCAGATATGTGGTTCTTATCTTGATGCAGAATAAGGCAACACACATTATATTAGCTTCAATCATGCCTAAAAGATACTAAGACTACTGTATATGGATAACCATATGCTTAACTTATCATGTTATTCATTATCGAAAAACCCCTTATTCCCCCAAATAAATAATAAGCAGTTTGGCATAAGCTTACCGTAAATTCCTTATACAAGCTTACCCAACACACCCCCTAAATCCCATATTCTCATGACTGGTATCCCTCTCACAAATCCACGCTGCTTTACACATGATAATTAGGGAAAAAAGAAATACATTCCAATGTATAACACACTTTGACATTACCCAAACACCTTCAATAAGCTTTTTAACTTTTTTTTTATACCCAATAACTTATTAACATCTTAAAATAAGCCTACACAGAGTAGTAAAACTCGGATCACAAAGTGATCCACGATTACTAGCTACAAGGCCAGTGACCAAGGCGAGTTGAGCAAAGATTCAATTTGGTGACAAGTTGGTCAGCTCGGTGCTAACTCGTTAAAAAACTCGGCTTGATGTATTTTAGCAAGTGTGTTAAAGTTTCTAAACATATACTTCTAGGGTCCATGAACATTTATATAGTCTTAAAAACATTTTCATAGTCTTACACATAGCTTCAAAACTTATATATAAAAATTCCTATCTAAGACTATTAGAACAATATTTGCCGTCAATCATGCCCACAATATACTATGGGGACGTTTAGGTAAGGTAAGAGTTAATAAAACTTATGAATTCTCAAAATACCCCAAACTAATGGAATCAACTTATTAGCTTAATCCTCCCCTCAAAAACACATAATCCCTTTAAAATAAGCAAAAACTCAATAAACTATTAAGCTCTTTAAATAAGCTCACCGAAACACCCCCTAAATCCCAATGATTCCCGTGGCAGCTATCTCTCACACAAAATAAAATTGCTCTAAATAATTATGATTCGATAACAAGGATACATACATTATATATATATATTGGCTTCATTCATGCCCAAAGGATACTTAGAGGATATAATGGATCAGGATAACCACATGCTTAACTTATCTAGTTATTCATTATCAAAAAAAACCATGTTCCCCAAATAACTAATAAGCACTTTGGCATAAGCTTGCCCAGCCTATATAAGTTATTTACCTAAGCTTAACCAAACATCCCATAAATCCCATATTCAAGTCCGCTGCTAAATGATAGTTGTTGTTAAAATAAAAAAGAATTAATAAAAAAAAAAAAAAAAAGGAGAATGATGGTTTTGGTGAATGGTGGGAGGATTGGACGGTGGAAAAAAATCCTATTATAAGCACATAAGCTAAACTATCACAACCAATTATAGGGGGATGTTTGTTTAAGCTGATTTTTAGGCTTATGAGCTTAATTGACTTTGCTTAAATCTCATACGCCCATGTTTTCCAGCTTATCTTCAGACTTGTGAGCTTATTATGACTTAAAGATGGACAATAAGCTCATAAGCTAGAAAAAAGCCGGATAAAGAAGAACTTATGAGATATAAGCCGAACCAAATAAGATCATAAGCCCAAAAATAAGCTTAAACAAATCCCCCAGAGTTAAAATTTTGACCTGAGTAACCTCCAAATAATAAAATTGGCAAACCCCAATTAGTCCATACTTCTAATCACCATCCCGATTCATGTAATACAAATAATATAAGTAAATAATTCACAACCAATTAGACCCTAAACATTTAATAAGAATGAGAACGTACCAACGGTTTTTGGTAATCAAATGATACAATTAATGAATGGCGAATTAGTGATGGTGTTTGATGAATGGTAGGATTGGACGGTATTTGGAAAGGTTGTGTGTGTGATGGGGATTGCCAGCGTGGCACCTTCATATGTTTGTTTTGTTGATACATTAATTAATTTGTTGCAAAAATTAACGTAGTTGCTCAAAAAGTTGATCAAGTATACTAACTCCATTACTAAATATAGAAAACGAGTATTTCAAGTCACGTGTTGTGCCATAGTGTTATCACTCGGTAAAAAAAATAAGTTACTAAATTCTACAAGAAAATATAGTGTATAAATACCTTTTCGCAAAAATTCAAAACACACGTGTTTCTTTATAAATATGTACTCATTTACTTTATAATTCAATCAATTTGAGAAGTCTTTTTATATGACATTTATCACGGAACTTTGATCACTAATAAGATGACAAAAAGAGTTGCAACAAGACCTACAAGTGATCCATGTTTAACTGGATACAAGGTAAATGAAAACTTATTTATGAAGAAACCAGTGTGTTTTGAATTTTTGTCAACAAGTCTTTATAGAATATAACTTTCCAAACGCTCGGGACCAACCCTGCAATTAGGCCAAACCACAAGGTCCAAAAATGCAATTTACTCTATAATAAAAGAATTACATTATTTTAGAATGCTTTTGGCAAAACTAACTTATTAAAAAAAATTAGACCAATCAGGTTGTTCGATTTTGACACATGACGAAATTAGGCAGTGTGATTGATTAATAAAAATTGAAAATTGATTTAATTTTGGACATTGTTTGTTAAATTTCATGTATAAAAAAAATCCCATATAGTTGTGTTTATGTTTTTGTTTAGCAATAGGCTTTTGAGAGTTTATAGGGGTTTGAGATTTTAAATAATCCAGTTTATAAAATAAGCTTTGTTTGTAAATGGGCTTATGAAAGCTTCTATAAGTCATAAGATTTCATAAGCCCAAATCTATAGAAAAAGGCTTATAGCGGCTTATAGCTACTTAAATTACTTAAATACCCTTCAAAATATAATAAATTAACACGAAAAAACTGAAAATATCTTTTAATTTAGTTTGATAAATTTTTATTCAATTTTAAATTAATAAACTTCAGCTCCATTTAATTTGCCAAACAACTATATAAAAATATAAACTTTAACTTTCGGTTTATAATATAAGCTTCAACCCGATATCACGGACTTGTCTCTACAAGGTCTTCCGTGCGGCACTTAGTCTCGACTAAGCTCAGCCTTGCTCGAATACTCAACGATGTATGCAACTAAAGAAAGCTTCGAAGAAAGGGAACAAGTGAAATAAGGAAAATGCTTTATATTACTTAGAAAACTTTACAAGAGAGATTACAAATGAACTTTGTTGGATGATCTCTTCAAATGAGACTACCCCTATTTATACTACTATGTACAAGGTTCTACATACTTTCATGGTAGGAAACTTCTAGGATTTCTAAGAGGTTCTAGCACTTCCAAGAGGTTCTAGAGATTCATATACCTTCCAACATCTTCCAAAGGCTTCCAAGATTATCCATGATCTTCCAAGAGAAGTGTAGAACAATCCGGAATCCCGAACAACCTTGAAAATAATCGTATCGAGTAGGCGGGTCGTGACATCCTCCCCCACCTAAGCTCGCGATGTTCTCGTCGTACCTTCCTCATGATATCTCTTGATCTTGTCCGCGAATTGCCACAACAAGTCTTCGGCCTCCCAACTTGCTTCACTATCGGGCAAACCACGCCACTTGATCAAGTACTCCTTGTAGCTCGGCCTCTCACAAACGCATGCTGCTTTATACATGATAATTAGGGAAAAAAGAAATGCATTCCAATGTATAAAGCACTTTGACATAAGCTTAACCAAACACCTTCAATAGGCTTTTTAACCTTTTTTATACCCAATAACGTATCAACCTATAAAAATAAGCCTACATAGGGTAGTAAAACTCGTATCACAAAGTGATCCACGATTACTAGCTACAAAGCCAGTGCCAGGGCGAGTTGAGCAGAATCGACCAAAAGATTCAATTTGGTCACAAGTTTGTCAGCTCGGTGCTAACTCGTAAAAAAAACTCGGCTTGATGTATTTTAAAAAGTGTGTTAAAGTTTCTAAACATATACTTCTAGGTTCCATGAACATTTATATAGTCCTATAAACAAGTCATACTCCTACACATAGCTTCGAAACTTATATATAAAAATTCCTATCTAAGACTATGAATACTCCCAGCCTAGGCCAACAACTCACTACAAGCAAAACAACATACAATATTTGCCATCAATCATGCCCACAACATAATAGGGGACGTTTAGGTAAGGTAAGAGTTAATAAAACTTATTCATTCTCGAAATACCCCAAACTAATGGAATCAGATTATTAGCTTAATCATACCCTTAAAAACACATAAGCCCTTTAAAATAAGCAAAAATTCAATAAGCTTTTTAGCTTTATTAAAATACAATAACCTATTAAGCTGTTTAAATAAGCTTTTACCCAAATACCCCCTAAATCCCATATGATCACACTACTATAACAGAGAAAAAAAAAAAAGTCATCCGAATGTAATAAACAAAAGTCGTCCTCACCTAATAACGATTTCCAACATCACACACGCGTTTAATCATCTTCAACTCAACCAATCTCTGATTTCTTCAAATTAGAGGGTTTGGGTTTTTAATTTTTATAAAAATAAATTTGGGGATTTTGTTTAAATTAGAAGGAATTGCTTAAAGGGTTACTGTTTGGCGGTGGTTGTTAGAAATTGTTTCGATAATGAGGGAAGTGGTTGAAGGGTTTAGTCGTTACTCTATTTTGTTAGCATGAAAGTACCCTCTTAATTAACCGTCAACATAGTCAAACTAACCAAACCTGGAATAAATGTTTCACTTTTTGACTCAACCTGAAACGTTGCCAAAATTGCTCGCCACTGGTCCAATTTCCTAACGACGTTAGTATTAGATCGTTATCTTCAGTCACGTGCTTGACACACGAGGGTAGAACTATTACAAAATAGTCATACTCGCACTTATTAAGTATGTTTACACAATTTAAAGTGAGAAAAATAAAAAGGTTCACACTAGTATGCGGGTAAACCAATTGGGTATAGAAAATATTTACACACTTTCAATAGTGAGGGTTTTAAAACCATTCTTCACGCTTTTAAGTATAAAAATACGATGATTTTGACTTTGAAATAATTTTCTCACTTTTAAATAAGATGATTTTGAGTTTAAAATAATTGTTCGCACTTTTAAGTGTAGGATCGAAGGATCTGCTCAAGGAACAAAAAATAAAGAGCACCAGGGATGAAGCGTAGGGGTCACTTTGGATTTTCTATTATTATTATTATTATCATTATTTTTAACAACAAAGCATGACATATATGAAACAAAAAACACTAGCAAAAAATTAGAAGTACACAAGTGAATTTAACCAATGAGTCTAAGTACTATAAACTAGCCCCTTCTAAATTTAATCCAAGAAAAAGAAAACAAATGAATGTTATTGAAAATGTCACCTTTCCTCATACATTGAGAGTTAAGATGACAATATTTCGATAACCCTATATCACTAATAAAGAAGCCACTTTAGCTTGTTGTATCGGAGTGAAATGAAAGGTAAGGTCTAACTAAACCGTTTCATAATTTTTAAGTGTGAGTATTATGAAACAATTATTCACATTTTTAAGTGCGAATATCTTTAAAATATTTCACAATTCATAAAGTGCAAAGAAAATACAAGTTTGTTGTAGTGTAGATTTGTCTTTTCATTTTTTTCCTTTCATGTATTCGTTTAATATTTTTTGTGTTTTTTCATGTATTTTTTTATTCTTTATTTTTTGTCTTTAAATTGTTTATTTATTTTGTCATTTCAATTATTGTGTCATTGATCCCCACAAACTGCCAATACTAATAACCTCACCAAGAGTCAGTTTCAACAATTTTAACTCTTTGATCATTTTTATTCCAACCCAATGGAGGAGATTTTGAAGCCTCTTTTACTTCCTAAATTTCCGATGGTAGCGGCAGCATTTGTGTTGGTTTTATGGACAATAAATTAATAAGTGTATGTTAGGATCGAACTCGACACCACGGGATTGCACACTTTACGTAAGAGAATTAAAGTTTAATAATTTAGTATAAAATATTATATTTAATTATTAATTACACAAAATAAATAACGACCGTTAGTGATTAACGAAAATTGACTAACGACCGTTAAAAGAAGGACTATAGTTGAAAAGTGGACATGAAGGTTATGGAATCCTCTTTGGGGTGTGAACCGATCGGCTATGGGTTAAACCCAACCCATACCATAACTTGTTGTTCCCAAAGTTTTGTCAACTGTAAGACCCCCCATTCAATGATGCAGCGGAATTCAAACCGGGTGTTACTCGACGGCACAACAATCATAATAATAGAAAATGAACTCTAATTGAGTCGTTTTAAAAGATTTATCATTCAAATTATATAAATATCAAAGATTACAAAATGAGGTCCCAGATGGTTCCATGTTTACAGTTTACATTAAATAAGTTTTCGAATGATAATAAAATTTATAGCCCTCTTGAATATCCGTGCTCCTCTGTACCAGCCTCGTTCATTATGGACCTGAAATACATGCTAAAGTGTCAACACAAGGTTGGTGAGTTCATAGAGTTTAGTGAAAAGGAATGTAATGTAAAACATTTGAATGAAGATTTCCCAAGAAAGGCATCGTAAATCCACTCAGTTCCAAGTCCCGCCCATATAAGACTTACAACCTGTGTGTTTACGATCCACTGCCAAATATGATATGGTTTATGTGAACAAAAGTAATACTTGTATCTAGATTCAAAGATAAGTGTAGCAATACCGCTATATAAACAATTTTTGACAATGAGGTTATATAAACAATGATGACAATGAAGCGGAAGCCATAATACTACGTTCGACATCACAGCCAAGTGGGAAAACACAATATTACGTTTTTGAACACTAGTGTCAATGGGAAGATAATGAAGTATGTAACATGTAAACACATAAAGCATTTGCGTAAACCACAAACATTGAGTAAGGCAATTGGTGTTTAAGTAAACAAGTAGCATGTTCAAGTAAAACAAGTATTGCATTCATATAAAAATGAGCATGTATTCTCCCCCAAAGAGTTGAAAATATGAAAAGAGGGGCTATGACTCACCGTAAGTTATGTAGTAAGTAGTGTAAATGGTAGTTGAATCGCGAAGGTCTCTATGAGCAACCTATAATAGAATGTTGCGACTTAGGTTTGGAGTAATGTCAAAGAATATGAAGAATTGCCTATATATGTCTTGCATATTGTTCATGATGTAATACTTAGTATATAGTGTAAGTCTTTGAATAAAAATGGTTTATGAAACATGTATAGTTTGTATATCTCTTACTACCGTTCGGGCCATCATAATTCAAAGGTCATGTAGTAAACGTCCGTGGAGCTAGGACACTTTAAATCATAAATCCAGCAACTTGTCAATCCGTTTACCCAAATGGAACCCTTCACATGAAGCTCCCTAGTGTTGTAGTATTTGATAGAAAATATAAGTTTTTAATCTCTAAAGGTTACATGTTCGAATAGTTGAATAAACTTAGGAAAGTTTACTTTAAATGAAGATTGTTATTATCAATGAGTTTCTTAAGCCTAGAATGGATATTACTTGCAAAGTCTCATGGTCATTTTGATGAGTAGATCCAAATTGGATGAATATGTTACAACTAACACTTTAGTTTATGTTTTCGACTTAGAAAGCCATAAGATCTTTAGCCGTAGCTTTGCCGTGGCTTTGGTCATGGCTACCATGGTCTTGAGACTCATCTTTGGCCTTAACCATGGCTGTGGTCTCGGCTTCAAGGTCATTAGACCTCTTGGTTTTACTTAGCCATAATAAATACATGGTCATTTGGTATTAAAAAGTGGCTGTTAAGAATTTGAAGAAAAATATCACTCGTTATGCGTTTTTAGGGTTTGAGCTTCTTATATCCTGAACGAAAACGTCGTTTGGGACAACTTTCGTGTTTTAACTTTTTGATGAAATGGACCAGAAGGCCTCGAAAAAATCCAAATTTTGATGAGAATGCTATTTTGGCAGATTTGGCGTTTTCGTTTTGCTAACTTCTTTTGGCCGTATCTTTTGACTCGTATACTCGTTTTAGGTGATTCAAATTGCTATGTTTTCCTTGTAAAGTACTCTTAAACAGTAGGTAAGTATCCAATATCATGGTTATACTATTTTGGTCGAATTTCACAATATATGTCACTAGTTTTCTTGTTTATGTCCATTTAGCCAACATATGGTTCCTTTAACTTGTTTTAAAGGTTTTTATACGTCATGAACACAATATAAAGACCATATATAGCATAAATGAAGTATAATAAGCATGAGAATGATATTGAGCAAGAAAGTGTATTAGGGTTTCTTACAACTTTATGTTTTCTAAAGAAAGGAAGGTAACAAGTAAGGATAGGACTTTGATTGAGCAAGCTTCTCTTCACTATGACAATCCTTCTACACCCTTGTATTCTTGAAGGATTTGTGATGAGGTGTTTAGTGACTTGAATGTATTTCAATTCATGTAGATCACATAAACTTGCAATTGTTTGAGATGGTGTTCACTTGGAGCTTGAAACTAGTTGAAATACTTGAAGTGAACTAGCAATAAGAATGTGTTTGTGTGGTGTTTATATGTGGCGTCTAAATGGGGAGAGGAGGGGGATTTATATAGGGTCTTGAGGAGGTTAGGAAGGTGCATAGGAAGATGCCTTAAGGAGGTTACATTTCAAGACTTTTCAAAGCTTATCAAAGAAGCTTGAACACATGGATTCATCCTAGGGCTTAAGGCATGAGATCAAGCCACACAAGGGGTGACTCCCCCCCTATAGGCAGTTCACATGGGTAGGGTGGATGACTTGGTCATTTTGTGGTATTATCCTACTTATGGAGTTAGTTTTGACTCCGTAAATTGCTAACCGTAAATTGTTAAGCCATAAAACGTAAAATCGGGTATCGTGAAAATGTAAAACTTGAAAGAATGACTAAACTTGTCAATATACTCCATAATAAAATATAAAATGAGTGGTAGGTTCCATTGGGTTGCTCAAACCCTGCTAAAACTGGAAACACGGGTCTAAAACGCGTAATACGTAAAACGTACGAAAGTTGCGTAAAATTGAGAAAAGAAAAATGTATCTTTTCTAATAGGATAATAATGAATTAAAATGACTTATAATGTCTAGACTGGGCTCAGTCTAGGATCGGTTGGTATTTAATGTCTTTTAGACATAAAACCGTAAGCCTAAAAATCAAAGAATGATTTATAAAATCAAAGAATGATTTTTGGTCAAAGGAAGAGGGAAAATATGTTGACTTTTCCAATTTATGAAAGTTTCTAATCGTCTCAGAAAATGCGGTGCAGGTATAGGCTAAGGTTACGGACAAGTAAAAGTACTTAAAATGTAAATTTCTGTTTCTCACGGCCCAGGGTCTATTTGGTAACATTTTTCTTAATCATCAAAAATTTTCTAATTAATCATGAGTGTACTAAACATTTATCTGATGCGGGGAAAATTGACGCGGTTGGTTTTCGTTGTGCGTAGGATTTTTAAACGACGTTTAAGCCAAACCAATAGTTTGTTATAACTTTTGCGAAAATGATCTGATAACTTTTATTTTATCATGGAAATGATTTATCACATGAGAATATGAAATAAAAATTAAATTTCGGAAAATGAATAGTGAAAGTGAATAGTAAAAATTCGGGATTGGATGGTAACCTAAAATGCGAATTGTTACAGTCTCTACCCCTTAAGGGAACTTCGTCCGAAGTTCTGTGTGTGTTATATGTTGGAGTGGTGTCGATGAGGAGGTGTGGTTACTTATGAGGACTAGAGTCTGGAATTACCAGTGATGTAGTTTGATTTGTCTCAGTATACGGTGTGTCAATAGAAATTGATAACATAGTTGAATATCAATAGAGATTCATATAATAGTCGAATATCAAAGGAAATTGATATAGTTGTCAAGTATCAATAGCAATTGATATAGTTGAACAACAATAGTAATTGACATAGGAATCGAATAATGGAAATTGATATAGTCGTCGAATATCAATAGAAATTGATATAGTAGTCGAACAACAATGGAAATTGGAATAGTAGTTGAATATCACTAGCAATTCATATGGTAGTCGAATAGAAATTGGTATAGCAGTTGCATTTCAATAGGAATCGTAATTGGATCTAGTTCTTCGAATCGTGGGTTACTTTGTTATACCCCCAAAGTGTTGAACATGTGGTTGGACCAAGTCCTGTTTGATTTGTACGGCTGCCCATGCATATGGCTACATGGCCCCGTAATGAGTTTTGTACGGCTGCCCATGCATATGGCTATATGGCCCCGCAATGAGTTCTATACGGCTGCCCATGCATATGGCTACATGGCCTCATAATGAGTTTTGTACGACTGCCCATGCATATGGCTACATGGCCCCATAATGAGTTCTGTATGGCTGCCCATGCATATGGCTACATGGCCTCGTAATGAGTTTTGTACGACTGCCCATGCATATGGCTACATGGCCCCGCAATGAGTTCTATACGGCTGCCCATGCATATGGCTACATGGCCTCGTAATGAGTTTTGTAGAACTGCCCATGCATATGGCTACATGGCCCGTAATGAGTTATGTACGGCTGCCCATGCATATGGCTACATGGCCTCGTAATGAGTTTTGTACGACTGCCCATGCATATGGCTACATGGCCCCGCAATGAGTTCTATACGGCTGCCCATGCATATGGCTACATGGCCTCGTAATGAGTTTTGTACAACTGCCTATGCATATGGCTACATGGCCTCGTAATGAGTTCTGTACGACTGCCCATGCATAAGGCTTCATGGCCTCATAATGAGTTCTGTTTGTTATTGCACTATCATTATGAAAACCAAAATGTAAATCTCGTACTAATGGAAATCGGGATAGTTGTTGCAATCATAGCCTATTAGGTAATCTGTTGTTGCACCTAGTGTTTATTGACTTCATACTTATGTTATTTCGGATACAAATAAGCCCACTTGTTTATAATTATTTATTTACATAGAGAGGCATCCCAAACAATGTAAATAAAGGAATATAAACTTATGGTTCGGTGATTTACAATTTCTTTATTTTAAATGAAAAGGCATCCCAATCCATTCAAATAAGGACATTATAAATCATCCTACTTAAGAATTCCCGACATAACATTCATACTTAGCCGGTGAGTTACAAGGTAGTGTATTACGAGATGATACTGGAGTTCCAAAAGTACAAAATGAATATTCAATCTTGTAAAGCTGATGAGGGTGCTTGTGGTGTAACTAAGGATGATTTGAGCTTTAAAAGTGCATCAAGATATGTTAATGAGCTTGTGGTTGTGAAGATAATGATGGTGAAAAGATGAACGAGGCTTGTGTTCTTCATTTTGGTTTGATGAGTTTTAGTGGTTTGAGATGAAGTTGGGTAAAGAAGACATGGGAGATACGATAAGAGGGTTTTTGATAATGGTGTTGTGTTTTCTTCGTTGGCGCCATGATTCAATTATATAAAAGATACGTCGTGAGTAGAGAGTTGTGAAATAAGCATGATTTTTTTATGGGAAATGATAGAATAATTACATTGGAGGTTTAAATGCATAACACATGATAGTATAAAACAAGAGTTTTATTCATACAACGTTGGTTGATTTACAAAATTGAAACCTATTACAAGCTTCTTCAAAATTTACTAACTGATACTTTCAGTTTAGTAATTACAACGTTTTTACTATCGCTAGTTATTACATGGATTTCATAACATTTACTAACTGAGTTTAATCAGTTTAGTAGTACAAAAGATAACTAGTATCATCACACTAGTCTATTGCGGGTTAAAAGGTCCTGGCAGCTCTGATTTAATTGGCAACTTCTTGGTTTAGTGTGTCTTGGAGATATGAGTCGATGAAGTTTGAGAGGCTATAGTGTCCATGCTGACTTTCTTGTTGGATCAATGGTGGTCGTGATACGATCCATAATGAGTGATCCAACTCATCATATGTAGGGATATAAAAGGGAAGTGATAGTGGTGGTGATAATGGTGCTAGTACATATTCGTATTCATCATCCTCCTCGAAGTCTGACTCAACCCAATTTTGTTCAAAATTATTAGAAGTATTCGACGCAAAATTAGTTGGCATTGGTTCCTCCTCTTCTTCGTTGGTTAAATCTTCGAAAGGTTCTTCTTCGTCATCAGAAGCGAAGGCAATTACGAAGTCAAATCCGAACTCGGGTGAGGGTGGTAAGACTTGGAAGTTATTAGGTAGAGTGGGAACATAATCAGGAGAAGTGGGTACGCACATGATTTCTATGAGAAGAATTACTATGTTAAAACAATTCTAAAACTCACTGGGAAATGCTCAATTATGCTAAGGGTACATATATCAATATGCTAAAATGTTTGCGTTGTATAAGATGTCTAAAATGTCCATAATCTTCTGGAGGATGGAAGGCACGGAGAGCGGAAGGCTATAAAATGTTTTTGCTTGTAAGTGTGGTTATAGTTTAGGTCTTAATTAGACCCGTTTCTCTATAACCATAGCTCTGGTACCAATCTGTAACACCCCCAATTCAATGATGCAGCGGAATTCAAACCGGGTGTTACTTGACGGCACAACAGTCATAATAATAGAAAACAAACTCTAATTGAGTCGTTTTAAAAGATTTATCATTCAAATTATATAAATATCAGAGATTACAAAATGAGGTCCTAGATGGTTCCATGTTTACAGTTTGCAGTAAATGTGTTTTATAGCCCTCTTGAATATCCGTGCTCCTCCGTGCCAGCCTCGCTCATTATGGACCTGAAATACATGCTAAAGTGTCCACACAAGGTTGGTGTGTTCATAGAGTTCAGTGAAAAGGAATGTAATGTAAAACATTTGAATGAAGATTTCCGAGCAAAGGCATTGTAAATCCACTCAGTTCCAAGTCCCGCCTATACAAGACTTGCAACCTGTGTGTTTACGACCCACTGCCAAATATGATATGGTTTATGTGAACAAAAGTAATACTTGTATCTAGATTCAAAGATAAGTGTAGCAATACTGCTATATAAACAATTTTTGACAATGAGGTTATATAAACAATGATGACAATGAAGCAGAAGCCATAATACTATGTTCGACATCACAGCCAAGTGGGAAAATACAATATTATGTTTTTGAACACTAGTGTCAATGGGAAGATAATGAAGTATGTAACATGTAAACACATAAAGCATTTGCGTAAACCACAAACATTGAGTAAGGCAATTGGTGTTTAAGTAAACAAGTAGCATGTTCAAGTAAAACAAGTATTGCATTCATATAAAAATGAGCATGTATTCTCCCCCAAAGAGTTGAAAATATGAAAAGAGGGGCTATGACTCACCGTAAGTTATGTAGTAAGTAGTGTAAATGGTAGTTGAATCGCGAAGGTCTCTATGAGCAACCTATAATAGAATGTTGCGACTTAGATTTGGAGTAATGTCAAAGAATATGAAGAATTGCCTATATATGTCTTGCATATTGTTCATCATGTAATACTTAGTATATAGTGTAAGTCTTTGAATAAAAATGGTTTATGAAACATGTATAGTTTGTATATCTCTTACTACCGTTCGGGCCATCATAATTCAGAGGTCATGTAGTAAACGTCCAAGGAGCTAGGACACTTTAAATCGTAAATCCAGCAACTCATCGATCCGTTTACCTAAATGGAACCCCTCACATGAAGCTCCCTAGTGTTGTAGTATTTGATAGAAAATATAAGTTTTTGATCTCTAAAGGTTACATGTCCGAATAGTTGAATAAACTTAGAATAAATATTACTTGCAAAGTCTCATGGTCATTTTGATGGAGTAGATCTAAATTGGATGAATATGTTACAACTAACACTTTAGTTTATGTTTTCGACTTAGAAAGCCATAAGGTCTTTAGCCGTAGCTTTGCCGTGGCTTTGGTCATGACTACCATGGTCTTGAGACTCATCTTTGGCCTTAACCATGGCTGTGGTCTCGGCTTCAAGGTCATTAGACCTCTTGGTTTTACTTAGCCATAATAAATACATGGTCATTTGGTATTAAAAAGGGGCTGTTAAGAATTTGAAGAAAAATATCACTCGTTATGCGTTTTCATGGTTCGAGCTTCTTTGTACCTGAACAAAAACGTCGTTCCGGATAACTTTCGTGTTTTAACTTTTTGATGAAACGGACCAGAAGGCCTTGAAAAAAATCGAAATTTTGATCAGAATGCTATTTTGGCAGATTTGGCGTTTTGGTTTTGCTAACTTCTTTTGGCCGTATCTTTTGACTCGTATACTCGTTTTAGGTGGTTCAAATTGTTATGTTTTCCTTGTAAAGTCCTCTTAAACAGTAGGTAAGTGTCCAATATCATGGTTATACTATTTTGGTCAAATTTCACAATATATGTCACTAGTTTTCTTGTTTATGTCCATTTAGCTATAGGGTTCCTTTAACTTGTTTTAAAGGTTTTTGTACATCATGAACACAATATAAAGACCATATATAGCATAAATGAAGTATAATAAGCATGAGAATGATATTGAGCAAGAAAGTGTATTAGGGTTTCTTACAACTTTAGGCTTTCTAAAGAAAGGAAGGTAACAAGTAAGGATAGGACTTTGATTGAGCAAGCTTCTCTTCACTATGACAATCCTTCTACACCCTTGTATTCTTGAAGGATTTGTGATGAGGTATTTAATGACTTGAATGTATTTCAATTCAAGTAGATCACATAAACTTGCAATTGTTTGAGATGGAGTTCACTTGGAGCTTGAAACTAGTTGAAATACTTGAAGTGAACTAGCAATAAGAATGTGTTTGTGTGGTGTGTATGTGGCGTCAAAATAGGGAGAGGAGGGGGATTATATAGGGTCTTGAGGAGGTTAGGAAGGTGCATAGGAAGATGCCTTAAGGAGGTTACATTTCAATACTTTTCTAAGCTTATCAAAGAAGCTTGAACACATGGATTCATCCTAGGGCTTAAGGCATGAGATCAAGCCACACAAGGGGTGACTCCCCCCTATAGGCGGTTCACATGGGTAGGGTGGATGATGCATAGGGATTGCACCAGGCTTTTCCTCTCGAGGGATCTCGAGAAGCTTACAACCCCCACCAGGCAGTGTACCTGATCGATGTAGTATAGTATAATGACAAGTACCGGGGGATTGATCGTTCTGCTAGGAATAGTGTCGCTAGGATTAGAAAACCTAAAGACAAGGTCTAGAGATGAGGGATGATTCTTTTTGTATTTTTTTATATTTTATGAAAGCAAGTAAAAATCTCGGGTTTGAAGGATTTGGGCGGAATTAGTTGCTATTCAACTAACCCAATACTAAAGATGCAATCAAAATAAAATATTAAAAATGAAATTAAACTGTATTAAACTAAAGTTGTGAGCAATATGTGGAAGAAATGTGTTTACTTAGATTTCACTACTCCCTAGATATCTTTTACACTTTAATTACTTGTTATAGTTGCGTGGATGACGGATTGTATTCCTTAATACCATTCATGGGGTGGCGTACTTACTTCCCCAATCCTATGAGTGCCTACTTCACTCCTATGTCGAGCCGGCTAAGAAGCTCCTAACATGGGATCATTAGAATTTACTCATGCATTAAATACAACCAATAAAACCTAGTACACATCGGTTCATGTTTCCTAAGACGTTCAAGCATGTTACACATTGGAGATCTGCCAGTTTTCTTAAGCCTAACATTGAAATCATTCATCCAATACAACCATAAACAAGTAATCAACACATAATTAGCATCTAGGTTTCATTAGATCTAAGCAAACACAAGATAAATCTAGCCTAGCATGTTGAAATCAAGACAAGCACAAGATATAGTCAACCAACACATAGACATATTGATTGAATTAAAGAGAAGACTTATCTTAATAGCACATGAAAGGATTCAAGGGGTGAAAACCCTTGAAAATACTGTAAAATACGAGCTAGGGTTTACAAAGTTCGGCCCTAGGGTTTTTCCACACAAGTTCCTTTCTAATGGATGAAAAATAGAAAACTATATATAGAGTTTTGAAGGTGACGGCGTCAAGAACAAAAGTCTGACGCCGTCATCTCGCCGCCAAATAGTTCCTCGAACTGCCTAGATCTGTGTCTGACGCCGTCATGTATTCTCCTTATGCAGGCCGTCACAAAATTAACTCTTGACACCCTTCTTGTGACGCCGTCAGGTTTGCACTGGGTCGTCACCACTTTTACTCATGACGCCGTCATGATTTTCCTCTTGACGCCGTCAGGTACTGTTCTCAGCATGGAAAATTAAGTCTTTGGCGTTTTCTTCACTTTTATGCTCCAAAAACGTCCGAATTACTTCTTTTTCCAGATTTCACTCCCAAAGTACCTAAAATCACAAAAGGAACGATTTAGAGTAATATTTGATCAAATAAATTCAATTCCGGGCTTAAATGACCCCCTAAAAGTGGTTCATTTTTCGCTTCATCATATACCCTTACACTTGAGATTTGCTTGTCCTCAAGCAAATGCGCTTTTATTCTAATCAAAATACAAGTTAGGGGTCATTTAACACTAATATAAAAGTAATTACAACAAATAATTGTTCCACAAATGACCAAAGACAAGCACGGAGGTCATATACTAGCACCTCACAAATAGTGTTTAGATACTCACATCTCTCGGGTGTAATAAAGTAATATCACATTATGGAAATGGAAAATATCTCTCACTACCTGTCATAGCAAAATAGATTACCATAGGCTTGGGAAAGGATCAAACCTCCACCACATGGCGTAAGCACCTAGGATAAACTATCAAAGAGGTCTTTTAAAGGGTTGTAACGTTAGGTGTAGGGATATGGAATACACGGTTTTGTTGGATATAGGCAGTCTTTACTGGTGGCGAGTTAACAATCTTAGTTAATTACATGTACAATATGGCGTTGCTAAGCCAAGACTAGACTCGACTTAAGCTGAAAAAATGAAAAATAATAAAAACATAAAATAAACATAGAATGAAACGGGATGGTAGTCCGTATGTTTTTCTCTTTTTTTTCTTTTTCTATATATATTTTTTTTATTTTTTTATATATTTTTTTTGTTTTTTCAATTTTTTTTAATAACTCTTACCCTACCATCCACAATAATACATCATAGAGAATGAAAATTCCCCTTACACTTGAATTTTTACATACTTTACAATAAACTAATCTAATGACTCGAATTAAGAAAATCAAAGCACTTGGAGTACTTTTAAGATTAACGCATATATGGGGGTAATATATGATGTTCTTCCCCATTACTCCATAAAATAAGTACTTTACCCATGAGTCCCAATCGTCCCAAAACAATATGTACAAGGATATGACTCGACTTAGCAACTATGTTATCAATTAGATAATTAACTTAGGGTTTAAGAAATAACAATAATGCACTAAAGATGAGTGCATACACGGAAGGCTAAGGCGATTTGGGTGTACATTTAAGTGGGGTGTAACAAATTCTTCCTTTAAGTAAGGTGCTTAAAGTTAGAAACGAAAAGATAGGCTCGGAGGGGTGTACTAGGGGTTTCGGGTACTAAAAATGAGTACAACGCTAAGGTGTGGGAAAAATTAGTTGACTTAACTAGCCAAGTAATATGACTTAAATGGTCAAGTAATTATGACACGGGTTTAACACAAGGGTGATCCTAATGCCTCTTATCATGTAGTAAATCCTACTACACGAATGTTGTCTCACTAGCGGTCTCGGGATGCATTACTAACGCAAGTTCTAGAATCTAAATGCTACCGGTACACTCATAAGCACTAATAGTAAATGCTTTTCCTATCAAATCTAAAGGCGAACTGTGGAAAACTAGAAAGGGGGGCTGAATAGTTTTGCGTCTTTTTGTTTAATAAAAGTTCGTTTTCAAAGAATTAATGGTAATCGTAAAAACCTTTGAAGCTAAAGTATAGATACACATTTATTCACCTATATCACATAGATACTACTTATTTAAAGTGTTGAATAGAAATTATAATTTCATATATCTCACTTAATTATAAGTAAGTATTTATATATGTATATGTGTTTTAATAATTGTATATACTTATATTTTACTAATGTATAATTAATGTTTTAAATGGAACCTAGTTTGATATTTATGTGAAATCAATATATGCACAACACACAATAATAATAATGTATGAGAAGCAAGTAAGTAAACAAGTAGAGAATGAGAGATGGAAAGATCAAACCGAGAGACAAAGGATTTATAGTGGTTCGGCTACAAGGACACCTTCCTTGCCCTACTCCATTCCCCGAGCACCGAACTCGAGAGTTTTCTTCACTAAGTCAATAACCTCCCTTATGGCGGAGAAAACCGTACACATCAAAAGCTTACACCAATTAACGACACAAAGCAAAATGTCGAGTTCTAATCGTAGCTAGAACCAATCTCACACCAAATATCACACCACAACTTCTTCATACCTTTTACTTCTTCTATGCTTCTAAACACCACAAGTATCTTCACAGCTTCTACTTCTTCTATGCTTCTTCACACCACAAGTATCTTCACGCCTTCACAAAATACTTCACGACTTCAATGTCTTGCAACTTCACAACTTCAAAGCTCCAATGTCTTCACAACTTCAAACCAATAATGTCTTTGCACCTTCAAGCCACTAGTGTCTTCACAACTTTAATCTACTAATGTCTTCTAGTCTTCTCCACTTGGAAGCTTCAATTACTTCACTACTAGACACTATTGCTACTCTCTCCTATCTTAACTACTATCCAACACTACATCTTCACTTCAAGTTCCACTTCACACTTATAACAACTCTAGATTCTACAACTAAATCTAGCTAACTAGTACATACACCTTATTCACCAAAATATGAAAGATCAACAAGATGAAACAAACAAACAACTTAGATAGCAAGATGACACTAAGTTGTAATACTTCTAATAGAAGTATTCTTCTCTTTGCACTTGAGTGTTGAGGCTTGAATCACTTTGAAACAAAGATCAAAGTATATAAGATCAAAGGATTTTTAGAGGATGGAGAAGGATGTTTAGATCAGAAAGTTTATAGTGCAAAAAGGTGAGAAAAATATGTGGAATGATCCAATATTTATAGGACCAGAAAATACTGTTCTGGAGCGTGCCGGTCCCCTTAATTAGGGGGCGGTCCCCTTAATGATTAAGGGGCCGCCTAGTAAAATTAAGGGGGCCGCCCTCCTGAACGTTGGATTTTCTTGTCCTTTTATGAGGGAAATTTTTCTGGATTAGATTTGCCATTTTTGGTTGAAAATTTGAATTCACAAATTTGTAATGAATTAAACATATTCTTTTAATGCCAAAAATGTTTTACAAAAGATATAAAATGTTTTGTGACATTTTATAAGTATCTAGTGATTAACAAATGTGTTCCTTTGATCTTATAATACATTAGACACTTTGTTTATTCATACCTTAAGTGATTAATTGGTAAAGATGAGTATTTACTACTAAATATTTGTTTATGTCATAATCTTTGGTTTGATGAGTTTAGGTTTTGTGATTATCAAAACATAGAGATATCGAAAGATATGAATAACGTTTTTAGTCATTTATTTATATCAACAATCTCCCCCTTTCTGATGATTACAAAACCTAAACTCATTAAATCTAAAAATTAATTTTTAGACAAGTATTTAGTGAGTTTATATTCACTTCTCCCCCTTTTTGTAAAATCAAAAAGGTTTAAGCCAATAGAAAGGAAACTCCCCCTTGATGTATGCTCCCCCTCGTTTGAGGGCACCAAGGGTTCGAGAATTGGAATTCTTGCAAGAAAAATATTAGAAGCACTAGCATGGCACAAGCAAACACATATATCATAATACCAACAATTAATAAGCATGGCAAAAGATAATTAGGAACACATATTAAGTCATTCATTGATAGAAAATGATTATGTCAACCCATAATCATTATTACAAAAGCCATAAATATAGAATACTAAGACTAAGTATAGCATCCTATTGTGCTAACAAGGAGTGTCACCAAACTTTCTTGAATCCCAAAATGGTTGAAGAGTTTTATTTGAAAATGAGAGACATAAGCATATAAAATTCTTGGTGGTTTAGTGGAGATAAACTTTTGGTTGCATGGATGTTGGTGAGTTTGGAGATGTGGAACTTGTAGGTGGTGGGTTAGAAGTAGGGTTTGTTGATTGAGGGTTTTGATGTTGTTCAAGTGATGATGTTTGTTGAGATCTTATAAAAAGATACTCAATCCAAGTGAAGTGCTCATTCAAAGCAATGGTTTGTTGTTGAAGGAAGATGCAACAAGGGCAATTGTTAACATGCTTCTCAATTTGGTTGATGTTGTGTGGTGATGATGGTGAGCTTGATTGTGGTGGATCCAAATTGCGTTGAGCAAGATGTAATGCTAAAAGAGTAGTAAGCTCATGAGCCTCATTTAGCTCCTCAATAAACTTCAAGTGTTCGGAGGAAGGAGTTGGTGGTGGAACATGATAGTTGTCTTAGGTGAAGGTTTGAACATGCAACATAGGAATGGCATGTGAGGTTGTAGGATGTGGTGGTGGTACTCTTGGTGGTGGAGACATGGTTGAGCTTGGGTAGTCATGAAAACATGAAAAGGGTGGAAGGTTTTCATCATGAGTGAGTGGTGTTTTTGTTGAATGAGCAATATGTGAGGTATTGATTGAGAGGTTGGGATTATTGTTTTGGGATTGAGCATGCTCATCATAAGAAGAAGCATTAATGAGGGCATGAGTGGATGATAGGTTGTGAGATTATTCATTAGTGTGGGTTTGAGGTTTAGTAGTTGGTTGACTTGGAACAACATCACTTGAGTTATGACAAGAATCAAGTTTCCTCCTCCAAACGGGTTTGACGGACATCCTTGCGGTTCTTGAAATCTTTGGTTTTTGGTTGTTGGGAGATGACATGTTTGGGTGTGATGGCATTAATGATGGGAAGAGGATATTTATAGTGTATGAGAAATGTGGTTTAGGAAGGTAATTTTGAGGGATAGTATGGGACAAAACATGTTTGTGAATTTTGGGAAGTATAGGCTGAAATGGGTCAAAAAGTGATAAAGAAAACAATATCCCCGATCATCAGATGGCCGGTCCCCCTAATCATTAAGGGGGCCGCCTTATATAATTAAGGGGGCCGCCCATCTGGTGATTCCCAGAATGCCATAAATGGGTTTTTGGCAGAAAATTTTCAAAAAGGTTGTGTTTTTGGATTTGGATTCAAGTAAGTTCAACTCTTTGAGGCAATATAGGGCATACTATTCATGAATGTAGAGAGTGATATAGAAATAATTAAATTAGGCAATTAATTTCGAATAATCATGCTATCTATTAATTCATCAATTAAGATATGCAACTAAGGAGGCAATAAGGCAAATTAGTTAAATGTGTAACTATTTGAAGATGATAACATTTAGTCTAGTGCAAACATATTGATGATTGTTAACAAGTAACAAATAGGAGGATATGATTATATGGACTTCAAGACTTGTTACAAACAAGATCCATATGGGCAAGCTATGATTCTCATGAAATGATTTGATTGAATTGTGAATGTCATTACCAATAGAAGTGTATGACACATGTGAGAAAATCAAATGTGTTTTAAGCAAAACGTTTTTAGTTTTATTCAACAATGTTTTGAAGTAAATTCAAGTGTGCATTACAATAAAACAAATTGAATTTTGTTTCATAACATGTAAAAAAAAATTTCAATCTTGTTTTTGATTAAAATAAGGTTACGAAAAATTTTAGAAAAGCAAATTGTTTGAAGAAAAATAATATAGATATTTTAAAAGATTTTTATTCAAAGAGAGAGAAGTTTTAAACAAGATGTTTTGATCATGATAACAAGAAATTGCAAGTGAAGGATTTGAAATGGAAACTTATCATGCTCAAGAGAATCAATTAAGCCTATTGTCACACATAATCATCTCTAATGACACCTAAAGATATGAAAGAGAGATGGTAGATATTTATGATCTAAATGCAATGAGATAGAAAGAAACAAAGTATATTATTTATGGATACAAGATAGACATGTATATATATATATATATATATATATATATATATATATATATATATATATATATATATATATATATATATATATACAAAGAACATCATAATATCAATTTACTAACAAGTCTCAATTATAATACATCTATTAATGCAACTAGTAAGATCATATAGCTTAAGTGGAAAGAATTCTACTATAGATCATAGAAGATTAAGAAAAATGATAATAGACTAAGCAACAAGAAGGTTAATAATGCTAACATCATATATGCATATATTAGTATTAATGATCTCAAAGCATGACAACTTATAAGTTAAATCAAATTCACATACCAATTAAAGCATTCTTAAATATATTGTAATATTGGCAAGTTTTTGAAAAGAAAACTTATCTCAGGTCCAGCTTTTCTTAAAGAGTGGGCATGAGGGAAATGGAAGATATCTTAAAAGTTTGTCCAAAACATGTCGAAGTAGCCAAGAGACATTCCAACGCAATAGAAATCAAGGGAGCTTCATCCGAAATGCTTAATCGATCACACCAATCATCACAATTCATGAAGACTAAGCATAATAGTGCTTAGGAGCCTTCAACTAGAACTAGCAACGGACACACCATGATACCAATACTCCAAGAGTGAAGAACAAAATGTCGAGACAATAAATGACCACAACAACGTCATAGGCAAAACATTTGCAGAATGTAAAACATAGTGATAGGAACCAATAGTCGTTAAAGGTAATAGAGCGAGATGATCAAATCAACACGTAATAGACTCTTCGTTCGTTAATTACCTAAACATGATAAAAAAAAATTTGGTACCCAGATTCTCATGGGTCCGAGTTGGTTAGTTGAGAACATCCATTGCATTTAAATGCACATGATGAGGATGTCGTCGAGAAGTACAAGAATTTATCAATAGTTTGTTTTAATTAACAAACAATGACTTTCTTGACTAGAGTGATAAATAATGAGTGTAAATAATATTAGTTCTTAATTTATTCACTAGGTTTAACAAATTTTATTTGTTTTGATACATTTGTTGAAGGATCATTTACGTAAATCCTAAGCCGGTTTTATCATAAAATGACTTTTGAATGTTGAGAAGATATTTTAAAGATTTAGAACTGTTTTCGAATTTTACCAATGTTTTTGCTTTTTCATTTTCCATTTTAATTTCATGTTTGTAGTCTTGACATTTTTTACATTCAAGATCAATTTCAATATTACTTTCAAGTCTAGACATTTTATCTTTTAAAATTATTTCTTTTTCAAAGTTGTTTTCAGCGGATGTTGAAGATTCGTTTTTAAAAATAATTTTTGAATTAATGTTGCAAAAATATTTGAAGTTGTTTTCCATTTTTGAAAATTCTAATATAAATTGATCATAGCGAAAATGTTTGGTTTTGGATTGTACCTTATTTGTAGTTGTACATTCTTCACATGCTATAAGGTGATCAATTCCATTGTCCATGTCGCTCCATGTTTTATTTGTAGTTTTGCTTGGATCTAGAAGCATGTAGTCCTTGCCATCGATACTTGTGTTCGCATTTGTTTGAATATTCTCATAAGCCGTATTATCATTGTCTTCTTTGCACTTGTTGCACCATGATTTATTAACTCTCTTTCTTCGGATTTGGCTCATGTATTCTTCGTTATAGATACCTTCAATGATCACATTTGAACTAGTAGTACATGTGTTTGTTTCAACTAAATATATATTTACTAAATTTTCTAGATTAACTATTTCTTGTGAAATATCAAGTTTATCATCTTTAGTTTTACATTTCTCTTGGTGAAACTTTAAAAGACATTTCCAAATATCATTTGCCGTTTTACAACGAAATAATCTTTCATATTTAACTCTTGGTAGAGTTTTGAAAATAAGTAATTTGGCTTTAGTGTTTTTATCAATTTTGGTTTGAAGATTATTATATTGATTTTCAAAATCCATTTTGGTTGGTTTAAGATCACCAATTAAAATGATATGCCAAAGATCAAGATCTATTGATTTCACATAATTTTCAAATTTGTTTTTCCATTCAAGAAAATGATAATTTTCAAATAATGGTGTTTTTGTGTAAATTCCCCTTCGAAATATTTTTCAAATTCCATAGATCGTTACAAGTTTTAAAATACAATCTATTTTAAAAAATCTTGCTAGACGTGGCTCTTGATACCGATTGTGGAAAACTAGAAGGGGGGGTTAAATAGTTTTGCGTCTTTTTCGTTTAATAAAAGTTCATTTTCAAAGAATTAATGGTAATCGTAAAAACCTTTGAAGCTAAAGTATATATACACATTTATTCACCTATATCACATAGATACTACTTATTTAAAGTGTTGAATAGAAATTATAATTTCATATATCTCACTTAATTATAAGTAAGTATTTATATATGTATATGTGTTTTAATAATTGTATATACTTATATTTTACTAATGTATAATTAATGTTTTAAATGGAACCTAGTTTGATCTTTATGTGAAATCAATATATGCACAACACACAATAATAATAATGTACGAGAAGCAAGTAAGTAAACAAGTAGAGAATGAGAGATGGAAAGATCAAACCGAGAGACAAAGGATTTATAGTGGTTCGGCTACAAGGACACCTTCCTTGCCCTACTCCACTCCCCGAGCACCGAACTCGAGAGTTTTCTTCACTAAGTCAATAACCTCCCTTATGGCAGAGAAAACCGTACACACCAAAAGCTGACACCAATTAACGACACAAAGCAAAATGTCGAGTTCTAATCGTAGCTAGAACCAATCTCACACCAAATATCACACCACAACTTCTTCACACCTTTTACTTCTTCTATGCTTCTTCACACCACAAGTATCTTCACGCCTTCACAAAATACTTCACGACTTCAATGTCTTGCAACTTCACAACTTCAAAGCACCAATATCTTCACAACTTCAAACTAATAATGTCTTTGCACCTTCAAGCCACTAGTGTCTTCACAACTTTAATCTACTAATGTCTTCTAGTCTTCTCCACTTGGAAGCTTCAATTACTTCACTACTAGACACTATTGCTACTCTCTCCTATCTTCACTACTATCCAACACTACTTCTTCACTTCAAGTTCCACTTCACACTTATAACAATTCTAGATTCTACAACTAAATCTAGCTAACTAATACATACACCTTATTCACCAAAATATGAAAGATCAACAAGATGAAACAAACAAACAACTTAGATAGCAAGATGATACTAAGTGGTAATACTTCTAATAGAAGTATTCTTCTCTTTGCACTTGAGTGTTGAGGCTTGAATCACTTTGAAACAAAGATCAAAGTATATAAGATCAAAGGATTTTTAGAGGATGGAGAAGGATATTTAGATCAGAAAGTTTATAGTGCAAAAAGGTGAGAAAAATATGTGGAATGATCCAATATTTATAGGGCCAGAAAATACTGTTCTGGAGCGTGCCGGTCCCTTTAATTAGGGGGCGGTCCCCTTAATGATTAAGGGGGCCTCCTAGTAAAATTAAGGGGGCCGCCCTCCTGAACGTTGGATTTTCTTGTCCTTTTGTGAGGGAAATTTTTCTGGATTAGATTTGCCATTTTTGGTTGAAAATTTGAATTCACAAATTTGTAATGAATTAAACATATTCTTTTAATGCCAAAAATGTTTTACAAAAGATATAAAATGTTTTGTGACATTTTATAAATATCTAGTGATTAACAAAAGTGTTCCTTTGATCTTATAATACATTAGACACTTTGTTTATTCATACCTTATGTGATTAATTGGTAAAGATGAGTATTTACTACTAAATACTTGTTTATGTCATAATCTTTGGTTTGATGAGTTTAGGTTTTGTGATTATCAAAACGTAGAGATATCAAAAGATATGAATAACGTTTTTAGTCATTTATTTATATCAACACGAACCTCACATATTTGGGTGAAACTTTTTTCTAAATGATACGGTTTTGTGCTAGTCGTACAATCTCCTATCCACGAGACGCTTGCTATGGCTAAAGTTTCACTCTTAAATGTTGTAAAAAATTTTAAATTTGGCGCTAAAATTGCACTAACAAGTATTTCTCATAGTTTTATTACACATCTACTATCAAACAAACAAACTCAAGTGAAAGTGTATCTGTAAGGTATCATCATTTTACCATCCCCTTACACTTAGGATGAACATTGTCCCCAATGTTCAAGTAAAGAATGTTAAAGTGAAATAAGTAAAAAGAATGAAATCAAATACTCCCCTGATTCGCTCGGTATGGATAATAAGGTGGCCAGGTTAGATCTTCCTCCAAGAAAATGAACAATCAAAGCTTCCCTTCCAGAAAAATAAATCATCTTCTTGTCATACATAACCTGTAAATCCTGAGAAAACAGACAAGGCAACCTTGCATAAAATCAGCGGCAATCTACATATGTTACTAAATCCTAGAAAACAAAATAAGATATAATGCTTGTGGAATGATGTTTGCAGATTTCCTGGAGATTATAAAACTAATAATTCAATAAAAACTTTAAGACTCCGTTAGAAAAACAAAACTGGTAAAATTTCCAGATTTTTACACGTGACACCGTCAAAAGTAAACTCGTGACGCCGTCAGAAGTGACCTGCAGAAATTCTTATGTTAAGTTTCCAGAAAATTTCTGGAAAAACTTGGTTCTACTTCCTGGAAAATCCTACAAAACTTCATTATGACTCGATACAAGCATTTGAATCTAACAAATACGAATATACATATTCATTTAATATTGTGGAGAATCATGATCGGTTTGTTTCTTAAAAACATATTTGGGGTTTCCCCTTACACTTATCTTTTGCAATAATACCTTTGGGTGAAGTTAAGACTAGGCCAAACAACAAAGTAAAGTATTTCCACTATTTAGTTTTGAAACATGATCTACCAACAATAAAAATAAAGTATGCATACGGAAGCAAATAACAAACAAACAAAAATAAAAATCACACACAACGAAGAATGACACCATAAGAACATTCTATTATTAATAATTAACGTAAGCATAGAAAATTAAAATTATCTAAGGCCAACAGAGGCCATATCCTAAACTATTACAATCCCAATTGTTTCAAATTACATCATCATCAATAAATTGTTCAAACATAACAGACATCAAGAAAGATCACTGGGGAGGAGGACCAAAACGATAGTCATAACCAGGAGGGAGGTGTCCTGTGTACCCGTAGGGAGGGTAGTCTGTCTCATGACTGAGGAATGGGTCAATCTGCAGGTGGGGCTCGAGCTGATCACGAGTGGAGAGGTGCTGCATCTGGCGGATGGTATGATCATACATCCAATCAAAGCGATGGTCAGTGGTGGTCCGCCATGCGTCCACCTGGCCCATCCAGGCCCCCTGGTGTGCCTGCCAATCTCCCCGACTCATGTGTCGGTAGTAATCAGCTGACCCAACCTCATAACCCCCGAACTGATGCTGCTGGGGCGCTCCCTCATCATCATCATCATCATCCTCATCATCATCAGGTCCCCCTGCCACATACTAACCATAGGACCCATCCGCCAGCTGCATCATGATGCTCATCTGCCTGAGGGATTTAGCCCTTACTACCCTACAAGCCCCGCAGTCGCTCAAGTATCCCATGATCGGGGGAACAAGAAGATCATAAGAACGAGCCAACCAGGTCACGAACATCCCCCGTACACCTTATCAATATCCCTCTCCCCCACACTGGTTTTCAAATAGCTAGCTACCCAAAATGGGATGTTGCAGTAAACATCCGCTGAAAAGATGGTATACAGGTAGAAAAGATCTGAAGCAGTGACACGGTGAGTGGTGCCATGACGCCCAGACAAGCTGTATGTGATGCATCTGTGGACTAACCTGACCACGGGGTCCCTTATTGATGCTGCCCCAGTAGTCGAGGTGTACACCCCGTTCCCGATGGTCTGCCAATAAGTGGCGCACCTCATATCGCTCCTCAAAGTCTCCCCATGTAACAACCTCTGCATAAAACCTCCCTCAACAACCTCCTCCCTAGTATACAAACCTATCCTCCATCCAAACTCAGTAACCGAACATGATCGAACCTCCCCTCCTAACCTAAAGTAAATAGTGGTACCCCCCATGTCCGTCCTAGCCTCTGCCTGGTCAAAGTGGAAGGTCGCAAAGAACTCCCTCACCAACTCACTATACACAGTCTCCCTCATCCTAAATAACCTCTCCCATTGAGGACCCGTGAACCCATCGGTTTGGATCCTCCCCAAAAACGCAGCCTCTAACCCTTGGGACCTATGAAACGCCCAATCAATCACGGCACCAGCATCAATGTGGTGATTACAAAGCTCCGCATACTTAGTTGTAGCGGCAACATTGTCGAATTCACCCCAACTATGGACCAACTCCACATAGTTAACTTGTTGGGACCTAGAGGAGCTGCCACGGTGTTGTCGAGATCGCTTGCTCATTTTCTTGGAAAAAGATTGAACGGAAACAATTAGAACGAGAATTTTATTGACTCGTGCTAACAGACACATCTGACACCGTTAGGAAGGAGGTCCTGATGCCGTCAGACCTAGCAGAAACCGGGCCATGCAAATACGAGGGAAAAATCAATTTTCAAACTCTTAACCCATTACCGAAACACTCCCTTAAGCAGAAAACATGGGTGGGGGATCAAAAAAATCCGTGGTATGAAAGATTTTTCCTAGATTAGTGCATGATTTAAGTGGGACAACATCATCTAAAGGTAACCCTATGATTACAAATCACCAAGGGGACGGCATTACGATTTGTCAATGATGGGTCAAAAATGGAGTTTCGGATGAAAGGGGTTTTCAAAATTGGTTGAACCTAAGGACAATTGAACGAAAAAGAGTGAGGAAAAACTACTTACCAAGTAGAGATTAGTCACGGAAGATGTCAGATTGAATGATGGAGACTCGGAGGTGGAGCAGCAATTTGGGTGAGATTTGTGGGGTATGAGTTGAAAGTGATGGAGTTTGGGTTATTATTGCTGAGACAGTGAGGTGACGGCGTCAAGAGTTACCATCTGACGCCGTCAGATGCCGTATCAGGTATAGAAAGAGGTAATTCCACATTTAGTCCCTGTACTTAGTGTGAATAGCTAAGCACAGGTAAGAACTATGAATAGCTATCCCATTAGTGAAGTCCACCAGGGTCGAAGGTTTCATTACTGTCATGGGAAGAGGTGTGGTTGTAGAAAGGGTTGGGTGAGGTTTTGGTTAAGTTGTAACCTTCGCATTGGTTAACGGTAGGTACAAAGAGGTGTTGTTCCATAGAGGGTCTCAAAGCTGTGGTGTTTTTGAGGTGCAACTTCTTCACACCGGGATTAAAACCAAAAGAACGTCTCTTGCACAAATTTGGGAGCGTGGTTTGCAAGCATCCAACGAAAATGTTATGAAATTGCGAATTCTTATCTTCCTGAGGATGTTCGCAAAATTAGGAGGTGATTGATGGTGAAGTACTTGGAAAGGATTTCTCGTTATCCTCTTAGTCAAACACCAAAGGAGTTGAAACCTCGAACCAAAATAATGAATTGGGTAAATTACTCATACTAAGAATGTTATAGATGTTGTTCATAAAGATATTCAAAAATTTTGAAAATTTGGTTTATCTTAATTCTTAATAGTTAGAGAATGAAGATGAGTTTATTCAAAGATAATGTAACCCTAGTGGTTTAAATCTTTGTGTAAAAATCATATGGACAAAATTGTACACATATCTTAATGCATGCCTTATGAACAAGATTATTAATCACAATTAAGCAATTAACTATGATTGAATATTCTTTTCTTGAAGCACATTTAAGATATAAAGATTATGATTGTCAAATTAAGTTTCATTAATATGAAATTGACAATGGAATTTTAAAACTCTTTCTTGAATAATTACTTGAGTGAGGACGATAAGTAATCAAAAGGAGTTTATGAATTCAAATAAATATTTGGAAGTGTACAAAGTGCAATAATCCATGAATGGATAAATGCATGCATCTAGGAGATTACTCTTATGTTTAATTATTAAATCTATGTTTTGATTTTTAATTGAAATAAGATAATTTCTAAGTATTCCTGAAAGCTAGTGGGAGTATTATGTTTGATTTACTAAATCATATATGTTGTATAACATATAAGAAGTAACATTCCATATAAGTAAATTGTTAAGACTTAGTTTGGAATGAAACTTTACTTACAAGATTTTGAAAATGAAACATACAACCTTAGAACAAAAGTTTATTATTTAATAAACATGTGCGGTAAATAATTCTAATAGAACATGATATATCATTTAGAAAATGGATATATAAAACATGAATGAAATCTAAGTCTGACTGAAGGATTTTTCATGTGCATCATATTATTGTTGTATCATGCTTAAATGCTAAATGATTGACAATATTTAATATCCAATTAAAAGTTATTATATAACTTGTGTAATGCATATTCTTATGGAATATGTTTGGACTTAGAATAATGATCTTCAACCTGTAATTGCTCCTAAATTCTAAGTATAAACAATATGGCAAATTGTTGTGTAATTTTTGTAGCTGACAATAAATCTTGAAAGATTGGAAGGCGTTAAACATTACACAATGGATATTGAGTTTACGGAATTTTAAAGAGCATATTGTTGTTTGCATACAATGATGCTGTTTTAATTAAGATGACACTCAATAACTAGTTATGGTAGGATTTCATCCTTATACATTAAAGAGCATAGTTGCATTATACATTAAAGAATTAGAATACTTTAAACTTTAAAAATGTTTGAAAGTTTGATTTTCATAATTTGGTGATTGAGGATGTCAAACCATTTATGAAATATTATGTGACTATATCAAGATAGTTGGATGTACACATACAAGAATTTCAATAATTGAATTCTTGAAATAAGTATTCTCAAAATTCCGATAGATCAAAGTTAGTTGAAATAAATGCTTTGTCAACAAGTATGATTGTCATTACTTGAGGCATAATTGTTAACAAGTCATTACTTGAGACAAAATTCATTAACTAGAATTATCATGCATTGATCTATTTAGTATTTGGATAAGGGATATTAAGCAATTTATTATTTATAATGAATTAAAGTACTTTGTAAGTTTGTCTTTATTAATAATAGATTGTATCATATATTTGCATGTTTAAATCCATGAATAACTTATATTATTCTAAATTGTCCATTGTCAATTAATGATATGGGAATATCATTAAACTAAGACAAATCTGAGTATTGGTGAGAATATACTTGAAAGTATATTGATGTGTTGTCATACCAATTTCACATGATATTCAATGAATTGAATATAGGACTTATCCCAACTACATGAGTTTACTTTATGGATCTTGTCATTAAGTAAATCATGAAAATAGTTATCCTCATACTAGAGATACCAAATAAGTGTCAGGGATGTAGTGCATTTTTGTGAAGCAATTTATCGCTATCCGTAACTGGTAGTCATAAGGATTGTTTTCAAAAGTGTTGCAAAGGTCATGGGTTATTCTTGTAGTCAAGAAAGAATTTGTTCCTTCAAATTTGTTTTGAAGTTTAATATTGCTGGACCCCTCGTAGGGTTGACAAGATGTTTGCGTGCGCATGCCCAAAGTCTATCTGGAATACGTTCAGAAGTTTTGGTAATCTTGCTCAATCACAAACAACAAGAAACAGAATTGTTAATTAAAGAATGACTAAGATCCATATCTTTATTAACGTTGTATTAGTAACAAAAGGATAATAATAATGATGAATCATTAAAGGTTTTTCCAGGAGACCTCCCTCGAGTTGATCTAGGGGCATTGGCGTGTTGGTAGACGCTAACTAATGTCATTATACTATTAATAGATATCCAAGTGGGAGCTGTTAGAGTTTGTGGATAAATATTAATAAGTATATGTCCAGAATTGAACCCCAGATCACGGGATTGCACACGTTACGAATAAGAGTTAATGATCAACAATATATATATATATATATATATATATATATATATATATATATATATATATATATATATATATATATATATATATATATATATATATATAATGTTATATATTTAATTATTTAAACACTAAATATTGACTAACGGATGTTAGTACTTAACGGTATTGACTAACGGTCGTTAAATGTAATAAACACCTATTTTCTTAAAGCCATTACCGACAGCTAATGTGATATCTGTAATAAACGGATAGTGTAACTTACTGAGTTATGATCAGCTGGTCTTGGCTGTGTACAGTTGCGCATATTGCAAGTTGTCCGAAAAGAAAAGTTGAAATTACCACAGCTAGACAGGTCCAGTCGTCTTCTCTACAACCACCTAAATCATAATCACCGCAAATTAACTTACTTGTCATCTCATACAAAGTAAATACGACTAAGGAGTAAGTGTCATCTCATACAAAATAAAATTATGGGTCCCTGTCTAAACTCACAAAAGAACAAATTTTATGCACAAGTATTTAAAGGCTTTAAAAAAAACGTAAAACTTTAGGGTGTATTTTGGAGCTGAAACAAATAGAAACTAAACCGGTGCTAAATAAGGGGGTGTAAGTTTAAGCTAATTTTTAGGCTTATGAGCTTATTTGACTATGCTTAAATCTCATACGCCCATATTTTCTGGCTTATTTTCGGACTTGTGAGCTTATTATGACTTAAAGATGGAAGATAAGCTCACAAGTTAGAAAAAAGACGGGTACAGATGAGGTTATGAGATATAAGCTGAACCAAATGAGATCATAAGCACAGAATAAACTTAAACAAATCCCCTAAGTTCAAAGTTTCACTGAGTAACCTCAAGTAAAATTGTCAAGCCCAAAAATACATACTTCTAATTCTAATCACCATTTGGATGTATGTAACACTAATATGAGTATATATCAATAAATTTTCACAACCAATTAGACCCTAAACGTTAAATTAAATCCTGTCAACCTCTAAAACCTCTCTAATCTACCATTTTCATATAATCAAATTACACAAGAAAAGGAAGTGGTCGTTTCTCCTCTAAGCATTATTACAACATCTAGTCAAACACAAAATTTGCAAGTAAATCCGTAAAAGATACAGTATGCAGTAAGGCCGTATCAATGATCATAAAACAAGCTTTGAAATTATATGAAGCATGATAAAGAGAGCAACACAGAATGTACCATCGGTTCTGGCACGTTTGATAACTGAGGATTTTCTGTTATCAATCTAAAATCACAAAACAAACATAATAACACACATTAATATCGAAAAAATAGACCAATAGCAACTTCAGAAAAAAAAAGGCCCTAACATTTCATATCCGATCAATAACAAAACTGATCTAGATCAAACAAAGTAACAAACAACAATTCCAATGCATAACAGAAATTCTTTGTTAGTAATAAGCATGCAGAAATTTAACAAAAGACACCCTAACGTCTACTTTTCTATCAATTAGAAGGCATGGTACAATGTACAACACCATAGTTACCCCAACAGTTATAGTATTCTTGTTAAAAATTATTCAGTGTATTTGCGTGTATGCCGTTTTTTTTGGTTCTGTTATAGTTGGTCTGTTTTTAGTATTAAGAGGGCAGGTAAAATACTAAAATGTGGGCCATCCGCTGGTGTTACCACACCTGATAGGCTGGTACAACAACAATACCCGATCCCTCCACGGGGTATGGGCGAGGTAGGATAGTCACACCCCTACCCGAGGGTGACTATATATGTGAGAAAAATATGTAGCATAAATATGTGTGTGTTCCTGATCAGAGATACGAGTAGAAACATATACAGTAAATAATGAACATAAAACGCATAAAAGCATGTGAGCATATAAGAAAATTTTGGCCTATGAGCATAAATGTACTAAATTTTGTAGATTTATATAACTATGAGTCACTCAAATACATATATGTAGCCCCACAAACAAATTCAGACATACCATGGTAAAGATATATAAAAGGCGATCGTGCAATTTCTTTTACATTGAAAGTGAACAAAATAAGTTTCAGAAACACAGTAAACAATAAAATGGACAAAAAAAAGAAAAAAAAAGACGCATACCAGTTCCTATCACAGGGCCCACCTGAATGGTAGAGAGTGCAGAGGACGATAAGGGTTCCCTCTAGGCAGAAAGCTGTTGTAATTGTAATGATAAGTGGAAACATCATAAGGAGGCATAGATGTTCCATTGAAGGGAGAAGCAGCATAAGGTGTTACACCCATATACACTGAAGAGGGTGCACCGGAAACAGCATAAGAAGAAGACGAGGAGTAGCCTTGTTGGGTCGGCATTTGCCTTGGAGTAGATTTCTGTAAAACAAACATTTCATTTAAAGACTAAATAATAAAGATAACTATAGGACAAAATACACATCAGCAAAAGAATATATGATAACCAAATAACTTAAACTTAATTTTACTCATCGTAGAACTAAAATCTAGTATAAATACAATTGCTCGTTACCAAAACTACCAAGAGCAATCAGTTTCTGAAATATGTTGGAACTCAACTAGAGGAACAAGAGTGAGAGACTGGTCCTGTAAACGCCTATTTTCTTAAAGCCATTACCGACAGCTAATGCGAGATGTGTAATAAACGGATAGTGTAACTTACTGAGTTATGATCAGATGGTCTTGGCTGTGTACAGTTGCGCATATTGCAAGTTGTTCGATAAGAAAAGTTTAAATTCCCACAGCTAGGACATGTCTAGTTATCTTCTCTATGACCACCTAAATTATAATCACGAAAAATTAATACCACATAATAAACTTATGGGTCCCTGTCTTAACTCACAAGAGAGCAAATTTTATGCACAAGTATCTAAAGTCTTTAGAAAAAAACGAAAAGCTTTAGGGTGTATTTTGGAGCCGAAACAAATAAAAAGCAATTAAACTGGGGCTAAATAAGGGGGTGTTAGTTTAAGCTTACTTTTGGGCTTATGAGCTTATTATGACTTAAAGATGGAAGATAAGCTCATAAGCTAAACTATAAGACGGAAAAAATATGAGCTTATGAGATATAAGCTGAAAGCGAAAACATAAATTTAAACAAATCCAATTATAAGCACATAAGCTAAACTATCACAACCAATTTGATGAGGCGAAAAATGAACCACTTTTAAGGGGTCATTTAAGCCCGGAATTGAATTTATTTGATCAAATATTGCCCTAAATCGTTCCTTTTGTGATTTTAGGTACTTTGGGAGTGAAATCTGGAAAAGGAAGCAATTCGGACGTTTTTGGAGCCTAAAAGTGAAGAAAACGCCAAAGACTTAATTTTCCATACTGAGTACAGTGTATGACGGCGTCAAGAGGAAATATTTGACGGCGTCAAGAGTAAAGTCCATGACGACCCAGAAGAAACTTGAAGGCGTCACAAGTAGAGCGTCAAGAGTTAATATGGTGATGGCCTGCATAAGGTGTACACATGACGGCGTCAGATCCAGATCTAGGCAGTCCGAGGAACTATTTGGCGGCGAGATGACGGCGTCAAACACTTGTTCTTGACGCCTTCACCTTCTAAATTCTATATATAGTTTTCTAATTTTCATTCATAGAGAGAAACTTGTGTGGAGAAACCCTAAGGCCAAACCTTGTACGTATTTTACAGCTTTTTCAAGGGTTTTCAGCCCTTGAACCCTTACATGTGCTATTGAGATAAGTCTTCTCTTAATTCAATCAATATGTCTATGTGTTGGTTGTCTATATCTTATGCTTGTCTTGATTCCACCATGCTAGGCTAGATCTATCTTGTGTTTGCTTAGATTTAATGAAACCTAGATGTTAATTATGTGTTGATTACTTGTTTATGGTTGTATTGGATGAATGATTTCAATGTTAGGCTTAAGAAAACTGGCAGATCTCCAATTGGTAACATGCTTGAACGTCTTAGGAAACATGAACCGATGTGTACTAGGTTTTATTGGTTGTATTTAATGCATGAGTAAATTCTAATGATCCCATGTTAGGAGCTTCTTAGCCGGCTCGACATAGGAGTGAAGTAGGCACTCATAGGATTGGGGAAGTATGTACGCCACCCCATGAATGGTATTAAGGAATACAATCTGTCATCCACGCAACTATAACAAGTAATTAACATGTAAAAGATATCTAGGGAGTAGTGAAATCTAAGTAAACACATTTCTCCCACTTATTGCTCACAACCTTAGTATAATTAGTTTAATTTCATTTTTAGTATTTTATTTTGATTGCATCTTAGTATTGGGTTAGTTGATTAGCAACTAATTCCGCCCTTATCCTTAAAACCCGAGATTTTTACTTGCTTTCTAAAAAATATAAAAATAGAAAAAGAATCATCCCTCATCTCTAGACTTAATCTTAAGGTTTTCTAATCCTAGCGACACTATTCCTAGCTGAACGATCAATCTCCCGGTACTTGTCATTATACTATACTACATCGATCAGGTACACTGCCTGGTGGGGGTTGTAAGCTTCTCGAGATCCCTTAAGAGGTAAAGCCTGGTGCAATTCCCACGCATCAAGTTTTTTGCGCCGCTACCGGGGAATAGTTATTGTCTAGGTTAGAATCTCTTTTTATTAGGTCTACTTGCTAGATTCCTTTCTAGTAAGATTTTATTTTAATTTTTAGGTTCTCTTTAGTCTATCTTATTTCTTTGTGTTTTTTTTTCGTAACTTTTCACCACCCGACATCATGGACGATGTGAACATCTTTGAACCCATCATCCCACCACAACAAAACCCACCACTAGGAACCTTAGGAGAGTATTCCCGACCTAGCCACCAAGGCTACCGAAACACCATTGAGCTCACCGGAGCCAATGTGCCCCTTGCGATCCGACACCCTCCGGTTGGTGCAAAGCGGTTGTGCATTCCATGGACTTCGTTCTGAAGATCCAAATCAACATCTCAAGGACTTCCTCAAAATCGTAGATTCCATAGACCTAGATGTTGCAACTAGAGAGACAACCCGATTACGCCTATTCTAATTCTCTCTACGTGATCAAGCTAGTCAATGGCTTGAGCGTTTACCCGCGGGATCCATCACCACATGGGATGATCTCACCACTTGTTTCCTTGCTCAATTTTTCCCACCAGGGAGAACTACTAAGCTTAGAAATGACATCTTGATGTTCCAACAACGTCAAAATGAAACTCTTTATGAAGCATGGACTCGTTTCAAGGACTTACTTCAAAAAGTCCCTCACCATGGTATAGATCTTTGGCTCCAAGTCCAAATCTTCTATGACCATATCAATCTCTCCACGAGGCGAGCCATTGACCAATCGGCCGGTGGTAAGCTAGGTGATCTAAGTGTGGAACAATCATGGGAACTCATAGAAGATCTTGCTCTCTATGACAACGAAAGTTGGAATGATCCCCGTGATTTGAACAAAACGGTCAAGGCAATATCTTTGCCTTCGAACAACTCTAGCACTCCCGACCGTAGGATCATGGAACTTGAGGACCAAGTCAAGTTTCTCATGAAATCTTACGAAGCTCCTAAGCCTTCAAGCAAAGTGAACAAAATCACTTCTTCATGCGAATTATGTAGTGGTCACCATGACACTCGTGATTGTGTGGAACTCCCCGGAACAGCTTTTGCGGACTACTCATCCTCGCGTACCGACGAAGCGGGAGATAAGTGGTACACTTTCAAACCTGAGCCAAACCCTTACGGTGATTCATACAACCCTTCTTGGAAAAATCACCCAAACCTTAGGTGGAAACAAAATCAAGCCAGTTCTTCCAATCCGCCTTATCGTTACCAACCAAACGGTCCACCCTCAAACCGTACTTTCAACAACAATCCTTCTAACAACTATGGTAGTACCAACAATCTTGAAGGATTGATGTCTAAGTTCATGGCATCTCAAGAAGCTCACATAGCTAGGTTTGAAACCGAATTCAACCAACAACAAACGGAGATGACCAACAAGATAGACAACTTGTTGAAAACCCTCAACAACCAAGCGTTAACCACACCTAAGAAGGACACTAGGGACACCAACAACAGAATCCAAATTAAGGACCCCTCATCATCCAAACATGTCCACTTTGTCAATGTTTTCACCATTAAGCCATTAGATAAGGAGATAGAAGAAAGTGACAAGGATGAAGTTGGAGTAGAAACCGAGACTAGGGATGAAAGTAGGGAAGTTAAGGTTAATAGGGGAGAGGAATTAGAGGAGGTAGAGACTATATAAAAGCACTTTGATAAGTTGCCCACCAAGGAAGAACGGGAATACCATAAGGATTTGTTCGATAGTCCCGAGAGACCATATATCCTTGGCACACCCCTTATAAAATTGGGAGACCCCTCTAACATCAACATACCATGCAACATCGGGCATATGCATATATGTAAAGCTTACATCGATCCTAGATCTCCTATAAACATCATGACTAGGACTTATTACAATTGGGTGATGAAGAAACAACTTGATTATAGGATGATGCCCAATAAGAATTTGATAAGTAATTTTGTAGGAAGAGTGAAGGGATTGCATGTGATTATAGGTAATTTCACTTAGGAGATCGATTTTATGATAGTAGTAGACACTCGTCCGGTGATAGATGATTGCCTAATCCAAATAATATTCGGAAAACCATTTGTTGAGGCCACTAGGATGAGTTATGATCTGACTTTAGGGATAGTTAGGTTCAAGGAGGAGAATGATGAGATTGCCTACCAAATGCCCTACAAAATTGAGCAATGCCGCCTTCTCTCTAATATAGAAAAAGAACATAAACAAGCGGCTTATTATAGGAATGATGAGGATAGACGTAGAGGAGTAGAGTATGTGAAGAATAGGATGCTTGGTTTCTACAAAGAATGCTTGCAACTAGGTCCGGAGTACAAAACTAGTTTAGAAGACGACCGAGAGAGTGAAACCAACGATGAAGCCACGTAGTAACCCATGACTTTGAGTCTAGCTACAAGACTCGTAAATAAAGAAAAGCGCTTCTTGGGAGGCAACCCATGACTTTGTGTGATTTTATTTTGTTTGATTGTTATTTGCTTCCGTATGCATGCTTTATTTTTATTGTTGGTAGATCATGTTTCTAAACTAAATAGTGGAAATACTTTACTTTGTTGTTTGGCCTAGTCTTAACTTCATCTAAAGGTATTTTTGCAAAAGATAAGTGTAAGGGGAAACCCCAAATATGTTTTTAAGAAACAAACCGATCATGATTTCCCACAATATTAAGTGAACATGTATATTCGTATTTGTTAGAGTCAAATGCTTGTATCGAGTCATAATGAAGTTTTGCAGGATTTTCCTGGAAGTAGGACCAAGTTTTTCCAGAAATTTTCCGGAAACTTAACATAAGAATTTCTGCAAGTCACTTCTGACGGCGTCATGAGTTTACTCTTGACGGCGTCACGTGTAAAAATCTGGAAATTTTACCGGTTTTGTTTTTCTAACGGAGTCTTAAAGTTTTTGTTGAATTATTAAGTTTTATAATCTCCAGGAAATCAGCAAACTTCATTCCACAAGCATTATATCTTATTTTGTTTTCTAGGATTTAGTAACATATGTAGATTGCCGCCGATTTTATGCGAGGTTGCCTTGTCTGTTTTCTCAGGATTTACAGGTTATGTATGACAAGAAGATGATTATTTTTCTGGAAGGGAAGCTTTGATTGTTCATTTTCTTGGAGGAAGATTTAACCTGGCCACCTTATTATCCATACCGAGCGAATCAGGGGAGTATTTGATTTCATTCTTTTTACTTATTTCACTTTTACATTCTTTACTTGAACATTGGGGACAATGTTCATCCTAAGTGTAAGGGGAGGGTAAAATGATGATACCTTACATGCTTGAGTTTGTTTGTTTGATAGTAGATGTGTAATAAAACTATGAGAAATACTTGTTAGTGTAATTTTAGCGCCAAATTTAAATTTTTTTACAACATTTAGGAGTGAAACTTTAGCCATAGCAAGCGTCTCATGGATAGGAGATTGTATGACTAGCACATAACCGTATCATTCAGAAAAATTTTCCACCCAAATATGTGAGGTTCGCCTTTAGATTTGATAGGAAAAGCATTTACTATTAGTGCTTATGAGTGTACCGGTAGCATTTAGATTCTAGAACTTGCGTTAGTGATGCATCCCGAGACCGCTAGTGAGACTACATTCGTGTAGTAGGATTTACTACATGATAAGAGGCATTAGGATCACCCTTGTGTTAAACCCGTGTTATAATTACTTGACCATTTAAGTCATATTACTTGGCTAGTTAAGTCAACTAATTTTTCCCACACCTTAGCGTTGTACTCATTTTTAGTACACGAAACCCCTAGTCCCCTCCGAGCCTATCTTTTCTAACTTTAAGCATTTTACTTAAAGGAAGAATTTGTTACACCCCACTTAAATGTACACCCAAATCGCCTTAGCCTTCCGTTTATGCACTCATCTTTAGTGCATTATTGTTATGTGTTAAACCCTAAGTTAATTATCTAATTGATTACATGGTTGCTAAGTCGAGCCATATCCTTGTACATATTGTTTTGGGACGATTGGGACTCCTGGGTAAAGTACTTATTTTATGGAGTAATGGGGAAGAACATCATATATTACCCCCATATGTATGTTAATCTTAAAAGTACTCCAAGTGTTTTGATTTTCTTAATTCGAGTCATTAGATTAGTTTATTGTAAAGTATGTAAAAATTCAAGTGTAAGGGGAATTTACATCCCCTATGATGTATTATTTTGGATGGTAGGGTAAGAGTGTATGCAAAAAAAAAAAAAAAAAAAAAAAAAATCGAAAAATCAAGAAAAAGAAAAGAAAAAAATAGAAAAAAAGAAAAGAGAAAAACATACGGACTACCATCCCTTTTTATTCTATGTTCATTTTATGTTTTTGTTATTTTTCATTTATTAGCTTAAGTCGAGTCTAGTATTGGCTTAGCAACGCCATATTGTACATGTAATTAACCAAGATTGTTAACTCGCCACCAGTAAAGACTGCCTATATCCAACAAAACCGTGTATTTCATATCCCTACATCTAATGTTACAACCCTTTAAAAGACCTCTTTGATAGTTTATCCTAGGTGCTTATGCCATGTGGTGGAGGTTTGATCCTTTCCCAAGCCTATGGTAATCTATTTTGCTATGACAGGTAGTGAGAGATATTTTCCGTTTCCATATTGTAATTTATACTTTATTACACCCGAGAGATGTGAATATCTAAACACTATTTGTGAGGTGCTAGTATAGGACCTCCGTGCTTGTCTTTGGTCTTTAGTGGAATGATTATTTGTTGTAATTACTTTTATATTAGTGTTAAATGACCCCTAACTTGTATTTTGATTAGAATAAAAGCGCATTTGCTTGAGGACAAGCAAATCTCAAGTGTAAGGGTATATGATGAGGCAAAAAATGAACCACTTTTAAGGGGTCATTTAAGCCCGAAATTGAATTTATTTGATCAAATATTGCCCTAAATCGTTCCTTTTGTGATTTTAGGTACTTTGGGAGTGAAATCTTGAAAAGGAAGCAATTCGGACGTTTTTGGAGCATAAAAGTGAAGAAAACGCCAAAGACTTAAGTTTTCATACTGAGAACAGTGTATGACGGCGTCAAGAGGAAATATTTGACAGCGTCAAGAGTAAAGTCCATGACGACCCAAAAGAAACCTGAAGGCGCCACAAGTAGAGCGTCAAGAGTTAATATGGTGACGGCCTGCATAAGGTGTACACATGACGGCGTCAGACCCAGATCTAGGCAGTCCGAGGAACTATTTGGCGGCGAGATGACGGCGTCAGACATTTGTTCTTGACGCCGTCACCTTCTAAAATCTATATATAGTTTTCTAATTTTCATTTATAGAGAGGAACTTGTGTGGAGAAACCCTAAGGCCGAACCTTGTACATATTTTACAGTTTTTTCAAGGGTTTTCAGCCCTTGAACCCTTACATGTGCTATTGAGATAAGTCTTCTCTTAATTCAATCAATATGTCTATGTGTTGGTTGTCTATATCTTATGCTTGTCTTGATTCCACCATGCTAGGCTAGATCTATCTTGTGTTTGCTTAGATTTAATGAAACCTAGATGTTAATTATGTGTTGATTACTTGTTTATGGTTGTATTGGATGAATGATTTCAATGTTAGGCTTAAGAAAACTGGCAGATCTCCAATTGGTAACATGCTTGAACGCCTTACGTGTAACAATTCACAATTTCAGGTTAATTACCATTCCCGGAAAATTTCACTATTCACTTTTACTATTCATTTTTTTCCCGAAACTTTCCCGAAAGTTGATTTTTATTTGATTTTATCGAGTGATAAATCATTTCCATGGCAAATTAAAAGTTTAACTTTCATAAGCTCATTTTCGTGAAAGTTATTAAGGAATTACACGGAATTACACGTTTTAGGGTAAAACGGCAATCAGAAATTCTACGCACAACGAAATTCAACCCCGTCAGGTGACCCCACATTAGTAAAATATTTTACACACTCATGATTTATTTGAGAATTAATCGTGACTGAGAAAAATATGACCAAAAACTTCCCAGCAGGTCACCCATGCCTGTACTACTCTCGCATGAGCACGCTTAACCATTTGGGCGATTAACCGTGAGACCACAAAACGCGTTTCTAAGACTTTTTGAGTTTTCAACTTATTAGAAAAAGTCAACATATTTTTCCCTCCTCCATTGACCAAAAATCATCCCTTGATGTTATAAGTCATTCCTTGATTTTTAGGCTTACGGTTTGATGTCTAAAAGACATTTAATACCAACCGACACTAGACTGAGCCCAGTCTAGACATTATAAGTCATTTTAAATCATTTTTATCCTATTAGAAAAGTAACATTTTACTTTTCTCAATTTTACACAATATTCGTACATTTTACGTATTACGCGTTTTAGACCCGTGTTTCCAGTTTTAGCAGGGTTTTACCACCCAAATGGAACCTACCACTCATTTTATATTTTATTATGGAGTATAATGACATGTTTAACCATTCTTCCAAGTTTCGTATTTTTACGATACCCGGTTTACGTTTCGTGACTTAACAGCTTACCGTTAGCGATTCTCGGGACTAAACTCACTCCGTAACTTATATAAGGTCAAGAATCATCCACCTAGCCCCCCTCCCTTGTGCATGAACGTGTATAAGTGAATCACCAAGGCCTTGTTGGCTTGGTGATGAGCCTTGGAAAGTATATGGCCTAAAAACAACCAACTATGCATCATGTGTAGCTTTCTTAGCCATTTAAGCCATTAGGCATCATGTGTAACCTTTTTAGCCACATTTCCTAAGTAAACTAACCTCCTCAACACACTATAAAACCCTCCCCTCCCCTTTTTGGTCGTTCATACCATCACAAACACAAACACATTCATGATTTTCTCTCTACTTCAAGTATTATTCAAGAATACAAGTTCCATATCAATTCCAAAGCTCTAGTAAAGCTTTGATTGATCCAAAGTCCTTGTTTCTTCCATCCTTTGGTGATCTTCCATCCACACAAGAAGTGTCTTGTAGAGACTTCAAGTGCCTTCTCAAGTAGTCACAAGTTGGTGTCAAGAGATTAGAGAAGTTGGAAGCTAGAGATCCTAGTTCAATCAAAGTCCGTACCTTACATGTTACTTACCTTTCTTGTAGAAAGCCAAAAGTTGTAAGCAAACCCTAACATACTTCTTGTTAAATATCATGTTCATGTTATTTACATGTTATTCTTGCTATATTATGTCTTGTAGTTATGTCCATGATGTATAAAAGTGAGCAAAACAAGTTATTGTTATTGATTGTTACAACAAGTTACTAAAACAAGCAAACTAGTGACTTTCTTGGAAAACCATGACCAAAATGGTAAAAATATGATATTTGATTATTACATATTGTGGTAGAGGACCTAACAAGGAAACCATAGCAATTTGAACCACCCAAAACGAGTATATGAGTCAAAAGTTACGCCCATTTGAAATTACCAAAGATTTCCGGCAAAACTGCCAAATAGCTTCCTGATCAAATTTGGGTTTTGAAAGTCCCACTTCTGGTCCGATTCATCAAAAAGTTAAAACACGAAAGTTGTCCGAAACGACGTTTTCGTTCAGGAACAAAGAAGCTCGAGCCCTAAAAACGCTTTCCGAGTGATAAAATTCTTCAAATTCTAAACAGCCCATTTTTAGGCGAAAGTCACTAGATTATGGTTATACTTTGAAAGGAACAAGAGGTCTTATGACCTATAATCAAGACCACAAACATGACTAGAACCAAGGTTGAGTCACATGACCTTGGAACAAGGACCAAAGGTCATGGCTAGGCCATGACGAAATGACCATAACAACTCACATAGGCGTAAACATGAAACAAAGAGTTAGGCGATAACTTGAACAAGCAATTTGGATCTACTTCACTTAAAAGGAAACCGTGAGATTTTACCAAGAGAACATGGTCATTTAAGGCTTATGAAGCTACCCCTAATAACAATCTTCATGTACTAATAAACTTTCCTAAGTTTATTCAAATATCGGACATGTAACTTTTCGGATCAAAACTTATATCTATTTCATCAACTACTACAATAGTAGGGAGCCTCATGTGAGGAGTTCATTATGTAAGCCGTCGAGATGAGTTGTGGATTTACGAGTTAAAGTGTCCTGGCTCCTCGAACGCTTACTAACATGACTTCTGAATTATGTCGGCCCGAACGGTAGTAAACGATATACAAAACATACATGTTTCATGAATCATTACTTTCAAAGACTTACAATATACATCATACCACATCATGGACTATAATGCAAGATATATATATAGGCACTACTTCATATTCTTTACTCCGATCCTAAGTCGCAACATTCTATTATAGGTTGCTCGTAGAAACCTTCACGATTCGACCGTTACATTCATTACTTGCTATCTTACTAAAGGTGAGTTCATAGCCCCACTTTACATTACTTCAATGTTTTACAAACCCTTGGGGGGAATACATGCTATTATTTTTCTACTCGAACACAATGCTTTCTACTGTATGCTATTCGACTATGTTTTATTATCACTAAGTAACATCCTTGCCAAACCATGATCCCTTATTATGAACCATTTAATCTCTTGCGAGGGTTACTTGCGAGTGAGCGCGAATATTGTGAATAGGCCTATTGGGATTGACGAATCCCATTTGTTTTGATTAGTTCAAACAAATGCATTAATATTTGAGACATTAGGTATGACGGCAAAGTACCTACCGGGATAAATCTGCCAATCGATATTGGTACACGTTAACGTTTTGGTTTCATAAGCTTAGTGTATAATACATTTTATGGGCGTATAATAACGTAGCCTACCTGTTTTGTTTTCCAAACATTGGTGTGAGTCTATAGCTCACACTACCAACATATTGTGTTCAAACGATTTAACTACAAACACTACGATTATTGTGTTCAACGATTTACTACCAACACTTTGTGTTCAAACGATTTAACAAACTCTATGAATATCACTCAACCTTTGTGTTGACCTCTCAAGCATGTATTTCAGGTTCATGACGATCAAGGATGGCACGGAAGGACACGGATACTCAAGAGGGCTATAAATTTTATTATCATTCAAAACTCATTTATTATACATTGTAAACATGGAACCAATTGGGACCTCATTTTGAAATCTCTGATATTTATATAATTTGAATGATACATCTTTTAAAACGACTCAATTGGAGTTCGTTTTCTATTATTGTGACTATTGTGCCGTCGAGTAACACCCAGTTTGAATTCCGCTGCATCCATGAATTGGGGGTGTTACAGATTGGTACCAGAGCCATGGTTATAGAGAAACGGGTCTAATTGAGACCTAAACTATAACTACAATTACAAGCAAAAACATTTTATAGCCTTCCGCTCTCCGTGTCTTCCATCCTCCAGACGATTATGGACTTATTAAGCATTTTATGCTACATGAACATATAAGTATATTTATATATACATTCGAGTTATTTTCAATCATTTTATCTAAATGATGAACTAAACATATCTGTGTATGCCTATTCTAAGGCATTTCGACATAGCCACACTCTCCCAATCATGTTCCTACTCCAACATTCATTTTCCAAGACATTGTGAGATACAATGGTCTCATTCATTTTTCAAGACATTGTGAGATACAATGGTCTCATTCATTTTTCAAGACATTGTGAGATACAATGGTCTCATTCATTTTTCAAGACATTGTGAGATACAATGGCCTCATTCATTTTCCAAGACATTGTGAGTTACAATGGTCTTTTCTATTTCCCGGACATTGTATGACACAATGGTCTTAATCATTTCTCAAATGTTTTGAGTCACACAATGGTCTAATCTACTTCCGAGACATTGTGATTTGTGCAATGGTCTCTGGAATTATTCCACCACCTCATCAATATCATTTCTTATGATATCAAAAACCCATCACAATCTAACGATTTCCAAACAAGAAATATGAGATTTTTAAAGGACAAACTAATCCATCATCGACAAAAGCTGAACTTTCTCTACATTCATCAAAGTTTTCTTATGAAACCTTCATTATTAAAAGTTCGTGATCCTGGCCAAGTATGTTCTATTTTAGAACTACTTAGAACTTCCTTTCCATACGTATCTACCCTTACTACCTTCTATGCAATGGAATATGAAAACATACGTTACAAGTCTTGTATGAACGGGACTTGCAACTTAAGGGTTTGACATCGCCTTTGTTTAGTGGACAGTTTCCCGAAAGCAACAGACATATCAAAAGTATACCTAGTTTAGGTATTTGAGAATTTTATCGAACCTTGGCTAAATATAGACTAGTCACCTATATTTAACCTAGGGACAGTGGAATATAGTCTGACTAACTATATTCGACTTAAAATTTTCAAATACTGAGAGTAGTTGTACTAGGGTTATGTTTAGATTGATTTCCTACATGAACACGATAAACCACCAGAGTACATTAAAACAATCTAGAGACACGATAATGTCTTACCACTCAGCGAAATCTTAACACCTTATTTGTGTTACCTAATTTCATTCTTGAAATTTTTCATTTATGAGACAATCCGAACGACTATCTTTGGATAGTTATCAATTCTTCTCTTCATCCCGTAGAAGTACCATCCTGTTTAGGATACCATTCCGTCATAAACTTTTAAAAATCTCTTAAGATTTTTAAAGCAAACTCAACATCTTTACCTAAGGGTATTAATGTTAAGCATACACTACACACTTTTGTTCATTAACATATCACATCATTATCTTCACAACCGTTACAAACACAAGCTCATTAACAGATCTTGATGCACTTTTAAAGCTCAAATCATCCTTAGTTACACCACAAGTACCCTCATCAGCTTTACAAGTTTGAATATTCATCTTGTACCTTTGGAACACCAGTATCATCTCGTAATACACTACCTTGTAACTCACCGGCTAAGTATGAATGTTGTGTCGGGAATTCTTGAGTAGGATGATTTATAATGTCCTTATTTGAATGTATTGGGATGCCTTTTCATTTAAATAAAGAAATTATAAATCATCGAACCATACGTTTATATTCCTTTAGTTACATTGTTTGGGATGCCTCTCTATGTAAATAAAGAATTATAAACAAGTGGGCTTAATTATATCCGAAATAACATAAGTATGAAGTCAACCTACATTACATTGCTCGGGTATGGCTTGATACCTACATTACATTGCTCGGGTATGGCTTGATACCTACATTACATTGCTCGGGTATGGCATGATACCTACATTTTATTCGCCACAAGAAATCCTATCTTTTCACCGACATCGCTTCAAACCATGACATAAACACTAGGTACAACAACCGATTACCTACTAGGCTATGATTGCAACGACTATCCCAATTTCCATTAGTACGAGGTTTACACTTTGGTTTTCATAATGATAGTGCGATAACAAACAAACTCGTTGCGAGGCCATGTAACCATATGCATGTGCAGTCGTACCAAACTCATTACGGGGCCATGTAGCCATATGCATGGGCAGTCATACCAAACTTATTGTGAAGCCATGTAGCCATATGCATGGGCAGCCGTACAATTCAAACAGGACTTGGTCCAACCGCATGTTCAACGCTTATTCCATGATTCGATTCTTATATCAATTTCCATTTATTGGATTCCTATGTAAATTGCTATTGTTGTTCAACTGTTATATCAATTGCTATTGATACTTGACAACTATATCAATTTCCATTTTGATATTTAACTATATCAAGTTCTATTTGATATTCAACTACTATATCGATTCCTATTAATATTCGACTGCTATATCAATTTCCTTTGATATTCGACTATTACCATACCTTACCTATATAAAAGGAAGCCTCATCCTACACCATACACTGAAATGACAAATCAAATTACATTACCGGAAATCCCAGACTTTGGTCCTCATAAGTAACCACACATCTTTATCGACACCACTCCAACATATGACACACATAGAACTTCGGGACGAAGTTCCCCGTAAGGGGTAGAGACTGTAACAATTCACAATTTCAGGTTAATTACCATTCCCGGAAAATTTCACTATTCACTTTTACTATTCATTTTTTTCCCGAAACTTTCCCGAAAGTTGATTTTTATTTGATTTTATCGAGTGATAAATCATTTCCATGGCAAATTAAAAGTTTAACTTTCATAAGCTCATTTTCGTGAAAGTTATTAAGGAATTACACGGAATTACACGTTTTAGGGTAAAACGGCAATCAGAAATTCTACGCACAACGAAATTCAACCCCGTCAGGTGACCCCACATCAGTAAAATATTTTACACACTCATGATTTATTTGAGAATTAATCGTGACTGAGAAAAATATGACCAAAAACTTCCCAGCAGGTCACCCATGCCTGTACTACTCTCGCATGAGCACGCTTAACCATTTGGGCGATTAACCGTGAGACCACAAAACGCGTTTCTAAGACTTTTTGAGTTTTCAACTTATTAGAAAAAGTCAACATATTTTTCCCTCCTCCATTGACCAAAAATCATCCCTTGATGTTATAAGTCATTCCTTGATTTTTAGGCTTACGGTTTGATGTCTAAAAGACATTTAATACCAACCGACACTAGACTGAGCCCAGTCTAGACATTATAAGTCATTTTAAATCATTTTTATCCTATTAGAAAAGTAACATTTTACTTTTCTCAATTTTACACAATATTCGTACATTTTACGTATTACGCGTTTTAGACCCGTGTTTCCAGTTTTAGCAGGGTTTTACCACCCAAATGGAACCTACCACTCATTTTATATTTTATTATGGAGTATAATGACATGTTTAACCATTCTTCCAAGTTTCGTATTTTTACGATACCCGGTTTACGTTTCGTGACTTAACAGCTTACCGTTAGCGATTCTCGGGACTAAACTCACTCCGTAACTTATATAAGGTCAAGAATCATCCACCTAGCCCCCCTCCCTTGTGCATGAACGTGTATAAGTGAATCACCAAGGCCTTGTTGGCTTGGTGATGAGCCTTGGAAAGTATATGGCCTAAAAACAACCAACTATGCATCATGTGTAGCTTTCTTAGCCATTTAAGCCATTAGGCATCATGTGTAACCTTTTTAGCCACATTTCCTAAGTAAACTAACCTCCTCAACACACTATAAAACCCTCCCCTCCCCTTTTTGGTCGTTCATACCATCACAAACACAAACACATTCATGATTTTCTCTCTACTTCAAGTATTATTCAAGAATACAAGTTCCATATCAATTCCAAAGCTCTAGTAAAGCTTTGATTGATCCAAAGTCCTTGTTTCTTCCATCCTTTGGTGATCTTCCATCCACACAAGAAGTGTCTTGTAGAGACTTCAAGTGCCTTCTCAAGTAGTCACAAGTTGGTGTCAAGAGATTAGAGAAGTTGGAAGCTAGAGATCCTAGTTCAATCAAAGTCCGTACCTTACATGTTACTTACCTTTCTTGTAGAAAGCCAAAAGTTGTAAGCAAACCCTAACATACTTCTTGTTAAATATCATGTTCATGTTATTTACATGTTATTCTTGCTATATTATGTCTTGTAGTTATGTCCATGATGTATAAAAGTGAGCAAAACAAGTTATTGTTATTGATTGTTACAACAAGTTACTAAAACAAGCAAACTAGTGACTTTCTTGGAAAACCATGACCAAAATGGTAAAAATATGATATTTGATTATTACATATTGTGGTAGAGGACCTAACAAGGAAACCATAGCAATTTGAACCACCCAAAACGAGTATATGAGTCAAAAGTTACGCCCATTTGAAATTACCAAAGATTTCCGGCAAAACTGCCAAATAGCTTCCTGATCAAATTTGGGTTTTGAAAGTCCCACTTCTGGTCCGATTCATCAAAAAGTTAAAACACGAAAGTTGTCCGAAACGACGTTTTCGTTCAGGAACAAAGAAGCTCGAGCCCTAAAAACGCTTTCCGAGTGATAAAATTCTTCAAATTCTAAACAGCCCATTTTTAGGCGAAAGTCACTAGATTATGGTTATACTTTGAAAGGAACAAGAGGTCTTATGACCTATAATCAAGACCACAAACATGACTAGAACCAAGGTTGAGTCACATGACCTTGGAACAAGGACCAAAGGTCATGGCTAGGCCATGACGAAATGACCATAACAACTCACATAGGCGTAAACATGAAACAAAGAGTTAGGCGATAACTTGAACAAGCAATTTGGATCTACTTCACTTAAAAGGAAACCGTGAGATTTTACCAAGAGAACATGGTCATTTAAGGCTTATGAAGCTACCCCTAATAACAATCTTCATGTACTAATAAACTTTCCTAAGTTTATTCAAATATCGGACATGTAACTTTTCGGATCAAAACTTATATCTATTTCATCAACTACTACAATAGTAGGGAGCCTCATGTGAGGAGTTCATTATGTAAGCCGTCGAGATGAGTTGTGGATTTACGAGTTAAAGTGTCCTGGCTCCTCGAACGCTTACTAACATGACTTCTGAATTATGTCGGCCCGAACGGTAGTAAACGATATACAAAACATACATGTTTCATGAATCATTACTTTCAAAGACTTACAATATACATCATACCACATCATGGACTATAATGCAAGATATATATATAGGCACTACTTCATATTCTTTACTCCGATCCTAAGTCGCAACATTCTATTATAGGTTGCTCGTAGAAACCTTCACGATTCGACCGTTACATTCATTACTTGCTATCTTACTAAAGGTGAGTTCATAGCCCCACTTTACATTACTTCAATGTTTTACAAACCCTTGGGGGGAATACATGCTATTATTTTTCTACTCGAACACAATGCTTTCTACTGTATGCTATTCGACTATGTTTTATTATCACTAAGTAACATCCTTGCCAAACCATGATCCCTTATTATGAACCATTTAATCTCTTGCGAGGGTTACTTGCGAGTGAGCGCGAATATTGTGAATAGGCCTATTGGGATTGACGAATCCCATTTGTTTTGATTAGTTCAAACAAATGCATTAATATTTGAGACATTAGGTATGACGGCAAAGTACCTACCGGGATAAATCTGCCAATCGATATTGGTACACGTTAACGTTTTGGTTTCATAAGCTTAGTGTATAATACATTTTATGGGCGTATAATAACGTAGCCTACCTGTTTTGTTTTCCAAACATTGGTGTGAGTCTATAGCTCACACTACCAACATATTGTGTTCAAACGATTTAACTACAAACACTACGATTATTGTGTTCAACGATTTACTACCAACACTTTGTGTTCAAACGATTTAACAAACTCTATGAATATCACTCAACCTTTGTGTTGACCTCTCAAGCATGTATTTCAGGTTCATGACGATCAAGGATGGCACGGAAGGACACGGATACTCAAGAGGGCTATAAATTTTATTATCATTCAAAACTCATTTATTATACATTGTAAACATGGAACCAATTGGGACCTCATTTTGAAATCTCTGATATTTATATAATTTGAATGATACATCTTTTAAAACGACTCAATTGGAGTTCGTTTTCTATTATTGTGACTATTGTGCCGTCGAGTAACACCCAGTTTGAATTCCGCTGCATCCATGAATTGGGGGTGTTACATTACGAAACATGAACCGATGTGTTCTAGGTTTTATTGGTTGTATTTAATGCATGAGTAAATTCTAATGATCCCATGTTAGGAGCTTCTTAGCCGGCTCGACATAGGAGTGAAGAACACACTCATAGGATTGGGGAAGTAAGTACGCCACCCCATGAATGGTATTAAGGAATACAATCTGTCATCCACGCAACTGTAACAAGTAATTAACGTGTAAAAGATATCTAGGGAGTAGTGAAATCTAAGTAAACACATTTCTCCCACTTATTGCTCACAACCTTAGTATAATTAGTTTAAATTCATTTTTAGTATTTTGGTTTGATTGCATCTTAGTATTAGGTTAGTTGATTAGCAACTAATTCCGCCCTTATCCTTAAAACCCGAGATTTTTACTTGCTTTCTAAAAAATATAAAAATACAAAAAGAATCATCCCTCATCTCTAGACTTAATCTTTAGGTTTTCTAATCCTAGCGACACTATTCCTAGCTGAACGATCAATCCCCCGGTACTTGTCATTATACTATACTACATCGATCAGGTACACTTCCTGGTGGGGGTTGTAAGCTTCTCAAGATCCCTTGAGAGGTAAAGCCTGGTGCAATTCCCACGCATCACAATTACAAGGGGATGTTTGTTTAAGCTTATTTTTAGGCTTATGAGCTTAATTGGCCTAAAATAAAACTAATAAAACTAATCAATAAAAGCAGAAATTAAGTCATCATATGAAATTTTCTAAGTACCCTTACTTTGCCCTTCCCATCCCATATGATGTGCTTTGATGAGCAGTGAGAACATAGCGTTATTTGATGAGCAGTGAGAACATAGTGTTATGAGATTTAAGTACCCTTACTTTGCCCTTCCCATCCCGTCCCCTTCCATTCTTTAAAATTTTGACATGAGAACATAGCGTTAGTGATCAGTGTGCTCACTCTCACATGAGCACATCAAAGTTAAAGTGGAAACTAAATCAATTGTCTTGGATTGAAAAATAATACTGATTACCTTCCATTTTGTGCAGGGAGATAAATATCAAAATGCTAAAGGAGGAGACAGTGGAGATGATTATAGGTGGAAACGTGGTATGGAATATGAGACTAGACATAGGGGTAAAGATTATGGACACCAAAGAGATTACGATAGGTGGAAATGTGGTATGGAATCTGTGACTGGATATAGGGATAAAGATTATGGACCCCAAAGAGATAGGGGGAAAAGTGGTGTGGAATCTGTGACTGGATATAGGGGTAAAGATTATGGACACCGAAGAGATTATGATAGGGGGAACGTGGTATGGAATCTGCGACTGGATATAGGGGTAAAGATTATAGACATTATACAGACAGGGAAGGCGTGAGTAATGAAGGCAGAGATGGTAAGCATAGATCTGATAGGGAAGGACAGAGTTATGATGGCAGAGACCGTGAACATAAATCTGTTAGGTGGTGGAAAGGTGAGTATGAAGGCTCGCACAGACATGAAAAGGAAGAGAAGTGGAGGAGGGGGGAGGAGGGAATGGAGTCAAAGTATGAAGGCATGGATGGTAAGCATAGATCTGATAGGGAAGGACAGAGTTATGATGGCAAGACCGTGAAGATATATCTGCTATGTGGTGGAAAGGTGAGTATGCTCATCAAAGCACATCATATGGGATTTAAGTACCCTTACTTTGCCCTTCACATCCCCCTCCCCCTCCTCCTCCCCCCTCCTCCACTTCTCTCCCTTTTCATGTCAGTGCGAGCCTTCATACTCACATTTGCACCACCTAGCAGATTTATGTTCACGGTCTCTACCATCATAACTCTGTCCCTCCCTATCAGATCTATGCTAACCATCTCTGCCTTCATTACTCACGCCTTCCCTGTCTGTATAATGTCTATAATCTTTACCCCTATATCTAGTCACAGATTCCATACCACGTTCCCCCTATCATAATCTCTTCGGTGTCCATAATCTTTACCCCTATATCCAGTCACAGATTCCACACCACTTTTCCCTATATCTCTTTGGTGTCCATAATATTTACCCCTATATCCAGTCACAGATTCCATATCACATTTCCACCTATCGTAATCTCATTGGTGTCCATAATCTTTAACCCTATATCTAGTCTCATATTCCAGACCACGTTTCCATCTATAATCATATCCACTGTCTCCTCCTTTAGCATTTTGATATTTATCTTCCTGCACAGAATGGAAGGTAATCAGTATTATTTTTCAATCCAAGACAATTGATTTAGTTTCCACTTTAACTTTGATGTGCTCATGTGAGAGTGAGCACACTGATCACTAATGCTATGTTCTCATGTTGAAATTTTAAAGAATGGAAGGGGATGGGATGGGAAGGGCAAAGTAAGGGTAATTAAATTTTCAAAGTAAGCGTTATTTGATGAGCAGTGAGAACATAGCGTTATTTGATGACTTAAATCTCATATGATGTGCTTTTATTTTTTTAATATATGACTTAATTTTAAGCACATAAGAATATATGATGTGCTTAAATCTCATATGCCCATATTTTTCGGCTTATTTACAGACTTGACAGCTTATTATGACTTAAAAATGGAAGATAATCGCATAAGGTAGAAAAAAGACGAAAAAAGATGAGCTTATGAGATATAAGCCGAACAAAATATGTAACACCCCCAAAATTTGATACAGCGGAAGACTCAACAAGCTTTCGGGGTGCTACGGGGATTGGTATCCATTCAAAGTCATGAAAGAACGAGATAAAGTAAACATAAGAAAAACGCAACCAAAACAGGTTTTAAAGTTTACATTTATCCCAACAATTATCCAAAGTAAGGCCCAAAAGAAATAAACATAGGTCCACAATAGTTATCAGAGTTTTAGAAAAATAGATCCATAACCGGTGCCATTGCCAAGCCTCCAATCCCAAGCATCCATAGAGCATCACTTAATTACCTGAGAAAACGTGCTAAAAGTCAGCTTTCGCTGGTGAGATCATAGGTTTAAATTCATAATTCGATATAGTGGACATATACGCAAAATGCTTGCTAGCTAGACTAGGCCTCAATCATCCAACCAAAATAATCCTTCCAATATAATCCAACCAATATAATCCAACCAAATCAAATCAACCCTATAGGTGCACGCTATAGCTCAAATCAATCCAATCAATAGCTTACCTAGCTCAAGTCTAGGCCTCGCTCTATAATCAACCCAATAGCTTACCTAGTTCGGGACTAGGCCTCGCTCAATAACCAATCAATAGCTTACCTAGTTCGGGACTAGGCCTCGCTCAACAACCAAATCAATAGCTTACCTAGTTCGGGACTAGGCCTCGCTCAACAACCAAATCAATAGCTTACCTAGTTCCAGACTAGGCCTCGCTCAACAACCAAATCAATAGCTTACCTAGTTCGGGACTAGGCCTCGCTCTAAATCCTACCTACTTCTATGAGCATAGCAAGTTTTAAAAGAATATAAAGCGATAATAGTCCACATAAAACATTTGCACGTTTATAACAATATTCCAACATTTATTACACTATTTGCATAGTATAAGAATTATCGTTATATTATTATACGTTTACTCGTGATCGTTTTATTATTAATATACGCATATATATATATATATATATATATATATATATATATATATATATATATATATATATATATGTATATATATATATATATATATATATATATATATATATATATATACGTTTATCACGTCTATATACGTATATAAACGATTATATTATCAATAATATTATTACGAGTATTATTTTTAATGTTTGACTTTTAAATATTTATCGAGTCATAGAATTTGGTCACATGTCCGAGTCATGACTCTCGGCTCATAGTCCAAGTCCAACATAATAATCAAGTCAAAATAAATAAATCAACTCCGTCCAAATCAATCCCATATCCACGTGCTACAACATGAGGGTCCGACTACGGCACCCAACTAACCTATCTCCGTCATCTAATGACCGTCTCACAATCGGTCCCCAAATCCACACTCGACAACACATCTCCAACATAACTCGTAAATCCAAATATACCACTTCAAGTTCAAAATAATAACTCCAGGGTCAAAAATAATAACCACGACAACAACAATAATTCGACAAGTATTAAATAACAACAAAAAACATAAAGAATTACGGGTTGATTTACCAAGTCAACCTGGGTCAATATTACACCCGAAATAAGGTACGTGAGTCCCACCCGAGACCATTAGGTCTCGGCTTGCTCTAGCTCGAGCCAACTCGACCCAAACAGCCCCTTTGGGGTGTCGGCCAAATACCAAACGACCACAAGGGTCAACCAAACACAACCAAGTATTACCAAACATCAAAAATGAAAACCAAACATCCCAAATCGAGCACCAAGATCAAGAATCATCACATATCCACAACCAAATCCGAAAATGGTACAAACCGAGAGTACATACTCTCGGGTACACTTCGACCCATCAAGAAAAATAACAACCCGGATACCAAACTCGATTTAGATCACATTTCATTCAAAACCCACATGAATCTCAACGTTTTTAACCATTACCCAAAAGAAGTAATAAGATTCGTGACCCTAGGTCACGAATTTCACCAAAAATACGAGTTTCACTCGTCTCACCTTCGATTCACAAGACCCTAAACGTGACAACCTTCAAAAACAAGAAGATGGTGATGATTTTAATGATTATACGAAGGGTTATAGGGGTGTAAGGGGCGCGTGTGGTGGTAGATCGAAAAGGGAACGCAATAAGGATTTGATTGGTGGTGATGGTGTGGTCGTGGGAGTAGCGGTGTGGTGGTGGCAGCCGGAGTTAGGGGGGCGGCGGCTAGGGTTTTGTGAGGTGGGGAGGTTATATTGAGAGAGAGAGATGAGAGTTGGTGAGGGTGTTGTGTTGGTGTGTTTGCTAAAACCGGATCCACAAGGATGATTTTAAGTTATTTACAAAAAAAAAATTTCTTTTTATTAATAATAATAATAATAGTGAGGGTGTAGTGGGTTAAGTAGCCCGGTGTAAATACACGGGCCAAACCCGAAACCTTAAATAACCAAACAACTTTCTCAAACCGAACTCGTTCCAAAAATAATCAAAACCTCGCGATACGTTCCAAAATAATAATATCCAAACCAATATTAAAATAATTAAAATTGTTAGATTAACCTAGTGCCGGAGTCAATGTAGTGCCAAAATAACGATCTCAAAAATAAATCATCACTAAAGAACCAAACCAAACCATAAATAAATAATCAAATTCTCACAATTAACGTACAATCAAATTCACATTCCAACGTTCATAAAACATCTCGTCACAATAAACTTTTCAAAAATTTCAAAATTATAAATTTTTAATGTAATGCGGGTTTTAAAACGGCTCCCTATTTTGCCAGTTGTCACATCCTCCCAGCCTCAGAAGAAACCCGTCCCGGGTTTCTCTCGGAACAGCCCCATCTACGAAGTAAAAAGCCTCGAATATCTCTTGCGAAACTCATCCTCACATTCCCACGTAAATTCCGGTCCATGCCGCGAATTCCAACGAACTTTGATGAGCGGAATACGACTTCTCTTAAGTCGTTTAATCTCTCTATCCAATATCTCAATCGGTTCTTCCACAAAATTTAAACTCTCATCCACACGAATATCCTTAATTGGTATAACTGGCGTTTCCTCCGAAAGACACTTCTTCAAATTGCTGACATGCAACACATCATGAACTTTATTCAATTCCGGTGGTAATTCCAATCGATAAGCTACGGGCCCAATTCTTTCCAAAATAAGAAATGGTCCAATGTAGCGGGGATTTAGTTTCCCACGTTTCCCAAAACGTATCACACCCTTCCAAGGTGAGACTTTCAGCATCACTTTGTCTCCAACCTGGAATTCTAGGGGTTTACGCCTTTGATCGGCGTAACTTTTCTGCCTATCTCTAGCTGCTTGCAGTCGATCTCGAATTTGCGTTACTTTCTCAGTAGTTTCCAAAATAAGCTCAGGGCATGTGAGTTGGCAATCTCCGACTTCTGCCCAACCAATAGGTGAACGACATTTACGACCATACAAAGCTACAAACGGTGCAGCCTTAAGACTTGTGTGGTAGCTATTGTTGTAGGAGAACTCCGCAAGGGGTAGATATTTCTCCCAGCCTTTACCAAAGTCTATTATACATGCACGAAGCATATCCTCCAAAGTCTGAATGGTTCTCTCACTTTGACCATCGGTTTGGGGGTGATATGCAGTACTCATATCAAGTCTCGTCCCCAAAGCGGTTTGAAGTGATCACCACAATGCTGACGTGAAGCGGCTGTCGCGATCAGAAATAATCGATATCAGAACTCCATGACGGGAAACAATCTCCTTCACATACAACCTCGCAAGTTTGTCAACACTATCATCTTCACTAATTGCCAGGAAATGAGTAGACTTAGTCAAACGATCCACAATTACCCATATAGTGTCGCAACCGCTAGCTGTCTTTGGTAATTTGGTAATAAAGTCCATCGTGATACGCTCCCACTTCCAAACTGGGAGTTCTGGCTGCGTCAATAATCCTGACGGTCTTTGATGTTCGGCTTTAACCTTAGAACATGTCAAACACTTACTAACATACAACGCTATATCTGCCTTCATATTTGGCCACCAATATAACTTTTTCAAATCCTGGTACATCTTGTCAGACCCAGGATGAATAGAGTATCTTGACTTATGCGACTCGTGCATAATCAACTCTCGAAATCCTCCATACAATGGTACCCAACTTTGCTCTCCAAAACATAATACTCCATCAGAACGCTTAACAAATCCCTTCTCATTTTCTGCCATCCCAAATATGTTCTTAGCAGGTCGATTCTCTGCTTTCAATGCTTCCATTTGAGCTTCTAATATTTGAGACGGTAATGGCGATACGATAGTCATTCCTAATGACCTAACTCGTAACAGTGGAATTCTCTCCTTTCGACTAAGAGCATCAGCAACAACGTTTGCTTTACCAGTATGGTAGCGAATTTCACAATCATAATCGCTTAGCAACTCAATCCAACGTCGCTGTCTCATGTTAAGCTCTTTTTGATTCAAGATGTGTTGTAGACTTTTGTGGTCAGTAAACACTACACACTTGGTTCCATACAAGTAATGTCTCCATATCCTCAAAGCAAAAACCACAGCACCTAACTCCAAATCATGGGTGGTGTAGTTCTTCTCGTGCTTCTTAAGCTGTCGGGAAGCATAAGCTATCACTTTCTCTCGTTGCATTAACACAGCTCCTAAACCTTTATGAGAAGCGTCACAATAGACGACGAAGTCCTTGTTACCCTCAGGTAACGCTAAGATATGAGCACTACACAACATCTCCTTAAGTAACTGAAATGCTTCCTCTTCCTTATCTCCCCATTCATATTTAACACTCTTTTGTGTCAATTTGGTCAACGGTTTTGCTATCTTTGAAAATCCCTCAATGAATCTTCGGTAATAACCGGCTAATCCTAAAAATTAACGAACTTCTGTTGGGGTCGTAGGTGCAGCCCAATCTTTAATCGTTTCAATCTTAGCAGGATCTACATGAACTCCTTGCCTATCAATCACATGACCCAGAAATTGTACCGTCGGAATCCAAAATTCACATTTAGAAAATTGGCATACAGTTTCTCCTTCCTGAGCAATTATAAGATAAGTCTTAGATGCTCCTCATGCTCCTTCTCGCTCTTCGAATAAATTAGAATGTCATCGATGAACACAATCACAAACTTATCTAAGTAAGGCTTACACACCCGATTCATGAGGTCCATGAATACCGCCGGTGCGTTGGTCAACCCAAACGGCATCACCCGAAACTCGTAATGCCCGTAACGGGTTCTGAAAGCCGTTTTCAGAATATCTTCCTCGCGAACTCGAAGCTGATGATATCCCGATCTCAAATCAATCTTCGAATACACACTCGATCCTTGAAGCTGATCGAACAAATCGTCGATCCTCGGTAGCGGGTATCTATTCTTCCCGTTAACTTGTTCAACTCTCGATAATCAATACACATGCGAAACGATCCATCCTTCTTCTTCACAAATAAGACTGGGGCTCCCCAAGGCGAAGAGCTTGGTCTTATGAATCTCTTTTCGGCTAACTCAGCTAATTGTTTCGACAACTCTTCCAGTTCAGTAGGTGCAAGATGGTAAGGCGCTCGTGCTACAGGTGCAGCACCAGGTATCAACTCAATCTGAAACTCTACTTGTCTAGTAGGCGGAATTCCTGTCAAATCATCGGGAAACACATCCGAAAAATCACGAACTATAGGTACATCTCCAATGCACCTTTCCTTGTTCTCCTTCCCTCCTTTCTCAGAAATTTGAGCTAAGAAAAGGCAACATCCTTTTCCCATTAGCTTCGGCAATTTAGTGCTAGATATGACCGCTAATCTAGATGGGCCTCTCAAATCCTTTCTATCTCCTGGTATGTTCAGAATCTCCTTGTCATATGGCACACGCACGATCTTCTCATCGCAAATTATGTGAGCGCGATACTTCGACAACCAATCCATACCAATAATAACATCAAAACTTCCTAACGTGACGGGTAGAAGATCTATATTGAAAGGACGATTCAGAAAGTTTAACGTGCAACCGTGAATGATAGTCCTAATCCTCTCTATGTTCCCATTTGCTAACTCTACATCATAACCAATTCCTAAGGCCATCGGGGGTTTCTCTAGCAAGGGTGCAAACTTAGTGGACACAAAACTCTTATCTGCACCAGTATCAAATAGTATGGAAGCATAACGATTATTGAGAAGGAACGTACCAGTAACGATGTTCGGATCTTCTCCTCTCTCGTTCCCAAGTGCATACACTCTCCCATGAGCAACTCCAGCTTCCACACGTTGGTCCCCATTATCTTGTCGTCCACGGTTTCCTCTAGCTCCACGGTTTCCATTATTGTACCCATTGCCACCCGATCCTTGATTCGCTCGGTTTCACGATTCCCTACACTCATTCCTATAATGTCCCTTCTTTCCACATCCATAGCAAGTAACATTTGCCTTGCTCATAGTTTCAGGAGTAGCTTGAACCATAGCAAGTGGTCGAGCTCTACAATCCTTAGCTATGTGTCCCATCTTAGAGCAATTCTTGCACATCACAGTACATCGACCAGAATGATGCTTGTAACATCGGTTACACTTGCGTGCATCTCCATTGTAGTTCTTCTTGTCTCCATCTCCCATAGCATAAGCTCTAGTAGTTGTTTGTCGCTTGTTTCGACGATCATTACCCTTAGAATGATTATCCCTCTTCCTCTTTCCATTCTTGTCTTTCTCAGCTTCTTCCAACGCCAACGAGTCCATCAATTGTTGAGCAATAGTGATAGCCTCATGAATGTTTGCAGGCTTAGCAGAAATCACATCGTTCCTTGTAGCTACCGGCAACCCATCGGTATACCTCTCAATCCTTTGAGTCTCAGTCCTAACCATATCGGGACAAAGTAAGGCTAACTCTTGATAACGACGATTGTAAGTTGCCATATCGGTACCTTTCACCTTATGGTTCCAGAACTCAATCTCCAGCTTCTTAATCTCATTCCTTGGGCAGTAAGTCTGAATCAGCAAAGACTTAAATTGCTCCCAGGTCATAGCATAAGCCACATCACTCCCTACCGAGTTATGGTAATTGTTCCACCAAGTTAAAGCTTCATCCTTGAAAGTAAAAGAAGCAAACTTTACCTTCGCATTCTCCGCACAACCACTGACATTAAACACTGGCTCAGTCTTCTCTATCCACCTAACCAAGTAAACCACTCCTTCAGTTCCACCAAACTCAATAGGTCCACAAATCTTAAACTCCTTGTAGTGACATCCACCAGCACGAACAGGCGAAAAAGTTCCAGCAGAATTGTTGGAATGATTTGACTCAGCCAGTAGTTCAGCAACTCGTTGCTCCACAAGTTGATTGATCATTGCTTGATCCACAGTAGGTGCATTAAGTGGAACATGATCATTGTCTCCATGAACATCAACATTTTGATTCCTGTTGTTGCGGTTAGTAGTGTCCAGGTTATCAGGAGTAGGGGTCTCAACATTTCGAGTAGGACGGCGTCCTCGATGACCTGGGGTAGTCATTGCAGGACCAGTTCTGGTAGCTCTAATAGGGTTTCGTCGTGGGGCCATTGATCTGAAACATCATACAAGTTCGTGAGTCTCCAATAGAACTTATCATATGCTCAACAAGAATTAAATCAACGAAGCCAAGTCATGGAAAGAATATCAACAGTACACCACAAGACATCAATAAGGCAAATAGGAACTCAATTTCCATAATATCCAAATACCACATAATACCATATAATAATAACCATCAACCATACAATAAAGATCCAACATCGTTCCAACTACCGAAAACACAAAAGATAATAATCGTTCCAAACAAGACGAGTAATCAACGGAAAATACATCAAAATAGGATAACTAGCTTTTCCAACCGAACACTCCTCGGTTAAGAAAGCAACAAGATAACATAGCTCAAACATCTAGCCACGCTGCTGGCGGAGGCTCCTCAACTCCTGCCTCAAGCCATCAAGATCTCTCCATAATGATCCTAACTCCACACTATGGGTGTCGCTGTCTCTCTTGAGGTCAGCCACCTCCTTCTCCAGCTCGGCATTCCTTTGCCATAACTTGTGGTCTGCCTCTCGAGCTGTAATAAAACCTCGCTGTAAACTCTCAATATGCTCGTGAATCTCCATCAAACCTCTCCTCATCTCAGTCGTCCTGCCCACAACCACAGTCATATCAACTCTCAGATCCGCCATAAACTCTCCAATAACCCTCTCAAGTCGATCAGATATACGTGTAACTCTCTCACCAACATCAGTAATCTGAGCCCACATCCTACCAGTCTCACCTAACTCTGCATGCTCAGCAGAAACCTCAGAAGGTGCATCCGACTCAATGGGACTACCAGGTGGCAACTCAAACAAAAACGGATGATCAGGTGAAACAGGCTCAATCGGATATATAGGTGAATCAGGCTCCTCAGCCTGAGCTGGCGGAACTAAAAAATCATCATCATCAGACATCTCCTCCTCCTGAGGGTCATCCTCCTCCTCAGGGTCATCATCATCACCCTGCTCAGCCTCCTGAGGGTCATCAGCCTCATCCTCACCCTCGTACTCCTCCTCCACCTCCTCATCGGAAGAGTACATCATCAATCGTTGTCTCCTAACAGGTGAACCATGTGGTGAAGGGGTAGGTGATCTAGGACGATGAAGCAATGATGTAGGTGGCGCCTCTGACAGAAGAGAGTGAGCATCTATCTGTAAAGGTGGTGAAGTAGGGCGTACCGACATACGTGCCATAGCTCGGTGGGTAAAACGTGGAGCCACACGAGCCAAATCCTGATGAAGAGTAAGCTGCCTCGATGTACCAGGAAGCCCTAGAGAAGATGAGGGTCCCTGCGTAGATGCAGCAGGTGGTGCTGAAGTAGAAGCTGTCGGTGACACAGTAGCTGAATGCATGGCAACCTGGTATGGGTAATCAGGAGCCATGGTAAACTGTGTTGGAAATACCGGTGCAGTAAGAATATCCTCAACAACATCGGGCGTACGGGAGGCCATAGTCTGTGACAACGGCGTAGGGTAGGTGTAAGTGTTTCAAAACAACTAAACCGCGAACTGAAAATACCATATCAACATCATCATATAATCACATATATAACCAAGAAAGATTTAAAATACCGCAGTACTAAAACCATTCGCAAACCAATTAAGCCATATAATTCCTCAAAAACGCATATAATTCCTCAAAACTCCATTATATCACTAAATCAATAAACCTCAAAACCTCAAATCATCTCAAGAATCCCAAATCTAATAATCATCTCAATAATCTCATAATACCTCAATAATAACAATGATGCTTCGGCTTGGCGGGCTGGCGGGCAATGGTCGAGGATCGTTTTCTATAAAAATCGGTTATAGTTTAGGTGTCTATTTACCTAGTTCTCTATAACCTTGGCTCAGATACCAATCTGTAACACCCCCAAAATTTGATACAGCGGAAGATTCAACAAGCTTTTGGGGTGCTACGGGGATTGGTATCCATTCAAAGTCATGAAAGAAAGAGATAAAGTAAACATAAGAAAAACGCAACCAAAACGGGTTTTAAAGTTTACATTTATCCCAACAATTATCCAAAGTAAGGCCCAAAAGAAATAAACATAGGTCCACAATAGTTATCAGAGTTTTAGAAAAATAGATCCATCGGTGCCATTGCCAAGCCTCCAATCCCATGCATCCATAGAGCATCACTTAATTACCTGAGAAAACATGCTAAAAGTCAGCTTTCGCTGGTGAGATCATAGGTTTAAATTCATAATTCGATATAGTTGACATATACGCAAAACGCTTGCTAGCTAGACTAGGCCTCAATCATCCAACCAAAATAATCCATCCAATATAATCCAACCAATATAATCCAACCAAATCAAATCAACCCTATAGGTGCACACTATAGCTCAAATCAATCCAATCAATAGCTTACCTAGCTCAAGTCTAGGCCTCGCTCTATAATCAACCCAATAGCTTACCTAGTTTGGGACAAGGCCTCGCTCAACAACCAATCAATAGCTTACCTAGTTCGGGACTAGGCCTCGCTCAACAACCAAATCAATAGCTTACCTAGTTCGGGACTAGGCCTCGCTCAACAACCAAATCAATAGCTTACCTAGTTCGGGACTAGGCCTCACTCAACAACCAAATCAATAGCTTACCTAGTTCGGGACTAGGCCTCGCTCAACAACCAAATCAATAGCTTACCTAGTTCGGGACTAGGCCTCGCTCTAAATCCTACCTAGTTCTATGAGCATAGCAAGTTTTAAAAGAATATAAAGCGATAATAGTCCACATAAAACATTTGCACGTTTCTCACCCCAAGTATTGCAAACAAAGTTCAAGAGTAAAAGTGGGGCTATGACTCACCTCAAGTCCAGAAATCTCAAAAGAAATCGATAGAAGAAAGACGTAAGCAAACTCAAGCAACTCACATAACGGCGACTACAGACTCGACACTTCCTAACAATATCAAACTCGTTCAGAAATCATTTCCTCAAAATCAAACATTCCCATTCCCGAACGTATTCCATTTTACTTTCCAAAAATATCCATTTCTCTAATTAACTTCATATTAATTTGAAATTCGACGTTTGGTATCCATATGGGTGAAGGGTCGACACAACTCAAAACAAAAAGCCACAACGAACAAAATAATAAACCAACTATAGGTCTAATATTAGCCCAATATATTATTTAAATAAATCATCGAAGCTTATCAAATCCGTCGATTTGGTAATCTCCCATATTTATTTACGTAATATATCGTTCCAAAATTATACCTAACCTAAAGCACATAACACAAAGAATTCTATTTGGTATATATCGTAGTCCAATAAATTCCCTATATATATCGTCGAATCGGCCAAATTCCACGAGATACATAGTAATTTATCACCCTAAAACATACACCACATCCTATGGGCGTCGTGGGATACAATACCCATTAATATACTCATTTTATATAATCAAATAACTCGATCTAATCCGTCGATTAAATAAGTCACTTGCTATAGAAAATGTTTATATTAATCGTCATATATCCGTGACAACACAAAAGTCACAATATAAAGCCCACTTGGACTTTAAATAACCACAACTCGTATAACTCGATAAGTTTTCTAAATTTATAAAAATCGTTATGTTTTTATTTATTACTCACCCGACTTATTAGTTCTCGACATTATTTCGAGTTATTTATTTATAACAATATTCCGACATTTATTACACTATTTGCATAGTATAAGAATTATCGTTATATTATTATACGTTTACTCGTGATCGTTTTATTATTAATATACGCATTTATATATATATATACGTTTATCACGTCTATATACGTATATAAACGATTATATTATCAATAATATTATTACGAGTATTATTTTTAATGTTTGACTTTTAAATATTTATCGAGTCATAGAATTTGGTCACATGTCCGAGTCATGACTCTCGGCTCATAGTCCAAGTCCAACATAATAATCAAGTCAAAATAAATAAATCAACTCCGTCCAAATCAATCCCATATCCACGTGCTACAACATGAGGGTCCGACTACGGCACCCAACTAACCTATCTCCGTCATCTAATGACCGTCTCACAATCGGTCCCCAAATCCACACTCGACAACACATCTCCAACATAACTCGTAAATCCAAATATACCACTTCAAGTTCAAAATAATAAATCCAGGGTCAAAAATAATAACCACAACAACAACAATAATTCGGCAAGTATTAAATAACAACCAAAAACATAAACAATTACGGGTTGATTTACCAATTCAACCCAGGTCAATATTACACCCGAAATAAGGTACGTGAGTCCCACCCGAGACCATTAGGTCTCGGCTTGCTCTAGCTCGAGCCAACTCGACCCAAACAGCCCCTTTGGGGTATCGGCCAAATACCAAACGACCACAAGGGTCAACCAAACACAACCAAGTATTACCAAACATCAAAAATGAAAACCAAACATCCCAAATGGAGCACCAAGATCAAGAATCATCACATATCCACAACCAAATCTGAAAATGGTACAAACCGAGAGTACATACTCTCGGGTACACTTCGACCCATCAAGAAAAATAACAACCCGGATACCAAACTCGATTTAGATCACATTTCATTCAAAACCCACTTGAATCTCAACGTTTTTAACCATTACCCAAAAGAAATAATAAGATTCGTGACCCTAGGTCACGAATTTCACCAAAAATTCGAGTTTCACTCATCTCACGTTCGATTCACAAGACCCAAAACGTGACAACCTCCAAAAACAAGAAGATGGTGATGACTTTAATGATTATACGAAGGGTTATAGGGGTGTAAGTGTCACAACTCACCATTTCAGGTCATTTCAGGTCATTTCCCGAACTTTGGAAAAACACTATTCATCAAACACTATTCATCAAAACACTATTCATCAGTTTACTATTCATCATTTTTTGTGTCAGTTTGATATTCCGAGAAGCATTCAGAAAATTTACTATTCACTGAACACTATTCATTGCCGGAAAAGTTTTCACTATTCACTTGCATTACTCATTTCATCGTAAATTTAGTTTACGGGTATTCAAATTTGCATAACCGGATTGGTTTAGGTGCGAATTCATTTCATTAGTGTTAAGGACACTGCATACGGACTAGAGACAGTCTGCATATCATCATAACAGCATTTCCATGTTATACCACTCTTAGGATTTTCAAATTTATGTATTTGATACATTTAACGTTTTTACGTATAAGTATTTATGGTAAACGCTAACACCCGGTTTATACACGACGAATATATCTAAATATTCTCACAATGGTCTCGACATATTTTTATATCCATTTTATCATCATAAAAGTTATAACATTCATTTACCCAGTATTTTGGAAATTTATTTTATTTATAACGTAAGCTTATGAATATTACGATGGTTTTCGTGAAAATAAACAATAATCACCCGAACACTCAGTAATTGTACCCAACATATTTTTAACATTTTTACAACTTTATTAAGTCCCAGTTAACTTCGTTAATATTTATTTCAAGCAAACCCGGTACCCGATTATAACCAAATTAACAGAAATCACAACTAATACTACACTAACTTATCTTATGCAACTCAAAACCGATTTTGCTTCTCTTGTTCACATTGAAAACCGGCCATGCCCACCCCTAGACCACATGGATTTTATTTTTTTAACCTTATGCATTATTTAATCATATTAAACCATAAACCTCAAAACTTATATCAAAACCAAAAACCAAAAATCATAACATCACTTTTCATAAGCCAAAAAGTTTTCTTCGTTTCTTCCTCACCTCTAAACCCACGACCCAATTAAGATACCCAACCAAAATCCATTATTTTTCTTAGTACAAAGCATCAAAGTTGTTCATTTCATCATCCTAATCAAGAATCATAACACAAAAACACAAGTAATCCAAGGTTTCTCATCATCTCACCACCTATTATTTCAAAGTGAGTATTCAAAATTATTTTCATGTTTTCATCTAATTAACACATGTATCTTATAGTATTCATGCTTAATTTCATGCTCATACTAGTTATACCACTTTATTTTTGCATACTTTTTGAACATACAAACCCTAGATTTTGATTTAGGTGTTCCTTTGTTAAATTAACTTGATTACTAGTCATTAGGAACCCATGGCACCCTAAGAAGGTGTATGGTAAGATTAGTATAGATTTGTGGAGTTTGCAAGAGTTTTGGTTTAAGTTAAAACTAGTTTTGAACCTTGGAAATGGATTTACAACAAGTAAAAATACCTACTGTCCCATTTTGTTAATTTCAGGAAAATCAGTAAATACAAAGTAAACTTTGGCAAAATTTTTAGAAAATACTTTCAAAAATGAATCCGTAGGCGAAAGAATGGATTAAAAAGAGTTTATAACGAAGAAGTTATGATTTTTGCAAGTTTATTGACGAAAACTATATTTTCTGAAAATTGTTGCTGTTGGACGTTTTTCGTCGGACAAAACGAGACTTTAGACGTAACCCGGAGGAGTCTAGCTTTCCAAAATATATTACTACATACTAAGACGTAACCGTGGATATAAAGAACAAGTAAAACGGACTCATAACGACAAAGATATTCACGTTTGAATATCGGCAAAACTCATTTCATTTTGACAGCTTTTAGAAATTTAACGCTAAAACTACGTAGTAACTCTAGATTTCTAAAATAATACCAAGTACCCAATTTTATAACTAATGAAGTACTAGTTATTACAAGTATATTTTTATCAGTACAAGGCGTTATTTCAAGGATTTCAACCCGAGTATTTCAACACGAACATTGATACATACGATATATATATAAGTATATATATTGCAACTAGCGTTATTTTTCTAATAGCCATATTTTCCTAAGTCTTGGAAATATATATTTTTGATAACAACAAGTGTTTTTCAAAGAGTAGAGTGGTATAGGGAACATGTGCATGGACATTCATAACATCATTTCATGATCTAAAGTAGATCGTTCATCATTTATATTAGGTTGCGGCTAGTGTGCGCGCCTTGTTTTTCAGCTCATTACATGTTCATGGTACCATCATATCAGGTGAGTCATAGCCCCTACTATTTCAATTGTTTTGGTAAACTCTTTGGGGGAGATACATGCTTCAATACTTTTTCTATGCCTTCATACGATTTGAATTATTTTTGTACAATACCAAAGTATTACAAATTCCATACATTGCTTAAGTTGCCTTACTACCAAGTTAAGTCCCTTTTATTATCATGGACCGTTAATTTTAGTGCTAAGCGAGAGTGAATGAATAGATCTATTGAGGGTGACGCCTCCATTCGTGTTTGGGTTGCTCCAATGGGACGAATGCATTTCATGTCTTATCAAATTGAGTGCCTGGTAGACACTCTGTTGGGGCCATTACAAAGTCTAGCTTCGGGGTCATGAGCTTAAGAGACAATGTAGCATTTTTGACATATTGTCACCTTACATTATACTTATGGCTATTGTACATACGAAAATTTCTTATGGAATTACGATACTTTTCCACCACTATTACTACGGAATTACGATGCTTTTGCACCGAACTTATTACATTTGGCAGTGGGTTGTAAACACACAGGTTACAAGTCTCTTATGGCAGGACTTGGAACTGAGTGGATTTACGATGCCTTTGCTGGGAAATCTTCATTCATATGCATTACATTCTTTTTCACAAGACTCTATGAACTCACCAACCATTGTGTTGACACTTTAGCATGTATTTTCAGGTATTAAGCAATGGCACGCTACAAGAGGTTTTGGCAGGGCAGGGCATGGTCATATAAGACTCTGATTTAATCATTTGGGGACCGTTTTTAACTATTTTAATGGCCTACTTTTGCACTACTTTTAACAATATAAAATCAACATTTTGATTTAACTATTTTATTCTAAATGATTCAAGTGCAAACTATTTTTGAACTAGTGTTGTAATACCAATTGAGTTACACCCCAACTACATGTATAACTACATGTATGCTTCCACTGGACCCGATTTTGGGGGTGTGACAGATTGGTATCAGAGCTTTGTCTATAGCAAACTAAGTGTTTTTAAAACCTAGACTATAGCTACTTTCAAGAAAACTTAACCCTATGACCGTCACGTGCCTGCCTGCCAAGCTGAAGTCTCATTTGTGATTAGTTGCTGACATAGGTGATGAGATTTGTGTCTCATTATCTGATATATTATATTCATTTATTATAGTTGATTACTATAATTGTCTTTCATATAAGCATGCTCACGTATCATATATGTCACCGCGTATCTTTTCCTTGCATAGTTTCATCATTTGACCTCGAGTTTGGTCACCTGCCTTAATCTTTCAGAACGTCTTGGTATTTGTGAAGGATATAGTCTTAGTATGACTGAGCTGAGTATTTCAAAATTCATGGAACCTCGGTGGAATATAGACTGGTCATCTATATTCAACCCGGGATAGTGAGATATAGGCTGACCACCTATGTCTGACTCAGAAATGAATTTTGCAACACTGAGAATAGTTATAATAAAATTTTGTCTGGAATAAATTCTCAACTCATTTTCCAAATGTTTCATTCATTTATGTGTGTGTATACCCTCGTTGTCAGAACATTCATACCTTTCATCACTTTGTCAACCGCCGTTTGGAAGCATGTCAATTGATCATTTCATCTCATGAACATTCACGTCTATGCACGATACATTTATATCACAGTATTTTCTTTTATCACAATATCATTTTGTCGCAGTTGTCACAGTCTCTTCCCTTCTCACCATCACTATCATTTCCTTTCCCCATCCCCATATATATATATAGAATTAGCTGACACTTTATGGATTCCTATACCACTCATCGCACACTACTCCTTGTATTGATAAGTGGATATTATCAATGACCTCCCTAGGAAAGACTTTCCATACCATCTATAAGGAGAATCTCTCGGTACATTAAGACCATTCAAAACTCAACAGAAATATCAAGATATCGCAAAACTATTCGAACCAATATCACTGGCCTGATCACCAAAAATTCTATCATCTGGAAAGTATTGGCTTGACTGAACTACAGGATTATTTTCGATACGAGTGCTCACTAAGCCACACCATAGAGATAAATCCAACCTCTTAACCGAGACTATAGATTGAACATGTCCTCACCAATAGACTTTATCCAAACATGTTAGCCACCAATGCCTTTGTGCAGACATACATACCTGACTATTTTATCCTCTTAATACTTTCACTTTTAAATGGACTTTTTCTCCAAATTACCGTTATACAAAATATATATCTTGTAAGAAATACTTTTCTGAGGCACTTATTTTGATAAGCAAATTCCTTTTGGTTAATCCTTTACAAAACTATTGAAATGTTAGGAAATTTTAAACATCGATCTTTGGTAAACCGTATTATCCACCTTATATTGAAAACTGTCCTATCTTGCATAACTATTAAATTTTGAAACATCAAGAAAAATGTTACTTGGAAAGCCGTTTACTTAAACTTGTAGATTCATTTATTCGGGGAAGGTTTATGAACAAAACACAATCTCAAAACAAACTTTGAAAAATCAATCACTATATTACATTACTTATACATTTAGGATTTGGTGATTTAATGACATAGAGCTTGGGGAAAATCGTAGTAATGGAGACTAAGCATCGTAGGTGGAGAAAGACTCGATTCATGACATCCTGCGGAGGATCACAACCTTATCCTAATCTATTATTTTCAACAACACCCCTTTGACGGACTTAACCTTGTAAGTTATCTACAAGAGTCATGATATCCATTTCAATTATTCCTAATAGAGGAATTTAATTTACCTCAAACTCCTAGCGATTTCATTAAGATTCCTTTGAAACCACACCACCTATCATCTGCGGACCAATGGTCAGAAATTTGAGATCGATTCAAACATATGAAAGTATGCTCAGAGCATGAGTGATTGACCCTAGAAATGGTTGGACTAATCATTTAACATCAATCAAATTCATCTACAACAATAGTTATCACACCAACAACGAGAAACTGGCAGGAGTTAGATTGGTACATAACACACATCATTTGGATTGGGTATCCTGAACAACAAACCATCCAGATTCAAGTGGGAGAACAAATTAAGTTAAAAGCATTGCCTTGGATTGGCATGATACAAATTGAATAACAAGAGAGGTTGAACCTTTAGCATATTGGACCATTTAAGATTCATTTTAGAATCGACCAACTAGCATACAAACTTGAGTTCTGGCAGAATTCAGCAGTATATATTACCAGTATCACATTTAAAACATTAAGAAGCGCAGACCATCTATTGATGGGCCAAACTCAGAAAAAGCTCAACTCACTAGTCTAGTAGGCATTTATGAGATAACCAGAAATTTCCTACAAATCAAGAATCAGTTACAAGTTTGATAAGTTGTAAACCATTAGAATTACAAGTTAGTGGCAGAGTTATGTTGAAAGTTCTGCCTAGGAAAGGCATGATACCATTCAGACAACTTGGAAAGTTAAACCCGATATACACTGGACCATGTAATATTTCAGACAGAGTAGGCCTAGTGGCCGTCAGACTTGAACATTGTCAGAGAGCAACAGGATTACACAACCATGTATTATCATCTTTTCAGATTAGTCACTCAAAATTCCATTTGGAAAGGAATCCAACTCAAAGTCAAACATAAACCTTGTAGGAGAACAAGTAGAAATCATGGACAGTTAGGTCGAACAATTGAAGCAGAGTCGAATTCCTATTGTTAGAGTTCGCTGGAATTCTCGAATATCATCATCTTTTCACCAATACCACTTCAGAGACCAACACAAACTGAACTTCAGAATGAAGTTCCTTTTAGAGGGGAAGACTGTCACAACTCACCATTTCAGGTCATTTCCCGAACTTTGGAAAAACACTATTCATCAAAACACTATTCATCAGTTTACTATTCATTATTTTTTGTGTCAATTTGACATTCCGAGAAGCATTCAGAAAATTTACTATTCACTGAACACTATTCATTGCCGGAAAAGTTTTTACTATTCACTTGCATTACTCATTTCATCGTAAATTTAGTTTACGGGTATTCAAATTCGCGTAACCGGATTGGTTTAGGTGCGAATTCATTTCATTAGTGTTAAGGACACTGCATACGGACTAGAGACAGTCTGCATATCATCATAACAGCATTTCCATGTTATACCACTCTTAGGATTTTCAAATTTATATATTTGATACATTTAACGTTTTTACGTATAAGTATTTATAGTAAACGTTAACACCCGGTTTATACACGACGAATATATCTAAATATTCCCACAATGGTCTCGACATATTTTTATATCCATTTTATCATCATAAAAGTTATAACATTCATTTACCCAGTATTTTGGAAATTTATTTTATTTATAACGTAAGCTTATGAATATTACGACGGTTTTTGTGAAAACTAAACAATAATCACCCGAACACTCAGTAATTGTACCCAACATATTTTTAACATTTTTACAACTTTATTAAGTCCCGGTTAACTTCGTTAATATTTATTTCAAGCAAACCCGGTACCCGATTATAACCAAATTAACAGAAATCACAACTAATACTACACTAACTTATCTTATGCAACTCAAAACCGATTTTGCTTCTCTTGTTCACATTGAAAACCGGCCATGCCCACCCCTAGACCACATGGATTTTTTTTTAACCTTATGCATTATTTAATCATATTAAACCATAAACCTCAAAACTTATATCAAAACCAAAAACCAAAAATCATAACATCACTTTTCATAAGCCAAAAAGTTTTCTTCGTTTCTTCCTCACCTCTAAACCCACGACCCAATTAAGATCCCCAACCAAAATCCATTATTTTTCTTAGTACAAAACATCAAAGTTGTTCATTTCATCATCCTAATCAAGAATCATAACAAAAAAATACAAGTAATCCAAGGTTTCTCATCATCTCACCACCTATTATTTCAAAGTGAGTATTCAAAATTATTTTCATGTTTTCATCTAATTAACACATGTATCTTATAGTATTCATGCTTAATTTCATGCTCATACTAGTTATACCACTTTATTTTTGCATAGTTTTTGAACATACAAACCCTAGATTTTGATTTAGGTGTTCCTTTGTTAAATTAACTTGATTACTAGTCATTAGGAACCAATGGCACCCTAAGAAGGTGTATGGTAAGATTAGTATAGATTTGTGGAGTTTGCAAGAGTTTTGGTTTAAGTTAAAACTAGTTTTGAACCTTGGAAATGGATTTATAACAAGTAAAAATACCTACTGTCCCATTTTGTTAATTTCTGGAAAATCAGTAAATACAAAGTAAACTTTGGCAAAATTTTTAGAAAATACTTTCAAAAACGAATCCGTAGGCGAAAGAACGGATTAAAAAGAGTTTATAACGAAGAAGTTATGATTTTTGCAAGTTTATTGACGAAAACTATATTTTCTGAAAATTGGTTCTGTTGGACGTTTTTCGTCGGACAAAACGAGACTTTAGACGTAACCCGGAGGAGTCTAGCTTTCCAAAATATATTACTACATACTAAGACGTAACCGTGGATATAAAGAACAAGTAAAATGGACTCATAACGACAAAGATATTCACGTTTGAATATCGGCAAAACTCATTTCATTTTGACAGCTTTTAGAAATTTAACGCTAAAACTACGTAGTAACTCTAGATTTCTAAAATAATACCAAGTACCCAATTTTATAACTAATGAAGTATTAGTTATTACAAGTATATTTTTATCAGTACAAGGCGTTATTTCAAGGATTTCAACCCGAGGATTTCAACACGAACATTGATACATACGATATATATATAAGTATATATATTGCAACTAGCGTTATTTTTCTAATAGCCATATTTTCCTAAGTCTTGGAAATATATATTTTTGATAACAACAAATGTTTTTCAAAGAGTAGAGTGGTATAGGGAACATGTGCATGGACATTCATAACATCATTTCATGATCTAAAGTAGTTCGTTCATCATTCATATTAGGTTGCGGCTAGTGTGAGCGCCTTGTTTTTTAGCTCATTACATGTTCATGGTACTATCATATCAGGTGAGTCGTAGCCCCTACTATTTCAATTGTTTTGGTAACTCTTTGGGGGAGATACATGCTTCAATACTTTTTCTATGCCTTCATACGATTTGAATTATTTTTGTACAATGCCAAAGTATTACAAATTCCATACATTGCTTAAGTTGCCTTACTACAAAGTTAAGTCCCCTTTATTATCATGGACCGTTAATTTTAGTGCTAAGCGAGAGTGAATGAATAGATCTATTGAGGGCGACGCCTCCATTCGTGTTTGGGTTGCTCCAACGGGACGAATGCATTTCATGTCTTGTCAAATTGAATGCCTGGTAGACACTTTGTTGGGGCCATTACAAAGTCTAGCTTCGGGGTCATGAGCTTAAGAGACAATGTAGCATTTTTGACATATTGTCACCTTACATTATACTTTTGGCTATTGTACATACGAAAATTTCTTATGGAATTATGATACTTTTCCACCACTATTACTAGGGAATTACGATGCTTTTGCACCAAACTTATTACATTTGGCAGTGGGTTGTAAACACACAGGTTACAAGTCTCTTATGGCGGGACTTGGAACTGAGTGGATTTACGATGCCTTTGCTGGGAAATCTTCATTCATATGCATTACATTCTTTTTCACAAGATGATGCGTGGGAATCGCACCTTGCTTTACCTCTCGAGGGATCTCGAGAAGCTTATAACCCCCAGCAGGCAGTGTACCTGATCGTTGTAGTATAGTATAGTGACAAGTACCGGGGGATTGATCGTTCAGCTTAGGAATAGTGTTGCTAGGATTAGAAAACCTAATTACTAGTTCTAGAGGTGAGGGATGATTATTTTTGTATTTTTATATTTTTATGAAAGCAATTAAAATCTCGATTTTTGAAGGAGTGGGCGGAATTAGTTGCTATTCAACTAACCCAAAGCTAAGATATATTCAAAATAAAATAATAGAAATGAAAACAAAGTAATTTATACTAAAGTTGTGAGTAGTAATTGGAGAAATTGTGTTTACTTAGACTTCACTACTCCCTAGATATCTTTTGCACGTTAATTACTTGTTATACTTGTATGGATGACGGATTGTATTCCTTAATACCATTCGTGGGGTGGCATACATAACTCCCCAACTTTATGAGCTCTTATCTCCTCCTACACCATGACCCAGCACAACTATAGAGATTGTAAACAGTGGCTCATGCATTAAATACAACCAATAAAGACCTAGTACGCCTCGGTTCATGTTTCTTAAGACGTTCAAGCATGTTACCATTTGGAGATCTGCCAGTTTTCTTAAGCCTAACATATAAATCATTCATCCAAGAACAAGAATAAACAAGTAATCAACACATAATCAACATCTAGGTTTCATTAGATCTAAGCAAACACAAGAGAGATCTAGCCTAGCATAATTGAATTGAGACAAGAACAAGAGATAAACAACCAACACATAGACATATTGATTGAATTAGAAGAACACTTATCTCAATTACAATGCAAGGTATCAAGGGTTTGGAACCCTTGAAAAACCTGTAAAAGAGGCACCAAATTCGTCTTTAGGGTTTCACCAAAACTTCTCTCTCTTAAATGTAAAAACTAGAAAACTATATATAGGAAAACTGGGCTGACGGCGTCAAGACAAGCATGTGACGCCGTCACCTCGCCGCCAAATACTTCCTCGGACGGCCTTGATCTACTTATGACGGCCTATCTGACGCCGTCACCACCTACGGTATTTTATTCTTGGGACTTTGACGCCGTCATGATGGATTTTGACGCCGTCATCAACTACGGTGTTTTATTCTTGATGTCTGACGCCGTCAGGGTGTAACTCTTGACGCCGTCACCTAGTGTCTTCAGCATGGAAAATTGATACTTTGCCATTTTCTTCACTTTTATGCTCCAAAAACGTCCAAAATGGCTTCTTTTCCAGAATTCACTCTCCAAACACCTAAAATCACAAAAGGAACGATTTAGGGCAATATTTGATCAAATAAAGTCGGATTCGGGCTTAAATGACCCCCTAAAAACGGATCATTTTTCGCCACATCATATACCCTTACACTTGAGATTTGCTTGTCCTCAAGCAAATGAGCTTTTATTCTACTCAAAAGACAAGTTAGGGGTCATCTAACACTAATATAAAAGTAATTACAACAAATAATCGTTCCACTAAAGACCAATAGACAAGCACGGAGATCATACACAAGCACCTCACAAATAGTGTTTAGATACTCACATCTCTCGGGTGTAATAAAGTAATATAACATTATGGAAATGGAAGATATCTCTCACTACCTGTCATAGCAAAATAGATTACCATAGGCTTGGGAAAGGATCAAACCTCCACCACATGGCGTAAGCACCTAGGATAAACTATCAAAGAGGTCTTTTAAAGGGTTGTAACGTTAGGTATAGGGATATGAATTACACGGTTTTGTTGGATAAAGGAAGTTTTACTGGTGGCGAGTTAACAATCTTGGTTAATTACATGTACAATATGGCGTTGCTAAGCCAAGACTAGACTCGACTTAAGCTAATAAATGAAAAATAACAAAAACATAAAATAAACATAGAATGAAACGCGATGGTAGTCCGTATGTTTTTTTTTCTCTTTTTCTGTTTTCTATTTTTTTTCTTTTCTTTTTCTTGATTTTTCCGATTTTTTTTTTTATTTTTTATTTTATTTTATTTTTTTTTTTTGCATACACTCTTACCCTACCATCCAAAATAATACATCATAGGGGTATGAGCATTCCCCTTACACTTGAATCTTTACATACTTTACATTTAACTAATCTAATGACTCGAATTAAGAAAATCAAAACACTTGGAGCACTTTTAAGATTAACGTATATATGGGGGTAATAAATGATGTTCTTCCCCATTACTCCATAAAATAAGTACTTACCCATGAGTCCCAATCGTCCCAAAACAATATGTACAAGGATATGACTCGACTTAGCAACCATGTAATCAATTAGAAAGTTAACTTTGGGTTTAACAAATAACAATAATGCACTAAAAATGAGCGCATACACGGAAGGCTAAGGCGATTTGGTTGTACATTTAAGTGGGGTGTAACAAATTCTTCCTTTAAGTAAGATGCTTAAAGTTAGAAACGAAAAGATAGGCTCGGAGGGGTGTACTAGGGGTATCGTGTACTAAAAATGAGTACAACGCTAAGGGTGTGGGAAAAATTAGTTGACTTAACTAGCCAAGTAATATGACTTAAATGGTCAAGTAATTATAATACGGGTTTAATACAAGGGTGATCCTAATGCCTCTTATCATGTAGTAAATCCTACCACACGAATGTAGTCTCACTAGCGGTCTCGGGATGCATCACTAACGCAAGTTCTAGAATCTAAATGCTACCGGTACACTCATAAGCACTAATAGTAAATGCTTTTCCTTTCAAATCTAAAGGCGAACCTCACAATTTTGGGTGGAAAATTTTTCTGAATATACGGTTATGTGCTAGTCATACAATCTCCTATCCATGAGACGCTTGCTATGGCTAAAGTTTCACTCCTAAATGTTGTAAAAAATTTTAAATTTGGCGCTAAAATTGCACTAACAAGTATTTCTCATAGTTTTATTATACATCTACCATCAAACAAAACAAACTCAAGCGAAAGTGCATATGTAAGGTATCATCTTTTTACCCTCCCCTTACACTTAAGATGAACATTGTCCCCAATGTTCAAGTAAAGAATGTAAAAGTGAAAAAGTAAAGAGAATGAAATCAAATACTCCCCTGATTCGCTCGGTATGGATTTTAGGTTGGCCAGGTTAAATCTTCTTCCAAGAAAACGAACAATCAAAGCTTCCCTTCCAGAATATAAATCATCTCCTTGTCAAAAATAACCTGTAAATCCTGACAATAATAGACAAGGCAACCTCGCGTAAAATCGGCGGCATCCTATATAAGTTACTAAATCCTAGAAAACAAAGTAAGATATAATGCTTGTGGAATGAAGTTTGCAGATTTCCTGGAGATTATAAAACTTAATAATTCAAAAAAACCATAAGACTCCGCTAGAAAAACAAAACCGGTAAAATTTCCAGATTTTTAACTCCTGACGCCGTCAAGAGTAATACTCTGACGCCGTCAGAATGGACCTGCAGAAATTCTTATGTTAAGTTTCCGGAAAATTTCTGGAAAAACTTCGTCCTACTTCCTGGAAAATCCTGCAAAACTTCATTATGACTCAATACAAGCATTTGACTCTAACAAATACGAATATACATGTTCATTTAATATTGTGGAGAATCATGATCGGTTTGTTTCTTGAAAACATATTTGGGGTTTCCCCTTACACTTATCTTTTGCAAAAATACTTTTAGGTTGGAGTTAAGACTAGGCCAAACAACATAGTAAAGTATTTCCACATTTTAATTGAGAAACATGATCAACCAACAATAAAAATAAAACATGCATACGGAAGCAAATAACAATCAAACAAATAAAATCACACAAAACATGGGTTGCCTCCCAAGAAGCGCTTTTCTTTATTTACGAGTCTTGTAGCTAGACTCAAAGTCATGGGCTATCGTGTATCGCTTATGCTCACATAACCAAGTGTGAGCCATCTAATAGTCGCCAGATCCTTCTTATACTCGTCTCCTAACTCTAAGCACCCGCGATAGTATCTTTTATTCTTTTCATGCGTGTACTTAAGTCCTTTTCTCTTATCATTCTCACTTAGCATTTCCATGGGCGGATTGTTGGAACCTAAGTTTTTACTATTTTGTCAAGTCTCGGTCATTTGTAATAATAGGTTGCTTAAGTTATTTATTACTTAGAATACTGGATAAGTAACATGTTTACTAGGCCTAAGTATTATGACCCATGGGCTTGAAGCCCACACGTTTCTATGTAAGGATGGAGTAGGGATGTTGCCCTAGCTCCTTTCCTATAAATACTAGTCTTAGGCCTCATTTGTATTTGGTTGGTTATTTGAAAACATTAAGGAAACTCTTGCAATTCATATTCTCTAAATTTCTCATAATCATCCCACTCTCATTCTCATCTCATTTCTTACATAATTATACTTGTGTTTACAAAATGGTGACCTAACAAGTGGTATCATTCGCTAGAGGAAGGTGTAGTTATCGTTTTCATTGATTTCTATCTTAAAAATCATTTTTTTAATCGAATTTTTGTGATAATCTTAAACTTTCTTGTTTGTTTCTTGGTTTTTCTCACATCTTTGCTTACAAACTTGTGTTTCAAATCAAAACAAACCAAAAAGTTTCAAATTTTTACAAAACTATTCGATTTGCTTATTTGTACTTTTATCGAGATTTTTTTAAGTTTGAAAAATTTCTTAAAGTTTTCTACTTTCTTTAAGATCTACTCATTTTATACACAAAAGTACAAGTATCTTGAAATAAAAACGAGTTTTAGGATTGCTTTCTTTGTAAAACAACAACTACCAAGTTATCGAAATCCTCTATAGTTATTTTTTCGAGATCTTCTCTAAGTGCACTACCTCGACTTCGTTTGTGTGGACTCGGTATTTTCTTTCTTGTATAAGAAAGTTAAGTACTTCGACTTTTGGGAAAGTTTTCGAAATTGTATAATTTCGAAAATTGTGTTTCGCAATCTTGTGTTTTTCGAAAAACTTACATTTTTTCGAAATCACAAAGTTATCGAAAACTTATTAAAGTTTCGAAATCTATTATTTCAATAACCTAAAAGTTTCGAAAACTCTTGATTATCTCGAAATTTCAAGTTTTTCGAAAACCTGCCAACTTTTCGCAAACTGTGTTTCTCGATAACCTGAAGTTTCGCAATCATTATCGCAATCACGGTTGTACCAGTTTTTTCGAAATCATTTGAAAGTTTCGCAATCCCTGTCAAAGTTTCGCAATCTGAAGTTGTGCTAAGTTTTTTCGATACTTGGTTTAATCTACACTTTCTACAAGATCCATTTCTACACAAGTGTTCTAAGATGTCTCAACTACCTAATCACTACTTCCCTCACATTCAGCAACATCCGCAGTATCAGCAACAACAAAATCCGCAGTATCAGCAACAACAATACCTTCCGCACATTATGAATCAACAACCTTCTCAGAGACAAACATACAATCCACTACATCATTACCTAATGATGCAACAACATCAGATCATTCCTCAACAACAACCATATCAAGTGCCACAACAAAACACTCAGTTTTCCTCCAAACAACCTCACTGGTTTGACAGAATGTGTGAAGTTATTACAACTCAACAATCCCGACATGAGGCAGGATCACTTGAAACACCTCCAATGCTTACACCTGGAAACTATGTTCAATGGTCAAGTCGATTCTTAAGATTTCTTGAACTTAAGCAACCTCATGGGAAATTCTTGAAACAAGTGATACTTGAAGGACCATTTGAGTGGCCAACACGATTTGAAGCTGGTGATCCAACTGCTGATCCTCCACATCCTCCTGGTGATAGACCTCTTCCAGAAACTTCACTCACTGAAGAACAAAAACTACATCGTGATGCTGATCAATATGCAATGGCTTATATACTTCAAGGTATACCAAATCCAATCTATCGAAGTGTCGATGCTCAGAAAACAGCCAAAGCTATGTGGGAACACGTTCATCTCCTAATGGAAGGCACTCAACTGAACAAAGATGACATGGAATCCAAACTCTACATGGAATACACTGACATCACAATTGAACCAGGAGAGACACTTGAATCCTACTATCATCGTTTCACAAATGTAGTCAATGATCTGGAACGTCATAAAATCACAGTACCAAGGATCGCTGTGAACTCCAAATTTGTTGGTAGTCTTGGCCCTGATTGGCATAAATATGTAACATTTGTTCGTCAAACGAAGAATCTTCATGATGCTCCATATGGCTTGTTGTATGATTTTCTGAAACACCAAGAACCTGAAGTGGAAAAAGATAGAGCTCTACGAGGAGGATACACACCAACAACAACACCAAATTCTTTGGCTCTCGTAGCTCAATCTCCCTATGCTCCACCACCAATGTCAAATCATGCATATGTTCAAGAGCAGAACTACTTCAGTTATCCACAATCTTCCACCTCTTCCACCTCGAACCAAATGGTCCCTTATGATTCATCTCAACAAGATTCTTCTACTCAACTTGTTCCGTTAAACAACAATGATGCTGTGTACTACTCCAACTCCAATGATGATGACGATGATGACTTCAATACATTGAATCAGGGACTTGCTCTTATTGCTCGTGCTTTCAGCAAATTCTCCAACAAAACAAACAATCGTCAACGTTCATCTTCTAACACAAGGAATCAAGCTGTTGTTAATGATGGAAGAGTGGAAATTCAGAATCGTAGCTATGGTCGATCTGGTTCAGGAAGCTCTTCAGGAAATTATGGGAATGGTCAGAGGTTTAGTAACAATACCGGGTTCAGGAACAACTCAGGATCTTCTCAACAAAGGTCTGACTCAGTTGCTACAAGGAACTCCAGCTCAGGGAATGCAGTTTGGTGCTACAATTGCAATGAACAAGGTCATATAGCTACAGCATGTCCCAAACCGAGAACTCGGGGTAGTAAGTTTCACAAGCAGGCATTACTCATGGCTCTTCAAGATGAAAAAGATGGACATTTCCCTGAACAGGACAACAACTTCATGGCAAATGTGAACAACGATGATGACATGGAAGATCTGGAAGCCAATGCTGCGGTGATGCTTATGGCCAACATGCAGGAACTTAAGCTCAATGATTCAGGTCCAGTGTATGACACTGACGGCTTGTCTCAGGTACATGACCTCAATGCATGCTTTATTAATGAAATAGTCTCACCTTCTGCTTCTGAATCAGATATGGCGCAAGTTGTTCCATCTATATCATCTTCATCCTCTCAAAAAGATGAACAAATAAGCACAGTTGTCATATTTGATGATGACACAGTTGTTTCATTTGATGATCCAATTAAGAATGATAAACATGATAATTTAGAACAACATGAACCATCATTTGATCCAGACCCTGACCTCATATTGTTATCTAAACAACTGGATGCTCAACAATTGCAAATCATAAAATGCAACGAGAAATTCAGCTTTCAAAAGAACAAAATGCGTCATTTGCAAGAGATATTGAGTGTTATAAAATTCAGCTTTCAAATCAGGAAGAAAAGATTAAACATGCAAAAAGTTTTGAAAAAGCTTTTCAAGATTCTTACAACAAAGAACAAGATCTTCAACGTAAAATGCAAGATTTAATTGAATCAAACGGAAAGTTGATTTCGAAACTTGAAAGTGAGAAATGTGAATTGAAAATGCAAGTTGAACGTCTTCAAAGAGACCTTTCAAAAACTGAAACAGAATTGTCAAATTGCAAAAAGGAGTTTTGTGAACATAAAACACGAAAAAGGAAGTATATAGATGATTTACTTGGTGATATTGTTGATCTTGAAAAACAACTCAAAGAATTTCGTCACATTGTTTACAAACACGGGAACTCTGTCACAACAATTCAAAAGTTTGCTTTAAAACCGAGACCCGATAAAGGATTTGCACTTTGCGATTTTAAATCAATGTTTCTTCACAAAGCTTTCAAAGAAAATCCTAAGGTTTACAGTATTGATCACATGTTTGATAATACAATTGTGCGTGCTGTTGTTTTTGATACTGAGGAAGAAGAAGAACTGGAAGACGAGAGTCGATCAAAAATGAGTTATGTTCAACACTGGACACCATATGACTATTCAAAAGCTCCACCTCTTTCTAAATCTTTTGTTACTCAAAAGGATTTACCTGAGAAATCATGGTTTATCGAAGAGTCATATGTTTCATCTCACAATGAGGCTCCTGTCCAAACTGTAGCACAAATAAATGGTCCTTTACCATCATCCGGTGAACTTACACCTTTACCGAAAACGTGTCGTGTCTTAAATTATTTCAAAACTTTTATGGAAGACATCGAAATTTTGGAGGAAACAATTGAACGTAATTCTGAAATAAAAGTTGAAACTTTTCAATCCGCTTACGAGCGAGAAAAGAGAGATATTTTTCAAAAACAAATGAAGCCAATTGTTCAACACCTCCGTCTCTGTGCTACACGTTGGGATCAGGAACTTCAAAAGGAGGTCAAAAATATGATAAACGTTTTCAATGCTACTGAAAATGACATTTTGATTCAAAAGCAAAGAAACAGAGTTTTGAAAAATGATGCTGATCGACTCTTGGAACAAGTTCTCAACGCTGATATTTTGTCTGTTATCATGAATGATCTCTATAATTCTGGTACTTCTATGCTTAAGCATGATCATTGTGTTGATAATAGTTTGTTGAATATGGAAATTGAGACACTGAAACATGAGAATGAAAAGCTGCGAATTAAGAATGATGATGTGACAAAACAATTTTCAAAAGAAATTTGTCAACTCAAACAAAGGCTTGAATGGTGTCAAGCTCAAAGTCTTGAAAAGGAATTGAAACTTCAAAATAAAAATGTTTCAAACTCGTGTCAGCTTTGCAAAACCAATGAGTCTTTAAAAAGTCTCTGTCTCAAATATGAGAAAGAAATTGCGGATTTAAAAATTGAAAATGTCGAATGGCAACAAAACCGCGATGACATTAATTATTGCAATGTGAAACTTGAGTCTCAAATTCAGGATAAAAATCACATCATCATTGATTTGAAAGAGAAAGTTAAGCTACTTCAAAAAGGAAAAATGGTTGACACCACAGTGATAGCACCAGGAATGTATCAATTAAACAAAACTGATAAAGGAAAGGTTGTTCAAAACACTAATGTTGATAACTCCACTTCTACAGGACTAGTCTCCACTTCTAGCGTTAGCAGACCCAAGCGAAAAAGTAAAAAGAAGAATAGGATCTTGCAACGTAAGAGAGGACACCTAGAAGCTCAAGAAGTAGAAGACCAACTTAGGAATTTGAATAAAACTCATGTTGCATCAGATTTAGATTCTAATCTGGCAAATTGTAATCAAAATCTAAATGTAACGAATGATAAACCTTTGAATGTTTTGAATATTAATGCATCTTGTGTGTTTTGTCGTAAAAGCGTATCATCTGGTGATCATACAAAATGTTTAGCTAATTCTCTTCTCAATCGTCACAAGAAACGTAGGACACGCATTCCTTTTAGGCCCACTAATGCCTCTAAGTCTAACTTAGGAAAGCCGTCTTCTACGGTTTCTAATGATATCCCAGTTACCCCCATAGGTGCCGAGAACAAATCTAGGATTGAGCCAACTACTAGTGCATTTAACATTAAGAAAGCAAAAACTAGTTGGAACTGGCAACGTTGGTTACAATACAAACCAGATTTTAAATGGATTCCTAAATTGTTAACTACATGTGTTACTAACCAACAGGAACCCGCATTGTCCTTGGGTTCCACCCTTACTTCTGTTCCATCCGTGTCTTCTTCTTGTGATACAGGTGGTACAGATTGTTCTCTGGATTGTTGATAGCGGATGCACCCGACATATGACAGGCAATCTTAAACTGTTGAAAAACTTTGTCTCAAAGTTCATTGGCACTGTCAGATTCAGGAATGATCATTACGCACTTATCATGGGATATGGTGACTTTATCAGCGGGAACATTGAAATCAGTCGTGTTTACTATGTGGAAGGCCTTGGACACAACCTTTTCTCTGTTGGTCAATTCTGTGATGGGGATCTAGAAGTTGCATTTCGTGAGAAAACTTGCTTTGTTCGTGACTTACAAGGAAACGATCTTATGTCTGGCTCACGTGGCTCCAATCTTTATACAATCTCAATGTCAGATATGATTGCAACATCTCTGATATGTCTTCTCTCCAAAGCTGAATCGACTAAATCTTGGTTATGGCACAAACGTCTTTCGCACTTGAATTTCAGAACTATGACTGACCTTGCTCGTTATAAACTTGTCGATGGATTTTCAAGATTCCGTTTTACCAAAGATCACTTATGTCCAGCCTGTGAACAAGGAAAAAGTACTCGTGCTCATTTTCCGTCTAAACCTGAGCAAAGTACGAATCATGTTTTACAACTGCTTCACATGGATTTATGTGGACCGATGCGTGTTCAAAGTATCAACGGTAAACGCTACATACTCGTAATTGTTGATGACTTCTCCAGATGGACTTGGGTTTATTTCTTACGAAGTAAAGATCAGGCTCCTTCAATGATCATCACCTTTCTCACTAAAATTCAAGTTCAGTTACGCAACACGGTACGAATCGTCAGAACTGACAATGGAACCGAATTCAAAAATCAGATACTTAGGTCTTATTATGAGAAAGTGGGAATTGAACATCAAACATCTATTCCTAGAAGCCCAGGACAGAATGGTGTGGTTGAAAGACGCAACAGGACGTTAGTGGAAGCTGCTATAACTATGTTGATTAATGCTCAATTACCAGATTACTTGTGGGCAGAAGCTGTTTCAACCGCATGTTATACACAAAACCGTTGCATGATCACAAAACGCCATCGCAAAACACCATATCAAATTGTTCATAAAAGGAAACCAAACATCGATTACTTTCATGTATTTGGAGCACTTTGCTATCCGAAAAATGATCGTGATGATTTAGGTAAACTTAAAGCAAAGGCTGACATCGGAGTGTTCGTTGGATATTGTGAAAATTCCAAAGGTTTTCGGATATGGAATCGTCGTACAAGAGAAATTCAAGAAACCATTCACGCTAATTTTGATGAACTCACACAAATGGCTTCTGAGCAACACAGCTTAGGACCCGAATTTAACCGTCTTAACTCTCCGGCATCTTCAGCTGAACCATTGCCACTTAACCGCAAAGAATTAGAAACCTTGTTTGCTCCACTATTTGATGACACAATTGAATACCGTCCTACTGAGGTCTCACCAAATTCCGCTGCTCAACCTGATAACATTCCAGTACCAGACTCACCTCAACAAACTTCTACAAGTGTTGATTGAGACGGTCCTCCAATTGTATCACCAACTACAGCAGAACAAACTGGTTCTAACTCCAGCCATCCCGCTGAAGATCCCACACCACAATCAGTTCCACAACCCGCAGAGCAAGATCCTGATGCGTTCTTTAATCCGTTTGCACCAGCTACTACAGTTCCTGATATAGCTGAGTCGTCAACACGCAACTTGGATCCTGCCAACATGCGAGATACATATCAACTACACCCTTCAACACATAAATGGACTCGTGACCATCCACTAGTTCACATTATTGGCCATCCAGATGCACCTGTTATGACTAGACAACGACTTCACACAGATGGAGAAACTTGCATCTATGCACTCATAGTTTGTCATGAAGAACCTAAGAACATTAAAGATGCAATGACTTATGACAACTGGATTGAATCTATGCAAGAGGAATTTCAGCAATTCATAAGATTAGAAGTCTGGGAATTAGTTGAAAGACCTGACGGAGTCTTTGTCATTGGGTTAAAATGGATCTGGAAAAATAAGCTTGATGCAGAAGGGACTGTCATACGCAACAAATCACGCCTGGTAGCGAAAGGATACTCTCAACTGGAAGGACTAGATTTTGCTGAATCCTTTGCACCAGTGGCTAGACATGAAGCTGTTCGAATCTTTTTGGCTTATGCTACACATAGGAATATGGTGGTTTACCAAATGGATGTGAAAACAGCATTTCTTAATGGAGAACTCCGTGAAGAAGTTTATGTCAGTCAACCTGAAGGCTTCGTTGATCCTGAGCGTCCTAATCACGTTTATCGACTCAAAAAGGCACTCTACGGACTCAAGCAAGCACCACGGGCGTGGTATGACAAACTGTCCACTTTCTTGCTGGCCAATAAATTTTCTAAAGGATCGGTTGATCCAACACTGTTTACAAAAACCTACGGGGAGGACTTACTTATTGTTCAAATATATGTCGATGACATCATTTTTGCCTCAACAAAAAGAAGTTACTCTAATGATTTTGCAAAATTAATGAAAGATAATTTTGAAATGTCCATGATGGGTGAACTTTCGTTCTTTCTAGGACTACAAGTTCATCAATCACCCCGTGGTATTTTTATAAATCAGTCCAAATATGCTCTTGAAATTTTAAAGAAACATGGAATGATGACCAGTGATACTTATAATACACCGATGGGCTATACCACAAAACTAGATGCTGATTTACATGGGACTCCCGTTGACCCTACCAAACACCGAAGTATGATTGGGTCCCTCATGTATCTCACAGCTAGTAGACCTGATATAGTATTTGCTGTCTACATGTGCTCTCGCTATCAGTCTAAACCAACTGAAAAACACCTCAGTGAGGTCAAAAGAATCCTTCGATACATTAAGGGAACCATTAACTTGGGAATCTGGTATCCGAAGGATTCTGGTTTCGAACTAATTGCTTTTTCAGATGCTGACCATGCAGGATGTTTAGACACACGCAAAAGTACATCAGGTGGATTACAATTTCTCGGAGACAAACTTGTGTCATGGCAATCTAAGAAACAGGACTGCACGTCACTGTCATCTACAGAATCTGAATACGTAGCCATGTCTGCCTGTTGTGCTCAAGTCATCTGGATGAGATCACAACTCAAGGATTATGGCTACCTATTCAACAAGATTCCAATCTACTGTGACTCCAAAAGTGCAATTGCTATCTCCTGCAACACAGTACATCATTGCAAATCCAAACACATCGATCTCCGATATCATTTCATCAAAGAGCATGTGGAAAGGGGTACAGTTGAACTTTACTTTGTTGGAACTGAGTACCAACTGGCGGACTTACTTACCAAATCTTTAGCACCATCAAGGTTTGCTAGTCTAGTTCACCAAATTGGTATGAGATGTTTGACTCCAGAGGATCTGGAAAAGTTTTCAAAATACAACTGATCGTCAAACATCATAACTATCTTTGTATAAAATATTTCTTTCTTAACTTTAAACCAATCAAAAAGACAAAAAGATTTTTCATATTTCTTTTTCTTAAAAAAAAAAAAAAATCGCTTCATTTCAACACTTTGTTCTTATCTTACAAGTGTTGAGGGGGAGTCACGCTTAAATCTTTTACCAATTTTGGTATACTTGCATGTTTCTCGTATTTTACGGTTCTTCAGAATGTGTGGATGATTTCTTTTACATCACTTTGTCTCATTTTTTTAAGTCTTCATAAGTTAGGTTAACTAATGCATATCTCAATGTTACTTATGTTTGCAAGTAACTTTAGGACACAAGTTTGTTTATCTAAAAGTCTAAGGACCTAAAGTGACAAAAACTTAAAGTTTCTAAAATAAATGAATAAAACAAACAAACCAACAAACCGTATAACACAAAACCACTTTACCACTAAACCTCTTAAACCCTTGAAACCCACGGCTCTAATTCATTCACGACATCCACGATCCTGATCATATTTTTGTAAGTTCCTATGTTATCACTAGGGTATTACACACATAGGATCTTGGTTAATTGAATTTTCAACGGCTCGATCTCCTTATCTCATGATATCGAGAACTAGGGTTTAGGATTTCGAAAATTGCTCTTAACATGTTTAGGTGTTTAATTCTTGATAGGGTTTTGTTACTAAGCTTGTTTCTAACTTTACCTCATCATTTATTCATACATTCCATCATGTTAGCCTCGATCTAGAAATCTAGGGTTTGAGTCGATTTGGGTTTGTTCGATTTTGTGTTTGTTTACTTTGTTTTATTGGTGGGATATGCTTCTGTGACTACTTGGATACATGTTTGATATATCTTTGATGATTTGCACCATTTATAATCGGTTCTCGATAAACTAGTTTGTCTCGTTCTTTGATAAATTCGATCTAAGTGAGTCCAATGTGTTGTTTACCGTCATTATGTGTCATTATGTGCTTACAAATTGTATTTGTAACATGCTTGACTCAATGATACACATTTGACTCAAAGTTGTGACTTTATCGAGAACTTGTTCTTGGCTTATATCGAAAGCTATCGAGCCTAGTGATTTGATTTAATTGGTGTTTATCTATCTTGGTGACAGGCCTGAGTCATTGGAATAATTATTCGCTAAAGAAACGTACGTAACACTTCAAAATTGAAAAGATTCTTGTATAAGAATGTTTTTCGAGAAAATCAGATTTTTCGCAATCTATAAAACATATCGAGAAACTCATGGTTTTCGATAATTTTTGTTCAAACTCAGTATTGTTTCGAAATTATTTTTCGAAATTACTCTTTTGAACAATAAATTTCGAAATCACTAGGTTCTCGAAAAGTTTTATCGAAATTGATGTTTTCGAAAATTGTTTCTCGATAATTCATTTTTCTGGATAAAAGTTGACAGACAAGAATTTTTTCTCGATAATACATGTTCTCGATAAAATCTTTGTAACAATTTTCGAAATCTTCTTTCTATACAAGTTTGCGATAAAAGGATTTGTAACATTTTTTCGAAATCTTCTCTCCACACAAGTTTGCGATAAAAGAAGGAGTTACATATTTTTCGAAAACTTGATTAGGCCTTGTCATGTTGTTCATTGTTGTTAAGAAATGTGAAGTAACCATGAATGTTGTTCATTGTTGTTATGATGCTTTTGTGCTTAATTGTCTTAAGTGGATATCTGTAACCTAACTCAAAATTGTGCTAAATCTTAACAAATTTGGATGTTTGGTTTATGGTGATACTTTTCAGACTAACATGGCTGAACACAATGAGAACGTCGCTGAACAAACTCTTCCATTACTCACCATGGATGACATCACTCCCGAGAACTACAACGTCACAATTGGCGACAACAATCCATGAGTTGATTTCGACAAGTTGAGTATTAAAGAGAACTCGTGCAAGATTGTCAAGGATATTCTACTTGCACATCCATGCAAACCTATGCTCACCTGATCTACCTCAGTTCCTCTGTTCTACCTTCATCAGTTCTGGCTTACGGCTCAGGCTAACTTGGACGATGAATCTTTCACTGTTACATTGGATAGCCAAGAATACTCTGTAGATCATGACGTTCTTCGAACAGCCCTTCTCATGCCACAAACTGACAGCGAATTTGCTCCTATACTACCTGAGCTGGATCTTCTTGACTTCTTCATTGAATTAGGATATGAGGTTGATGATGATGTACCGCTAGTCAAGCTTTCCCGATTTAATGCCAAGAATATTCCTCAGCCTTGGAGAACATTCTGTCTATTGATGGTACGATCTTTATCTGGAAGGAAAAGTGGTCATGAACATCCAAGGCTCGAACACCTGCAAACATTCTGGGGAATGGTGACTCTGACACCGATTGACTTTGCAGTTCCTATCATGAATGATATCGTCCATAGTATTCAGACCGAACGTGTGAAGACTATGATACCATTCACAAGATTTACCAAGCTTATCATAGAACATCTCTGCAAAAGTTCTCCAGAATTCATCAAAAGGATGGCTGATCCTAATGAGCCGAAGCACCTCTTCGAGGACGACTTCACCACCTCATTCATCAAGACGACCACTTCCTCAACCAAAATCAAAGGAATGAGGCTTCCTGAATACTTATTGAATGACAAAATCAAGAATAGTCTGAACTACAAGCTGTATGACAACGCTTACAAAGGTGTAAAAGAAGAAGCAACAATAAAGACTCGTAGCAAAGGCGGTGTAAAGTCTGGGAGTACTACAAGCACCACTGCCTCACCACATACTAGATCTAAGGGTGCTCCTAAGTCAAAACCCATGACTTCCACCAAGCCTAAACCTACACCCAAACCTAAACCTGTCACCAAGCCAAAGAAGAAGGCAACTCCTGAGTACTTTATTCGGGATGAACCTACTCCTCCACCTTCTGAAACCGAGTCTGAGTTCGATACAGAATCTGAAGAAGCAGAACCAGACTATGAACTGAGATACCGAGCACCTGATGAAACATTTCCTGCAATAGAGATTGCCGTTCAACAAAGTCTTGTAACTTATGAAGAAGAGACAAGGAAAAGAAAAGGGATTACTATTAATGAGCCTAATGATGATGAATACGAACGAATCGTTGAACCTTTGGTCGATAAACGCAAACTGAAGAGTATAGTTGTCGACACAAGAGCTGAAGAAAAGCAGCTTAGGAAAGAACAAAAGAAAGCAACTCTCGAAAGCCGACTCATGTCTCAACCTTTAACCCCACCACCTATTGATCAGTCTGAACATGTAGGAGCTACAAGCAGCATGATTCCTCCCATCGTATCCACCACGATAGAATCAGCTCCACAGCCTGATGACACCGTTAAAGATACAGACAAAACAGGAGATGTCACTATGACAGAGACTGCAACTATAGAGGAGAATGTTGGGGGTCAAGAGAACTTAGCTACGGATCAGGAACATGAATATCTTATTACTCCAGAGTTTCTTGCACGAGAAGCAGAGGAAGCAGAAGAACGTCGTAGAAAGGAAAACGAAGAGAAGAACGCGTTCGACACCAACATATTTCTTAAGTCATCTTCTCAGCAGACTTCCTCAGCACAACCTCCACTTCCTCAAGACTCTCCACCAAAGGATCCGACTCCTCCCGCTTCTTCTTCAGACTCTCACAACGAGTCATCGTTTGAATCATCACCTGAGCACTCCTCTCCCACACCTTCTGAAACCGCATCTAAACAGCATTCAATCAATGAACCAAAACAACCAGTTGATCTTCAGGAGCAAGTGAACAAACTCACCAACATGGTTACCAATCTTACCAAACAAGTTGAGGAATTCCAGGAGTCAACGCAGCTGATCGACAAGTTCTTGAAATCTGATTACGAAGGATTTATCAGAACTGCAACACATGATTTTCTCACTAAAAATTTGGTTGAGATGATCACTCCTGAGGTAGCAAACCTTCTCAAACCAATCAATGACAAATTGGATCACATAATTAGAAGTGTTACGAGGAAAATGTTGTCTACTACACCATTCACGCTTCACACCGCAAAATCTTTTACTGTGGCTCCAACCGTCCAAGAATTGTCCTTCAATGACATGCTTGTCAAACTCTTCGACAACCTTGCCACCAAAACCACACAGACAGCTGAAGAAAAAGCCCTGTATGATGCTATGGTGGCTTACATGTCAAAGGAGTCATGCAAAGATGCTGCTGGAACCTGAAAACGAACAAGAAAAGATGACGATCCTGACCCAAACTCCAAAGGCAAGAAACCTAAGTCTGGAACAGGTCCCTCATCCTCTCTACACCAACAAAAGGACTCCACTCCTCCTGGAAATCAACAACAACCCTCAACTACTGGTAAAGGACAACCTGGAGATGAAGAAATGTTCATGGAACACACTGATGACTTCCAGGATCAACATGACACCGATTACCGTGCTCCACCTATTCCTGATTCTCATGCTGGACCATCATCACTGTCCAAAGCCAAAGACAAAGATGCTACATCTAAGTCTAAGAAATCCAAGAAGAAAACACGTCATTCATGGCTCGACAATGATGACAATCCTCAGAATGATTGGCTGACAGAAATGGTCCAAGCTCAACCTCCTCTCGAAGAAGAAGAACCACTTCCTGGTAACACTCTACAGTTTACCCAAGTCATTATGAAGGATCTTCACATCGACAAACTCACAAAGGCAGAGCTTAGAAGAATCAATAAGGATGCACAAGAATTTCTCAAGAAAAGATCTGGAAACAAAGTCGAATACGAATATCACATGCAGAATATAGCTAGTGCAATGTCTGCCGACTTTGACTGGTTAAATCCTGAAGTGAATATCGATCTCAGTTCCAAGAATCATGAAAAACCTTACTTCACTGACTGGACCAAACCATTACCTTTGAAAGGATTTCCAGACAAACCAAAGATACCTTACAGCTTCTTCTTCAACAAAGATCTTCGTAACATCCAGCTCACTCAGGAGACATCCAAGAAGAAATATGCTTCCTCACTCACAATCTCAGTACCAGCCGCAAGATACGAAATTCCAGCCATTGAAGAAACCACTCGTATTTTCAGCAACTCCATCGTAGCTTATGACAGAGATGCTCTACATGGAATTCAACATTGGCCAGATCGTCGTCGTCTCGGTTATACCAGCAGATTAGGAGAAACATCATTGGAAAATGTGAAGCAGAAATCTAAGATCATCGCTATCTTAGAGATTCAACAGTCGAAAAGGTTTAACTACATATTCATGCGTGAAATTGTTGTTAAACGACAAGATGAAAAGAAGTACAAGTTCTCTGAAGCAGACTTTCCTAACCTTAATCTCAATGACATCGAAGACATGTATCTCGAAAAGGTTCAAAACAGAATACGTGGATTCGATAGAGATGTACAGTACAACTTCATGGCATCACTACTTCTTTACATCCGACATTTGATTGTTCAAGAAAGAGTGGAAGATCTTCAGCTTGGAGTGGAAAGTTACCAACAGAAGATCAATTTGAGAAAGCCACAATTCTACTTTTATGGTCTCTATCAAACACCACAGTTTACTCTCATCCAAGAACCGTTTGGTTTCACCTACATCAACAGCAAAAAGCTACAAAGCTTCATGAGGTTCGATGAGGTACACAAATTCTGTGATGTTACACTCAAGTTTGTTCGTGATGGGCTTGTCAAAAGGTTGAATGATGATAGACGTAAGATAGCTAAGGGGGAACAACCTAGATGGAAATCCAGCATAAGAAGACAAGTTCGTAACTTTGTCTTAAAGATTGAGGAAAGGTTATTTCGACGGGAACAGATCAGACGACTGGAAAGCTACATCTGTGCCAGACCATCATTTCCTGTCAGAAACTTCGAAAGACCAGAACCTAAGTTCACTAACTTCGATGCTCCACTTCCGGACGAAGAATAACTTGGTACATTTGGTTATATTTTTCGTTATCAATTGTTTCATTGATTGAATCATTTTTCCATTATGGCTTGTGTACGCATTATAGTGCACAACCCGTACTTGTAAAGAAAGGACCCTGAGGTACGCTTCAGTGCCTCAATCCTAATATAAGGAGCGAAGGCTTCTTACTTTTGAGAAGAATTAATCAAACATTTATGATTTTTCATAATTCTGCTCAAAAGGACAAGTATTTCACCTCAATAAGACCTAATCACTTGTTGAGGGGGAGCACTTGTCAAAACAAAATACTGTGCTCTAAATCAAAAGTTCTTGGTGAATCTCCCCGAAAGACTCAAAAGGCATATTTTAATCTAAAAGTTTGTCAAAAACACCATTTTATATGCTATTTTTGAGGGGGAGAAAATGCAAAAGTGATTAAAATATACGAAGTCAAAGCTTTAAGTTGTATCATGTGCGAGCTAGACTCAGGATTAACCCAGGAATTGACGAGATAATACAAGTTAGTAACATCGAAAGGACTTATCCTCGACGGGTAATAACATCAAGTTAGTTACTAGAGCTAGTTGTCACCTAAAAGCTGACAATGTATCTCTTTAACTAGCCACGTAAGCGTGTCTCGAAAAGGATATGTCTTAGTAGAAAAGTACCGTCTCGAGAAACTTTCTGTGGACTTGATCAGGCCGGGTAATAATTTCAAGCTAGTCTAACTAGTGATGTAAGCGTGTCTCGAATCGGTCTTGTTCAAGGAAAGTAGATCAATTCAAAAGTGCTTGCTCCTCCAACATGTGCAAATTTATTAAATACTTATGAGCACATGTGCAGGGGGAGCCCTTCAAAAGTGCACACAAAACTCTCAAAGTGTTAACCAAAATATTTGATTATCACAAACACTTTGAGAGATTTTCAATCAAAGATTTCTTGGCTACTGTCGGAGTTATAAGGTGATTAAGATAGGAATAACCGTCCTATGATCCGCCAGAGCCGGAGGGATCTACCCAAGGACATCTCCCATAGTTAGAATTAGAAGTCCTTAGGTATGATACGAAAAAAGGAGAAATGAATGAATGGGAAAGAAGGAGATGAAGAATTAAAAAGAAAAGCAAAGTAAAGGGTGAAAAGAAATAGCCCTCCATATGTTCAACCTTAGGGCAGACACCGGGTTCAATACGTATGCTACTGGTTGTTGCAAAAGACAACACTGGTATTGAAGACAAAGTCGTCATGGACCCAGTGACGCAATGCACTAAACCTTCTTAACCACTCAAATTCTCTTAAAAGGATTTGTTTCATTCTCACGGGGAACCCGCGTAACCTATCGACCTATCTCTTAGAGACGGTTGATATTGAAGCAGGAGACACCTCCCCAGTCTTCGCATAGGAAACCTAGGTGTGCACTTATAGAGTCTAGAGCCTAGAGACACATCAAAGATCTCTTAGGAACACTTAGTACTTCTACAACTGGTGTTCTACATCAATGGGCATCAGTTGTAAACTATCGAGTCCTTCGCAGATCTTAGCAATCTGCCGAGAACGTTTATGAGAGGATTACTTAGGTATTTCTCAATGATTGAACGGAAATCCTGCCAGGGTCATCATCAAACAGCCCTGACAGCAGGTCACTTTGGTAACCTCACAAGGGTTACGCTTAGTGTTTGCGGTGGTCCCATAACGATCTACAGTCGTGGAGTGATCCCCAGCGACTCACCCAGTCATTGAGCTACCTAGTAGGTCTCGTAAGCTCCTTCGGGAGTATCTGATATGGGAACGGCCTGGATAAGGATTAGAAGGAGTCTTCACATTATGCTGTTGATGAGCTCTAATTCCTTATCCGTAAGTACCGGTTGTTTTATTGCTAACTGTTTACTCGCAGGTACCTCACTTCCATGATCGTAGATTCCAACATGCTCATACATACATCTTGAAGTCAAAGAAAGCTTCCCCAAAGATCTTAGCAACACAAAGTTCAAAGAAAGATTCAACGCCATTAAGATGAATCTACAAAGTATAAAGACAAAGATCTCAATGCATGAAAAGGAACTTCTTGTACGTGAAAGTCTAAGTCCAAAGATGTATGAGTATGTCGGAATGGCGGACAACCACCACAGACGCAGGAGTGACGAATGGCAGATTACTTCATAACATAATCACTACAACATCATCAAAGAACAAAGACAAAGAGCAAAGTATATCCATCATTATACTAATCATTTCTGAAGACGTCTGAAGCTATAAAAGTCAAAGATTACGAGAAAGACGTCAAGCAACCATGATGACCGACCCTTAGGGGGAGATTGTTGGAACCTAAGTTTTTACTATTTTGTCAAGTCTCGGTCATTTGTAATAATAGGTTGCTTAAGTTATTTATTACTTAGAATATTGGATAAGTAACATGTTTACTAGGCCTAAGTATTATGACCCATGGGCTTGAAGCCCACACGTTTCTATGTAAGGATGGAGTAGGGATGTTGCCCTAGCTCCTTTCATATAAATACTAGTCTTAGGCCTCATTTGTATTTGGTTGGTTATTTGAAAACATTAAGGAAACTCTTGCAATTCATATTCTCTAAATTTCGCATAATCATCCCACTCTCATTCTCATCTCATTTCTTACATAATCATACTTGTGTTTACAAAATGGTGACCTAACAAGGATACCTACTACACTTTTCCATGGAAAAACCTTTGAACCTAGGGTGCGTGCGGGGCATTTGATAGACAAATTCTTCATCCCCATCCGAGAATGTAATCAACCCTTCTATGAGTTTTTCATCGAGGTTGGTCAACCGTTTGAAAGGTCTCCCAAACACAACTTGAGTCAATTTATCATCAATAAATTCTCCTAGATTCTCCATAACCATGAACTCAACAAGATAAACCAAACTTCCTACAAACACATGCAGTGGTATTGCCCTAGCCACAATATTTTCCCCTTTGTATTCTAACTCGTCTACCATGATTTTATTGTATTCATTACGTGAGATTATGTTTATTGGAAGAGATGAGTTGAGATAGGCGTTAAAGCTCTTAAATCCAATTTTACAAGGGAATTGCATGTTAAATGAACTATCGCACTCGATTCTAGTTCTAGGGTCAACATACCTAAGGGGGTTTATCTCCTCCTCCATTCTATCCTCATTAATTACGTCACCATCATCAAGATCCTCATCGGAGTCTGAATAGTAAAAAGGACTAGCCCTACGATCATCATCATGATCAAACTCTTCTAGCTCAGAATTATTGCCAAAATGGTGGTTGGGTGAGAGGTTAGGTGGGTTCTCATTTTCTGCTAAAGGAAGCGGGGCGGGCATTTGGAACCTCCTACAACGGAAAACACGAATAACAGGAATCAAATGATCAATGTTATTGTTATCCATCGAAACAGTTTACGAACAAAGACACAAAGAAACAAGATAGACTAAAGAAGACCTAAAAATAAAAATAAATTCTTACTAGAAAGGAATCTAGCAAGTAGACCTGATAAAAAGAAATCCTAACCTAGACAATAACTATTCCCCAGGCTGCGGCGCCAAAAACTTGATGCGTGGGAATCGCACCTTGCTTTACCTCTCGAGGGATCTCGAGAAGCTTACAACCCCCACCAGGCAGTGTACCTGATCGTTGTAGTATAGTATAGTGACAAGTACCGGGGGATTGATCGTTCAGCTTAGGAATAGTGTCGCTAGGATTAGAAAACCTAATTACTAGTTCTAGAGGTGAGGGATGATTATTTTTGTGTTTTTATATTTTTATGAAAGCAATTAAAATCTCGGTTTTTGAAGGAGTGGGCGGAATTAGTTGCTATTCAACTAACCCAAAGCTAAGATATATTCAAAATAAAATAATAAAAATGAAAACAAACTAATTTATACTAAAGTTGTGAGCAGTAATTGGAGAAATTGTGTTTACTTAGACTTCATTACTCCCTAGATATCTTTTACACGTTAATTACTTGTTATACTTGTATGGATGACGAATTGTATTCCTTAATACCATTCGTGGGGTGGCATACATAACTCCCCAACTCTATGAGCTGTTATCTCCTCCTACACCATGACCCAACACAACTATAGGGATTGTAAACAGTGGCTCATGCATTAAATACAACCAATAAAGACCTAGTACGCCTCGGTTCATGTTTCTTAAGACGTTCAAGCATGTTACCATTTGGAGATCTGCCAGTTTTCTTAAGCCTAACATATAAATCATTCATCCAAGAACAAGAATAAACAAGTAATCAACACATAATCAACATCTAGGTTTCATTAGATCTAAGGAAACACAAGAGAGATCTAGCCTAGCATAATTGAATTGAGACAAGAACAAGAGATAAACAACCAACACATAGACATATTGATTGAATTAGAAGAACACTTATCTCAATTACAATGCAAGGTATCAAGGGTTTGGAACCCTTGAAAAACCTGTAAAAGAGGCACCAAATTCGTCTTTAGGGTTTCACCAAAACTTCTCTCTCTTAAATATAAAAACTAGAAAACTATATATAGGAAAACTGGGCTGACGGTGTCAAGACAAGCATGTGACGCCGTCATCTCGCCGCCAAATACTTCCTCGGACGGCCTTGATCTACTTATGACGGCCTATCTGACGCCGTCACCACCTACGGTATTTTATTCTTGGGACTTTGACGCCGTCAGGATGGATTTTGACGCCGTCATCAACTACGGTGTTTTATTCTTGATGTCTGACGCCGTCAGGGTGTAACTCTTGACGCCGTCACCTAGTGTCTTCAGCATGGAAAATTGATACTTTGCCGTTTTCTTCACTTTTATGCTCCAAAAACGTCCAAAATGGCTTCTTTTCCAGAATTCACTCTCCAAACACCTAAAATCACAAAAGGAACAATTTAGGGCAATATTTGATCAAATAAAGTCGGATTCGGGCTTAAATGCCCCCTAAAAACGGATCATTTTTCGCCTCATCACAAGACTCTATGAACTCACCAACCATTGTGTTGACACTTTAGCATGTATTTTCAGGTATTAAGCAATGGCACGCTACAAGAGGTTTTGGCAGGGCAGGGCATGGTCATAGAAGACTCTGATTTAATCATTTGGGGACCGTTTTTAACTATTTTAATGGCCTACTTCCGCACTACTTTTAACAATGTAAAATCAACATTTTGATTTAACTATTTTATTCTAAATGATTCAAGTGCAAACTATTTTTGAACTAGTGTTGTAATACCAATTGAGTTACACCCCAGCTACATGTATGCTTCCGCTGGACCCGATTTTTGGGGTGTGACAGTAAGGGGCGCGTGTGGTGGTAGATCGAAAAGGGAACGCAATAAGGAGTTTATTGGTGGTGATGGTGTGGTTGTAGGAGTGGCGGTGTGGTGGTGGCAGCCGGAGTTAGGGGGGGGGGGAGGGGCGGCGGCTAGGGTTTTGTGAGGTGGGGAGGTTATATTGAGAGAGAGAGATGAGAGTTGGTGAGGGTGTTGTGTTGGTGTGTTTGCTAAAACCGGATCCACAAGGACGATTTTAATTTATTTACAAAAAAAAAAATTCTTTTTATTAATAATAATAATAATAGTGAGGGTGTAGTGGGTTAAGTAGCCCGGTGTAAATACACAGGCCAAACCCGAAACCTTAAATAACCAAACAACTTTCTCAAACCGAACTCGTTCCAAAAATAATCAAAACCTCGCGATACGTTCCAAAATAATAATATCCAAACCAATATTAAAATAATTAAAATTGTTAGGTTAACCTAGTGCCGGAGTCAATGTAGTGCCAAAATAACGATCTCAAAAATAAATCATCACTAAAGAACCAAACCAAACCATAAATAAATAATCAAATTCTCATAATTAACGTACGATCAAATTCACATTCCAACGTTCATAAAACATCTCGTCACAATAAACTTTTCAAAAATTCCAAAATTATAAATTTTTAATGTAATGCGGGTTTTAAAACAGCTCCATATTTTGCCAGTTGTCACAAAATAAGATCATAAGCCCAAAATAAGCTTAAGCAATAATCCAATAAATATAATTGGCAAACCCCAATTGGTCCATACTTCTAATCACCTTCCCAATTCATGTAAGACTAATAATATGAGTAAAGATTAATAAATTATGACAACCAATTAGATTTATATAAATCATGTAAACCTCTAAAGCCCGAAAATCCATACTTGTAATCAGCATCTCGATTTATAAAACAAAAAAAATGAGTTATGATTAACAAATATATTATCACAACTAATTACACAGCAAGAGTAAAATTAAATGTCGTCAACCTCTAAAACAATACGAACCACTTTTGGGAAAAATACATTATCAAAGAAAATGTACCATCAGTTTTTTCGATGTCAGTCAAAAAATCCGCTGCTAAATCATAGTTGCTGTGGAGAGCGATGGAGTGGTGGTGGGGTGGGATTGGAAATGAAGGGCATTGTGTTTAGACGGTGGAGATTAATTATTAGACTCAACTACTTTTTGTTTTATACAGGCTATGTTTGGCAAAAGCAGATGTGAGTAAGCGGTAGCTGTTGTGAGCTGTACTGCTCACCACTGACGGCTACTTAAAGAAGCATTGGAAAAGTGAGTTTTTCTAAAAAATAGCAAAGCTCACCGCTCTTTTGCCAAACGAACAATAAAAATAAAAAAGCTCATTGCTCACCGCTCATCGTCCCAAAAAGCTCTAAAAAGCTAATAAAACAAAATTTCAATTAAGGACTTTCACAATTAAAAAAAAAAAAATTATTTCGTTATTTGGTAATATTAATTATTATTGATTTTCTTTTATAAATATGTTTAATAACAAAAACCTTAAGGGGCGTTTGGTTAGGGTAAATTCAAGATAATTGAAGGGAATTGAAATTAAATTTGCTTCAATGAACTTGTTTGGTTCACAATAAATATGTGGGCCCAGAAAATTTATTTGCATGATTGAGACTAAAAGTGGGCTATTTTAATTTCCTCCCACATGGAAAGAATTTACATTTGCTTAGAACTTTAAATAATGCCATTTATATATCTTGAACCATTTCCTAAATTGACATAAATTTAGTTGGACCTTATAAAATTTTCCTCCATGACAAAAAAATCAATAAAAACACATGGGTCAAATTTTAAAAGAAACAAATATTTTAAACGTATCAATAAAGAAATGATTGAAATCCTCTAAAATCCATACTTATAATCAGCATTTCGATTTATATAACACTAACATGATTTATCATTAACAAATATATTATCACAACTAATTACACACCAATCATTAGTATCAAACAATACAAATCACTTTTGGGAATTTATAAAAGACAATGTACCATCGGTTCTGTTGTCAATCTAAAATAACAACTCGAACCATCGGTTTTATCGATGGCAGTCAAATCCGTTGCTAAATGATAGTTGTTGTGAATGGTGGTTAAAAATTATTTTAAAAAACTATAACTTGGTTCTAGAAAATTACATAGGAATAAGCAACGTTGCATTTATTATTATTTTTTTTTAATTCTCATTCTAAAATACATACATATATGTTTATACTAGGCGAGTACCCGTGCATAGCAACGGAGTTTCTAGTGGCAGATAATTAACGATTTGTGATATTGTGGCGCGTGTTTTGTGTAACCTTCAAAATAGAAAGTGAAAAGATCAAAATGTAATTGCAAACAGTTGTAACATTCGATAATTCAACTCAAGCCAAAAAATTTAACATGTATCAAAGAACATATAAAAACATTTAGTGAAACTTAAAATAAAACATTACTCAATTATGAGATATAACTAACAATGCACGTTACTTGTCGCGTAAAACTTCTTGGTACATGACATTTGAGGTGTAGACTCCTCTTTGACTGGTTCTACTAATACTTTTGTAATTTTACGTAATTCTACTAATAAGTATCAGAACACCATAACTTCTAAACAACACATACCCAACCCTATTTAAGCTAATTTTTAGGCTTATGAGCTTATTTGACTATGCTTAAATCTCATACGCCCATATTTTCCGCCTTATTTTCATCAAACTTGTGAGCTTATTATGACTTAAAGATGGAAGATAAACTCTTAACCTAGAAAAAAAAAGCTAGATAAAGATGAGCTTATGAGATATAAGCCAAACCAAATAAGATCATAAGCCCAAAATAAACTTAAACAAGGACCCGTAAGTTCAAATTTTAACTGAGTAACCTCCAATTAATAAAATGGGTAAACCCCAAAGCTTATTATGACTTAAAGATGAGCTTGTGGGATGTTTGTTTAGCTTATTTTTAGGCATGTGAGCTTATTATGACTCTACTTATATCTCATGAGCCCATAGTTTCCAGCTTATCTTCAGACTTGTGAGCTTATTATAACTTAAAGATGGAAAATAAGCTCATAAGCTAAACTATAAGACGTAAAAGAAATGAGCTTATGAGATATACGCTGAAAGCCCAAACATAAACTTAAACAAATCCAATTATAAGCACATAAGCTATACTATCACAACCAATTATAAGGGGATGTTAGTTTAAGCTAATGTTTAGGCTTAAGAGCTTATTTGACTATTCTTAAATCTCATACGCCCATATTTTGCGGGTTATCTTCAGACTTGTGAGCTTATTATGACTTAAAGATGGAAGATAAGTTCATAAGCTAGAAAAAAGACGGATAAAAGAAGAGCTTATGAGATATAAGCCGAACCAAATAAGATCATAAACCCGAAATATGATTAAACAAATCCCCCAAAGTTAAAAGTTTTAACCAGAGTAACCTCCAAAATTAATAAAATTGGAAAACCCCAATTAGTCCATACTTCTAATCACCATCCCAATGTATGTAAAGACTAATAATATGAGTAAAGATTAATAAATTATGACAAGCAATTAGAGCCTAATTAATTAACGATAAATTAAATCCTGTCAACCTCTAAAACCTCTATCTAATCTATCATTTTCATATAATAAATTACAAAAAAAAAAAAAAAAATAAAAAAAAAATAAACACAAGAAAGAGAACGTACCATCGGTTTTGGACTTTTGGTGTGAAGGTGGAGATTAGAGTTGATTGAGTGTGTTTGAATGGATTGCTGGCGTGGCAACTACTATGTGTGTGTGTGTGTATATATATATATATATATATATATAAAGTTCATTCTTTTTCTTTTTTTCTATCTTTGACACATTAATTTTGCTGTAAAAATGTACATAGCTACCCAAAAAGTTGATCAACTAGACTTAAGAAGAGGTTTTATTTTTCTCTAATCTTAACTACATATAATGTAAAAACTAACTTTTGTTGAAAGTGAAATAGTAATGATTTTCAAAGGGTGGGAGGATTGGATGGCACAGATTAATCGGAGTCAAGTGTTTTTGTTTGGATGGGATTGCCAGCGTGGCAAATATAAAAGGAAATACATCAATTATTGTTTGTAAGTTCAATGTTTTTATTATGAAAAATGATTTTTATAGCTAAGTAGTAAGCTTACTAATTGCCTAGTGATTTGATTGGCGAATTTGAAAAAATGATTACTGGAAATTTTTAGAGAGAAGATGTACAATACATGTGTCTAATGTTAAGTGGATTAGGCATATAATTAGGCTTGCATTTTATGTCTAAATAGCACTGCTATTTTCCTATTTTTAGGCGTATGAGCTTATTTGACCATGCTTATATCTCATACGCTCATATATTCCGGCTTATCTTCATACTTATGAGTTATGAGCTTATTATGACTTACAGATGGAAGATAAGCTCAACAGGTATAAAAAAGCCAGATAAAGAAGAGCTCTGCCACATTCCATTTGTACTTAACATTATTTTTTGGTTATATATTTACCGGGGTAAAGCCCTTTACCCAAAAAAGAGCCAGATAAAGAAGAGCATAAGAGATATAAGCCGAACCAAATAAGATAATAAGCCAAAAATAAGCTTAAAAACGACCCCTAAGTTCAAAGTTTAACATGAGTAACCTCTAATTAATATAATTGCCAAACCCTTAGTCCATAGTTGTAATCACCATCCCAATGTATGTAGCACTAATATAAGTATATATTAATAAACTGTCAAAACCAATTAGACCATAAGTGTTAAATTAAATCCTGTTGTTAGCCTCGCTCTTTTATAAAGATAACGTCACATTCGTGAATTGGATTAGATACGTAGTTAGTTGTGCCTTTAGGGACTACTATTGTACAAAAGGCAAACATGTAATAGTATGAGCCTATAAATACCCCTCTTGACTCTCCAAGAGGGGTGTGAGAAATTGTGTATTGTTCCTTTCACATTAATAAACTTCCTTTTTCTTCACCCTCTCTCTACTTTATCTCTCTAAAAGCATACATGGATTTCATATATTTTGATCAACCAAGACCTCCCGAATCACATAAAAGTCATCACTTTATGGTCCTACAATTGGCATCAGAGCCTCGTTGTGTTATTTTGATGATTTTTTTTGGTTCGTATCTTGTTTTAAAAGCTGTTTTTACCTTATGTTTCGGATCTGAAAAAATTCCATCTTTATTGGTAATTTTTTTTATCTTTATTGGTAACAGTTTTTTTAGTCCATTGTATCCTTTGGTCAAAAAGCTTCCACAAATTTCAATCAAAGTGTACTATCTGTTTTTGTGTCAATATTTGACCAAACAGTTACATTCACTTATACGGAGTATAATATTGAGATTTACTTTTTGTACCATTTTTTCGTCAAACATGGTCAAATACATACATGGTCTGGTCTCAAAAAGGTGGTCGAAACTCATCGGAAACTGGGCGTATAAAAAGGTTGCCGGAATATTGGTCGGAATCTGGTCGGAAAATGGTCAAACTGGTCAAAACCCTGTTCCTACGCGTATCTTCAGTTTTTCTACGCATAACTTGGATAAGTTATGCGTAAGGTGCAAATTAGGCAAAAAACCCTTGTCTTACGCGTAAATTTTACGCAAAAGACATGGGCTACGCATAAATTTTCTACGCGTAAGATTTCCTACGCGTAAGTTTTCCAACAGCTCTACGCGTAACTTTATGCGTAAACGGGTCAAAAGAACTAAGTTACGCGTAAACTGGTAACCAAACTGATAATGTTACGCGTAAACTCGTAAAGTGACTAAACAGAAGTGAGATGAAGCAGAAAACATGACCACGACCACAAAACCAACTACCATAACTCTTACAATCTCAGTCTCCAAACATCATGAGTCCAAGCAACAATAACAGTAGTGAAAAGAAAAGCAACCACAACAACCACTGTCAACCATAATCTAATCCTACATCTATGCCACAAACATTAGAACCTCACTTTCACTCCACAACTCACTTGATTCGAACAAGAAAAGAAAAATCAACGAATCTCAGATTTGATTCAACTTTTTCTCCAATCTTTCAAAGATTTTTTTTAGTTGATCAATTATCATCATCGATCCTTGTTCGAAGAACCAGCTTCATATTAATATCCGAATTAAAAGACAAGGGAAAATAACAAGTTTGTTACTCCCCTTTTCTTTGTTTCGTTCATAATCAGACAAACAACACAATCACTACAAACCTTACCCGAGACCATATATATTGATCTTGAAGCCTTACAGTTGCACTCTTGATTCAAATAGCACGGCAAATGATGATCCATGTTAGGGTATAGGTTCGTTAGGATTGATGTTGTATCGATGATGATGAGATCGATTTGTTGAAGAGATGAAGATGGTACTGAGGTGAGAAGTGTAGCTGCGTCTGGAGAGAGAGAGATTATAGGAAGGGGGCGGATTTATCAATATGAGTTGTAGGGTTATCACAAAGTAGGTTATATCTATCAACGGTTATAAGCTACTAGTGGATCGGGTTGTCTATTTGGATCAGGTTTCTTTCAATGCTTGGGCTTGACACGTTTTTTGGTGGGCTTTGGATTAGCTCTACATTTTTCTGGACTGAGATGGTATTACGTATGATGATGGTTACTACATACTATCTAATCAAAAAATATTATGTGTTATCCGAAATTTTGATTACACATATTTCTTTTGATAATTTAGTAAAGTGAGTAGTATGTTGGTATTTATAAAATTTTCACGGGGATACATATATTCACGGCTAGAATTGCTATGGTTTGAAAAAATGACTACGGAGTTCATGTACGGTATTGTTGATTTGATTTGGAAGTGAAATTTCATCAAGTGTACTTATTTATCTCAAAGTCTAGGGGTGGTTGGATGCACGATTTTTGAAGATAACTTGTCTGACCAAATTCAAAAATTCAGTCTTGACAATCTAGTTATTACTGATGTAAGGAGTTACGTTGTAGTGCTCACAGTATAACTATCACTTAAAGGAGTTACGTTGTAGTACTCAGTGTCACGCGAAGCAGTGGATTGTTCAAGCGGCGAATATTTCGTGCAACCTCATACTTAAAGGAGTTACATTGTAGTGCTCAGTATAGGTATTAAGTCACATCTATCGTACAAGCATTAAGTCACAAGATGGGATGATTACTTCGTTTTCAAGCTAGTCATATCGGACTGTCTCCATATGTGGTCATTACTATTAGCCGGGGAATTCAAAGGAGGTTTGATTACAGGTTGATTTGAGAGAAAAGTATTGAGAGTATATTTTTGCGACATATACTCACAAATTATGCTGACACGGTCTATCTATATTGCATCAGAAGTGTAAAGTACGGGTAATTATGGCATGTACACGAAATAGTATGATGATATCGATAAATCGCAACCATCAGGAGGGAGAAGAACATGCCAAAAGAAGTAGTGTTTCATCTCTAGTACGTTGGTTTTTCGAGGGAATTGTGCTTACACTGGAACCGAAAAAGTACTAATGATGTGTACATCGGAGCGTATTACCAACCTTCTGTGCAATGTTATGTGAGTTATATTGTCAAGATGCTCCCTGAACGACAACCATGTGCCTACACTTTTGAATCTACTTTGTCCGCTGCGTGATGAAAAGAGAGTTGTCGGTTCAGGAGGGAGCAAGAAAAAGAATAAAGGCTCACTAGTTAGGAGGGAGTAATAACCTAACTAGACCATTACAGTTGAAGTTCAGAGCTACAAAGATCTGTGCCGTCAGTGCCAAAGATCAAATACGCCGAGTTCGTCGGAAGAGAGAACTTCAAGTCTGCCTCAGTATCTAGACAACAGAGACTCTGCGCTTCAACAACGTCAACATAGTTTACTATTGTTGTTATTTACATTTTTATGTATTTATAGGTCTCATTGTAACCATTCACGTGTGACGATATCTTAGAGGGAGATTGTTAGCCTCGCTCTTTTATAAAGATAACGTCACATTCGTGAATTGGATTAGATACGTAGTTAGTTGTGCCTTTAGGGACTACTATTGTACAAAAGGCAAACATGTAATAGTATGAGCCTATAAATACCCCTCTTGACTCTCCAAGAGGGGTGTGAGAAATTGTGTATTGTTCCTTTCACATTAATAAACTTCCTTTTTCTTCACCCTCTCTCTACTTTATCTCTCTAAAAGCATACATGGATTTCATATATTTTGATCAACCAAGACCTCCCGAATCACATAAAAGTCATCACTTTTCGGTCCTACACCTGTCAAACTCTAAAAGAAACTATAAACTGGGGATAAATAAGGGGATGTTTGTTTAAGGTTACTTTTAGGCTTGTGAGTATATTTGACTATGCTTGAATCTCAAACACCCATATTCTCCAGCTTATTTAAAGACTTGTGAGCTTATTATGACTTAAAGATAGAACAAAGCTACATAAGCTAAACTATAAGATGGAAAAAAATGAGCTTATGAGATATAAGCTGAAAGCCCAAACATAAGCTTAAATAAATCCAATTATAAGCACATATGCTAAATTATCACAAGCAATTATAAGGGGATGTTTGTTTAAGCTAATTTTTAGGCTTATGAGCATATTTGACTATGCTTAAATCTTATACGCCCATATTTTCAGGCTTATTTACAGACTTGTGAGCTTATTATGAGTTAAAGATGGAAGATAAGCTCATAAGCTAGAAAAAAGACGGATAAAGGTGAGCTTATGAGATATAATCCGAACCAAATAAGATCATAAGCCCAAAATAAGATTAAACAAATCCCCCTAAGTTCAAAGTTTTCACTTAAGTAACCTTCAGTAAAATTACAAAGCCCGAAAATCCATACTTCTAATCAGCATTTCAATTTATATAACACTAATATGAGTTATTGTAACACCCCCAAATCAATGATGCAGCGGAATTCGAACTAGGTATTACTAGACGGCACAATAGTCACAATAATAGAAAATGAACTTTAATTGAGTCATTTTAAAAGATTTATCATTCGATTTATATAAATATCAGAGTTTACAAAATGAGGTCCCAGTTGGTTCCATGTTTACAAATTACATTAAATGAGTTTTTGAATGATAATAAAATTTATAGCCCTCTTGAATATCCGTGCTCCTCCGTGCCAGCCTCGTTCATTATGGACCTGAAATACATGCTACAGTGTCAATGATGAGGCGAAAAATGAACCCCTTTTAGGGGGTCATTTAAGCCCGGAATTGAAATTATTTGATCAAATATTGCCCTAAATCATTCCTTTTGTGACTTTAAGTATTTAGGAGTGAATTCTTGAAAAGGAAGCAATTCGGACGTTTTTTGAGCATAAAAGTGAAGAAAGCGACAAAGACTTAATTTTCCATGCTGAGAACAGTACCTGACGGCGTCAAGAGGAAGATCATGACGGCGTCAAGAGTAAAAACCATGACTACCCAGTGCAAACCTGAAGGCGTCACAACAAGGGCGTCAAGAGTTAATTTGGTGACGGCCTGCATAAGGAGTATACATGATGGCGTCAGACCCAGATCTAGGCAGTCCGAGAAACTATTTGGCGGCGAGATGACAGCGTCAGACATTTGTTCTTGACGCCGTCACCTATCAAAATCTATATATAGTCTTCTATTTTTCATTCATAGAGGAGGAACTTGTGTGGAGAAAACTAGGGTCGAACTTTGTAAACCCTAGGTCATATTTTACGGTGTTTTCAAGGGTTTTCAACCCTTGAATCCTTTCATGTTCAATTGAGATAAGTCTTCTCTTAATTCATTCAATATGTCTATGTGTTGTTTGAATATATCTTATGCTTGTCTTGATTCCAACATGCTAGGCTAGATCTATCTTGTGTTTGCTTAGATGTAATGAAACCTAGATGTTAATTATATGTTGATTACTTGTTTATGGTTGTAATGGATGAATGATTTCAATGTTAGGCTTAAGAAAACTGGCAGATCTCCTTCGTATAACATGCTTGAACGTCTTAGGAAACATGTGTCACAACTCACCATTTCAGGTCATTTCCCGAACTTTGGAAAAATACTATTCATCAAAACACTATTCATTAGTTTACTATTCATCATTTTTGGTGTCAGTTTGACATTCAGAGAAGCATTCAGAAATTTTACTATTCACGGAACACTATTCATTGCGGGAAAAGATTTCATCATTCACGTGCATTACACATTTCATTGTAAATTTAGTTTACGGGTATTCAAATTCGCATAACCGTATGGGTTTAGGTGTGAATTCATTTCATTATCAGTAAGGACACTGCATACGGACTAGAGACAGTCTGCATATCATCAGTAGGTCATTTACATGTTATACCACTCTTAGGATTTTCAAATTTATATATTTGATACATTTAACGTTTTTACGTATAAGTATTTATAATAAACGTTAACACCCGGTTTATACACGACGAAAATATCTAAATATTCCCACAATGGTCCCGACATATTTTTATATCCATTTTATCATCATAAAAGTTATAACATTCATTTACCCAGTATTTTGGAAATTTATTTTATTTATAACGTAAGCTTATGAATATTACGACGGTTTTCGTGAAAACTAAACAATAATCACCCGAACACTCAATAATTGTACCCAACATATTTTTAACATATTTACAACTTTATTTCATCCCGAATAACTTTGTTAACATTTATTTCGATTAAACCCGGTACCCGATTATAACTAAAAACACTAAATTACACCAAATTCTTCACTAGTTTTCTAAATAAATCCCAAGTACCCCAACCCCCCCCCCCCTTCATCCACATGAAACCAGCCCCATAAGTCCTCTCCTAGGCAAAATATACAAAGTTTATTAACCTAGTGCATTTATGTACCATTTTTATACTATATACTTATCCAAGTATTTACAAAAACCACAAAAACAAACTCCTACATATTTTTAGAATCAAAAAGGCTCATCTCATCCTCACACCATGAAACCCATGACTTTTTCCCAAGATCCATGATCCATCCATCATTTTTCAAAGTACAAAGCATCAAAGTTGTTCATTTTGTTGTCCTAATCAAGAATCATAACACAAAAACACAAGTAATCCAAGGTTTCTAATCATCTCACCACCTATTATTTCAAAGTGAGTATTCAAAATTATTTTCATGTTTTCATCTAATTAACATATGTATCTCATAGTATTCATGCTTAATTTCATGCACAAACTAGTTATACCACTTTATTTTTGCATACTTTTTGAACATACAAACCCTAGATTGTGATTTAGGTGTTCCTTTGTTAAATTAACTTGATTACTAGTCATTAGGAACCCATGGCACCCTAAGAAGGTGTATGGTAGGATTAGTATAGTTTTGTGAAGTTTACAAGAGATTTGGTTGAAGTAGAAACTAGTTTTGGACATGAAAAATGGATTTGTAACAAGTATATTTACATTCTGTCCCATTTTGGTAAATTCTGGAAAATCAGTAAACATAAAGTAAACTTTGGCAAAATTTTTAGAAAATACTTTCAAAAACGAATCCGTAGGCGAAAGAACGGATTAAAAAGAGTTTATAACGAAGAAGTTATGATTTTTGCAAGTTTATTGACGAAAACTATTTTCCGGAAAAATACATGCTGATGGACGTTTTTCGTCGGACAAAAAGAGACTTTAGACGTAACCCGGAGGGGTCAAGCTTTCCAAAATATATTACTACATGTTAAGACGTAACCATGGATATAAAGAACAAGTAGAACGGTCTTATAACGACAAAGATATTCACGGTTCAATATCGGCAAAAATCCTCTATAATTGGCAGCTTTTAGAAATAATAATAACACTACGTACTAAATTCTAGATTTTCTAGAAATATTAACCAAGTACCCAATTTTATAACTAATGATGTATTAGTGATTACAAGTATATTTTCATTACTACAAGGTGTTATTTCAAGGATTTCAAACCGAGGATTTCAAAACAAACATTGGTACATACGATATATTACAACTAGTTTATTTTTCTAATAGACATATTTTCCTAAGTCTTGGAATATATACTTTTGATAACTACAAGTGTTTTTCAAACAGTAGAGTGGTATAGGAAACATGTGCATGGACATTCATAACATCATTTCATGATCTAAAGTAGATCGTTCATCATTCACATTAGGTTGCGGCTAGTGTGCGCGCCTTGTTTTTCAGCTCATTACATGTTCATGGTACCATCATATTGGGTTGCGGCAGCTAATTGTTCATTGTTGTTCATTTCACTTCATCACAGTTTCATCAGTTAAGGTGAGTTTTCATAGCCCCGTTTTCAATTCAACATTTTTGATTGTTTTCAAATCCCACGGGGGGAATACATTGCATCAATCATTTTAGTACGAGCCCAAGTATTCAAACATATGTACATTGCTTAAGTTACCTTGCCATGTGATAAGTCCCCTGTAACATCATGAACCGTTAATATACCGGTAAGCGAGAGTGAGTGGATAGATCTATCGAGGGTGACGCCTCCATCTGTGGTAGTGATTACCAACAGTAAGCGGATGCATTTCATGTCTTTTACATTTGAGTGTTTCGGCAGAACATTCAGGAGGGGCATAGTTTCATCAGTCATAGCTTCGGTGTCATGAGCTTAAGGTCTATTGTACAATTTTCATGAGATTTTTATCTTGCACTTTTACTTGTGGTGGCCGTACATCATTACATTTTACAAACCTATGGAATTCACCAACATTCGTATTGACGTTTTAGCAATGTATTTCAGGTTATTAAGGTAGCTCATGTGACATGCATTTGGACCTTCATGGAGTCGCGGAGTCGACGCGTCTTATCATTATTTCATGCACTTATGTAAACGTTTGATCTAGTATGACTTGTTTTTCATAAACATGCAACACATTTGGGGACCTCATTTTGTAAACTCTGGATTATTTCATTGATCAAATGCAGTATTTTCCAAACGACACTTTAGGTCGTTCAATGTAACTGTAACTGTGGTGCTATGACAGACACCCCCAGGTATTCCATTCCGCTGCAAGTCAGGTAAATTGGGGGTGTGACAACATGAACCGATGTGTACTAGGTTTTATTGGCTGTATTTAATGCATGAGCAAATTCTAGTGATCCCATGTTAGGAGCTTCTTAGCCGGCTCGACATAAGAGTGAAGTAGGCGCTCATAGGATTGGGGAAGTAAGTACGCCACCCTATGAATGGTATTAAGGAATACAATCCGTCATCCACGCAACTACAAAAAGTAATTAACGTGTAAAAGATTTCTAGGGAGTAGTGAAATCTAAGTAAACACAATTCTCCCACATATTGCTCACAACTTTAGTATAAATTAGTTTATTTTCATTTCTAGTATTTTGTTTTGATTGCATCTTAGTATTGGGTTAGTTGACTAGCAACTAATTCCGCCAAACTCCTTCAAACCCGAGATTTTTTATTTGCTTTCATAATAACTAAAAAATACAAAAAGAATCATCCCTCATCTCTAGACCTAGTCTTTAGGTTTTCTAATCCTAGCGACACTATTCCTAGCTGAACGATCAATCCCCCGGTACTTGTCATTATACTATACTACATCGATCAGGTACACTGCCTGGTGGGGGTTGTAAGCTTCTCGAGATCCCTCGAGAGGTAAAGCCTGGTGCAATCCCTACGCATCAAGTTTTTGGCGCCGCAGCCCGGGGAATAGTTATTGTCTAGGTTAGAATCTCTTTTTATTAGGTCTACTTGCTAGATTTCTTTCTAGTAAGATTTTATTTTTATTTTTAGGTTCTCTTTAGTCTATCTTATTTCTTCGTGTTTTTGTTCGTAACTCTTCGCCATCCGACATCATGGACGACGGTAACGTCTTTGAACCCGTCATCCCATCACAACAAAACCTACCACTAGATAACCAACCTCATAGGCCCCGAACCTTAGGAGAATACTCCCGACCTAGCCACCAAGGCTACCGAAACACCATTGAGCTCACCCAAGGAGCCAATGTGACCCCCTTGTGATCCAACACCATCCGGTTGGTGCAAAGCGGATGTGCATTCCATGGACTTCGTTCCGAAGATCCAAATCAACATCTCAAGGACTTCCTTAAAATCATAGATTCTATAGACCTTGATGTTACAACTAGAGAGTCAACCCGATTACGCCTATTCCAATTCTATCTACGTGATCAAACTAGCCAATGGCTTGAACGTTTACCCGCGGGATCCATCACCTCATGGGATGATCTCACCACTCGTTTCCTTGCTCAATTTTTCCCACCAGGGAGAACTACCAAGCTTAGAAATGATATCTTGATGTTCCAACAACGTCAAGGTGAAACTCTATATGAAGCATGGACTCGATTCAAGGACTTACTCCAAAAAGTCCCTCATCATGGCATAGATCTTTGGCTCCAAGTCCAAATTTTCTATGACCATATCGATCTCTCCACAAGGCGAGCCATTGACCAATCAGCCGGTGGTAAGCTACGTGATCTAAGTGCGGAACAATCATGGGAACTCATAGAAGATCTTGCTCTCTATGACAACGAAAGTTGGAATGATCCCCGTGATTTGAACAAAACGGTCAAGGCAATATCTTTGCCTTCGAACAACTCTAGCACTCCTGACTGTGGGATCATGGAACTTGAGGACCAAGTCAAGTTTCTCATGAAATCTTATGAAGCTCCTAAGCCTTCAAGCTAAGTGAACAAAATCACTTCTTCATGCGAATTATGTAGTGGTTCCCATGACACTCGTGATTGTGTGGAACTCCCCGGAACAGCTTTTGCGGACTACGCATCCTCGTGTACCGACGAAGCGGGAGATAAGTGGTACACTTTCAAACCCGAGCCAAACCCTTATGGTGATTCTTACAACCCGTCTTGGAAAAATCACCCAAACCTTAGGTGGAAACAAAATCAAGCCAATTCTTCCAATCCGCCTAATCGTTACCAACCAAACGGTCCACCCTCCAACCATACTTTCAACAACAATCTTTCTAACAACTATGGTAGTACCAACAATCTTGAAGGATTGATGTCCAAGTTTATGGCATCTCAAGAAGCTCGCATATCTAAGTTTGAAGCCGATTTCAAACAAAAGCAAAGCGAGATGACCACCAAAATTGACACATTGTTGAAAGTTCTCAATGACTGAGAAATGGGAGCACTCCCAAGCGTCACGGTCAAGAACCCGAAACTAAACGTTAATTCCATATCATTGGTTTCGTCACCCACTTCTTATCCGCAATACTACTCGGTTAAATCAATGAGCACGTGTTTCAAGCAAAACCAGATTCTTCAAAAGGACCAATCGAATAAAACACCCAATATAAAACCGGTCAAAAGCATAGTTGAAACACCTCCTACGCAAGACCTTGACGATGAATTCAAGGAGCTTCACCTTGAACGCCCCGTTATTGATGTCTTAGCCCGTGCTCCATACTATAGTGCCCTCCTAGAAAAGTATGAGAAGTTTAAACTAGGTAAACATGGGACCGCCTTCGTTCAAAACAAGTTGCCTAAAAAGCTTGATGATCTGAGTATATTTGTTTTGCCTTGTAAGATAGGAAGATCCGAAGCTTTCGACACACTAGCCGATTTAGGGTCAAGCCTCAACTTGATTCCCTTATCTCTTTTCACCACTCTCAAGCAAGGAAAGTTAGAGGAGATGGAGGTATTGATTGGTCTAGCGGATGGGAGTATTGACCACCCGGTTGGAATGATTAAGGATGTAGTTGTTCACGTTGGGAAGTTAACTATCTTAGCGGATTTTCACGTCCTAGACATGGTTAGTGACACTACATGCCCATTGTTGGTAGGAAGAGGATTTTTAGCAACCGCTAGCGCCATGATAGATTGTAAGGAGTCTAAGATATCGGTAGGTGAGGGCGACACTTGGTCGGTATACGATGTTAAGAAACATAGCTATGATTGTGAGGATGAACCGACACCACATTAGGTAGAGATGAATAGGAGACCATCTAGATATGGACCTTGGATAGAAAGGAACTTTATAGGACCTCAACGCCCATTCTATCTAGAAAAAGATTTCATCGATAAGACACATTCGGTGGAACAACTCATAGCTAGAGATGAAGAGCTAGATCCTTTTGAGGACCCCTTAGTCTTTAGAAAGATGATTGAGTTCTTAAGCGTGATGCCTATTAATATAGAGATGAACAAGTGGAAAAGTGAGGGAGATAAGTGTAAATGGAGGTGGGACAAGCCACCTAAGGAAGGTGACGGATCATGGCATATGAAGATGACTCTGTATGATCCGGATGGAGAAAAGTTTGAAAGGTCATACCGTACTAAGAAAACCGATAGGAAGTTAAAACCTAAGTTTGATCCCAAAGATGTCCTTTATGAGGAACTCACCCGTATCACGTAGTAACCCATGACCTTGAGTCTAGCTACAAGACTCGTAAATAAAGAAAAGCGCTTCTTGGGAGGCAACCCATGTTTTGTGTGATTTTTATTTTGTTAGTTTGTTATTTGCTTCCGTATGCATGCTTTATTTTTATTGTTGGTAGATCATGTTTCAAAAATAAAATAGTGAAAATACTTTACTTTGTTGTTTGGCCTAGTCTTAACTTCATCCAAAGGTATTTTTGCAAAAGATAAGTGTAAGGGGAAACCCCAAATATGTTTTTAAGAAACAAAACCCGATCATGATTCTCCACAATATTAAGTGAACATGTATATTCGTATTTGTTAGAGTCAAATGCTTGTATCAAGTCATAATGATGTTTTGCTTTTTAAGAAACAAAACCCGATCATGATTCTCCACAATATTAAGTGAACATGTATATTCGTATTTGTTAGAGTCAAATGCTTGTATCAAGTCACAATGATGTTTTGCAGGATTTTCCAGGAAGTAGGACGAAGTTTTTCCGGAAACTTAACATAAGAATTTCTGCAGGTCACTTCTGACGGCGTCACGAGTTTACTCTTGACGACGTCACGTGTAAAATTCTGGAAATTTTACCAGTTTTGTTTTTCTAACGGAGTCTTAAAGTTTTTGTTGAATTATTAGTTTTATAATCTCCAGGAAATCTGCAAACATCATTCCACAAGCATTATATCTTTGTTTTCTAGGATTTATTAGTATATGTTGATTGCCACCGATTTTATGCGAGGTTGCCTTGTCTGTTTTCTCAGGTTTTACAGGTTATGTATGACAAGAAGATGATTATTATTCTGGAAGGGAAGCTTTGATTATTCATTTTCTTGGAGGAAGATCAAACCTGGCCACCTTATCATCCATACCGAGCGAATCAGGTGAGTATTTGATTTCATTTGTTTTACTTATTTCACTTTTACATTCTTTACTTGAACATTGGGGACAATGTCCATCCTAAGTGTAAGGGGAGTGTAAAATGATGATACCTTACAAATACACTTTCGCTTGAGTTTGTTTGTTTGATAGTAGATGTGTAATAAAACTATGAGAAATACTTGTTAGTGCAATTTTAGCGCCAAATTTAAATTTTTTTACAACATTTAGGAGTGAAACTTTAGCCATAGCAAGCATCTCATGGATAGGAGATTGTATGACTAGCACAAAACCGTACTATTCAGAAAAATTTTCCACCCAAATATGTGAGGTTCGCCTTTAGATTTGATAGGAAAAGCATTTACTATTAGTGCTTATGAGTGTACCGGTAGCATTTAGATTCTAGAACTTACGTTAGTGATGCATTCCGAGACCGCTAGTGAGACTACATTCGTATAGTAGGATTTACTACATGATAAGAGGCATTAGGATCACCCTTGTGTTAAACCCGTATTATAATTACTTGACCATTTAAGTCATATTACTTGGCTAGTTAAGTCAATTAATGTTTCCTACACCTTAGCGTTGTACTCATTTTTAGTACACGAAACCCCTAGTACACCCCTCCGAGCCTATATTTTTTTTTCTAACTTTAAGCATCTTACTTAAAGGAAGAATTTGTTACACCCCACTTAAATGTACACCCAAATCGCCTTAGCCTTCCGTGTATGCGCTCATCTTTAGTGCATTATTGTTATTTATTAAACCCTAAGTTAATTATCTAATTGATTACATGGTTGCTAAGTCGAGTCATATCCTTGTACATATTGTTTTGGGACTCATGGGACTCATGGGTAAGGTACTTATTTTATGGAGTAATGGGGAAGAACATCATATTATTACCCCCATATGTGCGTTAATCTCAAAAGTACTCCAAGTGTTTTGATTTTCTTGATTCGAGTCATTAGATTAGTTTATTGTAAAGTATGTAAAAATTCAAGTGTAAGGGGAATGTTCATTCCCTATGATGTATTATTTTGGATGGTAGGGTAAGAGTGTATGCAAAAAAAAAAAAAAAAAAAAAAAAAAAAAAAAAAAAACATACGGAAAAAAAATAGAAAAAAAAAAAAAAAAAAAAAAACACCGAAAAAAGAAAAAAAAATAGAAAAGAAAAGAGAAAAACATACGGACTACCATCCCGTTTCATTCTATGTTCATTTTATGTTTTTTATTATTTTTGATTTATTAGCTTAAGTCGAGTCTAGTCTTGGCTTAGCAACGCCATATTGTACGTGTAATTAACCAAGATTGTTAACTCGCCACCAGTAAAGACTGCCTATATCCAACAAAACCGTGTATTCCATATCCCTACACCTAACGTTACAACCCTTAAAAAGACCTTTTTCATAGTTTATCCTAGATGCTTACGCCATGTGGTGGAGGTTTGATCCTTTCCCAAGCCTATGGTAATCTATTTTGCTATGACAGGTAGTGAGAGATATTTTCCATTTCCATATTGTGATATTACTTTATTACACCCGAGAGATGTGAGTATCTAAATACTATTTGTGAGGTGCTAGTGTATGACCTCCGTGCTTGGCTTTGGTCTTTAGTGGAACGATTATTTGTTGTAATTACTTTTATATTAGTGTTAAATGACCCCTAACTTGTATTTTGACTAGAATAAAAGCGCATTTGCTTGAGGACAAGTAAATCTCAAGTGTAAGGGTATATGATGAGGCAAAAAATGAGCCACTTTTAGGGGGTCATTTAAGCCCGGAATTGAAATTATTTGATCAAATATTGCTCTAAATAATTCCTTTTTGATTTTAGGTACTTTAGGAGTGAATTCTGGAAAAGGAAGCAATTCGAACATTTTTGGAGCATAAAAGTGAAGAAAGCGAGAAAGACTTAATTTTCCATGCTGAGAACTGTACCTGACGGCGTCAAGAGGAAGATCATGACGGCGTCAAGAGTAAAAACCATGACGACCCAGTGCAAACCTGAAGGCGTCACAATAAGGGCGTCAAGAGTTAATTTGGTGACGGCCTGCATAAGGAGTATACATGACGGCGTCAGACCCAGATCTAGACAGTCCGAGAAACTATTTGGCGGCGAGATGACGGCGTCAAACATTTGTTCTTGACGCCGTCACCTACTAAAATCTATATATAGTTTTCTATTTTTCATTCATAGAGGAGAAACTTGTGTGGAGAATACTAGGGCCGAACTTTGTAAACCCTAGGTCATATTTTACGGTGTTTTCAAGGGTTTTCACCCCTTGAATCCTTTCATGTTCAATTGAGATAAGTCTTCTCTTAATTCATTCAATATGTCTATGTGTTGTTTGAATATATCTTATGCTTGTCTTGATTCGAACATGCTAGGCTAGATCTATCTTGTGTTTGCTTAGATGTAATGAAACCTAGATGTTAATTATATGTTGATTACTTGTTTATGGTTGTAATGGATGAATGATTTCAATGTTAGGCTTAAGAAAACTGGCAGATCTCCGTCGTGTAACATGCTTGAACGTCTTAGGAAACATGAACCGATGTGTACTAGGTTTTATTGGTTGTATTTAATGCATGAGCAAATTCTAGTGATCCCATGTTAGGAGCTTCTTAGCCGGCTAGACATAGGAGTGAAGTAGGCGCTCATAGGATTGGGGAAGTAAGTACGCCACCCCATGAATGGTATTAAGGAATACAATCCGTCATCCACGTAACTATAACAAGTAATTAACGTGTAAAAGATATCTAGGGAGTAGTGAAATCTAAGTAAACACAATTCTCCCACATATTGCTCACAACTTTAGTATAAATTAGTTTATTTTCATTTCTAGTATTTTGTTTTGATTGCATCTTAGTATTGGGTTAGTTGACTAGCAACTAATTCCGCCAAACTCCTTCAAACCCGAGATTTTTTATTTGCTTTCATAAAAACTAAAAAATACAAAAAGAATCATCCCTCATCTCTAGACCTAGTCTTTAGGTTTTCTAATCCTAGCGACACTATTCCTAGGTAAACGATCAATCCCCCGGTACTTGTCATTATACTATACTACATCGATCAGGTACACTGCCTTGTGGGGGTTGTAAGCTTCTCGAGATCCCTCGAGAGGTAAAGCCTGGTGCAATCCCTACGTATCAGTCAACACAAAGGTTGGTGAGTTCATAGAGTTTTTGGTTACACAAATACCAATAGATCTAACCATAGTATTCGTGTTCACTATGCATAGTGCTTAATGGTTCATGATATAGAAACTCTAAGTATGGATATAATGGTACTTAGCATAAATAAACATTTAGTTCAGATACAAAACATAGTTAGCAAATAATCGAAATTGAATTAAAATAGTTGAGCATGTATCTCCCCCAAAGAGTTGAAAATATGAAAAGAGGGGCTATGACTCACCTTAAGTTATGTAGTGAGAAATGAAAATGGTAGTCGAATCGCAAAAGTCTCTAAGAGCAACAACTTTAGGCTTTCTAAGAAGGGTAAGTAACAAGTAAGGATTGGACTTTGATCGAACAAGCTTCTCTTCACTATAGCAATCCTTCTACACCCTTGTATTCTTGAAGGATTTGTGATGAGGGTTTTAGGTGACTTGAGTGGATCTAAACTCAAGAGAATCACCAAAAGCTTCAAAGGATTTGAAGTAGTTTGATTAATCAAAGCCTAACAAGAGTTATAGCACTTGATTTCTTGAATAATACTTGAAGTAAACTAGGAAAGTGAATGGTGTTTGTGTGGTGTGTATGTGGCATCTAAATGGGGAGAGGAGGGGGCTTTATATAGGGTCTTGAGGAGGTTAGGAAGGTGCCTAGGAAGATGCCTTAAGGAGGTTACATTTCAAGAATTTTCAAAGCTTATCAAAGAAGCTTGAACACATGTACTCATCCTAGGGCTTATGGCATGAGATCAAGCCACACAAGGGTGATTCCCCCCTTAGAGGCGTTTCACAAGGGATAAGATGGATGACTTGGTCATTGGTGGTATTATCCTACTTATGGAGTTCATTTTGGTTCCGTAAATTGCTAACCGTAAATTGTTAAGCCATGAAACGTAAAACCGGGTATCGTAAAAATATGAAACTTGGAATAATGACTAAACTTGTCAATATACTCCATAATAAAATATAAAATGAGTGGTACATTCCATTGGGGTGCTCAAACCCTGTTAAAACTGGAAGCGCGGTCTAAAACGCGTAATACGTAAAATGTACGAAAGTTGCGTAAAATTGAGAAAAGAAAAATGTAATTTTTCTAATATGATAATAATAGATTAAAATGACCTAGAATGTCTAGACTGGGCTCAGTCTAGTGTCTGTTGGTATTTAATATCTTTTAGACATAAAACCGTAAGCCTAAAAATCAAGGAATGATTTATAATATCAAGGAGTGATTTTTGGTCGAAGGAGGAGGGAAAATATGTTGACTTTTCCAAAAATATGAAAACTCAAATCGTCTCAGAAAACGCGTTGCAGGTATAGGCTAAGGTTACGGATAAGCAGAAGTGCTTAAAACGTAATTTTCTGTTTCTTACGGCCCAGGATCTATTTGGTAACATTTTTCCTAGACATGATTAATTCTCTAATTAATCATGAGTGTACCTAACATTTATCTGATGCGGGGAAAATTGACGCGGTTGATTTTCGTTGTGCGTAGGGTTTTTAAACGACGTTTAAGCCAAACGTGTAGTTCCTTAATAACTTTCGCGAAAATGATTTGATGAGTGTCAAACTTTTATTTTATCATGGAAATAATTTATCACACGGGAATATGAAGTAAAAATTAAATTTCGGAAAATGAATAGTGAAAGTGAATAGTAAAAAATGAATAGTGAATTTTTTGGGAATAGAAATTAACCTAAAAATGCGAATTGTTACAGTCTCTACCCCTTAAGGGACTTCATCCCGAAATTCTGTGTGTGTTATATGTTGGAGTGGTGTCGATGAAGAGGTGTGGTTACTTATGAGGACTAGAGTCTGGAATTACCAGTGATGTAGTTTGATTTGTCTCGGAATACGGTGTATCAATAGAAATTGATAAAATAGTTGAATATTAATAGGGATGGATATAATGGTCGAATATCAACGGAAATTGATATAGCAGTCGAATATTAATAAAAATTGATATAGTAGTTGAACAGAAATTGATATAATAGTTAAATATCAAATAGAAATTGATATAGTAGTCAAGTATCAATAGCAATTGATATAGTAGTTAAATAACAATAGCAATTGACATAGGAATCGAATAATGGAAATTGATATAGTAATTGAATATCATTAGTAATCGATATATATCAATGGAAATTGATATAGTAGTCGAACAACAATAGAAATTGAGATAGTAGTTGAATATCAATAGCAATTGATATGATAGTCGAATAGAAATTGGTATAGTAGTTGAATTTGAAGAGGAATCGTAATTGGATCTAGTTCGTCGAATCATGGGTTACTTTGTTATATACCCATAGTTGTCTCATCCTATTCTTGTAGATGTCGATATTGTAGTTTATCGAAATCCTACCTGGTAGGGAGCCACCAATCGTGTTGTGTCATTCAGGCACTCGTTCTCAACCTATTCTTGTAGATGTCGATATCGTAGTTTATCGAAGATCTACTTGGTAGGAGGGCCACCAATCGTGTTGTGTCATTCAGACACTCGTTCTCAACCTATTCTTGTAGATGTCGATATAGTCGTTTATCGAAGATCTACTTGGTAGGAGGGCCACCAATCGTGTTGTGTCATTCAGACACTCGTTCTCAACCTATTCTTGTAGATGTCGATATCGTAGTTTATCGAAGATCTACTTGGTAGGAGGGCCACCAATCGTGTTGTGTCATTCAGACACTCGTTCTCAACCTATTCTTGTAGATGTCGATATCGTAGTTTATCGAAGATCTATTTGGTAGGAGGGCCACCAATCGTGTTGTGTCATTCAGACACTCGTTCTCAACCTATTCTTGTAGATGTCGATATCGTAGTTTATCAAAGATCTACTTGGTTGGAGGGCCACCAATCGTGTTGTGTCATTCAGACACTCGTTCTCAACCTATTCTTGTAGATATCGATATCGTAGTTTATCAAAGATCTACTTGGTAGGAGGGCCACCAATCGTGTTGTGTCATTCAGACACATGTTCTCAACCTATTCTTGTAGATGTCGATATCGTAGTTTATCGAAGATCTACTTGGTAGGAGGGCCACCAATCGTTCTGGTTAATCCTAAACTCGTACCAATAGCAATTGGCATAATCGTTCTGGTTAAACTTTAACCTTGTACCAATAGAAATTGGCATAATTGTTGCAATCATAGCCTAGTAGGTAATCGGTTGTTGTACCTAGTGTTTATTGACTTCATACTTATGTTATTTCGGATACAAATAAGCCCACTTGTTTATAATTCTTTATTTAAATGAAAAGGCATCCCAATCCATTCAAATAAGGACATTATAACTCATCCTACTTAAGAATTCCCGACACAACATTCATACTTAGCCGGTGAGTTACAAGGTAGTGTATTACGAGATGATACTGGTGTTCCAAAATTACGAAATGAATATTCAATCTTGTAAAGCTGATGAGGGTGCATGTGGTGTAACTAAGGATGATTTGAGCTTTAAAAGTGCATCAAGATCTGTTAATGAGCTTGTGGTTGCAACGGTTGTGAAGATAATGATGGTGAAAAGATAAACGAGGCTTGTGTTCTTCATTTTGGTTTGATGAGTTTTAGTGGTTTGAGATGAAGCTGGGTAAAGAAGACATGGGAGATATGATAAGAGGGTCATTTTAATGGTGTTTTGTTTTCTTCATTGGCACCATGATTCTATTATATAAAAGATACGTCGTGAGTTAAGAGTTGTGAAATAAGCATGATTTTTAATAGGAAATGATAGAATAATTACGTTGGAGGTTTGAATCATAACACATGATAGCATAAAGCAAGAGTTTTATTCATAAAACGTTGATTGATTACAAGATTGAAACTTATTACAAGTTTCTTCAAAATCTACAAACTGATACTTTCAGTTTAGTAATTACAATGTTTTACAACTACTGCTAGCTATTACATGGATTCTACAGAGTTTACTAACTGAGTCTATTCAGTTTAGTAGTACAAAAGATAACTAGTATCATCACACTAGTCTATTGCGGGTTAGAAGGTCCTAGCAGCTCTGATTGATTGGCAACTTCTTGGTTTAGTGTGTCATGGAGGTACGAGTCGATGAAGTTTGAGAGGCTATATTGTCCATGATGACTTTCTTGTTGGATCAATGGTGGCCATGATACGATCCATAATGAGTGATCCAACTCATCACATGTAGGGATATAAAAGTGAAGCGATATTGGTGGTGATAATGGTGCTAGTACGTATTCGTATTCATCATCCTCCTCGAAGTCTGACTCAACCCAATTTTGTTCAAAATAATTAGAAGTATTCGACGCAAAATTAGTTGGTATTGGTTCCTCCTCTTCTTCGTTGGTTAAATCTTCGAAAGGTTCTTCTTCGTCATCAGAAGCAAAGGCATTTACGAAGTCAAATCCGAACCCGGGTGAGGGTGGTAAGACTTGAAAGTTATTAGGTAGAGTGGGCACATAATTGGGAGAAGTGGGTATGCACATGATTTCTATGAGGAGAATTACTATGTTAAAACAATTCTAAAACTTACGGGGAAATGCTCAATTATGCTAAGGGTACATATATCAATATGCTAAAATGTTTGCATTGTATAAAATGTCTAAAATGTCCATAATCGTCTGGAGGATGGAAGGCACGGAGAGCGGAAGGCTATAAAATGTTTTTGCTTGTAAGTGTGGTTATAGTTTAGGTCTCAATTAGACCCGTTTCTCTATAACCATGGCTCTGGTACCAATCTGTAACACCCCCAATTCAATGATGCAGCGGAATTCGAACTGGATATTACTAGACGTCACAATAGTCACAATAATAGAAAACGAACTTTAATTGAGTCGTTTTAAAAGATTTATCATTCGATTTATATAAATATCAGAGTTTACAAAATGAGGTCCCAGATGGTTCCATGTTTACAAATTACATTAAATGAGTTTTCGAATGATAATAAAATTTATAACCCTCTTGAATATCCGTGCTCCTCCGTGCCAGCCTCGTTCGTTATGGACCTGAAATACATGCTAAAGTGTCAACACAAAGGTTGGTGAGTTCATAGAGTTTGTGGTTACACAAATACCAATAGATCTAACCATAGTATTCGTGTTCACTATGCATAGTGCTTAATGGTTCATGATATAGAAACTCTAAGTATGGATATAATGGTACTTAGCATAAATAAACATTTAGTTCAGATACAACACATAGTTAGCAAATAATCGAAATTAAATCAAAATAGTTGAGCATGTATCTCCCCCAAAGAGTTGAAAATATGAAAAGAGGGGCTATGACTCACCTTAAGTTATGTAGTGAGAAATGAAAATGGTAGTCGAATCACGAAAGTCTCTAAGAGCAACAACTTTTGGCTTTCTAAGAAAGGAAAGTAACAAGTAAGGATTGGACTTTGATTGAACAAGCTTCTCTTCACTATGGCAATCCTTCTACACCCCTGTATTCTTGAAGGATTTGTGATGAGCGTTTTAGGTGACTTGAGTGGATCTAAACTCAAGAGAATCACCAAAAGCTTCAAAGGATTTGAAGTAGTTTGATTAATCAAAACCTAACAAGTGTTATAGCACTTGATTTCTTGAATAATACTTGAAGTAAACTAGCAAAGTGAATGGTGTTTGTGTGGTGTGTATGTGGCGTCTAAATGGGGAGAGGAGGGGGCTTTATATAGGGTCTTGAGGAGGTTAGGAAGGTGCCTAGGAAGATGCCTTGAGGAGGTTACATTTCAAGACTTTTCAAAGCTTATCAAAGAAGCTTGAACACATGTACTCATCCTAGGGCTTATGTCATGAGATCAAGCCACACAAGGGTGATTCCCCCCCCCCCCCCTAGAGGCGGTTCACAAGGTATAAGATGGATGACTTGGTCATTGGTGCTATTATCCTACTTATGGAGTTAGTTTTGGTTCCGTAAATTGCTAACCGTAAATTGTTAAACCACGAAACGTAAAACCGGGTATCGTAAAAATATGAAACTTGAAAGAATGACTAAACTTGTCAATATACTCCATAATAAAATATAAAATGAGTGGTACGTTCCATTGGGGTGCTCAAACCCTGTTAAATCTGGAAACGCGGGTCTAAAACGCGTAATACGTAAAATGTACGAAAGTTGCGTAAAATTGAGAAAAGAAAAATGTAATTTTTCTAATATGATAATAATAGATTAAAATGACCTAGAATGTCTAGACTGGGCTCAGTCTAGTGTCTGTTGGTATTTAATGTCTTTTAGACATAAAACCGTAAGCCTAAAAATCAACGAATGATTTATAAAATCAAGGAGTAATTTTTGGTCAAAGGAGGAGGGAAAATATGTTGAATTTTCAAAAAAATATGAAAACTCAAATCGTCTCAGAAATCGCGGTGCAGGTATAGGCTAAGGTTACGGATAAGCACAAGTGCTTAAAACGTAATTTTCTTTTTCTTACGGCCCAGGGTATATTTGGTAACATTTTTCCTAGTCATGATTAATTCTCTAATTAATCATGAGTGTACCAAACATTTATCTGATGCGGGGAAAATTGACGCGGTTGATTTTCATTGTGCGTAGGGTTTTTAAACGATGTTTAAGCCAAATGTGTAGTTCCTTAATAACTTTCGCGAAAATGATCTGATGAGTGTCAAACTTTTATTTTATCATGGAAATGATTTATCACACGAGAATATGAAATAAAAATTAAATTTCGGATATTGAATAGTGAAAGTGAATAGTAAAAATGAATAATAAAATTTTTGGGAATAGAAATTAACCTGAAAACGCGAATTGTTACAGTTATCATTAACAAATATATTTTCACAATTAGATTAGTTAATTACACACCAAGAGCAAAATTAAATGCTGTCGACCTCTAAAACACTACTCCAATATACCAATCTCATACTAACCTACACGAGATAAGTAAGTGTCGTTTCACCCCAAATCATTATTAGCGCATTTAGTAAGATCGTATCAAACAATACTGAAAGTGTAACTGGCATAATACATTACAAAAGAAAATGTACAATCGGTTCTGTTATCAATCTAAAATCACAACTCGAACCAATCTCATATTAACCTACACGAGATAAATTTGTTGCAATCATAGTTGTTGTGAAAAAAAAAAAAAAAAAAAAAAAAAGATCGATGGAGATGTGGTGGGATGTGATTGGAAATGTGGGGCATTGTGTTTGGACGGTGGAGATTATTTAATAAAGTCAACTATTTTTGTTTTGATGGGATTGCCACCGTGGCAACTACAAAAAAAATACGTCATCAACAAAAGAAATACGTCATCAACTGCTGTATTTTGAGGGGAAAAACAAGGGATGAAATAAAGTTTTTTTTTCCCTTAAATTACAAAAATCGTCCGTTTGGTTTGTATTTTGAGACAAAAAACAAAAATTACAATCTTATGCCCTCACACTATGCATATATATCACGTTAATTCTTTTTTAATGACCATTTAAACGTCGTTAGTAAATTGGACATGATCCGTAATTTTTGCATACCACAAGGACATGACCCACCGAAAAAAAACACATGGACAATATATGTGAAACCCGGTAAACTTTAAGGACCAATTAAGTAACTCACTCATTCGGTTAATTAATTTTTTACTAAATTGTTGGAACATTTAATAATAGTATTTTATACCTTTGAATCCAAATTATGTGAAACAAATTTTTTGTGTTATTTTGATTATGTTCACTTTCAATATATTGTAGCTCAAAATTCAAGTTATTGAGCTAGTGCTAAGTTAGTTTTACTTTAGTTGTTCATGGTAATAGTTTTGGATAAAAAATCATGCTTTTTTAATGGCAAGATATTGATAAAATTCATCGTTAGACAGATATTTATGTTTAATTTGATCATAACGATTAAAGATCAATAATTTAGCATTTTACCTTTGATTGTATTGGATTAACACAAAAACCAAAACAATTTAATTAATATACTCGAATCAAAAGAACTAATTAAATCTCCAATAACCCAATTCAGTGAACGGTGAACGGAAGATATGGCCTCTTTGAGTCTCTAGTGAAACTACAAGTCAATTTTGTGTCCCTTATTGTTCATGCACACTTATGGCTTCAAAGCATTTCATAACTATCTTACCTAGTAAGTATCTTACCTCTTAAGGATACTTAGGGTGTGTTTGGTATACATTTTTGAATCACTATCGGTATAAGAATGATAAGAGTGCAACAAAAGTAATAGTATCATATCTAATATTGTTGTTTGGTTTGGTATTTATGTTTTGGTATCAAATTTTATAAGATGGGACCATTCTCATACTAAGTTAGGTCCCGTTTAGTTTTCACTTAATGAGCCGTATGTGGAAAAATTGGGTCCACCAAGCCATATGTTGACGTTTCTTTTTTAAACTTTGCTAAATGAACATCTAGATGGGGAAGGTGTCAAAATTGCACTCCTCCCGAACCAGAGCCTCATTTATCATATTTTGTCATTTACTAGACAATTATACCCTCATCTTCATTCTTGCTCATATCACACATTCCTTCCTGAAAACCCTCTATGTAACAATTCACATTTTCAGGATAATTACTATTCCTGGAAAATTTCACTATTCATTTTTACTATTCATTTCTTTCTGAAATTTTCCCGAATGTTGATTTTTATTTGATATTCTCGAGTGATAAATCATTTCCACAGCAAATTAAATGTTTGACATTCGTTAGATCATTTTTGTAAAAGTTATTAAGGAATTGCACGTTTTAGGGTAAAACGTCATTCAGAAATTCCACGCACAACGAAATTCGACCCCGTCAGGTGACCCCACATCAGAAAAATGTTTGACACACTCATGATTTATTTGAGAATAAATCATGACTGAGAAAAATATGACCAGAATAAACCTCGGCCGTGAAAAACTGGAATTTTCAGTTTTAAGCGTTTTTACTCAGCCGTAACCTTAGCCTATACCTGCACCGCATTTCTAAGACGATTTAAGTTTTCAACTTATAGGAAAAAGTCAACATATTTTTCCCTCCTCCATTGACCAAAAATCATCCCTTGATGTTATAAGTCATTTCGTGATTTTTAGGCTTACGGTTTGATGTCTAAAAGACATTTAATACCAACCGACACTAGACTGAGCCCAGTCTAGACATTATAAATCATTTTAAATCATTTATATCATATTAGAAAAGTAACATTTTACTTTTCTCAATTTTACGCAATATTCGTACATTTTACGTATTACGCGTTTTAGACCCGTGTTTCCAGTTTTAGTAGGGTTTTACCACCCAAATGGAACCTACCACGCATTTTATATTTTATTATGGGACATATGGACATGTCTAACAATACTTTAAAGTTTCATAATTTTACGACACCCGGTTTTACGTTTTGAGGCCTAATCATTTACGGTTGGCATTTCCCGGAGTCAAAAACTAGCAAATATCTAGATATTATCATCCAAGGCACACCTCACCCCCCTTATCCATGTTGAACCGACTTAGGGGGGGGGGGAGTCACCCCATGGTGTGGCTTAATCTTGTGGAAAATAGTCCAAGATGGTTACATGTGTTATTTTGCTAAAAATATCCTAAGTGAAGTAACCTCCTCTTAAGACTACAAATACCCCCTTCCCCCTTCCTTGTGCCGTCCATCACCAACACCAAAACACCCCATCCTTAGCTTTATTTCCTTCTAATTTCTAGCAAGGTTCAAGTGCTTCTTCAAATAGAAACCCTAGTTTGATCATAAGTTACCAAAACATTCCCATAACCCTAATATACTTGGTGATTTCTCTTGAGTTTAAATCCACTCAATTCACCTCAACTTTCATTACATTTCTTTCAAGAATACCAAGGGTAGAAATATTGCATGAAGTGAAAAAGGGTTGAAGCAAGTCTATCAAAGTCCATTTCCTTACTTGTTACTTCCTTTCTTTATTAGAAAGCAAAAAGTTGTAAGCCAAACCCTAACATGCTTCTTGTTAATTTATCATGTTCATATCATTTACATGTTATTCTTGCTATATTATGTCTTGTATGAATGTCCATGGTGTATAAAAATGAGTAAAAGATGTTGTTATAATTGATTGTTACAATAAGTTACTAAAACAAGCAAACTAGTGACTTTCTTGGTAAGACCTGATCAAAATGGAAAAATTATGATATTGGATTATTACATATTACATTAGAGGACTTAACAAGGAAACCATAGCAATTTGAACCACCTAAAAAGAGTAAACGAGTCAAAAGTTTTGGCGATTTGAAGTTACCAAAGATTTCCGGCAAAACTGCCAAAACCTTACTGTTTTGCATTCTGAGTTTTTGAAAGTCACCCTTCTGGTCCGATTCATCAAAAAGTTAAAACACGAAAGTTGTCCGGAACGCCGTTTTCGTTCAGGTACAAAGAAGCTCGAGTCCTAAAAACGCTTTCCGAGTGATAAAATCCTTCAAATTCTAAACAGCCCACTTTTAGACGAAAGTTACTAGATTATGGTTATACTTTAAAAAGAACAAGAGGTCTTATGACCTATAATCAAGACCACAACCATGGCTAGAGCCAAGGTTGTGTCTCATGACCTTGGAACAAGGACCAAAGGTCATGGCTAGGCCATGACGAAATGACCATACCAACTTACATAGGCGTAAACATGAAACAATGAATTAGGCGATAACTTGAACAAGCAATTTGGATCTACTTCACTTAAAAAGGAACCATGAGATATTACCAAGAGAAAATGGTCATACAAGACTTATGAAACTACCCCTTATAACAATCTTCATGTACTAATAAACTTTCCTAAGTTTATTCAAATAACGGACTTGTAACTTTTCGGATCAAAACTTATATCTATATATTTTATCAACTACTACAATAGTAGGGAGCCTCATGTGAGGAGTTCATTATGTAAGCCGTCGAGATGACTTGTGGATTTACGAGTTAAAGTGTCATGGCTCCTCGAACGCTTACTAACATGACTTCTGAATTATGTCGGCCCGAACAGTAGTAAACGATATACCAAAACATACATGTTTCATGAATCTTTCTTTCAAAGACTTATACTATACATCATACCACATCATGGACTAAATGCAAGATATATATATATAGGCACTACTTCATATTCTTTACTCCGATCCTAAGTCGCGACATTCTATTATAGGTTGCTTGTAGAAACCTTCACGATTCGACCATCACATTCACTACTCACTACATAACTTAAGGTGAGTTCGTAGCCCCACTTTCTATTGTTTAACTATTTTACAAACCCATGGGGGGAATACATGTTATTATTTTTCTACTCGAACACAATGCTTTCTAATGTATGCTTCACGACTATGTTTTATTGTCACTAAGTAACGATTGCCATGTTCGAAGTCCCTATATCATGAACCATTAGTCACTACCTTTAGTGAGCGCGAATATTGTGAATAGATCTATTGGGATTGACGGATCCCATTTGTGTTGAACAACGATGAGTTCACACAAATGCACTATATTTGAGATTTAGCGGTATAATGGCAAAAGTACCTTGATAGGGCTTCTATAATGCCAATTTTGTTGGTTCGATGTTAATGTTTTGGTTGCATGAGCTTAGTGAAATAAATAACGATTTTGTTTTCTAACTATGAGTGTGAGTCTATAGCTCACACTACGACATATTGTGTTCAAACGATTTAACAAACTCTACGAATTCCACTCAACCTTTGTGTTGACCTCTCAAGCATGTATTTCAGGTTCATGACGATCAAGGATGGCACGGAAGGACACGGATACTCAAGAGGGCTATAAATTTTATTATCATTCAAAACTCAATTAATGTAATTTGTAAACATGGAACCATCTGGGACCTCATTTTGTAATCTCTGATATTTATACAATTTGAATGATAAATCTTTTAAAACGACTCAATTGGAGTTCGTTTTCTATTATTGTGACTATTGTGCCGTCTAGTAACACCCAGTTCGAATTCCGCTACAACCATGAATTGGGGGTGTTACAGATTGGTACCAGAGCCATGGTTATAGAGAAACGGGTCTAATTGAGACCTAAACTATAACCACAATTACAAGCAAAAACATTTTATAGCCTTCCGCTCTTCGTGCCTTCCATCCTCCAGACGATTATGGACTTATTATGCAAGTTAGGCTACATAAACATATTAGTATATTGCTATATATATGCTTGCCATATTTTGAGCACTCCCCATAAACGATAGAATTATATTAACATTGTAATTCTTCTTATAGAAATCATGTGCGTACCCACTTCTCCCGATTATGTGTCCACTCTACCTAATAACTTCCAAGTCTTACTACCCTCACCCGAGTTCGGATTTGACTTCTTAAATGCCTTCGCTTCTGATGACGAAGAAGAACCTTTCGAAGATTCAACCGACGAAGAAGAGGATGAAACAATTCCAAATATTTTTGCATCGAATACTTCTGATTATGTTGAACAAAATTGGGTTGAGGCAGACTCCGAGGAGGATAATGAATACGAATATGTACTAGAGCCATTACCACCACCACTATCACTTCCCTTTGATATCCCTACATGTGACGAATTGGATCACTCACTATGGATTGTACCTCGACCACCATTGATCCAACAAGAAAGTCAACATGAAAACTACAGCTTCTCAAAATTCATCGACTCGTACCTCTATGACACACTAAACCAAGAAGTTGCCGATCAATCAGAGCTGCTCGGACCTTCTAACCCACAATAGACTAGTGTGATGATACTAGTTAACTTTTGTACTACTAAACTGATTAGACTCAGTTAGTAAATGTTACGAAATCTATGTAATAACTAGCGATAGTATAAACGTCATAATTACTAAACTGAAAGTATCAGTTAGTAAATTTTGAAGAAGCTTGTAATAGGTTTCAATTTTGTAAATCAACCAACGTTGTACGAATAAAACTCTTGTTTTATATACTATCATGTGTTATGCTTTTAAGTTTCAAACATTATTATCCTATCATTCTTATCAAAAATTGTGTTCATCTAACAACTCTCTAATTACAATGTATCCTTTGAACAATAGAATCATGGCGCCAAAGAAAAAGACACCACCAACGATGACGCAAGCTGCCATCCGCAAACTGGTAAAGGACAGTGTCAATGAAGCACTTGTCACAGAACGAGCAGCCGTAGCTGCAGCAGCTGCCGAAGCCGCCACAGCTGCTGGTGCTACTGATGCTGCAGCAGCTGCTGATGCTATAGCAGCCGCCGAAGCTGCCACTACTGCGGAAGCTGCAAGAATTGCCAGTCTTAACCTTGGAGGACCAAACTCAACTACCCCTCCAGTAACAAATGTCGCTACAGTACCAAAGGGTTGCTCGTTCATTTCCTACTTGAAATGTGAACCCATCAAATTCAAGGGTACTGAAGGAGCTGTGGGTCTGACCCGCTGGTTTGAAAAGGCGGAGTCAGTATTCTTGGTCAGTAAATGTATCGAGGACGATAAAGTTCAGTATGCCACGAGTACTCTGTTGAATGAGGCATTGTCTTGGTGGAACTCAATTGCTCAACCCATGGGCATTGAGAATGCCTATAAGATTTCGTGGGATAACCTGAAGAAGATGATGATCAAGGAATACTGCCCTCGCAGCGAAATACAAAAGTTGGAGGTTGAATTCTGGGATCATACGGTTAGGGGAAATGATATCATAACCTACAACCGTCGATTTCAAGAATTGAGGATACTTTGTCCAACAATGGTTTCCACAAAGGAAAAATTGTTGGAAAGGTATATCTGGGGACTTCCATCAAGCATACAAGGGAATGTAACTCCGGCAAATCCAAAGGAACTTGATGAAGCTATGCGGATGTCCCGCAGCCTCATGGACCAAGTGGTACGAATGACAGAAACCCGAAAGCAAAACAACCTCAACACCAACAACAATACCAACAACGCCAGCAATACCAATAACCCCAACAATTCCAACTACAGTAACAACAATAACAATAGGAACAACAACAACAAGCGACCATGGGATGGTAACCAGGGAAGTAACAACAATAACAACAACAACCAAACTCAAAACAACAACCAGCAAAACAAAAGACAAGAGACCGCAAAGGCTTATGTGGCTGCACCAACTAGAGGCGCAGGGTATACCGGGAATGCTCCACTATGCAATAAGTGTAACTTCCATCACTCTGGTCCTTGCCCAGCTAAGTGTCGCAACTGTCAAAACGCTGGACACCTTGCCAGAGATTGTAGAGTCAAGGCTGTAGCTACCGGTAACAACACACAACCGATAGTTATATGCTTCGGGTGTGGAGAAAGTGGACATTACAAGAACCGATGTCCCCAAAACCAAGGTCAACAAGTTGAAGACAACCAAGGGTGAGCATATATGATAAGAGGAGAAGGAGCTTATCAGAATCTCAACAACACTGCAGAACAATGAAGTTTAGAACTTAGCAGTCATATTTATTTATGCACTCTGTTGTACTACGTGTATGTCATCCCTAGTAATGGGAGTTTTATGACTTAAGAATATTTAATGTTCAACAAACGACTCTTTGTGATAATTCTTATCTATTGTACTTTCTATCTCCAAACCAATTTGACTAATTAGTAGACTATTACCATTCTATAAAATTTACCCAGTTATCTTATAAACCATTCAACAAATTTTACTTCAAGCTATTTTGTTATCACTTTATTGTTTCACATCATTTTACTCCAAGATATTTTACCACCATCTTAGAAAAATCACTTCGTTGATACCACCCTATAAATCAATATCATGCCTTCATTTCCAACTTTCATCACAAACCACTAAATCTCAACATACTAAAATGAAGAACACAAACCTTCTTAACCTTCTCACCATCACCATCTTCACAACCCTTAATCCCACAAGCTCACTTTCTGATCTTGATGCACTTTTAAAGCTCAAATCATCCTTAGTTACACCACAAGCACTCTCATCAGTTTTACAAAGATTGAATACCATCTAAAACCTTTAAAAAACACAATACTACGTAACTAAACCGAACATCACATTATCGGTCCTAAATTATACATAGCCTGATCACCTATGTCTAATTCAGGAGGGATCATGTTATGCTGGGAGCAGTCACCCGTATGTTTTCTTAAACAAACTTCTTATAAGTAACCTCATCCTACGCCATACACTGAAACGACAAATCAAACCACATCACTCTAATCCTCATAAGTAACTACACCTCTTCATCGACACCACTCCAATGTATAACACACACAGAACTTCGGGATGAAGTTCCCCGTAAGGGGTAGAGACTGTAACAATTCACATTTTCAGGATAATTACTATTCCTGGAAAATTTCACTATTCATTTTTACTATTCATTTCTTTCTGAAATTTTCCCGAATGTTGATTTTTACTTGATATTCTCGAGTGATAAATCATTTCCACGGAAAATTAAATGTTTGACATTCGTTAGATCATTTTCGTAAAAGTTATTAAGGAATTGCACGTTTTAGGGTAAAACGTCATTCCGAAATTCCACGCACAACGAAATTCGACCCCGTCAGGTGACCCCACATCAGAAAAATGTTTGACACACTCATGATTTATTTGAGAATAAATCATGACTGAGAAAAATAAGACCAGAATAAACCTCGGCCGTGAAAAACTAGAATTTTCAGTTTTAAGCGTTTTTACTCAGCCGTAACCTTAGCCTATACCTGCACCGCATTTCTAAGACGATTTATGTTTTCAACTTATAGGAAAAAGTCAACATATTTTTCCCTCCTCCATTGACCAAAAATCATCCCTTGATGTTATAAGTCATTTCGTGATTTTTAGGCTTACGGTTTGATGTCTAAAAGACATTTAATACCAACCGACACTAGACTGAGCCCAGTCTAGACATTATAAATCATTTTAAATCATTTATATCATATTAGAAAAGTAACATTTTACTTTTCTCAATTTTACGCAATATTCGTACATTTTACGTATTACGCGTTTTAGACCCGTGTTTCCAGTTTTAGCAGGGTTTTACCACCCAAATGGAACCTACCACCCATTTTATACTTTATTATGGGACATATGGACATGTCTAACAATACTTTAAAGTTTCATAATTTTACGACACCCGGTTTTACGTTTTGAGGCCTAACCATTTACGGTTGGCATTTCCCGGAGTCAAAAACTAGCAAATATCTAGATATTATCATACAAGGCACACCTCACCCCCCTTATCCATGTTGAACCGACTTAGGGGGGGGGAGGAGTCACCCCATGGTGTGGCTTGATCTTGTGGAAAATAGTCCAAGATGGTTACATGTGTTATTTTGCTAAAAATATCCTAAGTGAAGTAACCTCCTCTTAAGACTATAAATACCCCCTTCCCCCCCTTCCTTGTGCCGTCCATCACCAACACCAAAACACCTCATCCTTAGCTTTATTTCCTTCTAATTTCTAGCAAGGTTCAAGTGCTTCTTCAAGTAGAAACCCTAGTTTGATCATAAGTTACCAAAACACTCCCATAACCCTAATATACTTGGTGATTTCTCTTGAGTTTAAATCCACTCAATTCACCTCAACTTTAATTACATTTCTTTCAAGAATACTAAGGGTAGAAAGATTGCATGAAGTGAAAAAGGGTTGAAGCAAGTCTATCAAAGTCCATTTCCTTACTTGTTACTTCCTTTCTTTATTAGAAAGCCAAAAGTTGTAAGCCAAACCCTAACATGCTTCTTGTTAATTTATCATGTTCATATCATTTACATGTTATTCTTGCTATATTATGTCTTGTATGAATGTCCATGGTATATAAAAATGAGTAAAAGATGTTGTTATAATTTATTGTTACAATAAGTTACTAAAACAAGCAAACTAGTGACTTTCTTGGTAAGACCTGATCAAAATGGAAAAATTATGATATTGGATTATTACATATTACATTAGAGGACTTAACAAGGAAACCATAGCAATTTGAACCACCTAAAAAGAGTAAACGAGTCAAAAGTTATGGCGATTTGAAGTTACCAAAGATTTCCGGCAAAACTGCCAAAACCTTACTGTTTTGCATTCTGAGTTTTTGAAAGTCACCCTTCTGTTCCGATTCATCAAAAAGTTAAAACACGAAAGTTGTCCGGAACGCCGTTTTCGTTCAGGAACAAAGAAGCTCGAGTCCTAAAAACGCTTTCCGAGTGATAAAATCCTTCAAATTCTAAACAGCCCACTTTTAGATGAAAGTCACTAGATTATGGTTATACTTTAAAAAGAACAAGAGGTCTTATGACCTATAATCAAGACCACAACCGTGGCTAGAGCCAAGGTTGTGTCTCATGACCTTGGAACAAGGACCAAAGGTCATGGCTAGGCCATGACGAAATGACCATACCAACTTACATAGGCGTAAACCTGAAACAATGAATTAGGCGATAACTTGAACAAGCAATTTGGATCTACTTCACTTAAAAAGGAACCATGAGATATTACCAAGAGAAAATGGTCATACAAGACTTATGAAACTACCCCTAATAACAATCTTCATGTACTAATAAACTTTCCTAAGTTTATTCAAATAACGGACTTGTAACTTTTCGGATCAAAACTTATATCTATATATTTTATCAACTACTACAATAGTACGGAGCCTCATGTGAGGAGTTCATTATGTAAGCCGTCGAGATGAGTTGTGGATTTACGAGTTAGAGTGTCCTGGCTCCTCGAACACTTACTAACATGACTTCTGAATTATGTCGGCCCGAACGGTAGTAAACGATATACCAAAACATACATGTTTCATGAATCTTTCTTTCAAAGACTTATACTATACATCATACCACATCATGGACTAAATGCAAGATATATATATATATATATATATATATATATATATATATATATATATATATATATATATATATATATATATATATATATATATATATATATATATATATAGGCACTACTTCATATTCTTTACTCCGATCCTATGTCGCGACATTCTATTATAGGTTGCTCGTAGAAACCTTCACGATTCGACCATCACATTCACTACTCACTACATAACTTAAGGTGAGTTCGTAGCCCCACTTTCTATTGTTTAACTATTTTACAAACCCATGGGGGGAATACATGTTATTATTTTTCTACTCGAACACAATGCTTTCTAATGTATGCTTCACGACTATGTTTTATTGTCACTAAGTAACGATTGCCATGTTCGAAGTCCCTATATCATGAACCATTAGTCACTACCTTTAGTGAGCGCGAATATTGTGAATAGATCTATTGGGATTGACGGATCCCATTTGTGTTGAACAACGATGAGTTCACACAAATGCACTATATTTGAGATTTAGCGGTATAATGGCAAAAGTACCATGATAGGGCTTCTATAATGCCAATTTTGTTGGTTCGATGTTAATGTTTTGGTTGCATGAGCTTAGTGAAATAAATAACGATTTTGTTTTCTAACTATGAGTGTGAGTCTATAGCTCACACTACGACATATTGTGTTCAAACGATTTAACAAACTCTACGAATTCCACTCAACCTTTGTGTTGACCTCTCAAGCATGTATTTCAGGTTCATGACGATCAAGGATGGCACGGAAGGACACGGATACTCAAGAGGGCTATAAATTTTATTATCATTCAAAACTCAATTAATGTAATTTGTAAACATGGAACCATCTGGGACCTCATTTTGTAATCTCTGATATTTATACAATTTGAATGATAAATCTTTTAAAACGACTCAATTGGAGTTCGTTTTCTATTATTGTGCCTATTGTGCCGTCAAGTAACACCCAATTCGAATTCCGCTGCAACCATGAATTGGGGGTGTTACACTCTACCTCCCTCTTACCATCCTCTAATCATTGCTGCTTCACAACGGTCTTCTTGCTTCTCCACTCTGACGCCCACACAAGTCTCGATGATGACCTTTGTGTTTGTTAAATTTGTTCATCTTCCTGAGATCTAACTATTTGAGAGTTGGGTTACCTTTAATTTTTAGAAATAGAAACACATGCATTTAGATCTTGTGATGTTATGTGTTGCTCGATTGTTCTATAATGGATATTATAATAGATTATGGATATTAGATCTTGTGATTTGATTATTGTTTTATGTGTTTCTGGGATATTTTTGTGGTAGACATTTATGAGTTCTTGAATTTTGATTATTTAAGTTTACTTCTAGTTGTATTTTCTTTATCCAAGCAATTTATGTATCTACTGCAAATATTCACGGCATTAGTTTTTTCCTTCATCACAAAAGGGTATAATTGTCAACTAGTTTTTATTGAAGACCGAAAAAGAAACAAACATTTTTTATACATCACTTGTTCTAGAGGGACTGGTTTGTGGAACTAGATAATAGATCCACACAGCACTTAATCTTATAAAAAAAGAAACAGGCCCTTAGTTTACTTTAGTTTTGAGTTAATTATATTTTTGGTCCCTGTGATTTGGCCAAATTGCAGGCTTGGTCCCTAAAACTTTGAAAGTGCACCGATAGTCCCCATTTTGAAGTTTGGATTGCATTTTTGAGTTATTCAGTTTGGTTTTTGATTAGTCCATTCAGTTTTCAATTATTTGGTTTGGTTTTCGGTTATACCCAGCCATTTTTTTAACCCAACTAACCGAACCGAATAAATTAAACAACCCAATAAGTGAACCGAAGAACACCCCTACTAAAATTTAAAAAACCATTTTAACATCCAAATATCTTTTAAGAAGCCTCACAATGGACATGTCGTGAAAATGATCAAATTCACGATTGAAGCCTCTTCTGCCCATGAATCTCTTGTCGACTCTTTTCTAAAGAAGTATGGTTAATGTAGATGAAGAAATTTTTCACAACTTTTGAAACGATATCTTTTAAAATTTCAAACTCTTTTTTAGCTTTATTCAAAGATTATTTTTGTTTTGAAGATGACTAATGTTCCAAATGAGGTTTTTTCTCTCTCTCTCTCTCTCTCTCTCTCTCTCTCTCTCTCTCTCTCTCCCTCTCTCCTTTTTTTTTACAGCTTTTGAAACGATGTCTTTAAAATTTTCAAAATCATTTTTAGCTTTACTTAAAGATTCTTTTTTGTTCTGAAGATGATTAAAGTTCCAAATGAGTTTAAAATTTGAGACTTTAGTTTCAAAAATGATTTATGGATATGTGGTTCCTGGAACATCATCATTTCTAGACACATTTTTTTTTTTGAAACGGCAACATTTTATTCAGGAAACATAACAGTTACAAGGTCTAAGATGTGTACATATATACACCAACAACCTCACAAGCTACAACCTCAACTAATGCAATCAACTAGAGGCCTAAACATTTGATCACCATACTATGTTTAACAACACGAGGAGTGGTGTAAGATAGTTTTTGGTGACCTTTTCCCGCAAACTACCACAACTGACAATTTTTTGAGCAAGCCACTTTACTTCCACACCACACCATCAAAACTTAATCATTATACGCACTACCAAACTCTCTAAAACACACACCGCAAACTGATGCAATAACATGGAAATCAACCACCTGAGCTAATACTGGTACACACTGTAAGCTTGCACATGTTTGGACTGTGTAACCACTGATCCCATGAAAACTCGCCCTTTTTTGATCTTCTATTAATCCATTCAAAACTTCATACTTGAATCTCTTGGACTAATTTCTCAATATTCTCACACTTGCCTTTAAACACCTTGTTATTTCTATCTTTCCACACCATGTATGCCGTGACCCATACCACCGAGCTCCACAACATCTTACTATCTTTTGACATATTTGAATTTCTAGTATGTAGAATTATATCGTTAATTGTAAATGCATCATTCAATCTTAAACCCCACCACTGAAAGATATTTTCCCAGACCTTCATTACCTTTTTACAAAATAACAGCCCGTGTTCCACAGTTTCACATTGACTCTCGCATTTTGGACAAAGGACGGTATGTAGATCTATGCCACGCCTATCCAATTCAACCCTCACTGGTAATCGCCTTTTTAGAGCCCTCCATATGAAAACATTGACTTTCCTTGGACTAATTTATTCCACACCGTTTCTTGACTACTATTCCTCACACGAGTGATAGAATCTTCAATTAGTGATGTAAGAGTTTTAACTTTAAAAACACCATTATCATCCAAGTTCCACTTCCAGTTGTCCCTACACGATTGAGACAAAGACACATTTGTTAAAGTATTGATTAGCCCCACCCTTTCCCCCTCCGCCATTCCCCTCGGAACCCTAACCCAAGACCATTCCCACCTCCAAACACCATCCACCCAATTCCCCCTACCCATAACCGACACCCCCTTATCACTTTCTAAGCGGTAAAGCCTTGGAAACTTATCTCTCAACCTCTCCCCACCTACCCATCTATCATCCCAAAAAAATGTGTTTTCACCATTTCCAACTATTCTATTAAAAGATGAAGTAAATTCTATCCCTATGTTGTTAATAACCTCGCCAATTTTTACGATTTCACCCCGTACCCCCCGGATCCTTCCCACCCGAGAACTAGACCCCGTTTCCAAACCCATTCCCCTATCTACCCCGTGAACACTTCTAATCACTTTACCCCACAATGACTCCATACCCTCAACCTTGTATCTCCGCCACCATTTGCCTAAGAGTGCTAAATTCTTTGCTCTAAGAGACCCAATGTTTAACCCCCCGACCCATAAGGAGCGATGACATTATCCCATTTTACCCAACCCATCTTTTTCTTTTCCCCCGCCCCACCCCAAAAAAAATTCCTTCTAATACATTAGTCACACACGACGGAACACGGAACATCGAAAGTGGTACAACGGCAGGCTTTCAAGAACAGACTTAACAAAAGTTAAACGACCTCCGAAAGACATTGTTTTAGCTTTCCAATCCGACAAACGCTTCTTGAATTTTTCAATTACCGGGCGCCACATTCCCAGCTTCCTCATATTTGTCCCTATGGGAAGCCCAAGATAAGTGAATGGTAATTCCCCCACGCTACACTTCATGAACCGAGCCATACTCACAACATTTTCGTTTTCAACCCCAAAACCATATAAACATCTCTTTCATAAATTAATTTTTAAACCTGCCATTTCCTCAAAACACTTTAGAATGTACATTAACCTACGTGCATTGCCCCGATGCCACTCGCCAAAAAATATAGTATCATCGGCATACTGTAGATGAGATATAACAACATCATCTCCCCCTACTTTGATTCCTTTAAAAATTCTTCTGTTAACCGCTTCCTTTACAATAATGTTTAGCCCCTCAGCTGCTAATATGAAAAGGAAAGGTGATAAAGGATCCCCTTGCCTCACACCCCCTCCCCCGGTTCCATTTTAAATTCCTTTGTTGGTGCTCCGTTCACTAGCACAGAAATTGAAGAAGACGTTAAACATGCACTTACCCATTTGCACCATTTATCCCTAAATCCCATTTGTCTCATTATATCCATCAAAAACTCTCATCGTAAACAATCATATGCTTTCTCGAAATCCACTTTAAAAACTACTCCCTTCTTTTTCCTTGATCTTAGAAACTCTATAACTTCATTTGCGATTAGAACCCCGTCTAGAATATATCTACCTCCAATAAATGCGTTCTGTACATCCTCGATTACCTTGCTTATAACTTTCTTGACTCTTTCTGCCAGTATTATCGCAATTATCTTATAGTAGCATCCAATCAGACTAATCGGTCTAAAATCACCAAGACCAATAGGGTCTGTAACTTTAGGAATTAAGGTGACAAATGACGCATTACACCCTTCCGAAATTTCTCCCCTATCCCAAAACCATAGCACTGTTTGCACAACACATTCCTTAATAATACCCCAAAATCGTTTAATGAATATGAAATTAAAGCCATCTGGTACAGGCGCTTTCTCACTGCCACAACACTTTACTGCCTCCCATACCTCACTCTCACTAAATGGACGTTCTAAAACTCTAGCATCATCCTCACTAATTTTTGCCACACTACTACATCGAAATTTCGGTCTCTCTCTCTTATTTCTTCCTTAAAAATGTTTTTACAAAACCTAAACATATCACCTTTTATTACTTCTGGATCCTCACTCCACATGCCATTCATGATCAGACCCCGGATATTATTCTTGTTGTTGCTTCTTCTGATGATAGAATGAAAATATTTTGAGTTCTCGTCCCCCTCCTCGTCCGACTTGATTCTAGCTTTTTGTTTGAGCATGCCGATTTTTTCTCGATCTTTATCTATCCATTTTCTTCTAGCATCCAACCACTCACTCCTCTCGACTTCATCAAGCTGTCTAGACTCTGCCTCAATCTCCCATCTCATCGCCTCTCTCTTATACCCATCAATTATCTCATCTAACTTACGAAACTTGCCTCTGCTCCATTCCTTCAACAATTTTTACATTTTAAATTTGTCCCTAAACATACAATCCGGCCTATTTCCATGCACCTGCTTTGCGCATGCCTCCTTAATGATCTTTTCTGCATCAGGCTCATCAAGCCAAACGTCGAACACTCTAAAAGGTCTCGGCCCATAATCCACACAAATATCTTTTAACACAATGGGACAATGATTTGACTCCTTCCTGTCGAGTGCAATAGCCGCCAAATTACTCCATTTGTTAATGAAATTTGAAGACACCATCTTTGTTATTATTCATCGAAATTGGTGAAAGATGTTCTAATACTTCGAGTGTGAAAAAAAGAGAGCGATTGTGAGGCTTCTTAAAAGATATTTGAATGCTAAAAGTGGTTTTTAAATTTTTAGAATACGATCCCTCATGGGCTAATTGATGTTGAGGGTGGTGTACATAGCATAAACTTTAGAACTTTTGTAGTGTAACGAATGAACTTTCGTAGTTTAATGGACGTATGTGTCGGTTGACGCAAAAATGCTTTTATATATTCGTATAGATCTATACGCAATAGATCTTTTCTTGTCATTTTGTTTTGTAAGTTTAATCATTATAAACAATTAATTTTTTATTTAGTCTTCTAATATTATACATATATTCTATCCCTTGGGACTTTCACATCAAGCTATAGTAGCTATAGGGTTTTATTATTATTTTATTTCCCAGCTACAGTAACTAATGGTCGTTAGTTACTTAACGAGATAACTAACGATTGTTAGTTACTGTAGCGCTATAACTAACGGTCGTTAGTTATTTAATGACTGTTAACTAATGATCGTTATCTTTAACATTTTCTTAAAAAATCCGTACTTCATCTCAGATGTTCGTTTCATATTTAATTCTCTCATAATTTACATAGTTGGTCCTTCATGTTATACATCCATTGCAAAGTCAGTCCATGGTTACTAACTTGAAGTTAAGTAGCTAACGACCGTTATCTTTAACAATTTAAAACAAATCCATATGAACTTGGTCCTGCATCTCAGAGGTTCGTTGCAATTTTAGGCCTCACATAATTTACATAATTGGTCATTCATGTTATACATCTTTTGCAAAGTCAATCCTTGGTCCTTTATGTTATACTCTTGTTGCAAAGTCAGTCCTTGATCACTAACTTCGCAATTAAGCGCTAACATTAGGACACTTTCCGCAAAAAAATTAAAATATCTTTACATGTTGCATTATCTTGAGTAATGAGTCAAAATGGGTTGAGATTGCTTATTAAATAGCCTAATTAAATTGTTACTACCATTCTTATTTTGCAACACTTGCTAAATCTTCTTTAGCAAATCACCCCGCGGCAACGCGCGGGTGATCCACCTCGTTTAATAAACTAATTCGTGGGACTAGCCCGCCCGTTGGACGGGTCTTAGAGCTAGTTTATTATATATGAAAGAAATTTAGGCTACACAAAAGAGGGTAGCCTTATTGTAATAATTCGCATTTTCAGGTTAATTAATTTTTCCCAGAAAATTTCACTATTCACTTTTACTATTCATTTTTCCCGAAACTTTCCCGAAAGTTGATTTTTATTTGATATTCTCGAGTGATAAATCATTTCCATGGCAAATTAAATGTTTGACATTCGTCAGATCATTTTCGTGAAAGTTATTAAGGAATTACACGTTTTAGGGTAAAACGTCATTCAGAAATTCTACGCACGACGAAATTCCACCCCGTCAGGTGACCCCACATCAGAAAAATGTTTGACACACTCATGATTTATTTGAGAATTAATCGTGACTGAGAAAAACATGACCAAAAACTTCCCAGCAGGTCACCCATGTCGGTACTAATCTCACATGAGCACGCTTAACCGAATGGGTGATTAACCGTTAGACCACAAAACGAGTTTCTAAGACATTTTGAGTTTTCAAAATTATTAGAAAAAGTCAACATAATTTTCCCTCCTCCATTGACCAAAAATCATCCCTTGATGTTATAAGTCATTTCGTGATTTTTAGGCTTACGGTTTGATGTCTAAAAGACATTTAATACCAACCGACACTAGACTGAGCCCAGTCTAGACATTATAAGTCATTTTAAATCATTTTTATAACATTAGAAAAGTAACATTTTACTTTTCTCAATTTTACGCAATATTCAGCGTTTTACGCGAATTACGCGTTTTAGACCCGTGTTTCCAGTTTTTAGCAGGGTTTTACACCCAAATGGAACCTACCACTCATTTTATATTTTATTATGGAACTTATTGACATGTTTATCAATACTTTCAAATTCCATAATTTTACGACACCCGGTTTTACGTTTTGAGGCGTAACAACTTACGGTTTGTAGTTTTCGGAGTCAAAACACACTAGATATCTTGGATAATATCATCCAAAGTCCAACCCTTGTCCTCCAAGGTCTTGAAACCGGCCTAGGGGGGGGAGTCATCCCCATGTGGCTCAAACTCATGAATTTACCCCTAAAATCAACACTTAATTACAACTTGGTCATCAAGTTGTAACACCTTCCTAGCATTTTCCTAACCTCCTCATTTTGGACTATAAATACTCCCTTCCCCTCCCTTTCTTTGCCGTGGATATCACACACACAAACATACCATTCATTTGCTCATTTCCTTCTAAGTTTCATGCATGATTCAAGTGCTAGTTCAAGGTAGAAACCCTAGATAGGTTATCATTCATCAAACACTTCCATAACCTCATATACTTGGTGATTTCTCTTGAGTTTGAATCCACTCAATTCACCTAAACCTTCATCATCCATCTTTCAAGAATACCAAGGGTAGAAAGATTGCATGAAGTGAAAAAGGGTTGAAGCAAGTCTATCAATGTCCTATCCTTACATGTTAACTTCCTTTCATCTTTGAAAGCCAAAAGTTGTGAGCCAAACCCTAACTTGATTCTTGTTAAATAATCATGTTCATATTATTTACATATTATTTGTGCTATATATTGTCTTGTTATCATGTCCATGATGTATAAAAATGACCAAAACAAGTTATTGTTATTGATTGTTACAACAAGTTACTAAAACAAGTAAACTAGTGACTTTCTTGGTAAGACCTGATCAATATGGTAAAAATATGATGTTGGATCATTACATATTACAGTAGAGGACTTAACAAGGAAACCATAGCAATTTGAACCACCCAAAACGAGTATACGAGTCAAAAGTTATGGCGATTTGAAATTACCAAAGATTTCCGGCAAAACTGCCAAATAGCTTCCTGATCAAATTTGGGTTTTGAAAGTCCCACTTCTGGTCCGATTCATCAAAAAGTTAAAACACGAAAGTTGTCCGAAACGACGTTTTCGTTCAGGAACAAAGAAGCTCGAGACCTAAAAACGCTTTCCGAGTGATAAAATTCTTCAAATTCTAAACAGCCCATTTTTAGACCAAAGTCACTAGATTATGGTTATACTTTAAATGGAACAAGAGGTCTTATGACCTATAATCAAGACCAC